>CM053606.1:23951152-23980395 GCA_028646535.1 Procyon lotor
GTTGATCAAATTATATTCTTGACATTTTGGGGACCTTCTATGTTTTCCCAAAATGCCACCTAATGATGCCAGAGTGCAATTAAGACTAATTTGTTGGCAGAAATAATGGGAAGTTGTTCGGTTCTATGAAAGAACAAACCTCAGCGCTCTTATTATTATTATCCTTATTATTGAGGCCATTATTATTGCTCGAAGCATGCGTCAGGCTGAAAGAAGCAGGAGGGAAGATGAAAAACATCTGGGAAGGGAAAAGAAAGTGCCTCGGAGGAAGTCAAAGCACTTGGAGTCAAACTTCCAGGGTTTGGATGTCACCAGCACCACCTGCTCATTGTTCGACCTTGGACGAGTGACTTAACCCCATCCGGGCTCAGTCTTCTCCTCTGTATGTTGGGTGTCTTAATTGTCTCTATCATTGGATTGTTGAGGAGGAACTGAGCTGAAAGGTTTAAATCATTGCCGGAGAGATGGGGAGTGCTCTGTCGTTCAGGATTAGGTTTGGCTGTGACAAACTCAAAAGAATAAGTGGCTTAAACAAGCGGGTATTTATTTCTTTCACGTGCAAGTCTGATGTAGGCAATGGAAGGCTGGTGCCAAGTCTATTCCATCAAGCCCCCAGGGACCCAGGTTCTTTATAGCTCCCTGGTCTAAAATAGCAGCCAAAATTCAACCCATCACGCCTACTGTGCAGGAAGCAGGGTGAAGATGGGAGATGAAAAGGGGGTCAAAGACTACTTGCCAGCTGCCTTTAAGGAAGGCTTTCAGAGCAACCACATCATACGTCCACTTATGTAGCATTAGCTAGAACTCAGTCACGTGGCCATATCAAGCTGCAAGGGATGCTGGGAAATGTAGTCTTTTTCCTGGGAGGCATTTTGTCCAGCCAGAAACTGAGGATTCTAATACGATGGGAAGAAGAGATATTGGATATTAGGAGCTAAGTGGAGGTCTCTCCCACAGGTGGGAGGAAGGAGAAGGTAGGGAGAAACCCACAAATACCAGATTTTGTTTCTCCTTCTCCCTCTCTCTCTTCTCTGTAGTCAGTCAACCACCAAACCCTGTTGGCTCTACATCCTAAAATTCTCTTAAATCCATTCTCCCCCCGCCCCCCAGACCCAAGAAACCTCGTTCAGACTTCATCATTCTCTAGGACCATTGCAAAGGTTCCTCCCTGCCCTTCTGCCCAACCCGTGGTGCCTCCTTTTCACTGATGAGTTGTCTGTGACTGAGAGCCAATGGGGTGCCCACTGCCTACAGGATAAACTGCAACCCCCTGAGCTCAGCCTTCAGGGCCCTGTAGAATTGGCCCCAGTTTCTCACTGTTTCAGCTCATATACCCTTCCTGGCAGCCAGGAAGAATATTTTACTGTTAGATGAATAAGCCACTCTTCTGTGTTTGAACTTGGTTTTCCCTCCAACCTTCCTCTCTTTCCTGCTTGGAAAGCTCCTATTCATGCTTTAAAACCCACATCAAACGTCCTATGTCATCTCTCTGCAGAGTTGTTAGGACTGTGCGACTAATTTGACTGTTTGCCCTCAAATCCATCCCTTGCTCTTCCCTTTCTCTCCCCTACCACGGGGAAGGGGATGGCTGACTCCTACTGGCTGTGTTTCCCAGGCTCCTGGCGAGCTGTCTTTTGGTTGGGTTTAACAGATAAGAGGCATTGGCAGGAGACTGGAGGATAGAAGGGAGAAGCTGGGGGCATTTCTCACCCTTTCTCCGCCTGGGATACATCTCTGGCAGCAGCTATATCTCTCCCCAGACAGTGTACCTTCTGTGGTTCCAGATTCTGCTGGGCAGCCTTCCTGGGCAGGGTCTACCTCCCTGCAGGGCAACTCTGGTTTCTGGGATCTAGTAAAACCATCTCCTCTCACTACCATTCTATTCATAGGGGTGTTGGTGGCTTTCTGCTGTTGCTAATTTTTGGACAGTGCTAATTTGACCTCTCAACTCCTCTATCACCTATGTAACCAATCTCCTGCATTGAGTTCCCATGGTGTGAAATGCCTAGAATAGTTTCTGTTTTCTTAACCAGACCCTAAATGAGCCAAGTGCCTGGCACAGCACCTGGCAGAATGTGTCAGTTCAATAAGTAGCTGTTGAATGACTACATGAATGGAGCTTCCCTACCCCATCTGACCATGAGCTTCCCCAGCTCCTAGGTCACTGATTTACTGCAGTCTGCACTGAACTTGTTTGTTGACACATCTGTCTCCCCCATGAGACATCATTGGTAGCTGGGAATGTAGGCACAAATATACAGGCACCCTGACTACTGAAGTTTCTTCCTCTTTCTGCATCTGGGAGCTGGGAAGGAAAGAAGGAAACGGAATGGAGCGAGGTGGAGGGCTCTCTCCACGGGTCTCCCTGCCTCTCTTATTTTAAACACAGGGCTTTGCTTCTGGGTTCAGGCAAGGATTTATGAATGTGTTTAGGCAGTAACACGAGGGGACCTTTGGCGAGAAATGTTCCCTGTCACGCTCTGACAGCCTATGGAGGGAGGCAGCTGAAAACATCAGAAAGGAGATTTTTCTTGAGCCAGTAAAGACTCCAGCCCAACCATTGCCACACTTTAAATGCCACCTAAACATGCTTGGGGGGAAGAGGATTGTCTCCTGTTTTTCGAGTGGGATGTGTTTTGTCAGAGAAGGACACTCGGATGTGTTTTTTCAAATTTCAGTTTGTTCTTCACTGAAGGCAGAGCAAGGCAGTTAGAAGGATTGGAATTGGACGCTGGGAGGAACTGTCATCTCATCCTTCATGATGATGTGAAGGTAGACTCAGGGGCAGAACCTCATTATTAGCTCCTGCCAGTCTTTCTGTTCTCTCCACCCTGGCCAAGCTGGTCTTCATTTTGTCCCTTGAATGTGCCTCAGGGCCTTTGCACTCACTGTCTTCTCTGCCTTGGCTGCCCTTCCCCTTCATTACTGGATCCTTCTTATTCAGACCTCAGTTCCCATGCCGCCTCCTCAGGGAAGCATCCCCTACTCACTCCCTCTAAAGTGACAGCACACCATCAGTCATTCCCAGACCATTACCTTGTTTTGTTTCTTTATTGCACTTGTTACTATTTGTAATTATCATATTTCTTTATTTCCATACCTGTTCATTTTCCATCCGAACCTACTCATTTACAGGCTTCCCAAAGGCAGGAATCCTTTCTATTGTTTTTCCCACTCATCCCTGGCACCCAGGACAATATCTGCCGCCTCGGCACTCACTAATGATTTTTTTTTGAATGAGTGAGTAAATTAGTTACGATGCCTAAAAAGAAAACAGCGGCTCAGAAGTGATCCTGGGTGTGCTTAACTGAGGTCAGTCTGGGTGGGAAGGGGAGCGAACGGGCATAGAAACTGGACCCTGGATCATTGGTTGATGATACAGGAATTGAATGACACAGTGTCTGCATTGCACTCAGCCCAGGGCCTGGCGCCTTATCAAGGGCTCGGTGAATGTTGGCAGCTCTTAGGTTCAGATGTGCTCTCTGCCGCTCCATGCGGAGCCCCTCCTGAGCACGGCTGGGTGGGGTCTGTGCTCTCTGGACTGAGAATGGCTGGGTACCAGGCCTGGGCTTGAGGGTGCTTAAGCTGGTCCTAACATGGAGGCTGCTGTACCTCAGGGGACAGCTTGCTGCCAGGAGTGGGGAAAGCCCGTGTGGACGGGAAGCTTCTGAGGACCTCGTAGAGAGGCAGCTGGTAGTGTGGATTCTGGACCCAGCTGCTTGAGTTTGAATCCTAGCTCTACTGTTTGCTAGCTTGGCACGTTCCTTGACCTCTCTGTACCCCACCTCTCCTATCGGTAGAGTTGGGACAACAGCAATACCAGCCCCATTGAACCTGCTCGGCTCTGTGAGGATTTCAGGAGACCTCGCAAAGCACCTAGACTAGTGTGATAGGGATCCGGTATTAGCAACACCGTCCCTTTTAGTTCTCTGGGTGTTAGGGGCTGAGTCAGGCCTCTGCGTGCCTCCCCACCCGCACTCATTTGTGGAAGCTCTGACCCCTAGTGCCTTAGAAAGTGACTATATTTGAACATAAGGCCTTTAAAGAGCCAATTCAGGGAAAATGAGGCATTCGAGTGGGTCCTCAGCCAGTCTGACTGGTGTCCTTACAAGAAGCCATGAGACGCATGGCCACACCAGGAATGCGCCGATGGAGAAAAAGCCAGGACAGGACCCAGAGAGAAGACGAGCATGTACAAGCCACGGAGAGAAACCCAGCCTGATGAAACCTTGATCTTGGACTTCCAGCCTCCAGAACTGTGACAAAATAAACACATCCCTGCTGGCAAAGCCGCCTACTCTGTGGCAGCCTGCACAAGCAAATAGCGGGGTCAGGAAACTCAGAGCTCCGGAGATCCAGTTGTGTCCTCACCCTCTGGGACCTCCCAGTTGTGGGGACAGCCTTGGAGCAGTCCAGGCTTCCCTCTTCCTGGACCTCCCTGACTGTAGCCACAGACCACCCCTCCCCCCACCTCAGGGAAAGCCCTCCCTCTGCCGGAGGGTCCTCCTGGATGGAGTCCATCGCTTGGCCTGTGACTTGCTCCTCCCGTCAGAGCAGTGCCGAGGAGGCTGAGGGCATCCTTCCTGAGACCTGTCCCTGGTGTTAAGAAAGAAGGCTAGCAAGAAGCCCGTCTTCCTGGGCACCTCCGAAAACACACGTCCCGCCCATCAGTCCGTGGGTCCCAGACAAGCTCTGCTCTCCCAACGACCTTACCAGTTTATTTCCTTCCAAACACTCACCCCAACTCTCCCCTCTGCCTCGGTCCTTGGAGTTTTATATTCCCCTTTCGTCATTCAGGGCCAATCCCAGAGAAATAAGCAGGAATAGGCCCACCTGATTGGAGCAAGAAACTCCTGGAGGCGGGGCCGATCAGTTGACTGAACTTAAGGGGAACCCGCCAGCGGTGGCCGGAGCTGCGGTTGCAGGAGGAGTCGGGAGCTTGCTGGAGGGCAAGATGGGCAGAGGCTCCGGGAGCAGCTGGTCAGCCCGGGGCCTTGGCAGGGCCGGGAGCTCTGCTCAGCTGGTGAAGGGATGCTCTCCTCTGATGCAGCTAATTATGCTGATTGAATTTCCTCCTTCTCTCTCCAGTGCCTTCTTCTGCCTCCTCCTCTCCCCTGTCTCTCCCCTCCCCTCTTTCCCTTTAGAGAGAAAGGGAAAGGTTTCCTTAATGTGACTGGTAATTGTTATGCACACAGTGTCAGATGTTAATGTGAGCTGTGATTGACAGCTAATCAGCCCATCAGCTGTACAAAAAGAGTGAATAACTCGGTAATTTGATTTCCCCTGATTCCCCTGCGTGGGATGGCAGGAAAGTCTAAATTAGCAATCAGGGAGCCCGCGGCAGATCCTGGAGGGCGGTGATGAGCGAGGGGCTGCGGGTGCAGCTGTAGCCTTGTGGGTTCCAGTACCCAGGGCGAGAGAGCCTCTCCTGGCCTTGACCGTGGCGGAGGAGCTTTGTAAGCCGCACGGGCTAAGTGTAGAGAGACTGGGGCAGTGGGTCAAGTCCTTGCCGCGTGAGCTGCCCCTTCCTTGGTGGCAGTGAGGTGGGGAGGTGGGGGAGCCTCAGGCTGGCCTCCTGGAGAGGGGAGGGGCCGGGGGCTGGAGGTGCTCTGGTCCTGTTGTCTAGGAGACCACCAGGGAGGTAGAGGGATGTGGCAGCCAGGCGCCTCCCACCCCCCATCCTTTTGGAGCTGGTTGCCAGGGTTTCCACCGTGTGACCCAAATTCTTCCAATTCAGGGAAATAGTTGTCCCCTCTCTCAGCTTCTGGCAGATTCCATTCAGGTAAAATGGAGCACAGCAGAAGCACATGTGGATTATCTGGTCCCATGTGAAGCCATTGCTGGCCCTCTTGGGCAGACAATAGTAGCTAGACACAGTTAGCATCCTCTGGGGGCGCACGGGGGCCAAGAGACCATGCCAGTGTTTTGTCTGCATCCATTGCAAAGAGGAAGGAAGACTGGGTACCTGGCTCGAACTCCCACAGTGAGAAACCAGTAGAGCTGGGATTCGAACCCCAGGCAGCACCAGCTTCTTGGTGTGGGGGCAGAGGCAGCATGAGCTAGAGTGTCCTCTTTGGCTGGGCCTCAGGGGGCCTCTTACTCCTTAAAAGGCCTCCCCAGTCCTTGTCAGGTCTTAGCCCTGAGACTCCCCAGCCAGAGAAATGCCCATGAGTATCTCTAGGCATATGTGAATGACTGTCCTTTTATAGATGGGGAAACTGAGGCCCAGGGAAGACAGGGACTGACCCAGCTAGGGCTGAAACCTAGCCCTCCTGTCATCCTACCAGCGTCCACTCCAGACTCCCCCCCCCCAGTCTTAGTGCTTCTTCCACTCCTAGCCATCCTCTTCCCAAATCCCCCCTAACTGTGGGAGCCAGTGGGAAGTTGGGGGTGGGGTTGGCAGCCAGCAGAGATGCCCAGGGATGACTCTAGGTGGCGACAACATGTTGCTGGGTGGGAGCCGGCCCTCCGAAGCTTCGCTTGCTGCGGGAGAGGCAGCTGCTTTGGGGGGTGGGGGGTTGGGGAGTGGGTTCTGAGACCACAGTGGCTGGGCCTGGGGGCCAGAAGGGCTGACTATCCCTCCTGTCCAACACTGCCTGGCCCACCTCCAGCCTTGAAATCCTCATTCCTGTGCTGCTTTTCCTGTGTGTAGCTTGGGGGTCCAGGTATGGTGGGGCATTGGGACTTTCCCTGATGTGGTCTCCCTGGGTCACTCAGTCCCATTCTCGGGCATTGGGCACTCATTCCAGTCCGCACTTGATGCGTGTGCACATTTAGCAAACTGGTGTGCATGCACAGCCACGCCGGTGTGTGTGAACCCTTATCTGTGCCTCGGTGCTCACGGACCAGTCTGTGCAAATGGGTTCCCGCGTGCGCACACTGAAGCATACCCTATCTGTGCTCATGCGGCACTGTGGAATCCATGTGTGGGAACAGGACCCCTCCACGGGCCAGAGAGGTTGGGGAAGCCTGGCCCTCTTAGACCAGCCACTTGGATGCCCAGAGACGGATGAGGGGTCTGGGAAGAGACGTGAGGCAAGAGCCACAATCTCGGTTTAGAGGCTCATTTTAGAGGGAAGTGACAGCCAGATGGGGCAGGAGTTGGTGTGAAAGCCATGAATGGATCATGGCCTTGACCTTTACAGGGTCAAGGGTGGGGAAATGGCCTTGGGAGGGGCTGTGGTGGGATCCGAGTCAGAAAGAGGTGATGTCCAGTGGGGGTGGCATTTGGAAGAGCCACATCCCTGGGGACAGTTGCGGAGACTACTTTGTTCCAGCCTCTGTGCTGGCTACTGAGGGGGGTTAGCCTCCGTGTGCAGATGAAGGAATGGGCTCAGATGGGCACGAGAAGAAGTTGCTCAAGGTCACACACCTGGGAAGAAGAAAGTCGAGATTCTGCTCTAAGCTGAAGCTCACCCTTGCTTCCATGTGGGACCCAGCGGAGGCTGGAGGAGGCAAGGAGAGGAGGGGGAGGAGAAGAAAGCGGGAGCAGCCATCCGTTAGGAGCCAGAGCTTCCAGCAGCTCACGAGGGCAGAGCAGAGCTGAACCCTCCCAGCTACTGAACTCAAATATTTACTTGTCTTTCAGCCAACAAGTGTTTACTGGCAAAGTGCGGTGTATAAGACACCACCTCAGTGAACCAAGCAGCTTACAGCCCGCTCTTGTGGGGCTTACTGTCTAGTGCTGGCATGTGCATGTACATGTGTGTGCACATGTGTATGGTGGGGGGGAGGAGGGCGGTTCGAGTCACAGCACCAGCAGGAGTGATCATAAGCCCACATTGGCCGAACTCTTATTAACTCCTTCAGTCCTCTCCACAGCTGAGGTGCTGCTCTGTTCTGCCCATTCCACAGATGAGACAATAGAGGTACCGAGAAGATAAGCAACTTGCCCCGGGTCACACAGCTAAGAGGGCATGGGGGTGATTTCTGAACCTGGGCTGTTTGGCTTCAGGGTCAACACTTTTACTCTTTATACAATAAATACTTACTAGCAAGTCGCAATGTGTGCTGGGGGAAAAGGACAAAGGAGAGGCTGACGAGTGACATATTTGCAGGGTCTTAGCGTGCACAGAGCACTGGAGAATTTGCAGAGCTCTTGCTGTTCATCATGGCCTTTTGTCCCCGCAGTGTCCCAGAAGGCTGGGTTAGGACCCCATTTATCAGATGGGGCTGGTGCAGCTCAAAAGAGGCAAGTCACATGCTTGAAGTCATGCTCCCTGGGAGGCCTGGAGCTGACCCCCTGAGCTCCCCACTTCCGTCCTCGAAGGGCCCCGTAGGCCGGCTTCTGGGCTGTTGAGGCCAGTCGACTTTGTGCTCACCCTCTGCGGTCCCTGCTGGTCATCAACCCTGATGTTTCCTAGCGACATTTCTGTGGTCCGGCTGCTCTGGGCGGTGAGCTGTCCCCGGGGGCAGTCTGCCACACCTGAAGGGAAGGTGACAGGGCCTCAGCTGTGAGAGGCATTTTGATTCTGCCCCTGAACTTGTCCCTTTTGCTTCTTTCCTTCAATGCCAGCTGCTGCCCCCACACTCCACTACGCTAGAAGCTGGTGGGGTCTGAGGCTGCTGGCCCGTGTCTCCTTGGGGCTGGGGCTCTGGGCTCCCAGACCCATGGGCTCCATCTCTGGGCTCCTGCTCAGCTCCTCCTTGCAAACTTGGTGTCCCCACAAGGGCCAGCTCCCCAGCAGCACTGGGCATTCCCAAGGTGACCTCACTGACTCCTGACCCAGCCTGACCCTCAGGCTCATGCTCTCGTTGGTGGCATCAGGGAAGACCCTCCTGACCTACTGACACGGTGTCATGGCCTCTCACCCAGAGTTGGTATCATGTACCCACTTTTTAGATAAGGGAACTGACATTGGAGAGGGTGAGTGCCTTGCCTAAGGTAAGAAGTAGAGCTGACTTCTTGGGATCCAGAGTCCATATCCTAGAGGGAGAAAGATGTGTTGTCCTCATGCCTCCTTGTTCACCACCCCTATGCTAGAGGTGGCCGAAAGCCCAGCACAGGGCATCTGCTTGGGTGGAGGGGCCTTCCTGGTAAAGCTCATCTGAGAGGCCTGGGGAGCTCTTGTCTCGAGCCTGAGCCTGGGTGCCTAGTGTGGGGCTGAGGTGAGGGAGGGGAGAGGGGATATTTAGGATAAACTGAGTCACAGGCCAGGCATGTGAGGACCGGGCTGGGTCAGGATGTGAACTAGAGGCTGAAGGGCTGTCCTGCACAAGCAGTGGGGCTGGGAGCCTGGTCAGTTTTGCTCGAGAGCCTTCCCCAGAGGCAGGGGTAATGGGGTGAGTGGGGATGGACACCCTAATTCATTCTACCTCCTCCTGCCCTTTTTTCTGTAGAGCTTTGGAGGCCAGCCGTGGTTCCTTCAGAGGGCCCGTGGCTATTTCCTTTGCCCATTCAGAAGTTGGTAAGGTCCTCCTAACGTGTGATGAGAACTGCATGGGACACTACGGAGATCTGGCCAGAGCAGATGCAGGGAGGCAGTCACCTCCCTTAATTTAAAAATCATACTCCTATTGACATAGCCTAAAAGTTAACTAAAATTTCTTCAACAGCTGCCTCATTCTGCTGGCCTGTATTCACCTTGTGATCACCTAAGGACACCAGAGCTTTGCTCTCCCACAAGCTCCTGTCGTAGAACTGTCCCAGTGAGTGACAATTCTGTTACACAACAATCCTGAAGGAATGTGGCTTATAGTTAGTAAGCGGGGCCGCCTCCCTCCTCCTCCTGACCAGGTAGGGACTCAGAGACCTGTGCCATTGCCTAGCTGGCTGGCCCAGTGCTGTGCTCTCTCTGGCAGGTTTGGCGTTCCCTCTGTGGTTTTGTCCTGCCTGTTTCCCTCCACCCCATCATGGTTCAGGAACCACAGACTCACCCCTTGCTTCTTTGTCTCTCTTGTATTTTTGGAACCAGATATAGAAGGAGACAGTCTCAATTAGGGAGGCTGATACAAATGCTAACCCACCTTTTCCCAAGGGGCCGCGTTAGCACTGCCCCTCCCCCGCCTGGGGCCTTGAAGACCTACGACGTATTGTGCAGGGGGCAAGGTGTGACTTGCATGTGTCTTGTGCTTGACTCCGAAGCTCTAGAGAAAAAGGGCAGGAGGAGGTAGAATGAATTACAACACTATTCATTCATCCATCCATCCAGTAAGTATGTACTGAGCTCCTGTGCTGGCCAGGCACTGCTGTGAGCACTGGAGAAATAGGAGAGAATAAGAGAGGAGAAATTTCTATATTCAGGAACTAATGGCATTGAACTGGGGTGACAGACAAGATAACTGAATAAAGAGAGTAGGGGAGAAGCCAGGGAGGCAGATGGGAGAAGAAAGCCACTTTAGTTAGAGACAATGTAGCACACTGGCTAGGGACCCAGACTCTGAAGCTAGAATACTTGGGTTCGAACCTGAACCTTCTCTGTGTGGCTCCATGAGCTCCATGATGAGCTCCATGCCTCAGTTTGCTGACTCTTAGGTTGTTATAACATATCTGGTGTTGTGCCTGGCAGCAGTGAGGGCTTCTTATTACATGGCTTGGTCTAAGAAGCTTTCTTGGAAGAGGTGATCTTTAAGGTTGAATAGGAGCCAGACATATGCAGATCAGGAGAGAAAGAAGAACAGCAAGTGCAAAGGCCCCGAGGCAGGAAAGAGTTTGGCTTGTTTTGGGGAATGGAAAGAAGGCCCATGTGATTGGAGCAGAGGAGGGAAGGGAGAGGAGATCAGATTCAGGAGGGGCTGGTCAAGTGGTCTGGCTTAGAGGGCACTGTTCCTGGTTGGATTCTAAACTAAGGCCAATGGGGCATCAATGAAGGGTTCTAAATTTTCAGACTTGAGTGTGCTGTGTTGGGGGGAAAGTTTGCAGGGAGCCAGGAGGAGGTCGGCAGCCTCTGAGCCAAGACCGTAAACCCAGCAGGGGGACTTGTTCCAATAAGGTTGGTGGGAGAAGTGCCTCCCAACTGTTCCTGAATCTTCTTAATCCACCGGGGCCTTGGAGGGAGAAGCAAAGAGATCCAGAGGGGAGCTTTTGAGGGATGTTATTTTGCATCTTAATTGCATGCTAAGCAGGCCCGTGGGCAGGGCCAGCTGCAGAACCCTCAGGCCACAGAGCCTTAAAATGTTTATTTTTTGCTGCATTTGGAATTCAGTGCCTGCAAGGGAGCCACCCATGGGAAGCAGGACATGGAAGCCGGTACCTTTGGCAGCAGCAGTCTGGAAACAACGCAGGGCTGCTCGGGTCCTGCCTCCGGAGCAGGGAGCAGCGAGCAGCGTGGGCGTGCACGTGGGGTGCTCCTCTCCCCCACGCACATTGGTGGCAGGTGCCTGGCTTGCTTAGCTGGCTGGCCATCCCAGGCATGTCTGGGAGATTGCGGCTCCCTCCATTACAAATTGATTTTCCACTTTATAGCCTGGGCACCTGGTTTGCAGCCCATCTCACATTCCTTTTGGGTCCATTTGAGGGAAAAAAAAAAAATCTAACCTCTAGTCCCGGACCCATGAGGCTGTGAGTGGGCGCACTCTGGGAGCGTGTAGTACAGCTGCATTGACACGAGGCCCTGACTGTCCCCAGGGGCGCATGCTGGTGGGTGGGGATGCAGTTGGCGGGGTGGTTCAGATGGCAGCCCTTGCCGGCACGGCGACCTTGGCCAAAGTACCTACCCTACTGCCCTTCATCTGAAAAATGGGGCTAACACCCCCACCTCACAGGGCTGTCCTGAGTCTTAGCTGAGGTTGCTTGCTCGCTCAGAGCACTAGGCTCCATGCCTGGCTTGGCCTGGCTGGTCCTAAGGTTTCCATAAATGGTAGGTATTATTACTGGTGCATTCTGTAAGCTGAGCCGGGCTTCCAGGGGCGGGCCCCCATGTGACCCGTGGGGAAGCTGACCATGGACCCTGGGACACCTGGATCCCCAGCGAAGGGCTCAGGCTGGGGAGGACAGGCAGCATCATTCTCTCCTCACAGGCGTGACTGCTGGGGGGGGATGGGGTGGAGGGGGAGCTTAAATGTTTGATGACTCAGTTCCAGCTTTTTTATTTCAGAGAGTCTGCTGAGGCGGGGAGCGGGGCTGGATTACCATGAAGTGCTCCTAATTTGCACAGAGAGATAAGGAGCTCATCATAACTGAGAGAGGGGGACTGTTATTTCCAAGCAGCTGCTGTGAGCTGGTCCTAGGTGAGCCAGAATCTCTGTGCTGGGGGTGGGGGTGCTCGCGTGCGCTCTGCCTTAGTGGCTCTGAGAGGGGTGATCTCAGTCCTGGCCACCACGGCAGGAGGTGGCAGGGGAGGGACAGATACTCCTAGACAGAGGTGCTTGGGAGAAAGATGTGGATGCAGAGGAGCCTGAACTCTATGAAAATTGGACAAGTTACTGGGTGTTGTGGATGCTGGTCCTGTTCGAGGGATACAGGGCTATAACCTGGAAGCTGGGCTGCCCTGTATCTATGCCATCCCTCAGGCCGTCCCCCAACCCTGAACTCGACTGAGGGTCTTCAAGGAGGACGATCCAGAAGCTTTTATTCATGAGGCTTGCTCAACCTGCAGTCTGGGCTCCCGCTGCTGAAGGGACAGAAAGCAGATCCTGGAAAGAATTTCTTAAGGAAGCATCAAGAGGGGCCTATGCAGTCTTAGCCTCAGGTGCCCTTTAGGGAGAGGCCTCTGGCTGACACCCCCTTTCCTGGCTTGGAGTCCCAGCAGACAGTAGCTTTGGGGGAGTCGGCTAGACCTGACAAGGAGAGAGAAGTTGCTGAACTTTCTTGGGCTAGGGAGGAGGTGAGGTGGGCAGCAGAGAGGTCTAGGGGACTTGGTTCTGGGGGGACAAGCTCCTTCCATCTGAGCATAGACATTGTCTTGAGGGTTTCTCATAGTAGTCTCAAGAAGTAGGAGTCATCAGGGGCGCCTTGGTGGCTCTGTGGGTTAAAACCTCTGCCTTCAGCTCAGGTCATGATCTCAGGGTCCTGGGATTGAGCCCCGCGTCCGTAGGGCTCTCTGCTCAGCGGGGAGCCTGCTTCCCCCTCTCTCTCTGCCTGCCTTTCTGCCTACTTGTGATCTCTCTCTCTCTCTGTGTCAAATAAATAAATAAAATCTTAAAAAAAAAAGAAGTAGGAGTCATCAGCCCCATTCTGCAGGGAAGGAAACTGAGGCATAGAGGGGCAATCTCAGGAGGAGCCCTGGGGACGCTGCTGTTCAGACATGGAGTGCTAAATGCTGTCCCACAAGGCCGCTCCTTATGCAGAAGAGGAGACCTCTCACAGTGGTTGGAGCCGTCTCCCTGGGCAGCAGGAAGGATGGCTCTGTCAGGTGGGGGTCTAGTAGCCGAGAGATGTGCAGTGAGTGGGTTCATGGGAGCCGCCTCTCTGCTGGTCTGTCCTGCTGCCCTTTGGGTGCCTCAGCGTGAGCAGAGTAGGCAGTGGCTGCAGAGTGGGAAGAGCACTGGATGGGAGTCCAGCCTCCATCCAGTCTGTAAACATTTATTGAGCACCATGCTATTACCCCCATTCAATCCCATGGCAGCTGTGTGAGGTGGACATTCGTTCTGTGGTTCATTGATTCTAAGATACAGTCTTAGAGGTGGGAAAGCTGTTCTGGTCGGTGGGGTTATATTGGAGAGCATTTTTCCTTCTCAGTGGTCTATGCAACAGTGGCATGTTTGACACTAACAGATGGTTCTATGAAATACAGAATTCTCCCAATTTTGCAAATAAGGAAATATAACTATAATAGTCTCAATACACTTGTTAAGTGTTGAACACTTGCCAGGTACTAGAGTAAGAGCTTTATTATTACTGTTATTATTTCCATTTTGCAGATGAACAAACTGAGGCTGAAGAGAACTTGAAGTCACACAGAACATGAATGGTAGAGCAGGAACTGGAACCAAATCCAGCTGACTCCAGCTCCCTGGGTTCTGGGTGCACTGGGGAGGCCAGTGAGTCCCTCTGCCCTGGGGGAGAGCTGTGGGCAGGGCAGATGTGGTGCTGGCCTGCTCAGACCTTCAGCAATCTGGTGCAGGCGAGATAGCATTGTGGGCTGAGATGGCTTTGGGGGGCCCTGAGGAACTGCTGATGAGGGTGGGGTCAGGAAGGGGGCATGTTCAGTATTTTTGCTTTAAGCATCTTCGCTGCTAGCATTTCCATCTCATAACTAATTCAGCATCAGGCAATTTTTCCTAAAGCATAAAAAAAATAACCAGTTGATGGGTTGGTTTAACTGTTTCATCAGCTGGTTGGTGGTTTGTTTTCATTTCTCCACTGACCCAGTCCTCCCATTTTTGTATCATGTCAATCTTAGCCCTCATAATGGTCTGGACTGTGATGCAAAGTTTGAACTCACATTTCCCAGAGGACTTTGGAATGACTGTCGAGGGACATGGTGACAATACGCCAAGAATGAACAACAGTGGAGAAGGATCTCACATTGCAATACAAAGTTCATTTACAAACATGCATCCTGGTTTTTGGAAACAGATACCTCTGAAGGAAGACATTTTAGTGAAAATTGAAGAAGTGGGTTGTTGGACAAGAAGTCGAATCCACAAGCGAAGAGGAAGGTGTAATGCTATGGCCAAAAGGCTCCAAAGTCTTGTCTTCAGAGACAAGTGCATAGGTACAATCCGCTAAATAGAATCAGTTCTTTGCACAGCATTGCCAGGAATTTATGCATATTTTAAATGTATTAAAATACTTTGTATTTTGCAATATAGTCTTTCTTTTTTAGAGAATTTATTTATTTATTTGAGAGAGAGAGAGAGAGAGAACAGGAGCAGTTGGGGGGGCTGAGGGGGAGAGTGAAAGAGAGAAAGGGAGAGAGAGAGATTGTCTTAAGCAAACTCTGCAGTGAGCGTGGAGCCCCAAGGTGGAGCTCAATCTCAGACTCAGATCATGACCTGAGCCTAAATGAAGAATCAGACACTCAACTGATTGAGCCACACAAGTGCCCCTGCAATAAATTCTTTTAAATTTTGTTCTTCATTGTTCATGTTTCATTATGTCCTTTTTAAGCAATGTCCCTCTTATTTTTTTGTGGTTTTATCTGGGTTGGCAAAATTGCCTTAGGGCCAATTTGTTTCATGGCGAAAATATGGCAAAAATGTGTACAGCAAAGATGCTTATGGCAAAACTCTCTAGAACTGGAAGGTGGGTGGAGTGACTACAAGGGAATGCTCAGGAATGAGGGTCGAGGGTGCCGAGGAAAGTGACAGAGGTGCTTTGCAGAAGAAATGACCATTGGCTCTCCCACCTCCTTGCCATCTCTTCCCTCTCTCCCATATTTCTTTGTCACTGTCTTGTACACCATCACCTTCTCCAGGCAGGGGATGAGGTCATGTGCATACATCCAAGGTGACATCAGAAGTCATGGGATCAATGTACCTTGACTGGCTGTCATCAAGAAGTGACTGAAACCTCAAAACCCTATAAAGACAAATTCCTGAACAGGAGAGCCATGGACAGGTACGTAAAGGGGCTCCTAACATGTGATGGGAAGGCCAATTAGCTTTGGAGTGTAAGGCCGCAGAGCGGAGGTAGGAGTGCCCGGTGGGCAAGAAAGCAGATGTCAAGGGCAGATAAATTTTGGTTCTAATCTGGGCTCCTCCACTTATTCCCTGTTTGGCCCAGGCAAGCTTGGTGATTTCTTGGAGTCTTGGTTTCCTCATCTATACAATGGGAATAATAGTTTTATTAGTTGCCTACTGCTGCATAACAAATAGCCAGCCCTCCCCCAAATTTAGCAGCTGAAAATCATTTGCATTTATTATCCTGCAGTTTTTGTGGATCAGGAAGACAGTTGTGGCTTAGCTAAGTCCTCTGCTCAGAGTGTCTTATCATCAAGGTAAGTCACTGGGCTGCAGTTTCATCTGAAGGCTGTGCTGGGGAAGGGTCCATTTCCTAATGCATGCATGGGTTGTTGGCAGGTTCAATTCCTCAAGGACTATTGGACTGAGGGTCTCAGTTAACCACCGGTGGTTGGCTGGAGGCTGCCCTCAGTTTCTTGCCACCTGGGCCTTTCCAACTTGTTTCACCATGAAGAGCCAGAAGAGAGAGAGAGAGAGAGGGAGAGAGAGAGAAAATTAAGTCACAGTCTTTTATAACCTAGTCTGTGAAGTGACACCTCATCACCTTTACCCTTTCTATTATTTCATGAGAAGCAAGTCACCAGGTCCAGCCCACTCTCAAGGCAAAGGGACTATTACACAAAATATTATTATGTGAGCATCAGGAGACAGGGATCATTGGGAGTCACATCAGAATACAATAATATCTATTTTGTGGGAAAGTCATAAAGATTAAATGAGATTCTGCACGTAGGACATTAGCAGGGTACCTGGCATGTAGAGTCTCTTTAATAAATTGGCTATGGTTATTTGGTCATTATTCTCAAAGCCAAACTGGGCTGAGGCTGAGTGAGGACAGAACCCAACTGCTATTCTCAGTTCTCATTGGCCCAGCACCAAAGGATATCCGCTCACCTACCCTATCTCCACGTAGGTGAATCCTATGTTTCCCTGAGCTCACTCCTCATGCTCCAGGAAGCTTTTCCCCAATCAGCTGTGAGATGTACTTCCTTGATGCCACCTCCTTCTCGTTTGTAGGAAAGGGAGCACCCTCCCCAGCTGGGCTGACAGTCATGAATACCCCACTGACATTGTCTATCTCATAGACCTTGGTGGGGGGTGGCTGCAATGTTTGAGGGTTACAGATTTCTTAGATATAATGGTGTAAGGGTATTTAGTTTTTTAACCTGGAAGTAAAAAATTGTGAAGCTTACATAATTGCAAAATAAATAGAACTGTGACTTCTCTTTCAGAATCGCTGTAACTCCTTTATGTACTTTTGGCAGTTCTAGCATGTTACTGGCAGTTACAAGATTTTCTCTCCTTCTTGAAAATTGGGGGAGGGAGTCATGTGACACCTTCCTGCTCTGAATGCTCTGCTCATTAACAATGAGGAAACCATCACTCCGAGTGGTTAGGTGATTGGCTCAAGATCACAAAGAGGTAGAATCGGGATTTGAAGCCAGTTCTGTGGTTCCAAGGCCATGCGTGCTGTTTCTATTACCTTTATTCATTTGTTTATTCAGGAAACATTGTTTAGTCTCAGCTATGTGCCAGCCTCTGTGCCAGGCACTGGGAATAGGGAGAGGAATGAATTTTTATTCCAGCTCTAAAATACTCTTAATGCTCCTCTTTCCCCCTACACCCACTGGATTATGACTTTTCCAAACAGAGCCCCCAGTTTCTCAACATCTCTCCTTCCCTGTGTCTATTACATGGTTTTGAATTTGAAGTGGGATTGTATTTAAGGAGGGGCTCTATCAGTCATTGGTTGGGGTGGAAATGTGGCAGGAAATGGCTTTAAGGTCTCAAGAGAGAAGGATCTGAGGGGATATAGATTTGGATGGAAGGTGGTCAGAGACCCTGGAGAAAAATGAAGAATGAGATCTACAGATGAAAGCAGCTGCTTGACTTTTAAGAGCAGGCCCTTCCCTATGCATTGACAGTGCCAGACCTCTCCCTTCTTCCCTCTCCCTTCCATGGCCCTTGAGGAGTTAAACCCAAGCCACTGCCTTCCTGCCCAGTGAGCCAGGTGATGGGATTGCAGTTAATGGCAATTTGAACAAGTTTGGTCAACTAGAAATACATAAGGAGATTGAAACATGAAAATGCCCTCGAAATTTATACAATTGATATATTGTAGCTCAGCCAGCTGTTAACTCCATTGTATGAAAGATGGCAGAAATAATTTGTAACCAGTCTCACATTTGTTTACTGAACCTTTGCAAAGGAGGACATGGAGGAGTCAACCATGTCACCAGGAATGCCTCCACCCCCATCAAGCCCCCCAGGGCAGTCTGTCAGCCAGGCATAAATTGCAGCTCAGTGGGACATTTGTGTGCTGGATACTCAGCTAGGTACTGGGCACATAGTGGTGAACAACAACGGAGAGAGTCCTGTCCTCCGGAACTTACTAAATAGTGGGATAGAGACTGTAACAAAGGAATATATGAGTAATTAAAGTCAGGCAGTGAGAAGTGCTTTGGAGAAAAGAAGGCAAGGTAATGGGGTAGAAAGAGATGAGAGTTGGTGAGGAGGGGAGACTAGGAGAGCTTCCAGACACTGGGGCCGAAATAATTCTTGAGATGGTGTAAACGCAAGCCTGATCTGGCTCACTGCTCTAAAGCTTCCTGCTCCATTTACTAGCTGTGTATCTTTGGAAAAGTGACTTTATCTCTCCGAGCTTCAGATGCCTCATCTGTAAAGTGGGAATAATAATATCTGTCATGGGATTATTTGAGATAAAATGTATTAAATCTCATTGTTCACTGTTCTCTACATATGAATTGTTAAGATTGCAATTACAATGCAATACATTCATACATTCACCAAATATTTATCATGTGGCTTCTATGTGCATTAATGGGCACTCCACTCCTGGTCTGCTCTTCTAGCCTAGGCATAGAAAGACTTTGGCTGCAAATGATATATTATATGTTAATTTAAAAAAAAAGGAAAAAAAAGAAAGACTTTGGCTTAGTTGAGACTGGGATATTTAAATAAGACTTTACCGGAGTATTGGGGATGACAACAGGGAAATAAACATGGTAAAATTTGTAGGTTGCGTATAAACATGTACATATGTCTGTGTGTATGTGTGCATATTTGTGTGTGTGTGGGGGTGTGTTAGGGGATCATGCTTCATCTCAGGGGACAAGGTGATTTTGCCCCATTTGGCGTCTGTAACATTTCTAAACCTCTTAAACCCCATCACCCCATGGCAAGGAACAGCACAGAGGCTGCCATTCCCATTTGGCCAATGATGCTGAGGCTTCCTCGGATTTCTGGCTTAGAGAAACCAGCCCCACACAGCACTGAGCTCCTGCTTGTCCTCCATCCCATATCCCCCACATAGCACCCTGTATGTCCTCCTCCCTTCTGCATTGACGTCTCAGGGTTCCAAAACCCAATAAGTTCTCTCTCCTCTCTTCTGGGGGCAAGGGAGGCCCAGGCCTGGCAGGGGGTCAGTGTGGCTCTCCACACCCCGACCAACCTGCCTGCTGTTTCTGGCTTTAGTCTGAGGTGTAGACAGCCAGCAGCATGGTCCTCAGCTTGGGGCCACAGAAAGAGCTTGCAGTTACAACCTGGATATGACCAGGCAGAGCTTGTAAGCTCTCTGAGCCTCAGTCTTCACATCTGTATATGAAATATGTTCATAACTTCCCCCAACTAGTAGGGCAGTCGTTAGGAGTAAAGAGATGATGGATATGAAGCCCCTACACAGGGTTTGGCCTCTAATACTCATTGCCTTCTCCCCAAATGCTGCCACTACTCCCTGCCAGGGAGCTTCTGGTTCTGACTGGTTCCTCTAGGACAGCCAACTTTGGTCCAGCAAGAGTGGGGGCCTGGCTCTTCTACCAAGTTCTTACCAGGCTCCTCCTTACTGGAGACAGGACCATGCTGCTCCTGTGCACCTGCAACTGACAGGAGCCATGAATGTCCTCAGTCAAGGCTGCCTTGGCCTGTAATGCTCTGATACTTCTGTACGCCTCTGGAGTGTTGCTTCTGCCCAGGGACACCTGTCACACCACCTCTCACCCATGGGACTCCCAGGAGGGTAGGAATCCTGCTCACATGGTTGACTCCTCTCTCTCTCTCTCTCTCTCTCTTTCTACAAAGATTCAGTAGACAAATGTGAGGTTGGTTGCAAATTATTCCCACCTCCATGTGCCTCTCTGGTTGTTCCACCTATCCTACCTGCTGTGCCTCAATTGCTAATAGCTTCTATAGAGGAACCAGACCTTGGCCCTGAACCTCCCACCAGCTCACTCCATTCCCAACCACTGTGGTCCACCACCACAGGATTCCAATGTCTTGGGACAAAAACTTCCATTCATCCACATGTGTTCTGTTCTCTGGAGCTGTACATGGTAAGTGCCGTCCCTCCTACCTGTGACAGCTTTTAGAGCAGTGGCTCTCACACTTGGCCATACATTAGAATCACCTGGGCAGATTTTAAAAACTACTAATGCCTGAATTTACCTCAGACCAACTGAATCAGAATTTCTTGGAAGGAGGTCTGGGCATTGGTATTTTCTAAAGGCATCTCCATATAATTCTAAGAAGTAGCCAGTGCTGGGAACCACTGCCTCCCCACTATCCGCATCTCCCAAGAGCTACTTGGAACTTTCATAGGATTCAGTTTTCAGACCTCTCATTATTCTAGCCACTTCACTATTCTCTCCACTTTATGTCACCAGTCAATGTCACTTGGAAAACATGACTTCTTATACTGGCTATCTAAGGCAAGAACAATCCTCCTTTGTTCATGATATTATGTCTCATTAATATGACCCTAAGTCAAATACATTCTTTCTGTCTTTATCCTGCTCCATGGCTTATTAAGATCACCCAGCCTCTAGCAGCTCTTCCACTTTTCTATTCTGTTTCTACCAACATAATTTCTGTCCAAGTAGACCAAAAAGTTAACGCCACAAATACATGTGATCAATTCTAGGAAAATTTTCTGGGACTTGGTGTAACTTTCTGCAGGGTTCAGAGTGATTATTATCTTTCCTGTTTCAACAGGTCCATCCTGAGGTTAGCTCCATCCTTTGCTTCTGATTTGAGATGCACATAACAGGTATCTAACTCCCATACATTCAATACCTGCTCTTAAACTTAAATAACAGATTCCATTAAAAGAGCATTAGCATGGCAGTCCCGTAATTAATCTTCTCCGGAAAACTAATAGTTCAGAAGGCACGCAGTGGAGCAAGGGCATCATACATCACTAAGCTCATTTATCCTAATTGATTTATCTAAGAATTGCTGGGGCAGCCAACCTTGTGCCCGATGACCCGTGGTGGGGGCCCCATGGGTGCCTGGAGTTGGGGGAAAGAGCAGTGTTCGTGGAACTAGGGCTGGCAGGGGCTGGCTTTGTCCTGATCACAAGGCAGCAAAACAACATAATGGGCCAGCCTCAGAGGCAGGCCGGCCCAGGAAGCTTTTAGAGTCTCTCAGCAGCCCTTGTAGCACACCCAGATTACACACAGAGCTATTTCACATCATTAAACCCCCCAATTTTATCCCTGAGTGCTGCATGCTCTCTGCATCAGGCTGGGCTTCAAAGTAACTACTTTGCCAAAGCAGGTGTAGCCACTGTGGCAGGCTGACCCTGGGGCACAGGGCCACATTGGCTGGCTGTTTGTTTGCTCGCTGGCCTCCCAGCCCCAGAGCTGGGAATGATGTGATGGAGACTTGTATCTGCTCAGCCTGCCTGGTTAAGTTCCTGCTGCTATTGGTGCAGGAGACTAGGGAATAGACATCACTGGGCTTGCAGAGCCACCAGAGGCCACTGAGGCAATGATCTCCCTGCCCGTCTCATCCCCTTCAGCACCAAACACATAATTCCTCAGGCTGGCCAACAGCAGGTGGGCATCGAGAATGATCCCTTAGAATAGAACAAGCCTGGACTACATGTGACCCTGTATCTATTTTCCTTAAGAAGCAAGGAAGAGGGAGCCAACAAGGCAGAGCAGAGCCTAAGGAGACAGACCCTTGTGCCAGGTGACACCCTCTCTGGTCTCCAGGAGCTCTTCTCCTTGGTGCTGTGTGCCAGTACTGACCCTTACCACATTCATCTGGTTTTCTCTCATAATTTTCCATGTGGAGCCCTTCCTGATGTCCAACCCATAAGGCATATTTAATTCTCCTTCTGTATCCACTCCCCAGCTACCCTCTGCATTCTGCCCCCATTGCATCTGGGCTCCAGCCAGTCCTGAACTCCATTCTTGCTCCATCCGTCCCAGCTTTCTTCCCAGCCTTCCCATCCTTCCCAGCTTCCTAGCCAATCCTGAACTCCATTCTTGCTCCATCCTTCCCAGCTTTCCCCTCTACAGACACAAGCTGGGTGGGCCCCCAGACTGCAGTCCCATTGCCAGCCCCTGTGTTATTGCCTTGGTTTATGTGCTAACTTCTGCATTAATTTCCTGGTTATATCTCCCAGGTCCTATCTGGAAACAGAGTCCTGCCCTGCATACCAGCCCATCTGTCTGGAGCACGAATGCGCCCAGTCTCCATCCAGCTTTTGCCAGCTTTGTCCTCTCCTCAGGGCTGAATCCTGTTCTCTGTGCCCTGGCCAAATCTGACAGGCCACAAGAAGCCATGATGTTGCTATCCTCTGACCCAAGTACCATTTTTGTATCATGCCCACTAGATATGACAGATCCTTGTATATTTGACCAAGGTCACACCCTTGGAACCTAAAAATTCTGGATCCTGTTTTTGCCCTTTGCCCACTTTCCCTGCTATAGTCCTAGCTTGCATGAAGGCTGCAGAATGAGGGACATCTGCAGACTCAGTGGCTCATGCCTGTGTGACCTTGGGCAATTCCCTTTCTTTAAGCTTCAGTTTCTTTATCTGTGAGATGAGAAGGTTGGAAATAATGATTCCCAGGGGTTCTCTTACCTTTGAAATAAAATGGAAAACAAGAGAGCTTGAAGACAAGGAGGGATTAATATGGTGGTCAAATCAAACTGGGTCTACTCTCCCCTCTGCCTGGGGCTTCCACATCATGCAGAACTTGGCAGTGGATTTACAGAAGACTCAGCACAAGGGCCCTGGGCTCTCACCTTTGGAAAATGGTGCAATTTAATGGTAATGCAATTACAGATGTGCTGAGATTGAAACAGCCCATCTTATCTCAAACTCATCTTCCCCACCAAGTATCAGGGCAGGTGCTGATCCCTAATAGCTGCTGAAATGAATTCACCAGGCAGCTGGGGGCTCCTAGAGAGGAGATCTGTGTGCAGAGAGAGAATGGGAGGGGGAAGAGAAGTGGGAAGAGGGAGGAAGGGAGCAGGGAGAGAGTGAGAGAAAGGAGAAGGAAAGAAACAACACACAAAGAAATGGGGTGAGGTAGAAGGAGGGATGGAGGAGGATGGCAAGGAAAGATGGGGAGAGAAGTGGGCAAAGAGAGAGAAAGAGACAAAGCAGAAAGAGAAGGGGGATCTTGGAAGAGTGAGGGAGGGAAATAGAGAGGAAGGAGAAACTGGTGAGAGGAAAAGAGAGGGGAAAAGAGAAAGTGTAATGGAGAGAGACAATGAAATAGAAAGACCGGGAAAGACCATGAAAGAGAAGAGGGAGGGCAGAAAGGGGAATAGAGAGATGGAGTAGGCTGGGATTTCTGAGGACAGAGGGGGAGAGAGAAGATAAAAGAACAGAGGGAGGATGGAGGGAGGGAAAGAAGGATTGAGAGTGTCAAGGAGGAAGGAGGCATAGAGAAGGAGGAGGCAGGGGAAGAGGGAAAGGGACATAGGCAGGAAGGAGAAGGAGCAAAGTGGGGGTGGTGATGATGAGACAGAAAGAGAAATTGAGGGAGAGGAAGCTTGAGTAAAGGGAATAGAGATGGGTCTGTATTTCTAAAACATTAAGCTTCTCAGATCCACCAGAGGCTCTGTGTCATCATAAGGAGGAGTCCAAACAAAAAAGGAAAGAAAAAGAAAGAAAAATTATGAAATGACTAATAGGAATGAGCTCCACAGGAGGAAGGCAGCCACCAGAGAGAGTGAGTACAAGAGAAGGCACTAGAGGATTCGATCCAGAATTAGAGAGAGGATTGGGAGCTCTGGAAAGAAGGAAAATGTAATGATCCAAGACCCTAGAATAGGCACAGCTCCCCAGACAATCAGCCAGTCCCTCTAGCCAGTATTCATTTCCACTCACTGGCAATTCTGGGTCAGCTTGGGTTCAGCACCACGGACAGCTCCAAGCCTCCCTCCTGGGGTTCAAGCTCCACAGACCAGGGTAGCAGCAGAGTGCAGTCCCCTCCTACATTGGCCCCTGGCTTCTCCCGAAAATGGCTCTTTGGGGTGGTTGGAATGCAGGCCCGTGAGCTGCTGAATAGATCAATTATTTTTCAGAACATGGCTTTGATCTCGATGTTTCTTCACTGGATCACTGAGTGGAAAGGGCTCGCAGAGAAAATGGCATTTTTTATAACCCTGGCAAAATGCTCCCGTGCTGATGAGATGAGCCACCCAGCGAGTGCGCGCGCGCACATATGATACATAACTAACCAGAAGCATAATCTTCTAAATTGAAAGCCATAATGTTTGCTGTTGGAGCTAAATATTAACAGGGCGTTGTCTCCCAATGACCCTCGGGAGGCAGCCGGCTTAGCGGGAGGCTGTCGTCATATTCAAGCAACTTGATTAAATTCCTTTCTGCCATCAGAATTAAGAAATGAATAGTTTTATGAGAGTCATGCCACAAAGGACAGGGAAATGAAATGTTTGGGAAAGAAGGTGGGGCTGCGTGGCCGCCGATACCTGCTTTCTACTTCAGGAGGGAGCAGCCTCACCCTTCCCGGGGCAGGCTAAGGACTTTGGGCTGACTGACTGCTGGGTGTGATAGGTGCCCTCTCCTCCCTGCTGGCAACCTTGCTGACCTGGCTTTGCAGCTTTGCAGCTTCCTTCCCCCCCTCGTTCATCTGAGAGCACAATGGATATATGAAATCTTATTGATTTCGTTCAGGTTGTGATCTCAGGGTCATGGGATTAAGCCCCACGTTGGGCTCTAAGCTCAGTGTGGAGTCTGCTTGTCCCTCTCCCTCTGCTCCTCCCCCCTCTCTCAAACAAATGGATAAATAGAATTTAAAAAATAATTTATTGTACTATCTACCCTCCAGAGTTGTAAGGATCCAATGAGTACTAAGATGCTTAGAACAAAGCTTAGTACATAATAAGTACTATATAAACATTTGCTATTGTTATTATATGATTTAGATTATTGAACTGTGTAAAATTGGTGTTTTATAGATAAAATATCCAATGTTGACAACTAAATATAAAGTTCGTACAGCAAGATTTTTCTTCTGTGGCCATTCGTTTTTGTCCCATGTCCCAGACACAGCCTCAGTAACATTTCAAAGGTCTGTTACTTGAAGACATACAATCAAGGTGCTATTTTTGTGCTCAGAAAAATACTTTTTTATTAGAAAAATACCAGTTAACCTCAGGCTCAGAAAGTTTAATCTGCGTTTGTTCTGAAGGAGGAATGCAAGGGAATTACTGTTTACTGGCCACCTTACTACGCTTCATGCACTATATGGCTGTATTGCATGTATTAACTTTGTCGAATTGTCCCAATAGTACTATGTAGTAGGCACTTGGACCTATTTTACAGATGAAGAAACTGAGGTGCAGAGAAGTTGAATGCTTTGTTGAAAACCATATGGCAAAAGCGGTAGACCAAGAAATCAAACCTACTGCATCGTTCTGGAGAGAGTGGGGTGGAATGCACGTTTGATGAATCCTGGCTGACCTTTTCCATCCTTTTCCTTGGATTTCTCTTCCCACCTTCCTTGCAGAAGACCCCTTATGTCTGTGTCTCCAACTCAGGCCTCTTTCTTTTCCCTCTTGTGAAGTGATAAAACTATAAGATCATGTGGACAGCCCCACTGCCTATCTGGGAAGCCCACTCTGCCCTTTAATAGCCTGGTGTTAGGAAGAGCCATGTTGAAATGGGTGACCCAAAATGTTTGGGAGAGCTGGTCCTGAAAACAAAATCCTTTCCATAGTAAACAGTCCAGGAAAAAAAGTGGGAGGGAGTAGGAATTAACAGAAACAGAATGAGTGGGCTGGTGAGAGGAGGACTTGGAAAAGTCCCTGGAACGTCATTTGTATTAAAAAAGAAATAGTCATGGGAGAATGAGAGGGAGGTAATGTAGGAAATCCCATTCCCCCCGCCCCCGGCAACTTTGAGTTCATTTTTTTAGTTCCAGAGAGAAGCAGGCAGAGAGCATTCTGTTCTGACCATGCACAGATCAGGTGAGCCTGACTTGGGGAACTATCTCTAGTGATTCCTAGGAGAGTGAAGGAGAAGGATGAGTGCCCTAGACAATCTTGGGGTGGGCATGAAGCCAGTGGGCAGGACTGGCTTCCAACTTAGAAGGGAGTTGAGCCCCATGTGTGCCTCTCAGCAGGCACTCGGCCTCAGAAGGCCTGACCCTAGGAAGGGCTCTAGGAGCAGCTGGGGACTTAGATGTGGGCGGAGGAAGAAACAGGTGGTGTCATTCAGGCACTCACATCATTAATGCTCATCACAACTCTATGTGATCTCAACTTCCTACAGTAACTATTCATAAATAGCAAAAGTAGCAGTGGGGTTAGTCCTGGTGGCAGCAGAAGCAGCCATTGTAACTACTTAGTATGCACCTGAGCTACTTCTGTAAGCACTTGTAGACTTGAGTGTATAGGACCATAGGATCGTGTGTCCCCTTCCCCTCCCATACTATAGAGCTGTCATTGGGAAGTGCTGCCCAGCCAGAGACTGTTTCTATTTCTAATCCTTCTTACGTCTAGATGGGACCCATGGCTTAGTCTCATTAATGGAATGGGAAGGGAGATCATGCATATTTATTCTGGGCCAATGTCGATGAGAATCGGCTCTATCTTCTCCAACCTCTCTTTCCTGTTGATTGGCTAGATGCGGAGGGCTCAATGCCTCTAGGCGAGGGAAAGCCACTGTGTAGAGGTAGCCTGGGCCTCCAAATCACCATGCGAAGGAAAGCCACCAACTTAACAGAAACAATCTTATTCAGCTATTATTTAAATGAAAAATACACTTCTCTTGTGATACTACTGAAATATCATGGCGTATTTGTTACTTTAACACATATATGTATAATTATCTCATTTAATCTTCAAAACAACCTATAGAGGACAGGTATCAAGGACCTACCTTAAAGGTAAAGAAATTTAAACTCAGAGGTTAAGTGCTTTGTTCAAGGTTATGCAATTACTAAGTGATTCAGCCGGGGTTCAAACCTAGATCTCCCCGACTCCAGGTTCATAGAGTAGAGTTTCTTTACTGGGACCTTAAAGTGAGGGAAAAGTACAGAACAGATCATGGGACTTCTGGGGTGCAGGTGGTAAGGAAGCCTACACTGGCCCCAGATTCAGAACCAGTCTCAAGTATGGATTTCAGAACAACTTTAGGACTAATGAATCAGAAAGAGAATGTTGCAGAGAACATATGCTGGGCTCAGGTCCAGGAAAAAGAAAGGCAGGGAAAAGAATGGCATTTTGGGGACCTTGAACCCAAGTGTCCTGCCCGGGGTAAAGGGGCCTCCATGAGGCTAAAGTGAGGACTTGCTTCCAAGAGCATGAGCATGACCTTTCACCTCCAGTGTCCTTCCTCTGAGACATGGAAGACAAGACAAGAACGACAATCCTAATCATTATAACAGGAGAGGTAGTGGTAGACGTAGTAGGAACTGGTACTTACGTAGCATTTACTATGTGCTGGGGACTCTTCCAAGCTTTTTATACATAAATTTTGTCCTACCTTATGAGGTAGGTGTTATATGATCCCTATTTACAGAGGAGGAAACCGAAACAATTTGTCATACAGCTTTTAAGAGAAGGAGCTGGGAGGTGAACCCAGGCACGTGCTCTGCAATCCATGCTCTTCACCTTCCAGGAAGCGTGGAGCTGATTCCTGGTTCCCGACTGGGCCAGCACTGTTGGAGATCGGAGTCCAGGTTGGCCTCTAGCAGAGCCACCAGCCACCTTATAAGGCCAAGGAGAGGATGCTGAGCACCTGTGCCTGGACTTGGATAAGGCTGACCTTGGTGCCTGTGTAGATTTGCCTGTGAGTCTTCCAAGCTCTGGCTTAGTTTTCTTGAGCGATTGCCCTGAAATTCTGGCTTAATTCCTGTGGGGTCTTCATGGGGGCAAAGTCCATTGTTACTTTTCTTCCCCACCAGGAATGTAGGTAGGCCTTGTTAATTCGTCACCTGGGAATTTTTCACCTTGTGGCAAAATCTTAGCCTCCAGGATGACCTACCTCAGCTCCTTGCCCATCTCTGGAGTGGCCTCACTCATCACCAGTGTGCTTGGGGAATGTGAAATCACTTTAATATTGGCTAGAGACAAGCGTAATTAGGAAGGTAAATCTGCTGAAAAAAAAATCGTATTATGCAAATGTGATTAGCAGTGACTTTTGGGTTCTTTGTTTTCTGAGAGTTTCTCTTCCTTGGCACAAATGTGGGCAGTTGGCTGCTGTGTTCACTGGGGCGACTCTTACCAGGTGTTCAGGAAATGGGAGCTTGTGAACACAGAAGTGGGGAGAAGGCCCTGAAACCCTGGGCAATCCGAAGGGTGAATCCCCTGTCAATCACCCTTGGGGGGTGTCTGTGGGTCCCCACTCAGAGCCCATTCCTGGGGAGGAGCCCCAGGGAGCAGCCCTCACTGGTGATGAGGCTCCCCAGGAGGGAGCATGCTCTTTGTTTCAGGCTAGAGCTGCACTCAACAGTGGAATGAGCTGGAGGTATGGTCCTGGGATGGCTGGTTCCGACAGTGGGGATCCCCTATAAAGGGGTTTGAGGGTGTGACCTTGGCTGTGCCTATGTGCACCACCAGGAGGGGGTCAAAACCTGGCATGGCTTCGTGCCTGCTGGGGCTGTGTGTATTAATCTGCAGCAAGGATGTTTCTTCCCAGGATTGGAACACACAACGGGTTCTGCCAGATTCAGGTGTTCTACGGAAATGGCTGCAGATATCACACATTCTGGCTTTTAGAGCTTCTTTTGTAAAGGTGATAATGTTGGGGATGCCTGGGTGGCTCGGTTGCTTGGGCATCTGCCTTCGGCTCAGGTCATGATCCCAGGGTCCTGGGATCAAGTCCCTCATGGGCTTCTTGCTCAGCGGGGAGTCTGCTTCTCCCTCTGCCCGCTCATGCTATCTCTCTCTCTCTCTCTCTGACAAATAAATAAATAGAAATCTTAAAAAAAAGGTGATAATGCTAAAAAAAAGAGGCACCTGCTTAACTTATTAAATATCAGGGACTATGCCCACCTCATCTAATTTTTTAAATAATTCTATAAAGTGGGCACCATTATGATCATCTGTCTACTTAGATTAAGAAACAATAGGAGATGATGGATGTCAACTCAGTTTAACTGTGGTCATCAGGTAACAATACATGTCACAACATTTGGCTGCACATTTTATCCAGATGTTTTCTACCTCTCGGTACAACTGGAGGGAAGTCACTGAAAACAGAGAAGAGGAACCTGAAGCACAGAATGTTTAAGCAGTTTTATCCAGGTCACCTCCATCAGTAGCAGAGGCAGGATTTGAACTCAGGCTTAGCTTCATTCTGAGGGTTACACTGCTGACCACGAGGCTGGTCTTCCCTGTGGGGCATCACATAAGAGTGAGGGGTAAGTAATGCTCCCCTGCACTCACATTTCT
>CM053606.1:23980895-24006349 GCA_028646535.1 Procyon lotor
TCCATCCCCCGCCTCCTGCCACCCCCACTCCACTGGGTCTCTGGCTCCATCTCTTATCTCTCTGGGCGTGCGCAGCCCTTCCCTCTCTCACCCAGGATTCTCATGTTCTCCCCTGTCTCTGTGACTCTAGCACTCTCGGGGTCTCTGTCCCTCTCCCCCAGCCTCTCTCCCCACGCTTGCCCCACACCCCGACCCTCCGGGGCTCCGTTCTGTTCCGTCAGCTACCCTTTGCTGAAGTAGCCGCGCTCTTTCTCCCGGATGGTAACAAGAGGCCACATGTTTGCACTGACTGGAAATCCTAAATTCTTTCTCAGGAAAGAAAGACAAGCACCCTCTCGGTTTATAAATATTAATTATAGGCACCGGGTAATGAGAGAACAGGGTGGCTGTTGGCTGTGATCTCTGATTGTTTGACTAATCCTAGAGACAGTTTAAACAAGACACTTATTACCTGACAGGAATGAGGAGCGAGCGTGGTGTCCTTTCATGAGGATCTTGGCTTGGCAAAATGGTAAGGGACACGCACTCACTACGGATACCTGGACAGTGACCTTGGGCAAAGCCCCTCCCCCTTTCCAGGCCTCAGTTCCCCTCTCCCGAGAGGATGCCCTTCTAACTCTGACCTATTGATAGAAGGTGCCGCTTTGCCAGAGGGTTAGGCAGGCCATCTCAAAGCACTTGCCAAGCAGGGACAGTGGACCAAGAGAGGGAAAGCCCAGCTCGGAGAAGAGAAGCCTTGGGAGTTATGTGGGGCAGCATCTGGCTCCTCTGAATCCTTTGTGCGACTCAGGGGTCAAAGCCCCGCCCCACACCCCCTCCCCTCCAAGGGAAAGATCCTGTCTTGAGGCGAAATCTTGAGCAGGAACTGAGATGTGTCCCATGTTGCAACCCAAACTTTCCCAGTCTATCACCGACTGGACAGGCCGTGCCTCAGTTTCACTTTCTGCAAAATGGGAGTGACGAGGTGTAAATGTATGCAGCCGTCCTTGATACCAGAGTTAAAAGTCGATCTAAATTGAATCTGAGAAGTCCCAGACCGGCCTCGTCTGCCAGAGGCCACTTCAACAATTGCCTTCTCTCCAAGCTCACATCTCAATTTGATACTTATTGACATTATGTGCAAAGCAGAGACGTGATCCCCAATATCCAGCCAGGAAGAAGGCTTGGTGGAGGAAAAGGAGAAGCATCTGGAACATGGAGTGAGCCTCTGAAAGGTCCCCGGCCAAGGTCCCCACGGTGAGGCAGTGTGCTATTCCTTCTCGAATATGTATTTTCTAAAAGATCTTTACACTTGCAGCACACCACACGTCATCGATTGGGAACACAGGTCAGCCTGCAGGACAGCCGCTGGGACATATGTGGCCCCTCATTAGGCAGAAGCAGAACCCAAGCTAGGAGGCATCTTGATCTCTTGCCCAAAACCATGCACATAGAAAGTGGCCAAGCCTGGTCTCTGATCCCAAAACTCAGCTGTGGATCCTCACTGGGTTCCCAGCTCATTGGCCTGCAACGTCTCCTGAGGGTGCAGGAGCCCAGCAGGCCTCCCCTCCCTGAGACCCTACCCTCCCATCACCGCAGTGGGGCCCAGGCCAGCCCGTGGAAGGTCTTCACAAATATCTACTGATGGAACGGAGGAAGGAGGGAATGTTCTTCAAGGTTCTGGCCATGTTGCCACCACTGACTCCTTGCCTGATAGTTTAAAGAATGTGTACCTGAATTTAAATCTTAGCTCCAATGTGTGTGTGTGTGTGTGTGTGTGTGTGAAAGAGATAGAGAGAGGAAGAGAGAGAGAGAGACCTTGAGCAAATTAGCCTCTCAGGGCCTCAGTTTTCTAAACTGTAAAATGGGAATAACAATAGAAAGGACTTTACTTTCATATAGTCAGTGTTGACTATTATTTTCAATAACTGCCTCCTGGCAGCCCTTGTTCCAGAGCCCCTGAGGGCACCTTACCAAATTTCACATGAGGACAAATGAGGAAGGAATATCAGGCCGCTTTTGTGATCATGCTGGATGCCTTCCGTTAGTGGAAGGGTGGTCAGGGAGGTCGGGGAGGGGGTCCAGCTCAGCTCTGGCCCTCATGAAACCTTCAGTGGGCAGAGCCTCCCCCACTGCCCCCAGGACCCCCCAGCCCCCGGTCCACAGACACACTCCGCAGGCCCCTCCTGGCTGACCCCAGACAGGGAAAGAAAGCTCCCGGCCCAAGGCCTCATGAAAGTCCCGATCCCGCAGGACTGGGACGGGCTGGAGGAGACAGTGACCTGCTTAAACATACCTTCCTTCGAGAGTCCCCAGTGCACCCCACAGGCTCAGGCCCAGCTAAGTGCTTCCCGAGAACCCTTTCAACTCCAAGTACAGACGCAGCAGAGCGGGTCCTCCGGGAGCCATGGGCTGGGCTTGCGACGCGAATCCAACCCAGACAGTGCAGGCTGTCAGCAGAAAGGGGCCGAGAGATTTCCATCTCTTCCTGAGCTTTTTCTTCTCGTCTTCCGCCTTCCAAGCGGCTTGAGAGGCTCCCCCACCTTAAATGTTTCATGAGGCCCCTGGCACACAGCAGACCTTCCTCGGCACCTCCAAAGCAGTCCCGGCCAGCTGGGGGCCGAGCTGCAAGCCCATTTTCAGGCTGGGCTGCTCGAGGGCCCGGCCCTCCTGCCTTGGGCACTCCTGACACTGCCCGGGGATTTGCAGTCTGTGAAATTGTGTGGCTCCCTCACATCTGTGTTCCTCCCCAGCCTCCCTCCTTCCTTCCTGCCCTCCCACCACCCCTCCCCCTGCCCTGCCAGACTCCTGCCTGCAGCCCAAGCCCTCACAGCTCCCCCTAAAGATTTCCAGAAAAATCTTCCTGCCGATCCCAAAGGAGTTCAACCCTAGTCATTCACCTTTTCCACCTGAATCCATCCATGGGCACGTTCATAGAGCTACTATCCTTTCCATTAAGCAACTTGGCCATCTGGGGCCAGCATCTCGATCTGGGCTGCAGCCTTCTCATCTGTGAAGTGAGGGACACGAGGGTACCTACATCCGAGGGTGAGCGAAGAGCCACGAAAAGTCGCCCACAAAGTCTTTAGCCGAGTGCCTGGCCCACAGAGCCGCTGAACCGGTCGCGCACATTTCGCGTGCGCCCGGCCCCAGAGCCACACAGGTGAGCCAACCAGCCTCCCTATTCTCGAAGAGCTCACTGGGATATGGAAGAGCAAGACAGGTAAACGGAAATGCCCATTCAGTGGGAAATGTGGGCAGCAGAAAACAATGGGCCGGTTAGAGGAAGGCACGAAAAAGGGATTGCTTGAGAGATGGATGTGGGTCTGCGTGCATGGACTCTCAAGGCTGGGGAGGAGCTCACCGGCAGCCAAGGCAGGACAGACACTGCAGGCAGATGGAACGATGGATGCAAAGACTCAAAGGGAAAAAACAGGGCCTCCGAGAATGAGAGGCCCGGAGACACGGCAAAGTGAACCGCTGGAGGCCAGGTTCATGCGGGCCCCGGTGTCACAGGAGAGCCCGGACTCGGGCTGCGGGCACCGAGGTTGTGGTGTAGGGGAAGGAAGGTCTTCAGCAGGAGCGTCACAGGATCACACGTCTTAAGCAATGCGCACGTTCAGGCCTGCAGGGTTTGCATAACTTTTGTTTTTCCTCTCGAGCTTGTATCCAGCCCGGAAATTTTAGAGCCCGCATTTTCCCTTAGTTCCATTCAACCTGAAAGCGGCGGTCGTATGCAGCTTGCGTGGTATTGAAATGCAGGTGGCCTCTGTGCAACAGTGTTGCTAAAATTACCAAAACTAACCACAGCCAGGGAAGGGCCATTATCGGAAACAGATTTTATTACCATGGAAACCAGCATATAATGCCAAGTCCGGTGGTTTGTATTCTACGAAAAGAGAGAGAAACAAGGAGAGAGGAAAAGCGGAAGAGGAAAGCAGCAGGTGAGAGAAAGGGATTGAGAGGAGGGAGAAGCCGAGTGGCCTGGAGAGTGGCGGGGAGAGCTGGAGCATCTGGTGAGGGTTTCAGGCCACTCAAGCTTCCCGTTTACAGAGCGGTTTACGAAGCGGAGCGCGTACTGCGAGCTGCAGGCTGCGGGGGAGCAGCCGGGAGGGCTTTGCAGTGTGACTTCCGCTGCCAACCCAAAATGTGGGGAAAAGTATAAATGCCGCCAGAAGGAGCTGCCCCAAATGTAGTTCACGGCCACCCTGAGGGTCTCTGCCAATAGCATTGGACTAGGGGTCTGAAGATCTGGTTTGGAGTTAAGGCTCTGCCCAGAGTGGCTTGTGACCTTGGACAAGGTCATGGACATTCTCAGAGCCTCAGTTTCTTTGGGGGGTCCCAAGAGGGACCTCCTGGGGCAGTTATGAGAGTCTAGTGTGCATGGCGGCCACGGTACTTGGTAACCGCAGAGAGCTATGGGCACAGAAGGCCCTGCGAGCCTCCAGGATTCCTGCATCTGTGTCTCTATTCTGTTCCCTGATTTGAAGGGCTGCTTCCTCCCATCGCCCAGCTCCCTGGCCCACTGCAGCCGGGGGATCCAGCCCACGTAGCCCCAGATATGAAGGTTTGGGCAAGATGCCCTACTGAGAGTTCCAGGGGTGCTGAGTGGGCGGGCAGGGGAGTAGGGGACCAGGGCAGGTTTCTCAGTAGGTCCGAGAGAGGCATCCGCTGGCTCGGTCCAGAGGAAAGGGAAACCAAAGACAGAGGGGGTGTTGGTGGGCGAGACAAAATGAGGTACGCCAGGAGACCCCAGGAGGGGAAGGAGAGCCTGTAAATACTCCGGGATCCCGGGGAAGGAGTGAGGTTTCAGCTGCCAAAGTGGACAGAAAAGGCCCATCACAGCGCATGCGCTACACAAATGTCACCAGATCCAGTGTCCATCCCCCCCTACGAGCTGGTTCCAGATGCAGAGTCTGCCCCCCCGCCCCAGGGCCTCCTGGTGCTTCATCTCCGCATCTCACTCTGAGAGGCGCCGAGTCTAAGTCACGTCCCTTCCCTGAGTCTCAGTTTCTTCGTCTATGAAATGGGGCTAAGAACACCCTCCCACACACACAGGGCTGTTGGAAGGATTCAAAACAAAACCAAAAAAATGAGAGGCATCCTATGACCGTAAGACCCTGTTCCAGTCTTATGCAGTTCTGGCTATTTGTACACAGGGAGCCGAGCCTCCTAGGGTAACAAGGCACTTCCATAACAAAATGACTTGATTAGACCGTTCTCTCAAAAACACTGCTCCCCAGCTCATGCTTTCCTGCCGGCGGGCCACGCCTCAGTCCTGCAGCCGCATATTAAATCTTCATCCCATCAGCACTTGACTGAATTTGTAGAAACAAAATGGAAGAGGGAACTCGGGCATGAATTAGCAGTTTAAGACAGGAATGAGATTACGATAAAATCCCCACTCTCTCCATCCATCAAAATGTAATAAGAATAGAAAACTAATGTGAAAATATCAACATGACCTATTGCTTCCAGCCTGTCATCACCATCCTTTATGATTGAGCCCCGCAAGACGCAAGCATCTCATTTCGCCGTAAGCATCACACTGTCGGCAGGAGACACAAACCGTGTCCAAAGCAGGCTGCGCACTTGGGCAGCGTCTTGGGGGCGGAAACAGGAAGGGACCAAGTGTGACACGACTTCCCTGGCTTCCCGAGTCATGGAGCGTTGGAATGAAGCAGGGTGACTGGAGACCAGGGCTGTTTGCTTTTGTTTTCTGACTCTGTCTCTGGGTGGGAAGGCCCCAGCCCTATCCAAGGATCCTAGCTCCTATCCTAGAGACTGGCCAGGAAAAGACGTTTCCTAACTTCTCAATGCCCCCAGCTGTGGTAGCAGGGCTAGCCGGCAAGCTGTCTAGCCGCTTGGGCACCGCAGAATACTGAGCAGGTGCATGGGGGACAGTGGTATTATCGTTTGTCCCTATGGCAGCAGATGAGGGGCGGATAGGCTCAGAGAAGCAGTGGGACTTGCTCAAGGATGCACAGCGAGTGAAGGGTAGACTCCAGGTCTGCTGTGCTCCTTGCCCAGTGCTCTCAGCCTGGCCAGCAATGTGCCAGGACAGAGCTTGCGCTGGAGGTATACAAAGCAGGAGCTCATAGCCTCATTCCTATCCTGAACTTCTTTCTCCCTCCAACCGCCTCTCCCTCCACTCTGCTCTGGCTGCCCTGACTTCCTAGTACTCCATAAAAGCACTGAATTTTTTCCCAATCAGAGACTTTGAATATTCTCTTCTTTCACAATCCTTTCTGATCCCTGCTCATGGAGACAACTCCCCATACTTCAGGTCTTCTCCAAAACATCACCTCCTCAAGGAAGCCCTCCCTGATGGACCTTCTGCCTCCACTCTCCCAGCCTCAGGGCCCTTGATTAGTTCCCTGACATATCACCCTATGCTATTCCCCCATAGCACATTTCTCAAGAATTATTATATCATTTCTGTTATGATTTAATACCTATCACCTTCACAGGAAAGGAAGCTGTAAGCGTCCAAGGCCCTTCTACCTTGTTTTCTATCATATTCCCCAGCACCTAGCAATTACCTGGCATCAATTCATCGATTCATTCAAACATTTTTATCGCATACCTACTATGTGCCAGGAGCCTATAGGATGCAGGTTTCACTCTGGGGGAGGGACACATAAAATAATATATGGTGATGAGAGAGAAAAGAAAACCAGAGTAGGCTGTGCTAAGTTTACATCTGATCTTTAGGAATGTTCTTTCAGAAGGTGATGCTTGAGCGGAGCGTGAATGAGCCACACCAGTACTTAAAGGAACAGCATTCTATGCCGTAGGAGCAGTAAGTGCAGATGGCCTGAGGCTGGTAGGTGCTTGGCAGGTTCCTGGACATGAGAGCGAGGGGTCAGGGGAGGACGTAAGGGAAATGGAGAGTTCTTGGAGGGTCATGGGCAGAGGAGGGGGGCGTGATCTGATTTGGGTCCTAAAACGACAGCTCTAGGCTGTGCGCAGCAGCGGCGGGTGGGCGAGAGGGAGCAGGGAGGGTGGTTAACAAGCTACTGCAGCAGTCTGGGTGAGAGATGGGGGTGCCTGGGACTAGAGGAGCGGCAGTGGAGGTGGGACCGAGAATGTGGACTCTGAAGATGCTGCCAATGGGATTTGCTAATGGATCCGGTGTGGGGTCAGAGAAGAGTCAGGGATGGCACCAGGAACTTTAGCCTGAACAACTGGAAAAATGCAATTGCCATGAACCAATAAAATGGTTTTGGTTTTGGTTTCTTGAGAGAGAGAGAGAGAGAGAGAGCCTGTGTGCTCGTGCATGTGTGCAGTGGGGGGAGGGGCAGAGGGAGAGAGAGAATCTTTTGGTTTTTTTAAAGATCTTATTTATTTATTTGACAGAGAGATAGAAATCACAAGTAAGCAGAGCAGCAGGCAGGGGAGAGGGAGAAGCAGGCTCTTTGCTGAGCAGGGAGCCTGATGTGGGGCTCGATCCCAGGACCCCAGGATCATGACCTGAGCCATAGGCAGCTGCTTAACCAACTGGGCTACCCAGGCACTCCAAGGGAGAATCTTAAGCAGGCTCCACACTCAGTGTAGAGCCTGAGGCAGGGCTCGATCTCACGACCCGGAGATCATGACCTGAGCCAAAATCAAGAGCCGAGGCTTAACCCACTGAGCCACCCAGGCTTCCCCTCAAGAAATTGATTTTTATGCTTAAGCCCATTTGAACCAGAATTTTATCACTTAAAAAAAAAAGCTTGATGAATACAGCAACTAACAGGCCAGAGGTAGCTGGGTAGGGAGTGGAGAGGAGTGGGAGGAAAGGACTCTTGAGTTTCCACCCCAGGTGCTAAGGAGTATGGCAGCCTCATTCATGGGACATACAGTCTCCATCGAGGGTATGACTTTTCCTCCTTGACATCTTGAATTTCAGGCACCAGCTGCTGGAGCTCTGCAGAGAGCTCAGGGCTGGAGAGAAATCAGTTACCATTTGTTGTGCGCCTTCAGTGAGCCAAGCCCCAAGCCCAGCTCATTGTGTACAAAACTCTATCAGGTTAGAACACCTGTCTCCATTTTACAGATGAGGAAACAGAGGCTCGGAGAAGTTGTAGGGCTTGACCAAAACTGTGCACTCAGAAATCAAGATTTGGGAGCCACCAGGAGAAGCAAAGCTCTTCGCCCGTAGGTGTCATTATGAATCTGGGGCTAGAGGTGAAGAGACGGGGTCCAGCCCTGACCAGGCCACTCGCACCTCATATGACCTTGAGGGAGCGTGCCTCCTGCATCATGCTCACCCTCGCCATCTGGGAAATGTCCACCCTGGGCTTGATGATCTCCCCAGTTCCTCAGGACTCTTCATTCTTCCTCTTTGGACTTCAGGGGACCAGGGTAGGCAGGTTCCTGGACATGAGAGCGAGGGGTCAGGGGAGGACGTAAGGGAAATGGAGAGTTCTTGGAGGGTCTACCAGACCCTTGGTCTTTCTACCAGAAAGAGTCTGTCACTTGGGTTGAGCACCTAGTGTACGTAGCACCTTCTCCAGGGAAGAGGCCAGAGGAAGGAAGAGCTGTGGGCTTGCCACGATCTGCCAAGGGTCCTGGCGCCCACCTGCAGAGGGCCCCCCATTGTGGTGGGAACTGGACAGGTGGAGCCACAGCAAACACTCTGCTAGGAGAGACTGAGAAGCCCAGCCAAGCTCCTGCCCACGACCGCTCACAACATATGCTCTGAGTTTCATTCATCATTTGCAAGGAGCTGCTACCCTCTTCAAAGTCTCTTCCTGCTCCAAGAGCATTTGGCTCCTGCCTTTTCTGATCCAGCTTCCGCCCTTTACCCTGTCCCCTTCCACCGCCACCAACAACTGGGGACAATATTTTCCTGCAGGTTTGGGAGATTCAAGTAGAAGTGACTCAGTTCATTATGGGCTCCATAACGTAGAGAACATGTGCAATCCAGGTCCTGGGAGATGCGCCCGGCAAAGGTCCAGCCACAGTGTGAGGGATGCGTCGGGGAGGGCCCCCTGAGTGATGAATGTAAGGACCACGGGAGGGTGCGCGGAGTAACATAAGTGATGGCTGCGGTGGGATTTGCTGAGTAAGGCAGAGACTGCCAGGGTCAGGTTTCCACGTGGTGCTGCCATGATTTGCTAACGTGGAAAAATGCCCACAGCTGGGTCCACTGTTTTGTTAGATGAGATTTCAGCAAGCACATCGCCGTGTCAGAAGGATGGGGGATGTGAGGGGTACCACTGTTAGGGGGCCCTGGAAACGTAGGCAATGTACAGATAGAGCAGGTCTGAGCCTTGTCCGTGGTTATCTCTAGGGTTGAGCACATAGGAGGTGTTCTACAAATAGTTGCTAGGAAAACAAATGGGTGAGCCCAGTGAACAGCACCTCACCCAGGTGCCCTAGTGACAGCACCCACCACTGCGGAGGGCTTTTCCCAGCACTGCTCCCAGGGACTGCCCAGGGACATGGGGCCACAGATACAATGGAAGTAGGTCATCTAAGGAACCAATCCTATCTCTCCTTGCACTCTGGCTCCCTCTCTCATTCTATCTTTCTCTCTATTCCACAGTCTCTGGCTTTGTGGCTAGAAATAAAACAAAGAAGGGTCCCCCTCATCCCTGTGGAGACCCTCCCACCAAGCCAGACCTTCCCAGGGTGGAAGCTGTCTACTCTCCACTCACCTCGCAAAGCTGGGCCAGCAGTTCAGCACCTAGGACAGGGAAAGTGGAGCTTTGGGCTCCCACCAACCCCTCCCCCCTACCCTCACACCAGGCCTAATCCCTGCGTCATTACAATGGCCATGGAGCCCACAGGGCCAATGTCAGGCTCCAGTCTGGCAGGATGCAAACAAGTCCCCTCCCTGTCCTGGGTGGCCCACCCTGAGCCTAAACCCAGGATGGACCAAGGTGGCCTAGGGAGCCCCTAAGCAACAGCACAGATGGGCTTAACCTCAAGCCTAATGCAAATCCTCATTCTTTCCTGATTCTTTCATTCAATACGGTCATTAAGGACCTGCCCTGTGTCAGCCACCTTGCTCAACACTAACGGTGCCGTGGTGTCCAAGCTGAAAGGTCCCGGCCCTTGTGGGGCTGACGTTCTCGTAGAAAAGAAAGCCAGTAAACAATGATCCAACCAAAGAAAGACTATTTCAGATGGTGATATGAGCACAATAAAGGCAACACAAAGGTGTGCTGGGTCTTCTGTTTCTTCCCCTGACTTGGATTCCATGCCTTTCCCACTCTTGCCACCCCCAGTCTTCTCGGGGCTCTGAGGGGCTGAGCCTTGTGGCTGCATCCCTGGGGTCCTGTGCCACCTGCTTCTTACTGGGCTCAGACAATGGGAAAACTGGCAGGAATGAGAACCCCAGGAAAGAGAGGTCCAAGGATTTCTCCTCTGCTCCCCCTCCCCTGGGCCTTGTCACCTGGCCCTGGGTGCTGACAGCCTCCCATGCTTGCCGGTTGCTGTGTTCCCTTGTCCTTGTCGTACCTCTTCACGTTCCCAGCTAAGCATGCCCTGCCTTTCCTCCCGGGCCCCTGATTGATACAGGCAGCTGCTGCTGAAAGTGCTGGGAGACAGGGAGGGCGGGGAAGCAGGATCAAGCCTCGATTGTTCAAGAAACAGAAAGACGGTCAGTATGGCTGGAATGTGCTAAGTGAGGGAGAGAGACAGGGAAGATGAAGTCAGAGATGAAATTCAAAATAGTTAACAGCTGGCTGAACACAACCACCACCTGGGCAGAAGGGACCCCCCCAGCTATAAAGGACTGTCGCCCCTGGCGGACAAGTGTGCTGTGTGACCAGACCCGTGGACAGGGGTGTATCAGCGGGGGCCCGGGACAAGGACAGTGGTGCCCACCAGCTGGGTCATGTGAGAACAGTTCAGTAAAGGGACTCTTCTGCAGGTGTGCACAGGGAAGTCGCCAGCTGGTGGAGATCTCTAGGAGTACAACCACCCCAGGCGAGAGGGCAAGAGGACACAGCAGCCACGGGAAGCAGATGGAGTTGTGTAGACAGAGGATCGCCTTGAAGGAAGCTGGGACACAGCCGCAGCAACCACACGGGGAACATTCCAGTGAAACCCACACCCAGCCTCTTCCCTGTCCCCACTCTCCTGCTGCTGACAGCCGCTGGCCACTGCCACCCGAGAGCCAAACAACATCCCCACGGGTCCTCCTCCTGAGACCTGGAACAGCCTGGGGAAGAGGGAAGTCTGGATCTTAGGAGGCAAATGGAAAACGTCCAGCCCACTCATCATGGAGGACCTGGAAAATCACAGTAAAAGGTTTGGATTTCAGGCTAAGCACAGTGGAAAAATACTACTAGGACTAAGAGCAATAAAATATCACTAGGCTCCTTTGCCTCCATCCACAGGGTGGCAATGGAACGGGCTCTGCCCTTGACAGTCTGGACCGAATGCCTCCTAGAAACACTTTGCACGGGGGTTGGGACGAAGGAGGAAGTTGAGAGGATGTCCTGAACCAAGCCCCCCAGGGCAGGCCTGTGGCAGACAAGCCAGCAGAAGAACCCCGGGGACCTCCAGCCTGCTGGGGACAAACACAGGAGTTTCCTGAACAGGATAGAAATTAGTCTCCCTAAGAAATCAGAGAATGCCCAAGGCTTTCCTCCAGAGGCTCCTGCAGAACATTCAAGGAGGCTTGAGTGGGGGGACAGAAGCCCTCCCCAGACCCGACTTTGCCAGGCTGTGAAATGGGGGAGCCGGCCCTGGGAGCCTGCCACATGTCTCTTTCTCCAGGCATCATGAAAGTTAAGGGAGGGATGCAGAAGAAGGGGGAGCGCGCCGTGCCCTCTCTCTGCCAGAATGATAGGGATACAAGACAGGGAAATAAACAGCCTCGACTTGGACTCAGAAGCCCAGGGTTTGAATCCTAGCCTGCGTGTCACAGGTGCACAGAGACACTGTGGCAAGAGAGAGAAGACTCTAATGCTTGGGATAACGCTTCACGGGCTCGCAGACCACCCGCCCGTGACCAGGCACTGGCTCTGCAGGTGTCCCTGACTTCCCCCTTCATATTATCGTACCAAGAGTCCGAGCTAGGTATTCTCACGCTTATTTCATAGCAGAAGAAATAGGCTCAGAGGGACTGAGTCCCTCACCCCCACTCCTGCAGCTGGGCAGCACGGAACCAGGAGGGAGCCCCAGCCTCTGTCTTACCAGCACCTTCTCCATCACCGGCACCCCCATCCATAGGGAGAACGGGGCCCCAAAGCCTGGGAATCCCTCCGCGGATGCCCGAGTCTCTATGAAGAGGCCAGTCCGATGCTCCTGTTCTCAGCCTCCCTAGGTAGGAGCTGGATCCTGCCTGATTCATTCCTTTAATCAGGGACAGAGTGGTGGCACCAGCTTCCAGAAGAACTCTTCACACTCGTATTAAAGTTAAGTCATTGCTTTAATATCCACAGGGCGGAGGCAGCTGCAGCTGGAGGCCTGAGGGCTCTCCACCGTCTCCATGGGTCTAATGCATGAGGCACTGCCTGCTCCGGGGCCCTGGGGCAGCCCTGTCCCACCACCCCACGTCTGAGGCCATTCTCCCTCCTCACTTTCGGGGCCCTGCCAAGGGAGGAGCTGTCCCTGCAGGTGTCTCTCTGACCATTAGCAAGCCCTGAGTCCTGGGAGCACTTCGAAAGCGGATGCCTAGAAAAGTTCTGGCTCCAGCCCCCAAAGCTTTCAAGCTAAGCCTAAAAATGATATAATCCAGAGAGGTTACATAATTTGCCCAGGGTCACACAGCCAGCTAGAGGAAGCACAGGGGCTTGAACCCAAGTCCATGTACTCTTTCCACTCCATCACACGGCCTCGGTGGGTCCCGTGTGGGCCCTGGGACAGGTGCAGCAACACCTGGGCAGACACAGCTGGCGATGTCACTCTCTGGCTCTGTGACATTCGCTATGCGTCAAGCACTTCATCAGTCGCAGGGGGCGTCAGGCCACTGCTGACTTCAGAGGAGGTAAGAAAGCGGAATTACTCTGCACCCCGCAGAGCAAGGTGCACCTTGAGGATGTGGCCACCTAGAGCTTCAGGTGGGGGGGAAAGGCAGCCCCCGGCGGATGTCGGGGCGGGGCTGGGAAGCGGCAGAGAAGGGCGGAGCGGAGGACCTGGGCTGGGAATGGATGAAGGAGCCCAGCAGATTCTGGGAGAGAGGAGCCCTTCAGGACCTGTGAGAAGGAGGAGTAGGGGCCAGGCTCGAGGAGAAAGGGGGCATCCTGCTCAGACCACACAGGGCTGGGGCTGGGGCTGGGGCATCCAGAGGGGTTAGCTGCAAGGGACCAGGAGACCACACCTGTCCAGGGCAAAGCGAGAGATGGCCAGGCTGGAGCCGGCTGGGACAGGGCTGTGCACAGCGCTGGCCTCATTGCTAGCCTCTGAGCCTCCGGCTCCCCTCTGTACAACCGAGAAGATCGATCTACTCTGCACGGCTGCTGGGAGGATTGGCATGTATGAGACATGCCTGACATCCAGTAGGTGTTCAGTAAATGGGTCCCCTTATGATCACGGTGACGATGGTCAGCAGATCACTGAAAATCTCCGAGTCTGTTTTCTAGGCTATGGAATAGAAATAACCAGATTTATGTCACAGTGTCCTTGGGGAGCTAAAGGTCATAGTCCATGTAAGCTGCCAACACAGGGCCTGGCACACAGTAGGTGCTCAACAATAACCCATCCAATCTCCCCATCCTCCTTTTTTCAACCCAGTGAGCAGATATGGAACCTATGGGTAGACATGATAGGAAGACAGGCTCTGGTTCCTTCCAAGATCTCTCCTCTCTCCCTTGACAGAAAGTGAGCTCCCCATCCCTGGAGGCATCCAAGGAAAAGTCAGATGACCTTGTGTCAGGGGAAGAAGGTGATAAATTTCCCACAGGGGGCTGGACTCAAGGCCAAAAGCTCTTCCAGCCTGGAGCATGCACAATTCTACGACTCTGCAAGCTCCGGGGTCACGAGACGGCCCAGGCCTGGCCTGCAGGGAGCACAACCTCGGACTTGGAGCCACAAGGCTGTAGGCTGAACCCTGACTCAGCTTCTTCATTTCCTCAGGCGCACCCTCTGACCGAGGAGCACCTGAGGCACCGCTGAGTGGCACCTATGGCTCCCCCCATCCCTGCCCCAGGCGGCCCCCGGCCCAGGCCCACCCCCAGCAGGTGTGTTTGGAGAAGTACATACCAAGTCTCACCCCGTCCATGTTTCCCGGCTCAATTACAGGCTCAATATTCTTTTCTGTGTAATCCCCAAATCAATATGTGTTCATACATATTTAATCGGGAGGCTGTTTTTATTAGAGTGGGGATTAGCTTTACATCTTTCTCCTCACCACTTAGAAGGCAGCCACCACTCACGAGGAAGATGAGCAGATTAATGAGGGAGAGGCCCAAGTGTGGGCCGGGCCTGGTGCCCCGGCCACGCCAGAGAGACTGAGAGGACCCTCCGGGGCCTGCCGTCCCCTCTGCAAGGGGCTGCGGTCCTGCCAGCTTCCTGCCTCTGGGGCCCACCTTGCAGCCCACCCCCCCAGCCCCAACCCCTGCCGGAGGTCCCGGCCCAGGGAAGCTCCCCTGGGAAGCTTCCAGACCTGCTCCCCACCTTCCCCCAGCCAAGGAGCCAGAGGAACAAGGGCCAGCCCCCTGTTAGAGGTCAGAGAGTGGAGGTCACCCTCCGCCTCGCCTTCCAGAAGTAATAGATTTCTCCTTCCAACTCGGAGTCAAGGCTGAGCAGAATAAATTATCACCCTTCCTCAGCATAATCACTGTCACACTCAGCCCCGGCTACCATCTGCTTCCTCCCCGCATCCCCACCTAGTCAGGCTGGAAGGAAGGTAGGGACACGCGGATCTGGAGGTCACCACGCTGGCCAGAGAAGGACAAGGGCAAGACCACGCTGGGGGCTGGAGCAGGAGAGGGAAGGGCTGGACGGCTTCCTCGGGCCCCGCTAAAACAGGGCTGGAGCCGCCGGACGGGCGCGGGCGGTGAGGTATCAGGCTCCAGATCCTCGTCGTCTGGTCTCATCCTCACTGCGTCTCTAGAAGACAGAGCCCGTTCCGATCATCCACATTTCGTCCGCATTTCACAGAGGAGGGAACAGAGGCTCAGCGGTCTCGCAAATAGGAAGAAGCAGACCTTGGAGGTGGTCCAGGATGAGTGGCTGCAGGGTCTGGGCCCTGAGTGGGTGGGCTGCACCCCTCCCTCTCTCCCTTACGCAGTGGTCTCCCCTCCCCGGCACAAGTCGGGGGCCATTCAAGGTGACATCTAGAGACGAGAATATTTGAGAAGCGCCAGTTATTGGCAGGGAGTTGCCAGCTACGGGGGAACCTGGGGACTGTGGGCAGGGCCCACACCTTCACTCACGGCCCCCGCCTCTCTCCTCTACCCCGTCGTGGACTCACACCTAACAGGAACACCTCCGATCGCCTCCACCTGCTCTGGGCTCACAGTTCGGTGGCGTGGATGAACAAAGCCAGGCTCGGTCCCTGTCTCACACAATTGGTGGCTTTATGGGCGAGGCTGCCATCAGTCAAGCAGGGACACGCATGGAGGTGGGCCTGCAAACGGAGCCAAGGGTCTGGGGACCACATCCCCACACCCCCACCAGTGTTCTCTTTCCATCCTGAGCCTCGCCCTGCCCATCACCTCGCTCCCGCAGCTTCCCCTCCAGCTGAGGCAGCCGGCCCCACAGTCTGGGACTACCCTGTGCCTCTCCATCTAAGAACTCACCCCATTTGCAATTACTAAATTGCAGAGACCAGGTCTGTAACAAAAATCACGGGAAGAGGAGCGAAGGAAGGCAGGGAGGAAGGGAAGAAGCACAGGAGGGGGGAAGGAAGGGAGGGAAGGCAAGAAGCGAGGAAAGGAGCAAAAAAGAGTAAGAAGAGAACGAGGGACAAAGGGAAGACACGCAGGCTTATTTGAAAGTCCAAATGCACCCCCAAAGGCCCTCTGCTTTCCTCTCATTTCTGCCTGGAGCTCAAGTGCTCCCAGGCACTTGCGAGGTGGGAGACGGCCGTCAGGAACACAGCTCCCGGGGGGGAAAGAGTTAAGTATTGGAGGGTTTCCCAAGAGGACAACTGTCGCTGAATTAACCCCTTCCCAGAGGTCAGCCTCTCTTCTCAAAGCCACCAGAGGCAGACGGAGGGGCAGCGTGACCTCCAATCACTGACTTCATGTCTAATGTCACCATGAACTTGACCACGGATTGGGGCCAAGCCATCCCTACAGGGTTCTTCTGCCCAAGGGGCCCGTGCCCAGGGCTCAGGGACAGGCAGAGCGTCTCAGAAAGCTTGTGTGTCTCCTTGCAGGCCGCCCTTCCCAGCAGGCGCCCCGGGAGCGGCAGCTAGAAGGGCCACCCTGAGCCGGGGCTGTCCAGGCTGGGGCGGCCCGGCTCGGCTCACCGGCAGCCCGTGTTTGACGACGGGATTAATTCCCGAACAAAACGGATAACGTAGGCATGCGATTCCTCATTTAGCTGTCAGATGGGGATAAAAAATGTGTGTGAGAGAGAACCCAAGGGAAAAAAAAATTAGGTAGTGATAAATTGGGAGGGAGCGCTCCAAAGAAACACAAACTCTCTCTCTCATCCCATTGCCCCTGTTGTCACTTAATTTGAAAATATTCTAAGTGTGCAGGGCCTTCCCCGTGGCACTCTTCAGCCCTTCCTGAGAAAAGCCTGGGTCCCTTTTGTCCACAGTCCCCGTGTCCTGCCCGGATGCAGCAAAGCATCCAAGACCCAGACAGAAACGCCAGCAGGGATGCCCCCCCTCCCTCCCGGGGCCACACACAGCCGCCCCCGGGGCGGGCGCAGTGCTGCCACTCCCCAGAGGAGAGGTCCTTGCACCGCAGCCTTACTGAGTTAGTCCGATGCACGCCGGGGAGGGAGAGGGAGGAAAGAGGGGGAAAAAAGATGTTTTTGCTGTGATAAGTGTCAACTCTGCCTGCATGTAAAAGGGCCGGTTGTTTTGCAAAATGGAACATCATCCAAATATGCAGAAGCAATCCACTGAAGCAAGATTTCTTAGATCAGGAGTCTGGGGCCACCCCATGGGGGAGTCAGAGTGGGAGTTGTCTCTGGGGGTCTCATCACACCTCGCGGGGGCCAGTTGAAAGAGCAGCAGCCATCAGAGCCTCCGAGGGGTCCTGCTGGTGCCCTTTCCGCCCCAGGAGGGCCCGGAAGCTCCTCGTCTCCCTGATAAGCTCTACGAACAGGAAGTCGCCCGCCAAGCAGAGAGCCTTTGGGTCTGAGGACAGAGGGTGGGGACATGGGGACTGGGAAAGTCGGCCTGCCTGAGGATGTGTCTGTGGGCTCTGTGACACCAGCAGGGATGGACAGCAGGTCCTGTGCTCTGAGAGACTGTTGGTCCATCAGTGGACAGGAGGCCGGCCTGGATGAAACCCACAGTGTAGGGTCGCCTGGGACATAGGTTATGAACACCCACCTAGGGGTGGATCGGCCCAGAACCTCCTAGGAAAGAGCGGTGGGAGAGGAAGCACAGACAGAGCATCACCAGAGGAGATGGGGAATCTAGTGGTGACCAGAAATGGAGACTGAGTCAGACGGCCCCGCCCCCAGGAATCGTCATCCACACTTCAGAGATGGGGAAATTGAGGCAGAGAGGGGTAGAATAACTCGCCCGGGAATGTGGGGTCATGCATGCCTCTCCCTCACCCCAGTGTTCAGTCCTCCTCCAAAATACCTCCGGACTCAGCCCCATCCCTCCGCGCCCACCACCACCCTGACCCAAGCCACCACCTTCCCTTCCTGGAACCGCCACAGTAACCTCCAGTCTCTCCGCCATCAACCCGAGATTGCCTTATAAAATGCAACGTCATATGACCCCAACCTGACCCTTTCTGTGGCTCCCCGTGGCCCTCGACGTGAAATCCAGCCTCCCTAACAGAGCTCTCGAGGCTCTCCCTGGTGTCCCCAACCTCTGTGCCCTCATCCCTCGCCTCTTCTGTGTCAAGCTCTAGACCCAGCCAACTGAGCCAGTCTTAGTGTCCCCCAGGGGACACGTTCTCTTTGCTCCTGTCCTTTCGCACGTGCTGCTCCCTCGGGATGGTGCACCCTCTCCTCTCCCTCTCATTTGGTTCTGTCACCTTTCAAGTGTCAGGTGAAGGAGGCGTCACCTCCTTCTCGAGCCTCTGTGACCCCCAGGCCAAGTTAATTCCCCACCCCTTCTATTCTTCCAAAACCCCCCATACCTCCTACATGACATCCTACCAGAATTGCCCACATGCTGTCTGGACCCCCCACTGGCCCGTAAGGTAAGGACTCTCTCTCCCTTCTTCCTTATTGTGCCCTGAGCATCCGGGACCGTTACCGACACACAGTAGGCCTACAGGAACCATTTGCTGGACTGGTGATCGAAGGAAGGAATTAGTGAATGAGGGAGTGAACTACGAGGTCGGAGTAAGCGCTCCTTCTCCAAATGCGTATCCAAATGATATCCAAATGCGTAAAACGCACAGGCAAGTCCATCAATAAGGCAAGCGCCCGCTCTGCACAGCCTGTCCTTGGCTGGGAGTCGGGTGATGGATTTTCGGAGGTGATGCATGGGAGCGTGAGAAGGGTGGAGTGGACGCATGGAAGAATAGAATATAGATTTCTATAGATTAATCATTTGTCATTCCTGCTGTTCGGCACGCTCACGCACACACACTCCTTCCCTCCCGGGTCCCCTCCTCCCCTGGGGAAGCACAACGCTTACTGCCCTTGGACTGTGCAATAGGGGCACGTGCACATGCACACACACACACACACACACACACACACAGAGCAAGACAAACACACGCAGAGAGAAGTCTCATGCAAGTTTACCTATCACAAAACCCCTTCAACACGTGAATTCAGACACATACTCTGTCCCCCACACACGTATGTGCACACTCACCCTGACACACACACAGAGGAGTCTGTATTTGCTGTGTCCAATCCTCCCTTCATAGATAAAGGGCAGAGGGGAAGGCCGAGTGGGCTCGGGGCAAAGCCCCCTGCTTCCCTCCACCTGCTGTGCCAGCTGGGGTCAGATGATCTCATGTGTGCCCCCCCAGGTCACTTCTGCCTTAGGTAGAATTGCTGTGAAGGGAAAGGAGCAGAACCTCTTTCATCCTAGCTGGGGGGGAAAGAGCCCGCTGCCCCTGCCTGTCCCTGGCCAGCCGCTCTGCTTAGTGCTGGGCAGACATGGGTCAGAGGAACACCTCCTCCCACCAACATCCCACAGACCCCGCACCAGCCCTCCAAGAGGCCCTGCCTGGCACCCCAGGAGCCCCAAGCCTGCCCCACCTCTCAGGGCCACACCCTTTACTCCAGCACCTTGCAGAGGAACCCCCAAATGCCTCCTGTGGTCCCAGATCCAAAGTCTTCCTGCATCTCTCCAAACCCAGGGGACACACACACACACACGCACGCACACACACGCACACACACACACACTCCAGTCTCCAGACCCACCAGCTGTGCAAGGGCTCTGCGTTCCCTGCAGCCCTTGGACTAATGCCGGGGTTCCCTCATCCCGGGCTCCCTCTGCCTCTACAATGCTCGAAGACTCCCAGCGTATCCTGGTCACTCTCCAAGGCCCTCCTAACCCACTGGCTCCCCACGCTTCCTCTCCCAGTCGTCTATTTAAGTGCTGAGCCTTTACCTTGTACCGTCAGGAACACAGCTGTTGGCCTTCCTCCAAGCCCCCATCCTGACTTCTGGTTATTGGAAACTAAACCCTCTCCAAAGCCTGGGGACCCTGGCCCCCAGGTCCTTCCTGGCTCCCAGCAAAGGCTGCCCCTTTTTTGCTCTGACCGCAACCCACTAAGAATGTCATTCAGTCCCGTAGTCCCTCATTTGTTCACTAAGCAAACACTACTGCTCGCTCTGAGCTCCATCCAAAAGGATGGGCAGTATTCAGGGCCTGTCCCCAGGTACCTTGCCCTCCGTGGAGACCCAGACACTCCCAGGAGCACTGAGTCCCAGGGCAGAGAGGGGCCTCAGAGCGGGAGCAGGACACTGCTGGCTGAAAGTCAACAGACAATGGCTCCATTGTCTCCCTGATCCAGGGTCCCCATGGAGGCGTGAAGACCTCTCATTAGAGGACCAACTTGTCCATGCCCCTGCTCCCAAGCATGGCAGACCTCAAACCGGCCAGGCAAGGGGAGGGCACTTTCCAACTCTTAAGCAACCCCAGAGATGCATCGGAAAGAACCAGCCCTTCCTCAGCACATCCATCGGGTCCCGCTTCTACACCACATCCCACCGCCACACCAGCATCTCAGCTTCCCCAAGGACTGGATAAGAGCCTCAGGCACACACAAAGCCCCACAGAGGGTGCTACGAAGGCTCAAAGAGTGTGTTGTTTCCTCCTGGGAGTCCCTAATCATCTGCCAGGATGTTTGGGGGTACATCAGAACTCGGGGACCCTGAACTCCACCAGCACCAAAGAGGGGCTGAGCTGAGATGCCCTGCAAGGGGCTCCTCGTGCCCCTTCAGCCAGACTCAGTTTCCCCTCTGGAGAGCCCTTCCATGCCAAAATGTCCACGGATGCTGAGGCCGAGCCGGGCAGATGGTGGCCCATTGCGTCGCCTTCGATTTCAGCCACACTCCAGTGGCTCCGACCCCCGCTGCCTCTCCCTTCCCATCTCCCTTTGAAGTTGCTGCATAAAGATGGGGATAGATTACAGCCGTTTCAGCTGCCGGGGGCAGGACCTTCTCCGGCTGCCTTCCCTTCCTTAGCTCTCAGCCTATTTGCTATGTCTGGGGGGGGGGGGGGCCGAAGACCCTGCTCCAGACTGGCCAATGCCAGGGCTTCTCCGGGCCACGAGGTCGGGGCATCTGTGTGGGACTGACCCAGCACCTTTGTTTGCTGTGCTCCCGGGGACATCTCTGCAGTTACTGAGCCGGGCATCCCTGGGGATGCCCCCGAGGGCCCCAGTGCTCCTAGCAATGGCGTGGTGAACTCTTCGTGGTGTTGGAGCCAGGTCCCACACTACCGTCATCTGCAAGTCTCAAATCAGCCCCCACGTGATGGTCGGCTCGGCACTGCACCGAGTGGGAAGACAGCCAGCATCCCTGCTCCCTGCTAATGCAGCGCTGATTTCCTTCAGCCAAACGGCCTCTCCCCCATCCTCCCCAAGGTTCTGTCTTCCATCCGGCTGTTCTCTCTGTTCTCTCTACCCCCTCCACCACCCTTCCCTGATGCTATGTCCCCAGCGGCCAGAGTGAGTTTTGCAAAGCACAGCTTGGGTCCCCCCACCAAGTAAACCCCTCAATGGCTTCTCATGGCTCCCACACTGAAGGTTGAACCCCTTAACTTCTTGATACACGGGGCCCTGCAGGCGCTGACCCCAAGCCACCCGCCCAGCCTCATCCCAACAGCCTCTTTGCTGTCCCGCCACAGCCCCTTGGCCCCCTCCCCAGGGCAGGCCTGAGCCCGCCCTCCACTCCCCCCCTCTGGCGGATGCATTTGCCCTGCAGGGCTCCACTCCAGGCTTGGTCCTCCCGGATTCCGTTCTCCCACCCTCGCCTTGGGTGTAATGAATCACTCATCCGTGTGCCTACATGATGGGATCCGCTCCCCCACTAAGTTCCATGAGAATAAAGACTTCGTGTGTTTTTATTCAGAGTCATTGCCAAGGCCTAACACCGTGTCTCGACCATCATGGGCACTCAGCGTGTTTCCCGAGTGAATGAAGGAAGCAATGGTTTTGAGTTTGAGGGAGCGAGCAGCCCCCACCAGGCCATGGCGAGCTCACATCCTGCCATTTCAGCAGAACACATGTGAGGTTGGATCCTGGGGAAAGAAATCAGCAACAGGACCTTCCTCTCGGCCCCTCCTGGATGGCTTAGAGCGGTGCCACCGACGGCTGAGTGCCGGGACGTGGGTTCGAGTCCTGACCGCAGCCCTTCCTGGGGAATCCACACCTCACTGCAGTGAAACACAGTGATGCCAAAGGGCCCGAGCTGGTAACCCCACAACTTCACAGCCCAGCCCTCCTCCCGGTGGTGCTCAGCTTAAACAAGCCGCCTTCGGCTTTAGAACCGAGGCCAGAGAAACAGGGAGACCAGGAAAGTTCTGGAAGCCATCAGAGGTGCTGTGGCACCAGAAGGGGCTAGAACCTGGAAGTCCAGACCCTTGACTTCAAATCTGATATCCACTGTCCCAGAGCGTGACCCAAGAGAGAGCTGTCCCCTTGCCCTCTTCTTCTAGTCCCAAGCCAGGCTTCGGAAAGAGAAGGCTTCCCCTTGCAGAGCCCAGCGTGAGGCCTCGTGGGGGGGTGGCAGCGGCCCCTCAGCTCCTTGTTGGGTCCCTTGCCACGCCCCGCTCCGCCCCACCCCCTCGAGCCCCGGGTTCCAGGTTCTGCTCTCTAGAGCAGCCACGCTCTTCAATGCTGCCAGAAATTAAGATGCACTGTTCTTGGTTAGTCACCGTGCGTCACTAAAACCAGGGAAGAGCCTGCTTCTTGTCTTCCAACCCTCTCCTTCCGAAGCCTTTTCAAAGGAAGGGGGAGGAAGCGCACCGCGGCACCCCCTTGCTGCTCCAGGCGTTTTAATGAATTCCAGCCTTCAGGGAGAAGGACGGCTCTGTTAACGGTGCCCATGAAAAACGAGGGGAGGAACAGTAAAGCAAATTTCTTTTTATTGACTTTTAGTGAGCTATTTAATCCAAACAGCTCATTATCTGCAATATAAATATACTATATAATGGATTTTGCAATAAGAACAATTAGTTTTGCAATTAGCATGAGAATAAGCTCTCCCCGACTGCAGAGAAGGCAAGGCCCAGACTTTGGGGGCTGTGGGAGGCTGTGGGGGGAGCAGGGGTGAGAGAAGAGAGCGCCCTCCAGAGGGAGAGGGCCAGGCTGCCCTCACAACCCAGTCCACCCGGCAGCGTGGCCACGGGATGTACAGACGGGAGCACAGAGCCACGGGCATGGGTGTTCAGAGCGCGGGCTCTCTGCAGACCCTGGTTCAAGGCTCAGCTCCATCACGCGTCAGCTGTGCAACCTCAGGCAAGTCACCTAAGCTCTCTGAGACTCGCCTGCCTCATTTGATAAATTGAGCAGCACTCTTCATGGGGTTGTGAGAACAAGAGGTGGGGACCCCCGTCCCTACCCGAGGACGTCCTCCGTGAACACTTGGAGGGTGCTGAGTTGGGACTTCTCTGTATCTCCTCGGCCGGCTCGCCTCCAGGAAGGAAGGAATCCTGTCCGTCTTGCTCACCACCGAATCCCAGCACCTGGCCAGTACACAGTGGGCTCTTAATAAATACTTGTTGAATAAATATTACAAAACGAATGAAACCCAGTGGGGGCTTGGGCCGGGGCCTGGCACATAGTAGGCACTCACTAGACATTCCTTGAATGGTGTTGTCCAGCAAATGAGACTCAGTGGCTGGGTCCTTCCTGTCGCATGACAGCAGGCTGGTCCCACGCAGCCTTGCCGATAAGCATCGTGGCAGAGGTGAGAATCCTCTGCAGGCCCCATTGCTGGAATCTCCCGACCTGGCTCTCTCTTCAGGCTCTGTGGCTAGCTACTCAGAGTCAGGGTCTCCCACCCAGGTCCCCTCCTGTCTGTCACCCCAGAACCTTTGGCCCTTGTCCCTCCCGCCGCCCATGGTCCCTCGTCCCTACCCCAAACTGGAATATTGAGCACACTGGTGCCCAAAGGCCGTGGGGAAGTGCTCACACGGTATTCCAAAGGCAAAGAGAATAGCCCTGAGGCCTTCCCAAATGTCCCAAACGCCATAGAGTGAGTGAAGGCACAGACTCTCGGCCACATGGCCTGAGTTTGTATCCAGGAGCTCAGTCTTCCAACTAAGTGACACTGACACAGTGCTAGCCTCATTGGCCTCATCTGTAAAATGGGAACAGTAATGGATTACTTGTGGCCTCGAGTTTGGGGAGAATTACATAAATCCACAGCTGGGGGGCTCCCGGGTGGCTCAGTGGGTTAAGCCTCTGCCTTCAGCTCAGGTCATGATCTCAGGGTCCTGGGATCGAGCCCCGCATTGGGCTCTCTGCTCAGCAGGGAGCCTGCTTCCCCCTCTCCATCTGCCTGCCTGTGATCTCTCTCTCTATCAAATAAATAAATAAAATCTTGAAAGAAAGAAAGAGAGAGAGAGAAAGAAAGAAAGAAAGAAAGAAAGAAAGAAAGAAAGAAAGAAAGAAAGAAAGAAAGAAAGAAAGAAAGAAAGAAAGAAAGAAAGAAAGAAATCCACGGGCAGGACTCGTGCCTGTCACAGTCAGAGTTCAACAAACATTAACTCTCATCCTTATCACCAACCTATCGTGGATCATAACCACGACCACCCATGGACCACACTCTTGGGACCCAACTCAGCCCCCACCTGGCCTCTCTCCAGGAAGCTTTGTGGAAGGTATTTCTCACCTTAGCCAGTCCCAACCAGCTAAGCAGGCTGGCCTTGGGATCCTCCAAACATATGCCACCACCTAATCCTTGCACCTCTGTGAGGGAGGCTTAGGTGGTGCCCAGATGGGGAAACTGAGGCCCCCGGAGGTTTCCCCACACACAGGTTTCCCTGTCTTGATTTTATTTTACTCCCTGCCTTGTCAGAGCCTCACATTTACAGCAGAACATGAATGACAGCAAGAATTTCCATTGATGCGTGTCTGAGTCCACTATCTCACCCCGGGGTCATCCTTTCGGCAGGTGGTGGAACCGGGACTCCACCCCAAACCCTCCTAAGCTCCAACCTCTTCCCCAGGCACTCACTGTGATCCTGAAGACCCTTTTGCTCTCCCGCTTCAGTCTCCAGATGTCCTATCCTGGGCGCTGCCAGGTAAATGTCCCACTGGCTTGAGCAAGACCACCCTGGAGCAAAGGGGACCGTGTCCCAGGGCTCCCCCAAGCCAGCCCCCCGGAATACACAGTCCAGGCTTGCAGAAGACCCCTGACTTTGGGCTGTGGCTAATGTGACCTTCAGGTCCCCGCCATGGCTAGCTGCGGATCGAAGGTCAAATACCTGACCCACACGGTTACCAGGCAGAAAAACACAAGGAGCCCCAAGGACTGATGAGAGGTTCTCTGGACGTAACAGCCCAGGACACCGGCTTCGGAGGCACACAGCCTGAGGTCAAGTCCCAGGCCTGCCATTTACTTGCTCCCAGACCTCAGGCTAGTCGCGTTTTCTTCCTGAGCCTCAGTCTCCTCCTCTGTGAGGTGGAGACAACCGTAGTACCCTGCGCCCCAGGGCTGCAGCAAGATAAAACATAGGAAGCATCAGATGGATCCTGGCGTCCATCAAATAGAACCTCACTGCCACTCGCATTCTGCTGTAAATGTGAGGCTCTGAGACAAGGCAGGGAGTAGAGTGAGGTCAAGATGGGGGTGGTGGTCGGCGACCTCGACAGGTCTCAGTTTCCCACCATGACCCAGAGTCGGGCCCGGGGGTCTCTTGTGCCTTCCTCCTCCTCTCCCCGCCCTTGCCCTCGCTCTCCCGGGCCGCAGCCCCTTGCCGTCGCCACCTAATTCCGTGTCCCAGCTGGGTGCGGTGGCCCTTCCAC
>CM053606.1:24014239-24065009 GCA_028646535.1 Procyon lotor
TCCAAGAGTTCAGAGCGTTGACCCACCTTGTCCAAGGTCACTCACCATCCTAGTTTCCTCCCATCCTATTGAGACAGAAAAAAAACCAAAAGACTACCTAAGGGCCATGTGCCTGTTAAAAAGCTCTGTCTTCATTAATAGAAAGAAAAAAAGAAAACCCCACGGATGAACACAGCCTCTTCACCATGCTGCACAGTTCGCCGTATTTAACGTACAGATCACAGCGGCAGGTTACTCATACATGGTTAGTAGCAAATGGAAAAATCAAAGCAAAATAAGTTAAAAAGAGACACGGCAAAGAAGAGAACAGTCCTCCTAATTTCAGCCTTTCAGATCTGCTTCAGGCACCACGGAGGGCCCGGGGAGACGCCAGGCTCAAGCTCGTCAGCATTTCCGATGCTGGTGTGTCCCCGGGGAAGACAGCCACAGCTTCTCCGACGCCTCCTGGGAGTTCAGGGGGTCACGGGCCAGAGACGGCTGAGGTGACAGGGAGCAGGTGCCACCGGCTGGCTGTCGTGGGAGGCGCCTTATCCATGTTGTCTCCTTCTGATCCCCTCCAAATCCTGGGAGGTGGGGATTATCCTTCCCCTCTTACAGTTGAGAACACTGAGTCCCAGAGAAGTAAAGAAACTTGCTAAAGGGAGGAAGTTCACATTCATTTGAATCCTGGCCAATTCAGGAAATGTGTGAGCTCTCGGTTGAGAATGGGAGGCTGGAGGCTGGAAACGATGAGGCGAAGATTCGGAGAGAGGAGGAGGGACAAAGGAGCCACACCGTAGAAGGACAAGACAAGGCGTCTTCCTCCCGCATCTCACTCAGACCCCGTGACTGCCTTGTGGGACGAGAACCGGTAGTCCTACCGTCAAGCTGAGGAAACCGAAACTCAGGGGCCCTGATGGACCTGCCCAAGGTCGCCGGCCAGGAGCAGGGCCCAGGGTCCAGCCAGGTACAGCAGGACACACAGCCCACGACTGCTCTGCACCTCGTCACGGCGCCTGGTGGTGGGACCCGGCTGTCCTGGGATCACAGCGCCTGGGATGCGGCTTTGGCTTTTCCAATGACTTCCTGTGGGACCTTGGACCCAAAGCTCCCCGCTCTGAGTCTGAGGGTCCTCCTCCATAAAGTGAGAAGGTGGGTGGGCTGACCTCCCTCTTGACAGTAAGCCTCGTGGTCTGTGAGAATCAGAAAGCCAAAGGCGGAGTGCCTGATGGCTGACTCCTCCTGCCCCAGGCAGCACGCGACAGGGGTGCCTTGACTGTCCTGCTCTCAGCCTGATCCTCCACAGCTCTGGCTTCTGGAGCTCCTGGAGCCTCCCATCCTGGACAGAGACCTGCCCCTCATCCTCAACTTCCCTCCCTTCCTCCCCCAGCCCTCACATCTGCTCAGCACTAAACCCAGTCCCCTCCGTCTCACTAGTTAGCCTCCAAGAGGTATGCCTGGGCTCTATCCCTCTCCGCCTCTCCCACCAGCCATGCAGAGCCTTCTGCCTGGTCCTCTGGCCCCAGTTTCTTCCATGAAATGGCCGGAGGGATCTTTGTTGGACCAGATTTTTTGCATGTTCCAAACCCTTCAAAGGCCTGTGGGATAAGTCCCTTAGCATGACATCTGATATTCAACACTCTTCAAGATCAGATGCTAATCAGTCTTAATCAACATTTCCATCCACTACCCTCCTCCTTCTCACTCCCACCTCCACGTCAGCTGGGCATTCTGCTTTTCCATGGAACTGCCCCTATATTCTGTTCTTCCAGACTGGAATTTCCAGCTCCATCCTCCTCCCCACCCCCCTCCCCTCCCTGACCCGGTTCCAACACCTTTCTCCCAAGCACCCCAGAGAGGTCGCCGTCCTTCCCTTCTCTCCGTTCCCATGAATCTTTTCACAACACTTTGTACAGACCATGATTTATTCGTTTCTGAATCTCCAGTGCCTGGCACAGAGCCTGACACACAGAATGGATGTGGACGCATATTTGATGGATGAATGGAAGTTTGACATCTCATTCCCTTGTGGGTCAGGGATTTGTTCTCGTCTAGAATGTCAAGTTACCCAAGAAAGCTCTGTCCATCACCCAGAGCAGCGCTGCCGCACAGGCAATGCCTCCCAATGTCCCCTTCACCCACGTCTGGGCGTCCTGCCAGCTTGATGCCCGGAAGGCTCTCTCTCTCCCTCCCTGGTTTGTGAGGACACTGAGTTTCTCTCTCCTTTCCTCCATCCACCTTGAACCCCAGGGCCCTGGGCCCAGGGGCAGACCAGAGAGGCACCAGAGGAAAAACCCGCAGCAGGGGGACGTGAGAAGTTGCCAGAACTGATTCCTGAGACCCAAACATCCGTGTTTTAGGAAAGACGTACAACCGGTAAGATCTACCTAAGTGAAGATCCAGCCAACAGTGAAAGCCCCTACCCCACGTCAAGCAACAAGGTCGACCTGTGGCTATTTCCGGGAGATGACCGTGGTCCATTGTAAAGGGAGAGGTTCCGAGGAAACCCAGTGTGCGTGACCTGAGTCCGTTCTGGCCAACATGGAAGGCTCCAAACGGCCGCACAGCAAGATGTCGAGGGGTCTATTTCTGGATGGGGGAAGATTGTGGATTATTTTTATGTTTGTCTTCAAACTTTTATATTGACTTTTTTTTTTTTTTTTACAAAGAGCATGAATTTTTCTGTTCAGAAAAATAATAATATTGTCTTCGTATTGGGCAGAGGGAAGGGGAAAGGAGGAAAAGGAACTAAATCAGAAAGGGATGAAGACAAACATGACGACCCCAGAAGACTCCCCGAGCTTCTCCTCCCAATGCACGTGAGGAGCCCAGGCCTGGGAAAGACTCCCAGAGCTTGACCCCAGCACTCACCGCAGCCCCTAATCTCCCACCACCCACCCACTCCTCCAGGACCCTGCAGCCCCACCTCCTGGCTGATGCTGATGGGTCAGAGAGCTCATGGAGACGGTTGGCCCAGACCAACCTCCTTGTTTATCCGACTCTGAACAAAATACCAGGGCAGGAACCCAACCCCTTGCCCTGGTACCTGCAAGGGGGGACTCGTGCAGAGACACTGCACCAACGGCCAGCTTGGCACCATCTGAAGACACATTCCTGTAGGGTACATGATGGGAACCCAGGATGGAGGGTTCAAATTGGCTAAAATGTGGACACGAGGGGCGCCTGAGTGGCTTAGTCATTAAGCGTCTGCCTTTGGCTCAGGTAATGATCCCAGGGTCCTGGGATCGAGCCCCGCATCGGGCTCCCTGCTCAGCAGGAAGCCTGCTTCTCCCGCTACCATTCCCTCTGCTTGTGTTCCCTCTCTTGCTGTGTTTCTCTCTGTCAAATAAATAAAATCTTTAAAAACTAAAATAAAATAAAACGTGGAAACGAATCTGCAGGGCTCTGGGGTTCCCTACAGAGGCTGCGGATTCCGGCCCCTCACCCCGCCCTAGCATCCTCATTGCACTGCCCTGGTTAGTCAACTCCCCTGCACCTCAGTTTCCCCACCTAGAAAGTGGGCCTGGTAATAATACGGGCATCACAGGAGGAATGAGAAAGTTAAACCAGACTATACGTGGATAGCACTTAGCGTGGTGCCCGGCACGTGGTGGCATTCAGTGGATGATCGCTTTCATTACTGTTGGCAGAACTGTCCTCATCCTGCACTGGGTAGGTCACAGATATGCTGGGGCCACTGGCAGTCCCGCTAACAATGGGAACCCGATGTGTCCTCATCGGTTACCATTAGGAGGCTGGCAACGCCTGAGGGACTCTGACGGAGGGAAAATCGATTGGGGTTCATGCACGGAAGAAATAACTACATTCGTCAGGGGACGATTGTTGCCCAGGAGAAATATGAAGGGCTCCTTTCAGCTCATCCTCTTTCCTCCTTGAGAACATCTAGCCTTATTAAAACAATAATGAGGAGCACGGTTGCCACCTTCATCATGGCTGGTTGAGAAGCAGAAGACGCCAAGGCAAAGGAGGGAAGAAAGGAAACCATCTGTCTGCAGGGGCCGATGCCTTAGGATGTTCCTCAGGGGCTGCAGGGGAGAAGCTTGTGTATGTGCTAAGCAGCAAGAGCACTCCCGCCAGGAGTGAGGTGCAGGGACCGCATGTGGGTCCCAAACATCTGGGAGCCTTTTATGGTCCTCCATCATCTTTTGGTACCAGAACCTCTCTTCTTGCCTCCTGAATCCCATGTGTCCCAGCCTATGGCTCTCAACTCATAGCTGCACGGATGTTTCCAGCCTACCATGGCCAGTCCCATCCAGAGGTCAGAACCTGTTTTTTCATTCAGTCCACACCCCTGCTTCAACCTTGCTGAGCACCAGCCTGTTGATGCCTTGGGGTCTTTGGCTGTGCTCCACTCCTTTCCCTTTGACAAACTTCTACCCCTCCTTTGATACTCTATTTGAGTGCCCTCTCCTCTGCCCATCTTCTCAAACAGCCCCCAAAACTCTTCATTTCTTTCACTTCTGTGTTTTCAGAACAGTGGATGTAAATATTTATTCTAGCACCTATCATACCATTTCATGTCTTTTTATATGTTCATCTTCCGCCCACAAAGATGTGAGCTTTTTGAAGGCAAGGTCCATGTCCAATGAACACCTTAACAATATAAAGTGCCTGGCACATGGGGCACCTGGGTGGCTCAGTGGGTTAAAGCCCCAGCTTTAAGTTAAAGCCTTCAGCTCACATCATGATCTCAGGGTCCTGGGATGGAGCCCCGCGTCGGGCTCTCTGCTCAGTGGGGAGCCTGCTTCCCCCTCTCTCTCTGCCTGCCTCTCTGCCTACTTGTGATCTCTCTCTTCTCTGTCAAATAAATGGATAATATTAAAAAAAAAAAAGTGCCTGGCACACAGTAGGGGTTCAATAAATGTCTAAAAAAAAATACAGATGGACGATAAATAGAAAAAAAAGTGCTCAACCTCCCTAGTAGCAAGAGTAATGCAAATGATAACAAAAACGAGGTACCATTTTCACCCACCGGAGATGCAAAAATTGTAAAAGATTGATAATATTCAGTTCTGATAGAGATAGAAGGGCATGGGCTGGTGGGGGCAGGAATTGCTACAATCTCTTGGAAAGAACTATAGCTCCATGTGCTAACAATTAGAATGTGTATACCTACTGACTATTCGATATCACTACTGTGAATTTACACTATAGAAATAAAAGCACCAGCATATAAGCTGTGGTAGTTGTCTATTGCTATGTAACAAATTGCCCCCAAAACTTAGGGGCTTGAAACAACACACATGTATTATCTCACAGTTTCTGTGGGTTGGGAATCCGGGCACGGGGTCTTCTGGCTCTGGATCCCTCGCAAAATGTCCACCAAGGCTGTGGTCATCCGAAGGCTTGACTGTGGATCAATCTGTTTCCAAACTCACTTATAGTGTTGTTGGCAGAATTCGGCTCATTCAGGGCTTTTGGTCAGAAGTCCTCAGTTCCTCACCAGCGTGGACCAGAAGGCCATCCTCAGTGCTTTGCCAAGTGGCCTTGTCTACAAGAGCAAATGCATGAGATGAGCCAAAGAGAAAATACCAAGCAGGGAGACATTGGCATTTTTTGCAACCAATCACAGAAATGAATCCTATTAATTTTGCTGTATTCTATTCAGGAGAAGCAAGTCACTAAATCCAGCTCACATTCGAAGTGAGGAGACTACACATGGGCATGAATACAGGAGGTGAAGGTCATGAAGAGCCTTGTCAGAAGCTGTCTACCACAGTGCATGCATGTGTGTACATGTGTGTGAGCATGAATCGTGAAGAAGGCTATCAAAAGAACACCCCCGGGGCGCCTGGGTGGCTCAGTCGTTAAGCGTCTGCTCAGGTCATGATCCCAGGGTCCTGGGGTTGAGCCCCACATTGGGCTCCCTGCTCCGCAGGAAGCCTGCTTCTCCCGCTACCATTCCCTCTGCTTGTGTTCCCTCTCTCGCTGTGTTTCTCTCTATCAAATAAATAAAATCTTTAAAAAATATATTAAAAAAATAAAAAAAGAAAGAATACCCCAAACACTTAACAGGGGTTACTGGTGAGAGGAAATAGGTTTGGATAGGTAGGAAAACTGTGAGGATTTTTTTTTAATTGTTTTGATTTTTTATTTTGATTTTTTTAATAAATCTCTATTTTGGTCGACTTTTAAAATAAATAGACATTTCTTTTATAACTTAAAAATTAAATGAATGAGGTATGAGGTAATCAGTGCCAAAAGTGTCTTGGGAATTGAAAGAGGGAAAATTCATCCTAGCTTAGACAGAGATGGGGAGAATGAGGGGAGGCTTCATGAAGGAGCTAGTGTTTGAAGTGAGCCTTGAAATATGAGCTGGGTCAGGACATGCAGAAATGGCAGGAAGGACATGGGGAGGGAAGAGCACAACAGAAGGCAAGTTAACTGTGCCCAGGGCCTAAGATTGGTCGAGGTGACACAGGTACACAGAGCACGGGCACGCAGCTGAGGCACCCAGGCCAACCTGTCATGTGTCTACCTGGCTTTCTCCATCCCTGAGTCCAAGGAGGTGCAGAAAGTTCTGTAGAGACTTTGGCTGCAACTGAACCCCTGGGTCTCTGCAGAAGGTTCTAGACCTTTGTACTTGCTCATACTGCTGCCAAATTCAAGTCACATCACTGGTCCCATTCTGAGACGCCCAGGGGCAAAGCCCTTAGGAGTCTGAACCCAATCAATAGGGATAGAGCAAAGGAAGGAGAAATGCCAACCTTGTCCTTCTCTCTCCATGGCTCTGCTTAAGGGAGCCCTCCCAAAGACTGAGTCCACACTGGTTTTTCTGTGGGGCAAACCGATTTACATCTCCTTGGCCATTAATTTCATTAAATTCACCAACCCACCTCCAGAGAGAACTGGTTCCATCAGTACCACAGGCCTGGGGCTGCCCCAACTCAGTTATCCCTTGGACAGAAGGGAAATTAGAATCACAAGGCTGAACCCCAGAAAAGGGTTATCAAGTAAATGTAAACCACAAGAAAATTCATCCTTCAAAGACTCTCCTTGATCACCTGCTCCTGGACAGGCCCCATGATGGGCTCTGTGGAGGAGGAGAGGTGAGACCCAGCTCCCCACCCTATAGGAGCTGTACTGGGGTCAAGAGACATGAATCAAACCATTCCAGAGCAGGAATGGTGTGGACCATAAGGGAGGTAGGGAATCAAAGATTGGTTTCACCAAGAGGAAGAGATGCATGGGCAGGGTTTTGAAGAGTGAGTAGGAGTTTGGTAGAAAGAAAGGGAGGATAGGCACTTCAAGTGGAGCCAGCAGCCCAGGCAAAGGCATGGCATCTGGACCGGCAGTTCAGTGTGGCCAGAACTTGAAGGAGGATGGGGCAGAGGAGGAGACAGGATTGACAAAAGGTGAAAGAGGAAAGGTAGGGAAGATCAGCTGGTGAGAAGTTTATAAGGCCAAGTGTAACAAGACTTCTTGACTGTAACCCAGGGACTTGTGGCTCATTAAAGATGATTGTACAAGCAGAATCTCTGAAGAGAGAGAGATGGGGGAGGGGATGGGGAAGGGAAGGCCAGACAGGGAAGAGACTTTTACTTACATCTTTCAGGGTATTTTATAACAAGTCTGTATTACTATTATAATATATTGCTAGTATTTTAAACTTTCTCTCTTGGCTAGGATCACAAATAATTCACAATAGCTGCCATTTATCAAGGACTCGTGAACATGATCGTGTTCATCCTCACACTAGTCCTCAGAGAAAAATGCTATTATCCCCATTTCCCAGATGAGAAACTGAAGGCCAGAGAGAACAAGCAATGCTGAAGGTCACACACGCAGAGAGGCAAATGTGCCAGAATTTGAACCTGGGTCTGCTGACCCCAAGCCCATACTCCTGACATCCACTCCACAGCCTCCTGGGAGCACATGTGACAAGGAGGGGAGTTCATCACTTTCACAGAGGCCTGGAGACAATGCACAGACTCAGGACAGCAGAGCCACACTCAAACCATCTGGAGAGGCCGGTGCCCTGGGCAAGGAGCCAGTGTGCCAGGATGGAATGTATACGGCGCAGATGTGAAATCCTGGACTTGGGAGCAAAGCCCTGCCCCAGGACAGGTGGGAAATGTGCATCCTGCCTGGGACTTGCACACCCTGCTGAGGTGCGCACACCTGGAAGCCATACCTGTGTCCCACTGGAGGTGACAGACAGTGGGCTGGCTGGGGATGAGCTCCAGGCTGACTTCAGCCCATGCTTGTAGGGACTCCCTGGCTCTTTTGTCCCCATGGTCATCCCTGCTCGTGTCTCCTCTGGGGACTAGATGAAGCTGGAGCCCAGCCTTGAAGCACCCCAACCAAAAGACAGGCTGAGACACATTTGGGACTCTTGGGGAGGTGGAGGTTCTCCTGGATTGAATCTTATCTAGAGCCCAGTACGGGAACTAGGTAAGAAGCAGCTGGGTGGAGGGGGGAGGCGGGTGCAGACTCTCTGCTGGTCTTCCTACGTTCTGCACCCCCCATGTCCCTGAACACACTGTGAAACCCACTGAACTAGATCCCTTTGCAAAGCCCCTGGCTCAGAAAATGCTCTGACCCTTTAATCCCTAGTGAATAATCACAGAACACACTAACACCTATTGAGCACTCACTATGCTCCAGGCACTTAGCTACGGGCTTCATGCAAATCTTCTCATTTAATCCCCATCAGAAACTTATGAAATGGGTTCTGCCACCTGGCAGAGACTGCCCGATGCCCGCCTAACTCTCCTCCCATTCCTCTAATGATATCGAAAGCCAGACACATGGCCAGACTACATTTCCCAGGGTCCTTTACAGCGAAGGTAGAACCACGTGACCAGGTTCTGTCCAATAGCATGTGTGCAGAGGCGACTGCGCCACTGCCTGCCAGGGCGGCGAAGGGAGCAAGTGGAACCCCCACCCTCTCTCCATCTCCCACCTCTGACAGGGACCAGGGCCACCAGAGCCACTGTAGAAGCCTGGCGTTGAAGTGGTGGGTTGGGGTCCCTGAATTTACCCAGTGTGGCAGCGCCCTCTGCTGACCCGGAGCCCACCCACCTGTACCACTACCTGAGAAAATTTGCCACTTGTTTTTAGCCACCAAGGTGTGGATGGGTCTGTGGGACCCGGTGGGACCCTCCAGATCCTCAGTGCTCGGAGGAGGAAGGTGGAAGAGATGAAATAACTTTCTAAGATCACCTAGAGAGTGGCAGAATTTGGAGCCATTGAGTCTGACCCTAAAGTGACCCTCAACCCACGGCACTCACTGCCACCCCGCTCTCCCCCCTGGAGGGTTATAAAATTAGTGATGCCCGAACTTGGAGCCACCAAGATGTCCTTCAGTAGAGCAGGTGAATGGAGAAGTGAACTGTGGCACATCCAGACAATGGCGTTATTCAGTGATAAAGAGAAATGAGCTATCAAGCCACAGAAAGACATGGAGGGACCTTAAATGCAAATCACTGAGTGAAAGAAGCCAGTCTCAAAAGGCTATGTACTGTATGATCCAACTATCTGACATTCTGGAAAGGGCAGAACTATGGAGACAGTGATTGCCAGGCATTCAGGGGGAGGGAGGGATGAATAAGAGGAGCACTGAGCTTTTTGGGGCACTGGAACTACCGTGTAGGATACTGTAACAGTGACATTTGCCAAAACCCACAGAAAGTATAGCACAAAGAGTGAACCCTAATGTAAACTAAGGACGTTAGTTAATAATAACGTATCAACTTTGGTTCATCAATTATAACACCATCACAAGATGTACACAATAAGGAAAAGTGGGGAGGGGATAGATGGGAAAAATCTCTGTGCTTTCCATTCAATTCTCCTATAAACCTAAAACTTATTTAAAAATAAAATATATTAATTTAAGTACATAAAAGTTTAAGTAAATATAGACAGCTTCAAGGAAAACTCACGTATGAAAAAATTAGTATTTTGCCACATGCAACACACTTTGATTGGCACCCATTTGATTTTCCCCACAAGCTGTGATGTGGGTACTGTTGTTATCCCATTTCTCCGATGAAGAAATTGAGGCTCAGAGAGGCCAAGTAATTTGCCCAAACCAAAACTCCCATTTCTTTGACTTCCCATCATCCTCCCTCCCTAAGACCTGCTCCCTCTACCTTCCGCTGACGGAGGTTTACCCTCACCAAAACAGAGCTCCGGTTCCCCAGCCCAGAAGAACCTGAGTGCAGGTGACTGACTGCCAGGCGGTGTGGATAAAGGCTCACAAGAGCCCCATGAGGGACACCCCAAGGTCACAAGTCACCCAGCACACTAGCCCCCCAGCCTCCCAGCGCAGTGCTCCTTCATCCACAGAGCACTCACTCAGATCAGTGCGCCTGCGCCACCCAACGTGCACACACGTGCACACACACCCCCTTGTACTTTGTCACTGGCTCTCTAACACACAGGCTTCGGAGATCCATGGGACGAGAGGCCCTTCAGTGCTCACACAAGCCAGCACTTCTCACCAAGAACAGAGAGTCATTCGGGGACATTTTTTTTTTCCTGGAGATTGTCAAGACCTCCTTCAAAATGCATAACCACACCTGCACATTAGCTCAAGGCATCACTTTCCCTGCTCTCTGTAACCCCTGGAGGGGAACTGAAGGAATGTATCAAATTCTTAATTTAAGAAAAAAAGTCCCTGGCGCCTACATGCAGTGAAAGGGCCATTTCGTATGTTGGAGGCGTTATGAAGAAAGTCTCTGCCTGGAAAATTCTGACCGGCTGCGGTTCCTGGGATGCTGGGCCTCCCTGTGAAAGAAATAGGGCCTGATCCAGCTTGGGTGTTTAAAGAACATAAATGCAGGCCAGGGACAGCATGACGTCTGACTGTCAGGGCTGTGGGCCATCCATTACCTTATGACAGGTGAGATGATTCGGAAACTACTGAGTTTTATTAAACGTGCGGGTGCTGCTCCACCATAAGGGGCGGGGACAACACTGGGGACTGGGGCGAGCAGCCCCCAAAGCTGTCAATGCCTTTAAAATGAGGTGTCCCTGGGCTTCCCTTCCCCTGCCCCCGGAAGGGCCCACCAAGGCTCCAGGCTCAGACAGGCCCCACCATTTCCTGGCTGTGCCATCCCACATATGCCACCTAACCTCTCTGAGCCTTCATTTCTTCCTCTGAGAAAGTTTGACAGATGATGACAGGATCTAATGCGATAACGCAGGTCAAACACGTGGCACATGGAAACGTTCAGTAAACAATAGTAATTTCGTGATGATGGTGATGGTGGGCGAGCTCGGTAGGTTCTTACAGACGCAATAATCCGATTCTCTCATTATGCAGACGGGAAAGTTGAGGCCCAGAGCAGGGAAGTGACTTGCCCAAGATCACACAGCAAACTGGAAGACCTGGGACTAGAACCCATGTCCTTGTTTCTTAGACCAAAGCTTTCTCCGCTGCGCACACTGGTCACGCACTGAGCATATCTCAGACGGGTAGAGACTGTGCCAACAGCCGTGTGAGTTCTATAGCAGCAGCCAGGCCTGGGACAAGGGAAGGCTGGGGTGTCCCCTTCCACCAGCTCACCTGGAGTTCCTGCTCAGCTGCCCTAAGGGCTGGGGTTGGCCTCAGCCCCGCTGTGTGAGCAAGTGGTTGACAGAAAGCAAGGAGAGTAGAAGGGAAGCCTTCTGCCCTGGGCCAGATGTCTCCATGCCGAGAGAAGCCAGCAGGAAGAGACCTGGGAGGGTGGGTGGGTCATCAGGCCTTCAGCCCAGCCCCGCCTTCTTAAACGCCACTCCAGAAGTTAGCCCTTTGCTGCTCAGGCCTCCTGGTAGGCACCTCTGCTCTTCAGAACTAACTGAGACGTTGAGCCTTTGCAGGGGCTCTGCATAGACACTGCAAGATCACAGCCACAACCTACCAGAGGGGCACTGTCTGCACAGGGGGCATTATCCAGGGTCCCCCAAACCCCCCTTCATGTCCCTTTCTGGGTCCTTCTGTGTGGGCAGTGGGCTCTACCACCCTCCTGTCTTGGGAGCACAGATGTGTCAAGGTCCTGTCCCTGTGAGTAGAAGGGGATGAGATCCAGGCAGGTGCCCCAGCTGGGCTTGCCAGGGTCTGGAGAGCATGAGTAGCCCGTGCTCCTGCCCTGAAGGTAGCCATCATTATCAGCCCCAGGAGCCTCTGCTGGCTGGAACCCGCCTTGTTCCGTATCCCAGGACCTCATCACCACCCGGCCCCAGTCATGTGGTCAAGAAGGGAGCACCTGACTCAAAGACAGTTCTTACCCATCTGCGGGCCAGCTGTCCTGTGAGCAGGCCACAGTCATATGGAGGGATTTGAACTAAGAGATTTGGAGTCAGCATCTGTGGGGTTGGTAGGGAAAGGTGGTGTGAAGGTAGGGCTGCTTGGAGAGCCATGTGACCTCAGAAAGCTGAAAGAAGGTGAATGGTTTTACAGGGGTGAGGGAGTGTTGGTGCTGATAAAGGTGGGGAGGAAGAGTCCCAGAGAGACCTCTGCAGAGCGCTGAGACAGGAATGCAGGCCAGATGCTCAGATTAATGGAAATCAATGTTAATTGGGGTTCCTCTCCCCAGCAAGGTGGAGAGATTCCCACAGAGTCCAGAAAGAGAAGCACTAAGGCCACCACAGTGTCCACAAAGCAATGAAAGCTAAAGGTATTCATGAAAGAGGTTGGCATTAATCCCTAGGAAAGGAGATTCCTCCAAGGCCCCCAGATGTAAAAGGAGTAGGTCCCTGGGCTTGAGAATTGATGAAAACCAGAGACATTTTCTCAAACCCTGAAACAGAACTCACCCATGGGCTAAAGGCCACGGCTTCCTGACCTCTGGCTGCGGTTTTCCAGCACCTGGATGGATATTTCTTTGCTGTGGAAAGCAGCAGGCATTTGGAAGTTCAGTTTCTGAAAATGCATCAAGAGGGCAGGAGAGACCCTTCTGCCTCCTTCTTGTGTTTGGAACAAAGACTGGTTGAATGGTCTCAGCTGGAGCAAGAGAGAAGGGAGGCTTTCTGCAATGAGAAGCTGCTGTGGGCGATCAGGCTGCACAGAAAGCTGGAGGGACCCCCTGAATCATTAGGCTAATGAAGTTAATTGGGGAGGAAGGCAGGAAGGAGGCGGCAGAGTGGCCTAAAGAAAAGTTTCCTGGCTGCAAAGTCATCGGGGAAGACCTGGCTCAAGTCTCAGGGTAGGTCTCCTGTAGCTACGTCCGGCACACTGGGTCACATCCATACCAGTCAAGGCCTCTGGGGCCAGAAATAGCCCAACCCACTCCCAAAAACTAAGCCACGGGTTCTAAATGGAGGAGGATCGGACACGGGAAACATCTCCATCATCTCGCAAATGCCAAAGTCAGTATGGGCAAAGTGAGGAAATGTCCTGTGTGCTGCCCCAGCAGAATCTACTCAGGCAGCCTGGGGAGCTGCTTCCTCCTCTCCGCGGACACGGGGGCGGGGGCGAGGGGGGTGGGGGAGGGGCTGAGAATGCCGGGAGATCAGCAGAGAAGGGAGACCGTGCTCTGGGGGCCCCAGAAGCGGTACATGTAAACTCAATGATCTGATTCAGACACCTGCTCCTCCCCCTCTACGGGGGCTCGGGGACGAGACAAGAGGTGGACACGGGACACAGGATCCACGAGGATACGGAGAGAAAGAAGAGGCTTCTGCAAAGTTCACAAGCTTGGGGACCTTGCCCCAAGGCTGGACTTGAAGATTTTCCTTATTTCCAAACACCAGGTGCCACACTCTGGACAGGAAAGAGGACAACCCTTCGCTCTCTTCCTTCTTCATGTGCCTCATCCAGACGATGCTTTAGCCTGACTCCAGCCGTCCCCAAGGCCAGTTCTCGCCAAACAGATCTGCTGCGAGCTCCATCCACAAGGCAGCCAGGCGTAGGATTGCGTATCTCCTTTACACGAGTGGGGTTCGATGTATGCCTGAGCGGAGCACCTGCTTGCAGGGCATGGGAGAATGCATTCTTAGCGCTTAGTGACCAGCGGGAGCCCATTAGGAGCCATTGAGCTGCAGGATTATCCATGGATCTCACTGAGCATTCACCACTCCAGCTGCATTCCCCAGGACAGCCATCTGGAGAGGCCCAGAGACGTCAGGACAGTGAGGGCTGCTATACCCACAGCCTACTTAGCCATGCCCACAGGCGATCAGCAACACAGAACAGACATGCCTGGGACCACTCCCTATAGGCACCATCCTTCTCTCTGGAGTCCGGGAGGCCATACCCCATGATGTGATCAGAAGCCCATTCTTGACCTCTGCATTCTGGCTCCATTCAACTTCCCTCTTCATGCTTCGGCCTTGGGTTCATGGGTGGCTTGGCTCTTAACTTTCTGACAGGCACCTGCCTACGCCCAGAAAGGCTGACCTTCCCCCCCATTCCAGGAGGCTTTTCCAAGGTCTGTCTGTGCCTTTTCCACCTACTCATTCCACCCATCTTGGCTAGAATGAGACCCCAAGTAGCAGTTCCCTCAAACCAAATGTAGGCAGGATCTTATGGAGGCCTCTCTGTCCAGTCAAATGAGATGGCCAGCGAGCGCGTCCAGAGTTTTGTCAATTCCACCTCCACATGGCCCGCCTTCAGACCCACGTGATGATTTGCCCCATGACACTCCCTCATCTTCCCCGAGAAGCTGAGACCCACCCCCCAGCCTGGGCCCATTGGCTTCCCCTGCCTGCTAATGACGGTGACAAGAAGGCCATCACCTCTCAAAGGGCTACACAGGCCGGGCACCGTGCCAAGTGTTTCACATAAATCACTCAGAGAATTTTCACAATTGCCCTGAGAGTAGGCACTTTCCCTATCTTACAGGTGACGAAGCTGGGGCTCCTAGATTCACCAAAGGGCACCCAGCTAACAAGTGGCCAAACAAGGATTCTAACTCATGTCTGTTTAACTCCGAAGATAGGGCTGGTCACCCCAGTCTAGATGTCCACCCACTCCCTGAAACGCCCACAGAAGGGGTCGGGCCTCTCCATGTTTCGTACCCACATGGCTGCTTCCTGCCCCTGCAGAACTTGACTCGAGCAGATCTCTCCCCTGCCCCATCCCTAAATCTCAGGGTCTACATTCAGCGCCAGTAGGCACCCCACAAATATCTGACAACAAAGGATGAAAGGGTTAGCAAACCCTTATGTTTCCATTCCAGGTTCAAGTGTATATCCTAACCTCAAGGCCAAGAGGATTGAACCCAGCTCCTTTGGTAGAAGTTTTCTCTTGAGGTGGTCTCAGCACCTTCCCTCGGGGCACCATCCCTCTGTGTCATGCCAGAACTCCTCTGTACATCTTCAGGCTTTCTTCCCTCGGGTATTTGATTCAACAAACCCCTATTAAGATCAACTGCATGACAGGCTCCAGGGACTCAAAGATGAATCACAAACCACCAGCCTTCCTGAAGCCCGCAGTCCAATGGCCAGGGAGGAAGACCCAGATGTGGCAACAGGAGCCCAGGTCAAGGTAAGACAGCACCTGTGAGGCTTGGAAATGCTGGGGAAGAGGCTGTCGGGCCAGGATCTGAGCCATCCTCTGGTCCTGAAATCAAACCTCTGCCTTTATCACAAGTCCCTCCATCGGGCACTCACCTGCCCCTGCCTCCTTTCTCTCTTTGGTTCCAAGAAGGGGTGGAAAGATGACTGAAGCCCTTGCAGCCTCTCATAGGCATCACGCCCAAGATGTCACAGGGTAACTTTGCAGGAAAAACTCAGGGGGTTAGGAGATGCTGAGCTCAGCATGAACCCTACAGTTATATTAACAGAAGAATAAGCTCACTCATAGGAGGTGATTATCCATCTAGTCCTCAGGTTGAAACTCAGATGTCCAGGTGCCAAGCAGCCTGTAGAGCAAATGGCGAAGGGGCTGGTTCTAAGTTTTGGGAAGGAAGCCCTGCTGGGCCTGGTTTGGACTGGGGCAGGCTGGAGAACACAGGTGTGCCCCAATAGAGGCAGCCCCCACCCAGCCCAGCAAGAGCTCTGTCCTGTGGGCTACAGGCCAAGTGTGGCCTGGTCATATTTTTAAGTTTTCTTCTTATTCTTGAGTGTTTGGGTTATCTACTGCACGGTAAAAAAAGCAGTTCCAAATTTAGTGGCTTAAAGCTACCCCAAGGAGAGGAGGAATGGGGATGGGGTGTGTAATGGAGTCCGAGTTTCAGGCTGGGCTGACCAAAAGGCTCAGGAGATGGGAGATAGTGAGGATTGTCACACGGCAACGTGAATGTACTTAATGCTGAACTGGAGGGTTCCAAGGGGCTGGAAATGTAAATTTTCTGCCATATATACATATATATCACACTAAAAAGTGGCGAATTTTATTAGTGTTATGTTAATAAAGCTGACAAATACTTTAAATTTTCGATTATTCTCATCAGATGACGCTACATTTCACTTAGTGTAATTTTAACTGACTACGCAATGCAACATAATGGCAGATCGATCCACTAACAGAGAAATCAAGAAAATATTTTCTCTGCCCCCCAAAATGGCCCTGCAATGATTTCTTGTATTTTTACATTTCTCATTTTTCATTTTGTGCGTTGACCTCCTCAATTCTCCTTCCCGTCACCTCTCAGCCCCTGGCCAGTCCAGCTGGGTTTCTTCCCAAGCAGGACGGCCTCAGGGTGCTGAGAGAGGGAACAGAAGCTGCAAGACCTCTTGAGGCTTAGCTTTGACATCATGTGATACCACTTCCACGAGCATCCAGGCACGGCAGCAGAATCCATGTGAGCACCTTGAGAGCAGGCATCTACTATAGGAATCAGTCCTTACACAATGACAGGAGGAGCTAAGGAAGCGCAAGTTCGGAAGCAAAGTTGGAGGACAAGAGAAGGAGCCACTAACCAGAGAAGCCAGGTGCGTCCAGCATCAGAGCGGGACCGTGAAAGGGGAGCTGATGGAGAGGTTGGAGCCTGCTGCTGGGCTGAGCGGAAGTTCAGCAGGGGAGGCAGCCAGAGGGAAGAGCTGGCCACAGGGGGAGAGAGAGGGACAAGCTGAGACCCACAGGACCCCTCTGCATCTGTCATTCCTTCTAGGATGACCTTCAAGAGTAATGGCTGTCGAGTCCCTTCCACCCTTCCATCTTCTGCGGCTTCCTCTTTGGCCGACTCTAATGGGGGTCCGCACAGGGAAGGGGGGTCTGAATTCACCAAGTCCACTCCGTGCAAACCAGCACAACCAGTGCACTGATGGGGACCACAGAGCAGAAGGCGAGCGATCAGGGCTGTCCTGACAGCCCAGGGAGGTGTGCTTCCCAGAGGCAGGAATTTCTACCGGTAGGTCAGACTTGTTTTCAGCAGCTCCAGAAAAGAAGACATTAGGAAGGCAATACAGAGGCTTAGGAACCCAGGCAGACCTGGGTTTGATCCCAGCACCCCAGCGTACCAGTTTATGCTCAAGCTCTCTGAACTTCAACTTCTCTATCTTCAAAATACAAAAGAGCCCCAGCTTCATGGATTTGCGCTTGGCGCAGTGCCTGCCACCAGACCTGGTACTCATTACATTCAATTTCCCTTTCCCCCAATCCCAGGGAGTAGCTGCGCCTACATGGGCCACGTGCATAATGGAAAGCACGAGAAATATCTGCCTAATTGTGCAATTTCTGAAAAGGCAGATTTTGGCTGAGATAAAGGAGAGCTAGCACCATCACCACCCAATCCTGGCAGGAGCTTCATTTGAGGGAGGGAGCTTCTCATTGAAAGAGGTATGCAAGCCCATTGGGAAATGAGTTGGACTGGTGAGTTCTAAGAACTCCTATGGCTCCAATAAATTCCAACTCTACAAAAAGCTCAATGAGTTTATGAAGCGTTTTCCCCATCAATTTTAGAAATGTTGGGCCTTTATTATAAAGTGCCCACCTCCATTCGCTGCTAATGGGATTATAAATTAACACCAACTTTCTGAAGGGCAATCTGACATACTGTATCAAGACCCTTAAAAATATCTACACCATTTGACCCTGTGGGAATTTGTCCCAAGGAAATAATCTATAATGTGCTCAGAGATACAAGTACAAGAAAGTGGCTTGTTATTTATAATAGCAAAAAAAGTGGAAATAATTGAACTGTCCAACAATAGAGGAATGATTAAATAAATTAGGGCACAGCCAAAAGATGGAAAACCATGCTTCCATTAATCTTGAGGATTTTCCCCACGATTATCCGTTAGAAACAAGAAAAATCTCTTTAAATTCTAGTTCTTAGAAAGAGTCTCCTATTAAATGCACTCTCTCTTAGTTACTTTATTTTAAACAACAAAGTACTGTTTGGGGAAATCACATTAGCCCTCCCTGACCTCAATCAATGCTCGTCTGGGATGTTTAAAGAGGTCACCTGCCAGAATCGGCAAAAAGAGATAAAGAAATTTAACAGGGATTTAGTAATTATTTTAGGGGTTACGACCTCACAATTGCAAGTGTTGGCTGTCATTGTAAACAAGCTTTTAAAGATCACTTTTAAAAGCAGTACAGTATGTAGTTATGTTGTAGAGATCACTAATACACACTTATGGGACAAATAAAGACTATCCTAATGTTATGTAAATAGGTACTTGTGGCTTGGAATACAATTTCCAGAGACAACATTGTACACAGATTTTTAAAGTGTTGCATCTCAATCTCAAACAAGTTAGAGAGGATGTGCCCTGGACAGCTCTGCCGGGTAATTCACAAAGGGCTCTGGGGATAATAAAAGCACAGACGTCCAAGATACCCGTAGAGTCAGTATAAAATGTGAACGTGGAAAAAAACAAATCTTTCTAAATTTGAGATTCTTCATGTTATACAGTTTTAAATATCCATGTGTAACTGCGTTTATAAATTAAGCATTTCGAGTCAGCATTTGATGATTTCCCTAAATATTTGTATATTCAAGTCAACCTCAAAACTTTTTATTGAAACTTGCATTTGGGAGAACAGGGTGTGATGTCCTTGGCTATCATATATTTAGGCTCATGTGATATAAAGTCAGGAAAGAAAAGATCTATGAAATTATACTAAATTGAAAACATAACTTGAAAATGTTATAGTGTGATTCTGATTTCTCTTTAAAGATTTTATTTATTTATTTACTTATTTATTTATTTGACACAGAGAGAGAGAGATCACAAGTAGGCAGAGAGGCAGGCAGAGAGCCCGAAGGCAGAGGCTTTAACCCACTGAGCCACCCAGGCGCCCCAATGTGATTCTGATTTTATTTAAACACACACGCACACACAGACACACAGCTAAAAGAAAGAAAAGACTAGAGACCTGAGTGGCTCAGTGGATTAAAGCCTCTGCCTTCAGCTCGGGTCATGATCTCCGAGTCCTGGGACGGAGCCCCATATCGGGCTCCTTGCTCAGTGAGGAGCCTGCTTCCCCCTCTGCTCCTCCCTGCTTGTCCTCTCTCCCTCTCTCTCTGACAGATAAATAAAATTAAAAAAAAGAAAGACAAGACTAGAAAGAACTGTACCAAAATATTAACAATGACTGTATCTTGGCAGTATGATTATGAAGCATATACAGCTTTTTCAAGTTGTTTTTAAAACATATTAATGTGAATATATTGTGTTTGACTAAATAAATACATAAAAATAGAGTAATGTTTTAACCGAGGCAGATAGTTTCTTAAGTCTTTTGTAAAAGTGCCTCCTTTCCTAGGTTCTCCCTTGGAGCTATTGGAATATCTTTTGTTCCGATTCATTCCCTAAATCTTCAGGAACTGCAAATGGATGGGGACAGGAGGATTTTAATAGACACACATGCGCTGGCCTGGGAACACATACCTGCCCCAGTGAGAGGGAGAAAAAAGAAGGCTACGAAGCAATGTCAGTAACACGTATGTACTATGATTCCCGCTCTTGAAGGGGGGGGGGGGGTGTGGAGCGAAAGCAAGGGAGGGACGGAAGCATAAAGGATGTGTGTACCTACAGGAGAAACGTGTTTCCTTAGGCAGAGCGGCAGGTCCTGGAGGAAACCCACCAAACTGCCCAAAGCCCCCGAGGGTAGGGTAGAGAAATCCTATACTCTTCTGTATTGCTCTTCTTTCTATTTGTGCAGTGCATGTTTATAATAGGATGTAATCGGCTTTTTGCTGATTCTACTGAAATGGGGGAATGCCGAAGGCGAGTGTCATCCATTTACATGGCTTCGCTACTCCACAAAAGGAAAAAAAAAAAAAATTAACCAGCATTTCCTGGAGCCCTCGAGGCTGTAGGGTACAAAGGAGTTTACAATTACAGCAACAGGCTGCATTTCTGAGGTCCCATCTGCTTGGGCAGGACTTCTGGGCTCTAGGAGGACACAGAGACACAACTGAGCGTGAAGAGCTATTTGCTGAGTGTTTCCTGCACACCAGGCACCGGGCCGAGTGCAATGCAGGCCTTTGCCGAGTTAACCCTTACCGCAACCTTCTATCCATTTGACAGCCTGAGAAACTGCGCAAGAAGAGGGTGAGCTGACACAGCTGGTCAGCGGCAGGGCAGAGACTGGACTCAGGCAGCCTGGGCTCCCCTTGGCTGACTCATGAGTGCACAGATACACCTTTAGGCCACAGCCCTGCCGTGGGAGCCTGTACGCATCACGGACGGCACCCATATGGAGGCCAGGGCTCCCGAGGCTTCCAGAACGCTTTACCACCACTGGGGTAGGGGCTGTGTGCTCAGCGAGCTAGGAGGCCAAACTGCAAGGACAGCTTCTGGGACCAGTCTCCGAATTTCAGGATCGCGCCCTGTCCTGGCCACAATCCTCCTCCTTAGAGGTCCTTAGGGAAAAGAGGCCACCAGGGAACCACACAGGGCCAGCAGCCTCTTCCTAGCTTATCTCCGGTGCCAGCTCCAATGGGAGCATGCTGGGCTGGCTCAGAGTTCCTCCTCCCAAACTAGGCTGAGCCACCCGCTTCCCCAGCCTAAGCTCTGATCTCAGGAGCCTGAGGCGAGGCGAGCTCTAGTCCCACCCTATCCCTGCCTCCAAGGGCCAGACGGTAAGAGAGAGAAACAGTCCCAAAGCCAGCCCCAGGCTGAGCAGACTCCACCCCTACAGACCTTATGAGGGCTGCCCAGCTGGAGAAGTGGGGAGAGAGATCCAGGCAGAGAATTGGACCTTCTCCCATTTTTTGGAGAAGCCCTAACCAGTGCTCCATCCTGTCTCCTGCAGGGATGCAAGAGAGAAGAAAGAGCATGCCCACAAACCCTAGAGGTGGCCTCCTGAGCTCCTTAACTTAGGCAGTAAGCATCCTTCTTCCCTTGGGGGTGGGGAAGGGGCACATTTTCTGGCCCTTGATGCAGATCCATCCTTGGGGAGGACCATCACGGGCAGTCAGGGAAGAGGGGACCCCTACCTCAGGGCCTTAGTGCTCTGTTGCTGCTGCAGATGGTGGTGTCCCTGTCACCATCAAGCCATCAGTGAGACAGCCTGGGCCTTCAGCACACCAAGGCTACTCTGTGTTCTCTCAAGCTCCCCATGCTAAGCTGGGCACAATGCCCTCCCTGTTTTGTGCCACACAGCGTGGCACAGATGCACAAGCTAGCCTCTAAGAGCACCTCCCTCTTTCCACTTGCAGACCTCCACCCCCACAGACAGGAGCCCAGATGAGGACAGAATCGCCCCCTCCCACCTCCCTAGGATGCTTTCCCCAATGGATGGAGCCTACAGACAGCCTCCAGCCCGTCCTCCTCCTGATAGTCCTCCCTACTCACTATACCCGCAGTCCTTCCCTGATGGTGCCTGACCCCCGTTAACCTGGGGTACAAACAGCCCTGCCCCCTGTGTTCACACATTCTTAAGAGGTAACTGCTCCCCCCACCCCCAAACCTCCATCAGACGGAAGTCCCATCCTTGGTCAGTCTGCCCCTGAACCAGCACTGAGTTGTGACTCGTTGGCTGTAACTGACTTGTCGGGTGACATTACAAAAGGTCAGAGGAAATGCGCAGTAACACGCTCGGCAGGAAGAGAAGGACCTACAAGCCTCTGGAAACCCCTCTCCATTTCTCCTCTCAGATTTCATCTCCTCCTTGGTCTTCCTTTTGATCTTGTTTTCAAGCCAGAGATGAGCATTTCCACGTTGACTCAGGCTTGATTGTAACTGACTCTGAAACTTTCTAGTGATTAAAGTAGCCGCGAGGCGATGTTCCCCAGAGATCCGGGCTGCAGGTTGAATAATTCAAGGCATCCCTTCCAGAAGGCTGAGAAACCTAGCAGGAAAAAAAAAAAAAAAAGCAGAAGGCAGAAAACTTTTCTTTTTTTTTTTTTTTTTTAAGAAAAGAAAAGAGTAATTTCCCCCATGCTGGCTACACAATAAGTACTCGATAAACGCCGGTTAATTTTGATTGACAGAAACACTCAGACAGAAATTCGATGGAGGACCGGCAGTAGCCCGGCGAGCCCAGAGTGAGATACTGGATGCTTCTGGCAGGTGGGGCAGTTCAGGTCACGTCCTCCCTTCCCACCACAGGGTGAGAGCTTCTGGTGTTTTCCTGAGGAGGACAGAAGCTTGAAATGAGGACAGTAGGGAAAGGGGTGAGGTGACAACTGTCGCCTTACTCGGCCTGCTGGGCTGAGGTTGAAGCCCGTGGAGAAGGGGGTTCATTCCAGAAGAGGACAGAGCTGTTTTCATGAAGGCAGGCTGTGCGGTGCCCCAGGACGGTGGGTCCAACCTGGGCTGTCCTGGTGCCCGAGTGGCCAGATGTGACATGATGAGGAAGGGGGGGTCCCCTCTCTCTCCCTCAGCTCTGACATCTGGTCGCAGAGTCAGGGAGACCTGAAGCGATGGTGGAGCAGAATCAAGCCATCCGTACTGGGCAGAACTCCTGGGAAGTGGCCTTCTCAATGACGACATCAGCAGCAACAGAAGTGACGGGTCACCACCATCAAATGGCGAGCAGAGGGCTGCCCCAGGAGAGGAGGGAGAGGCATGACTATGAGAACCAGCTACCATGGGTGACCTAACAGAAGCAAGGAACACCCCAGAGGGAAGGGGAGACCCCCCCCAAGAGACAGGTAGAGTTTGCAGCTCTTACAATCAAAGACTTGCACCCACAGGCTGGGCAGTCTGGATGGTCCAGGTTTTAGAACTTCCTACACCGGACTGGTCCAACATCCAGCATCAATACTGGAAATCCCTAAGCTAAGAAGGCTCTGGAATCCTCCTGTTTGACCCCTTGTGGTACAGAAACTGAAGCCCAGAGAGCCTGCGTTGCCCAAGGTCACAGAGCTCGTTAGGATTGTGTGGGGGACAGACAGAGAGACCAAGAATCGGGCCCGCCGACTGAGTCAGGGCCTCACCCAGCGACTCTGGCCGTTGCACTGTCAGCACATCGCTGAGCGGGACCCCAGCTGCTGCCGCTCCCTGAGCTGGCACAGTCAGCATCCATGGAGCCCATTCATCTACCTGCTTTAATGAGCGTCCGATGCTGCAACCAGGGACCTGAAGGCCCAGAAAATTCCAATTTCAAGCCCACTCTTTAGAGTCAATTAGTTTCACAAGCTCACACCCTGGAGACCCCAAGGCCCCAGCAGCCACGGAGCCAGTGGCTGGGGCGTCTCCCCCAACACTGAGCCCCGGGCCCTGACTGGACAGCAGTCTTGGAAGGGCCTCCGCTCCTGGGAAATAGCCAGACGACTGGCAAATGGGGCCTACGTGGGTCTACAATGAGAGGAGAGGTCTCAGGACAGAACAAATCATCAAGGAATAGATGCACCGTCCGCTTTCAGACCCCCCCCCCCCCATCACTGCACCTTGGCAAACCCGCCTCAAGTTAACTCGGGAAGAGCCCAGACAGAGAACTGCAAATACGTTGGCTGTGCCACACCTGTTGGGTTCTCTGTCCAGCACACCCCCCACCACCCCATTTCTATTCACCTCCTTCTCCCTGCACCTGCTCAGGGCAGACAGAGCAGGGGCTCTGCTACTCTGCTAACCCGCTATGGCTCCACCCCTATGGCCACTGTTGATTGGACGAGGAGTGGGCATCTGGTCTGACCTGGACCAATCAGAGTCCCTTCCCTAAGGATTGTGGGAAACTCCTGATGGGGGTGGGGAAAGAGGAAGGAAGAGATTGAGTCTCAGGTACCAAGGGCTAGAAATGGTGCAAGGGGCCTATTCCACCCACCCTGTGAACCAGAGAAGCAAAGAAATTCTGGCTTCACAGAAAGACGTAGGAAGCCGAAAGGAACAGAGAAGAACAACTGAGAGTACAGGGACATCCAGAATTGACCCCCCGTAATGTTCGCTCCCTCCCCGGTCCTCTGGGGTGCACAGACACATTTGTTCTGTTTTCTGCTGAATTGTTTCTCTTCTGGCTTAAACACCCTTAGGTCCTTCAGCTGCCCCTCACTGGATGTGATCCGGGATGCCGCCCCCATATTAAACAGACTGGAGTGTCTTTGTTCCCTCTGGAGTGGAGCATGGGAACTCAGCCAGAGCCCCCAGCTCAAGTGGTCCAGGCAGCTGTGAGGGGAGGGCGGCCCCAGCACCTCCCTGCCCCTCTGTCAGGGTGGCCCGAGTCTGTCAGCCATGTGGCAGCCGCGCTGCTGCTCAGTTGGCTCATGGGAAGCCACATTTTCTCACCTTCCTTCATTTCACTGGAGTAGGGCTTTCAAGATGCTATGCTCTCATCGTCTGTCCCTCTCCATCTGCTCTCATCCCCTCATCCCCTGGCTCGCTGCCTCTATCTGCTTCCTGTCACGCCCCACACAGAAGCCAGGGGTTGCTACCTAGGACACAGAGCTGACCACCTCACACCCTGGGTAAGATCTTCTGTGGCTCTCCTGCCCTAGGGGAGGGAGTCTGAACCCTTGGGAGCAACCAGAGTCTTCCAGGCTCTGCCCGCCCATCTCTCCAACCTGTCTCCCTCCTCCACACCTCATAGCTGATGGGGACCATACCCTAGCGCTTGTTCTTGCCGTGCCACACTTGGGGACCTGTCAGTCCTTCAGCCCACATTGCCCTTGTCGCTACATCATGGCAGACAGCTCTGGAATCAGACACGCTGGGTTGGAATCCGAATTCAACCAACCAGTAGTCTACAACCTAGAGAAACTTCTCTCCCTCTCTGGGCCTCTGCTGCCTCAACTATAAAGCAGTGATAAAAAAAACAACCTTCTAGGGTGCCTGGGTCTGATTTCTCTTTGCAACCCCCAGTCCAGGCCTGGCATGCAGCAGAGACCTGTAGATGTTTACTTAATCGAATCACATTGGATCGCTCAAATCTTATTGAATTCTGTCACCCAGCATACTCTCCGGGCTTTTAGATGTTGGACTTCCTTCTTCATCAATAACAATAATCATAGCTAAACCCTATTGATCGCTTTGTGTGCCAGACCCCTTCTGGGTGTGCACCTTGTGATTATCTCTTTTAATCTTTACAGCCGCCTATGACCAGCCACTGCCACTAGCCTTGTTTTCTAAATGGGGAAACTGAGGCTCGGGGAGTTGTGTCAGAGTTCCAAAGTCAAGCAGCCAGGAAGTCGAGGAGCCAGATATGAGTCCACGTGTTCTGTTTCCTCTTTTTACCTCTTTTGTCTCTTTTTTTAGCTGTTTATTTTTAAAATAATTTTCAATTTATGGAAGAGTTACAAACACAAGACAGAGTCCCCATCTGCCCTCTACCTAGCCCCTGCTAGCATTGATGTCTCCCTTAACTGTCATGTGTTGATCAAAATTAAAAAGCAATGTTGCTACAACAATATTAACAAAACTACAGGGGCGCCTGGGTGGCTCAGTGGTTAAGTATCTGCCTTCAGCTCAAGTCATGATCTCAGGGTCCTGGGATCAAGCCCGCTTGTGTTCCCTCTCTTCCTGTGTCTCTCTCTGTCAAATAAATACATAAAATCTTTAAAACAAAAAGAAAAAAGAACAAAAACAAAAAAACAAAGCCACAGCCATGACTCCAACTCCCCCAGTTTCTCCACGAATGCTTCTGTTCCATGACCCAAGCCAGGGTCCCAGGTCACAGTCAGTCGTGCTATCTCCTTAGTCTCCTCCAGACCGTGACCGTCTCTTGGTCTTTCCTCGTCTTTCATGACCCTGGCACTTTGGGAGAGTAACAGATAGATTTTATAGATGTTCCCCAGTTTAGATCTGTCTGGTGTTTCCTCGAGAGCAGTCTGAGGTTATGGGTTTGGGGGAGCACACTGCAGAGGTACAGTGCCTGGCTCTTTGCATTGTACCAGGGGACGTGATATCAACTTGACTTGTGATCGGGGACATTAGCACTGATCCCTTGGTGTCTCCCCTGCAGAGTCGCTATTTTTGTGGCATTTGCTTTTAAGCAGCATGCTCTAATTCCCCTCGATCAACATCATCGGTTCTGGGAAAGAATAGTGCCTAGTCCAGTGGGATGAGAGCCCAGAACAAAGGGATTCTGGATTGCCCAAGGCACGGCCAAAGTGTCAGCAGCCCCTCGTGGCATCCAGAGCATCAGAAAAGGGCATTCTCCCCACGCTGGAATCATCAAGCAAGGCTTCCTGGGATCACAGCCCTTAGGAGGGATCTGTAAGGCAGCAGGGAAGGATGACCATGCCAGGCAGGGAACCCGCCCCAGAGTGGGCATCCTCACAAGGAGAAGTCAGCAGGGACAGGATCTACATAAAAAGGCAGTGGCTCAACTAAAATCACAAAAGGTCATTGTAGCCATCCTCCGTCTCCAGAGGGGAGGCAGGAACCCTCCCCGTCCTTTCAAAACATCTCCACATTTATAGCATAGAAACGCAGAGCAGTGGTTTCCAGATGGGAAAAATCAAGCCAGTGGGGCATCCCATATTCCTCCCCAGCCCCCTCCCGCCTCTGTGCCCCCAGCGCACCCTGACACCCCCCCCCCACCCCCGGCATCTATCGCAGCCGCCTTTGCTCTTAGATACAAGCAAGCATGCTAGTGTGAGCATACCCCCCCCACCCACCCACCGGATGGCAGCCAGGGTAGGGGGCCCTGCACGATCTCCCTTTGCCCCTCCTCCTCTAGGCACTGAGCCCAGGGCCTTACACACAGTAGGGGCAGAGGCTTGTGGGCAGCCGGGAAGGGAGCAGACTTGCTTCTGCAAGAAGCTTGGAGGAGAATAGTCCGAAGACATTTTGTGACTCCTACCACCTTCCAAGTCTCAAAAAATCATTTTAAAAACCGATGACTGTGAAATTTCAATTATATTCACAAGGAGAGCTAGAGTGAAGCGCAGGAAGCACAGAACAGTGGCTTTGCGTTCGAGAGACCGGAAAGGGTAGAAGGAGACGGGGAAGCCTCTGATCCTTGACCATGAGAACATGGCCCAGTGAAGAACTAGCCAAAGCGACCGCTTGGTGGCCTGTGTTCATCTGGACCTGGCCTTCGGGGATCTCAGAGAACCAGCAGCTGGTAGGAAAAGTTTCTGCAGGAAAATTACATGATGTCTACCTTTTTTTTTTTTTCTTTTGGCTTCACCCTGTAGAAAACTGGGCACCAGAGCTCATCTCTCTCCCGCTGGACTTCCCTTAAAATCGAGAGAAGCAAACACCTATTGTTCCAATCTTCCATATTGGAAGATATTGCTCTCCAAGTGAGAGCAGCCAAGCCTCCGGGCCAGCACACAGTGGGCACCCATCCGGGTCCCTGGAGACAGCTTCAGAGGCATTTCACTGCAGCAAACCATGGATATTAGCCTCCAGCCCTGGACACAGAGGAGAGTCCCGCTGCCCTCCACCCCATACCCCCAACTCCAGCCCCTCTCTTCCTGTTTCCCAGATGCCGCTCCCAGAACCTCCACACTCAGCACCTCCCAAAATCAGGTGCAGCTGTCACTGTCACTGCTGCCATCAGCGGGAATGCGCTCTGCAGGTCCCTGCTTTGTCACTCCCTAGTCAAGGTCCAGGATGTGTGTGTGTGTGTTCCATTGGTCTTCAGCCTGTATCCTCCCGGCAAGGGAACCTGGGACAGTGAGTTTCTGATTGTCTGCTGAGGCCGTCCAGTTCCGAGACTCCAAAGCTAGAATCCTTAAATACGGGAACATGGGTCCAGTGCTAGAAGACCAACAAAAATGGTAGATGCCCATTGCTGGAGCGGGCTTTCCACAACCCAGAGTCTAGTACCAATTTCTCTCCTTGTCAAGGCTCTCTTAGGTTGAAGCAGCAGCAAGGTCAAGACTGGGAGGAATGAGCTGGATTGTGAGGCTCAGAGAACCCGCAAGGCAGGGGCCACGGCATAGGCAAGTCCCTTAGACTCTGTGACCTCGAGACTCCATGAGACCCAGGAGCCCCAAAACTCCTGCTAGCAGCATAGGGAAGGGACTTGTGGGTCCCGCATGGCCAGACCCTCCATGTTGAAACCCTATGTTCACTACCCATGAAAGCACAAGGTCAAAGCCAGAGGCAGAACCTATGTGATGAGCTGAGCTGCTTCCTTTCCCCCAAGGCAGTGAGTCTCAGGGGAGCCTAAACCAAAAGCTGCACAGACTGCCTCAAAGCATAAACTGAGACTAAGAGGGACTCCTTGGCCCCTGCCTCCCTAGAAGCTTCTGCTTTAGCCACAAGCCCACATCCAGACAAAGGAAACAACCACGTTGGCCCCACCATGAAGTCAATTGCACCTTCTTCCTGGAATCCTAGGTGCTTGGCTCCTTGGAGCCTATCTGCACTCCCGCACCCTTCAAAGATGGGAAAACCATCCCATGAGTGCAAGCCATCTGCTTTCGGGAAAACTTCTGCACCTTACAAAACCCTATCCCGAGATTCCAAGCCCAGAGGATCTCACCTGACAGCAGCTGGGTAAGAGGCCAGTGTCAAGCTAGGAGGGAGAGCACCTGCCAGCCAGCACCCAGTCTTTCTTCCCAGGTCCTTACCTAAGACCAGGTTGGAGCTGGAAAGAAGAGCTACCCCAGGGAAACATGCTACAATTAAACCAGCACGAGAGCAAGATGACTAAAGCTCCCCCCCCGCACCCCCGCCCCATCCCTCTACCCCGTGACTAATTTAGGATTTGCGACACTGGCCATCTCTTCCGGAAACTAGATGAAACCTTCAGGGAAGAGGAGCGATCTGTGTTGCATAATCACACACTTGGGACACCAGTCCTCCCCCCCCATCCCCACCCCCTCCCCTTTAGCCTCGAGAAAAGAATAATAATAATAATAATTAAGCTGGTCTATTTATGGTTCTGAAAATCAGCAGTTCTGGGCCACACCTGCTAGGGTCGAGCTGCGCTGCGGAAAGACTCTGCGAGACATCCCCAAGTCTGCCTAACTGCAGCGGGCAAGACGCAGGAGCTGCCAACATCCCTCCTTCGGGGAAAACACAAGGGCTATTTAGAACAGCTCGTTGATGGGGTCAAGGAGAGGAAGCCAGAGACTCTGAAGGGCATTTCACGTCGTGAAATCCAGCCGGCGGCCCAGGCTCATCACTCAACATAAGCCATACAGATTTATTTATATTTTGCACGAAAGAGGGAAATTACTTAGCCGTAGGGATCAATTCTTCAATCCAATGTTTCTAACATGGCAATAAATTTATTTCATCATCTCCCTTTTTCTTTCTCCTCTTCTCGCAGCTTAAAGAAATAAGCCACGCTCTGGGGAGGCCTGGGCATGGGGGACGGGAGCAGAAGGAAGGCAGGAGAGAAGGAGGGCGCCACGCCAGGAAACCACTCACTGGGCCACCCGGCTCTGGGGAGCGAGCTCTGGGGTTCCGGACCCTGGTTCTGCCACTATTCCGCGGTGGAAGAGACCCCGAGCAGGTAGGTCCGTGAATCCCTGAGGTGGGGATAGCTCTTCTGGGCCCTGCTGCGTGGGTGTGAGGAGATACGGTCAGGGTTGCGGTTCAGCTCCCGATACAGTAACACGATTGTTTGAAGATGAATTGTAACTGCACAGGATGATGTGACCCATCGCTTCTCTCGCCCCAGGCTGCACAGTCTGCGATGTCACAGAGACATCACGGCTTGACAAGGGTGACCTCGAGGCCATTTCCCCAGGCCAGAGACTACTTGGATGTCCCTCCCTGCACTGGGACAGGCTGTTGGGGATCTTTGTGACGGCTCTGGCCCAAAGCACCCAGAGTCCAGGGAAGCAACCAGCGGCTGGACAGGTGTGATACGTGGTCCCCCCTGCATGGTACCTCTTTCCACCGGAGACAAGCCGGAGCTGATGTGTGGGTCATGTCCACGCCGCTGCTGGTTAACGCAAGGCGGTGATGGAGAACCGTGAATGTGGAAAGGCCCGAGGAAAGGATGTTATGGGGATGAGGCCCAGGGACGCACGTGAAACCCTGCTGCTGCAGTGGGGGGCGGGAAGGGGGTCCCAGTAGAGGGAACAGCTGGAGGAAGCCAAGGCGCACGGGCACAGGAGGATGCTCAGGAGCCCGGGGCGTGGGTGGCAAGGAGCAGAAAAGAGCATCCTTCAAGGCCTGTGTCAGCTGTCTCCTCTCCCAGGAAGATCGTTCTGACCTCTGGTTGTGCACCTGCTCCCAAAGTAGCCACAGCCCACACATTTGTAAGCTTGGCTTCCAAGAGCCTCCAAGCTGGCCCCAGACCACCTTCACTCCCCTAGACCTCCCTTCCCCAAACTTAACCCCTCCCGCCCACCCCCAAGCCTTACTCCAGGCATCTCCTCTACTTGGCACGCCTGCCCTGCCTTCCTTCCCTGCGCCAAACCTGAGTACCCTACTGATCTGGCCCATGTGCCTCTTATCCGGGACACTATCCCACGGCCATCCTCCTGACCTGTTGTCATCCCGCCACCCCCAAATCCTCAGAACACTTTGTCCTTTGGGCTGGCTCCTTCTGTGCCTCGCCCTGGTGCACTGACATTCATCCCAAACCAAAAACTGACCGAGGGAAGATAAACAAGCATGGTGTGCGCATACAATGGAATACCGCTCGGCAATAAAAAGCAACAGATTACTCGTACGCACAGCAGCATGGACCTCGGAAATTGTACACTGTGTAAAATAAACCAAACACCAGAGCACATACCGTTATGTCAGGTCCTGGAACGGGCAAGATTGATCTCTGATGCTGGACATCAGAACCATGGTTGCCTTTGGGGATAAGGGAAGTGCTGAAGGGGGGAGACGGAACCCGGGGGGGGGATTATCCGGGGTGATGAAAATGTCCTGGTTCTGTGCCGCCCAACACAGCGGGCGCGAGCCACAGGTGGCACGTGAGCACCTGGAATCTGGCGAATCTGAACTGAAATGTACTGTATCAAACACGCCCCGGCTCTCAAGGACTTAGGATGAGCAAAATGATGTAAAATATCTCATTAATGAATTTTTATATTGATTACATGGCAGAATAATAGTTTGATTATATTGTGTTCAGTAAATATGCCATTAAAATTATTTTTACCTGTTTCTTTTTATTTTTCTTAACAAGGGCTACTTGTTTTTAATGACCTAGATGGCTCACATCATATTCCAGCCCTGCGGTAATCTCAGTTTAGGTGTTGGCTACATGGGGGGACAGATTGACCGAAACTCATTAGAATATAGTCGTAAGATCGGTGCATTTCACTATACGTAAATTATAGCTCCATGATAAAACAAATTTTAGTGAGCATCTACTATGTGCCAGTGGACACTGCGTTAGGTGTTGTTAATACTGTGCTATCAAAAGAAGACCCAGGACGCCTGGGTGGCTCAGTTGGTTCAGCGTCTAGCTCTTGATCTTGGGTCAGATCGTGGTGTCAGGATTGTGAGATCAAGCCCTGCGTCCGTACTCAGCGGGGAGTCTGCATGAGAGTCTCTTCTTCCCCCTCTGCCCCTCGCGGCCCACTCTTTAAATAAATAAATAAATCTTTAAAAGAAAAAAGAAGGAACCAGACCCACTCAGTCTAGTTAAAGAAACTAACTTTAAACAATTGCTCTAAAGCATGATGTTATCTCATTCTCAAGCTTAGTACTGTTGAGGCAGGAACTGCACTGGAGCATCTCTGTCCCCATTGCTGCCGAGCACAGATAGGGGCGCCTGTCAGGTGCTCAGCATATTCGGATACACGGAGCCGAACTACCGCGTCAGCTAAAATTCATTTTCTGAAACAGGCAGGTAAATAGAGTCTGCCTGGGGAATGTTCCTGCCTTTCAACCGGACCAGCTAATATGTTACAGCTTTGGTCTCTTCGTAAAATTTCCAGGGACAGGAGGATCCAGAGTCTATCACCATTTTTGACCTGCTTCTTTGGGATATAATCCTAGTCTAAGTCATGGAGCTTTTGGTTAAGTACTCTGAACCCCTTGGGTAAATACCGTGAGGACTGGGGTCGTCAAAATTATTTTTTTTAAAAAAACAGATTTTCCTTATTTAAATTGGAGCATGTGTATATGGACTGCTTTTTTCCCTCCAGAGATTTTGAAGGTAACGTATGTTAGGAAACATCCACATGGAGCAGGCGCTCCCCACCGGGCAGGCACCCTCAGGTATGTTTTTTAGGAAAGGTTGTAAATAGGCACGAGCTGGATTTCTTTCCAGATCCTCAGGCCTTGTTAGGAGAGTTACTCCTTGCCTGCTGGCTCAGAGCGCTCTTTCCACCACGCCCACTTCTGCACATCTCGCGACTAAAGGGGAACCACTCACACGATCCCCGTTTGCTGATGAGGTTTTAAGGAAAGCCACCCCATGGCTTGGCAGGAGTGACTTGGCTGTGTGGATCCATTAGAGACCACCAAAGTGAAAACCCCACTTGCAGCAGCTGCAGGAACAGTGTCTATATTAATTCACTTTAGGGCCATTATCGACTTCTGTTCTGCACTAAGTCTACGCAGGGCCCAGGGGTCCAGGAAACACACGGAAGGGTCAGGTCGGGTCCCTGACCTCCCTCAAGCATCCCACAGTCCAATGGTAGGAGTATAATGAGTACAGTTACCGCCAAGTCATGGGTAAGAAGGGCCCAAAGAGACCATCTGGGGGGCACAGGGAAGGATGAGATTCATTAGCGCCTGGGGAAGGCCAAGCCACAGTTTCCGGCTGTCTCCTCCGTGCCAAGCACCGTGCTGGGTGCTCCCCTCCTCCCTTCATATACCTTCCCCTCCTCACAGCAGCAGGAGAGAAGGCTTAAAATCACAAATCAGATCATCTCACCCTGCTGGTTAAAAACTTTCTCTTTTTTTGTTTTGTTTCGTTTTACTAAAGCACAAGGATAGGACCCGTGGGCAGAAAGAGCTGCTAGTTAAAAACTTTCAGTGACGTCCAATTATACTTAAAATAGAGCTGCATTTCTTGACCTTATTGTATTGGTCAGCTATCCCTGTATAACAAACCACCGGCTACCACAGCTGTCACTGCCTAGCAAACCCCCCAACACACAGTGGGCTCAAATGACGATAATGTAATATCACATGTCTGTAGGTCAGCTGGCTCGGATGATTTATCTGACTCTGTTTCACATGTCTTTGAATTGAAAGGTCCACCTGGATGTGTTTTTTTCATGCGATGGCAGAGTGCGAGAAAACAAGCAAAATATACAAACCCTCTCAAGGCCTCTGCTTGGAACTTCTGGACAAATATCGTTGACCAGAGTAAATCACGTGGCCGAGCCCAAAGACGAGGAGCAGGAAGGATATTCTGCCCATAGTGATTCCACGGTTAGGGTGTGGATACAGGGAGGGATTAAGAATTAGAGCCAGTAAGGGTGACTGGGTGGCTCAGTCTGCCTTCGGCTCAGGTCATGATCCTGGGGTCCTGGGACTGAGTCCAGTGTTGGGCTCCCTGCTGAGCAGGGAGCCTGCTTCTTCCTCTCCCTCTACCCCTCCCCCCTGCTTGTGCTCTCTTGCTCACACTCTCTCAAATAAATAAATATTTTAAAAAGAAAAAAAGAATTGGAGCCAACAATGCAAGCTACGATCTATCCTCTACTCTTATCTCCAGATTCACCTTGTACCATGCCATTCTCTTCCTTCAGTCCAACCACACTGGCCTTTTTCATCCCCTCATGTGCAGCAAGCTCTTTCATGCCCCAGGGCCTTTGCACAGGTCTTCCCTCTGCCTGAGACGGTCTTTTCCTCATTTTATGTGGGATGGTTTCTCTCATCCTTCTAATCTCCCCTTTAATGTCACTTCCTTAAAGAGGCCTTTCACAGCTCCCAACTCCAGTGGGACCCACTCTTACTGTTTGTCACGGTGCCCTTCAACACACCCTTCACAGTCTGGAGTGATCTGTGGCTTTTACATTGTTCGTTGTCCACGTCCCCCACGAGACCGTAAGCTCCACAAGGAAAGACAATGTGAGTTTTGTTCACCGAACCACACGTCCTGAGCCTTGCACAGTCATTGGCACCTGACGGGTGCTCAGCTTACATTTGAGTGAATAAACGAGTTGACCTTTGAGCTGACCTTTCGAGGAGGGTTGGAACTTGAGATGCAGATGGGAGAAAAGGTGCTCCAGACAAAAGAAACAGCCTAGACCAGAGGTTCTCAAAATGTGGCCCCAAGACCAGCAGCTTCAGCCCTCACCTGGGAACCTGTTACAAATGCCCATTCCTAGGCCCTGACACAGACCTCCCAAGCCAGGCTCTCTGGGGCTTGGGGCCCAGCAATCTGCATTTTTTTTAGGATTTTATCTTTTCTTATTTGACAGAGAGAGAGAAAGAGAAAGAGATCAAGCACAAGCAGGGGGAGCTGGAGAGGGAGAGAGAGAAGCAAGCTCCCCGCTGAGCAGGGAGCCCGATATGGGGCTCGATCCCAGGACTCTGGGATCATGACCTGAGCCGAAGGCAGACATTAACCAACTGAGCCACCCGGGTGCCCCAGCAATCTGCATTTTAACAAGCCCTTTGTATGATTCTGCTGCTGGCTGAAGTTTGAGATCTGCAGGCCTAAGCCAGAGGCCGGCCCTTTTTTTTTTTCTTTTCTGTAAAGGACAAGACAGTAAATATCTTAGGCTCTGCAAGTCAGTCTCTGCTGTAACTACCCATCTCTGCTGTCGCAGCAGGAAAGCAGCCACAATGTGCAAATGCATGGGCGTGGCCGTGTGCCAACAGAACATTATTTACACAAACAAGCAGATCTGGCTCCCGGGGCTGCACCCTGCTGGCCCCCGGCCCAAGCGAAAATATTGACTATGTCCCAACGCGAGGTACTGAAGCTCATGATTCGCATCTCCAACCAAAGAAATGAAAAATTCAGAGCTAAACAAATGTCTTTTCTATAAACATTCCATTTATTCAACAAATTAGTGTCTTCTTGCACCAGACATTCACGGTACGACAGTGAAGAGGATTCATCCATGGTCTTCCGAAAAGGGAACTCAAACCATTCAGAGCCAGCAACTTTATACGTGTTGTCCTTTGCATTCCTCGCATAAAGCCCCACCAGGTGTTGGTATGCTCCCCATCAGACAACCAAGGAAACTGAGAATCAGGGGCTGCCAGGTGACTTTTCTCAGGCCACCCAGCCAGGAACCAGCAGTGCCGGGATTCAGACCCTGAGCTAGGCCTGTGTCTTCCAAGGGGTGGATCCCGCAGTCAATCCAGAGGGACTGGGCCCGTTTTTTTAAAGCCGCCCAAATGCCTGAGCAGCCCCCCTACCCCCAGTCCTGCCACCAGCACCTGCTCCTGCCCTCAGGAATGTCAAATGCCGCTTGTCCCATCTGCCGTCAGAGCCGCAAAATGCATCCAAACGAAATTGCCAAAATAAATCATGACTCTGCCGTGTGCCGTGTACCTCTTCTCAAATGCAACCTGGGGATTCTGGGGGATGGGGAGTGTTGCTCTTATTCAATAACATGCAAAGTAATTTTTTAGGAAGAATGCGCTTTTTTGGATGAACATTGATTGAATCCCATCTTCCTGACCAGAGAGTTAAATCAAGCCTTTCAGACAGGTGATTGAAACGATGCTAGAAGTCGATTTGGTTTCACTCAAACTCACCCTTGTGAGAAGTGAGCTAAGAGCTTCCCCGCTATCTCAAGAATCATCAAATTAAGAAGCTGAAGCTGACAGGGAACCAACCAGAGAGGCGGCTTCAGCCCCAGTCTCTGCCGGCAGCCGGCTCAGAAGAGGCTGGGTCCCCGGGGAACCAGGAACCAGTGACTCCCACCCCTCAGGTCTCGCCTTCCAGCCAATCTAATGCCTTTTGCTGCAGCTGAGTTTTGCAGGAAGAAATTCATGCATTTTCTGCAGGAACTGGGGCATAAAAGTGGCCATGGCTTGGAGGAAGAGACCGGGCTGCGCACACACCTTGCCAGCAAAGTGCCCGGCCCCTGGGGAGGGGGCTTTTGCAGGGCAAACACTTGGGGGGGTGGGGCACTCACTCCTCCTGTACCTTCTTGGCCCATATGAGACCTGGTCCCAGAGAATCACCCCCTGAGAAGGCTCTGGTGCCCCCAGAAAGGCAGAAACAAAGATCTTTCCAAAATGCTGGGAGCATTCCAAATTATCCTTTCCTAGCATGGGCTCCTGGGGGCAGCCTACGTTTCCCATCAGCCTCTTTGCAGAGCCATCACCTATTTTATCTCCGGGAGTCTCCACCTGACGCTCCCTCATTCTCTCCTCTCACTTGGCCCCTCCCCAGGGCCACTTCGCCCTCTTCTCCAAAGACGATGTCAAAAGACTTTACAGATTAAACACAAACCGGATCTAGTATGCCATCAGCTTAGCTCAGTGGAAGCCTCCCGCCCCACCTTCCACCATCATAGCTCCCATGCCAAAGACACTTTCCCAGCCAGGTGGGGGGACAGGTGGGCAAAGCCTGAGCGACGGCCTGCAGGCCCAGGGATGGAGCCTGCTCCGAAGGCAGTAGCCGTTACCCTGGGAACCTCTGACGCCATCACTGGAGAGTAACTGGGGTTCATGAGGAGCAAGCGGCCGCAGGCTTAGAAGGTGTCCCACCCACCTCCCTGGGAACTGGTCTCTCCGCACCGCTCCCCACTGCTTTGCCTGGTCTGTGCCATGGGTCGGCCAAGAGCCGGTGCCCACAGCTGACCTCCACAGGCAAAAGCAGGGCCACTGTTCCTCCCAAAACTGGATTAACCAAAGGTGAGGCGGGTGTGGGGTCTGGCCGTCCCACAGCTTGCCGAGAATGGGACTAACTTGGAATCACCTACTTGGAAGGGGGTGAGCCTTATTCATCTCCAGAACCCCAGTCAAGGGAGAGGGAGGGATTGAAAAGGAACTTCTTAGAAAGGGCCTTGAGCCAGAGCTCAGAATGGAAACTGAACTGAGGGATGACACCATCTGGGGAAACAAAGGGATGCTGGCACCGCCCTGGACCTGGGGCCCTGAGAGCCCGTGCACCTCAAGGCAAGATGCCAGCCGACCTCTAGGCGGGAGCAAGCCTCTGGCTGCCCGTCAGAGAGCCAGATCTCCAGCCCCACCAGTCAACCTCCTCACAGCTCCCCTCCTCCCCGGTCTCAGTCTCCTCATCAGTAAAATGGGCACAAGGAGACCGTCTCCAAAACACCTTCTCATATGTTCTCTGTGATTGCCTCACCTGTAGCAGCTGGTGTTGTGACCGCACTCCAGCCGGGACAGAATGCTCTGGGGCGCTCGGAGGGCAAAGCAAGGAGTAAGAGTGTGCCGTTGACCTAGGGAGTCCCCAGGAGGAAGATGGAGAGGAAGTTAGAGACGGGAGAAGACACATCAGGATCTGGTGAGAACAAGGACGCTGAGCTGCTGGGGGGGGGGGGGGGGGGCGCACGGCCCATTCCTACCCTCTGGTCTGAACACCCATTCTAAACCCAGTCCTCCCCCATGGCTCTGTTTTGCTACATCCTGTTCCCTCATGACACCCATCCTGACTTAGGTTCTTTTTATTTATTTACGGACCACTTACAGACCACTGATACGGGCCAGGCGCTATTCTAAGTGCTTTATGCATAGTAACTCACTTAATCCTCCCAACAACTCTATGACAGTAGTGCTATTGTTAATCCCATTTTACAGATGAGAAAACCGAGGCACAGGAGACCAAGGAGCTTGCCCAAGATCAGCACAGCTCGTAAGCAGCAAAGCTAGGACTTGAACGCACATGCTTCCTAAGGGTGGGGCTTAGGTCCATTTCATTCATTTGTGTTTATTATCTAACACATAGTATGTGCTTGATAAATTCATAAAATCTACCAGGGAGGAGCGCCTGGGTGGCTCAATGGGTTAAAGCCTCTGCCTTCGGCTCAGGTCATGATCTCAGGGTCCTGGGATCGAGCCCCGCATCGGGCTCTCTGCTCAGCGGGGAGCCTGCTTCCCCCTCTCCCTCTGCCTGCCTCTCTGCCTACTTGTGATCTGTCTCTCTCTGTGTTAGATAAATAAATAAAATCTTAAAAAAAAAAAATCTACCAGGGAATGACAGGACCCAAGATGGCTGATGTGGGCTCAAACTGCCACCAGAGACCCAGTAGGACCAGGCAGGGCCCGACTCCCACTGTGAGGAGCTGGCCGTCTGGTTATCCGGTGCCCTGAGCTGGGTCCTAGAGTCAGGCTTGAACCATCACTATGGGAACAGGAGCCTCTGCCTTCCCGTGGCTTCTCCTGCCCCCTCCGCCTCTGTGGTTGGAGACTGCAATTAATTATGCCGTGTAATTAGATAAAGAATATTCATTTTTCATTAATGACAGTAAACTCTTGCTCTGTGGCGGAGTTCCTTATGTTTTAATTAAGCAGGGCTCCTGAAAGCCGCGTGGCTCCTTTGCGAGTGCTCCCTCTTATAATCAACAGTCACTTAGAATTTTAAGAAGTGAAGGAATCCTTCCCCAAGTTAATTACCTCAAAATTAGCTTAATCACAGCTCATTTAAACTTATCTAAACAACAGCGCAAGGAGTTACAGGAAACAGAGGTTCTGACTTGGCTTGTTAGCGTCACAAAAAGTTGTAACAACATGAAGTTGCCTCTGAAGGGTAGCAGGGACCCCTTGCTCCATTGGCTGAGGTCTCCGCAGGGCCAGAGCCATCACAGCATCAGGGGACTGAACCGGGAGCGGGGACATCTGGCCTCTTCCACCACCAATGGCACATCTATGGCCACCGCGGTTCCTGGAGGATGTGGGTGCCAAGGACCCCTCTCTTGCCTGCTCTCGGAGGGAGGACAAAGCACCGGGCCCAGGGCTTAGACTGCCCCCCACCTCAAACCCCCCCACACACACCCCCATCACTCTCCAGCCTGGTCACACCTGGCTCACGGCCACTTGCAGCCTCTCTCTACCGGGCATGTCCAGGACAGAGCTTCTGGGCAGAGGAGGTGACCAGGCCCTGGAGAAGGGCAGGCTCCTGGGGGTCCAGAAATTCCATCTGCTACTCTCTGCGGGCATGTCTCCTGCCAGGCACGATGCCGGGCACCCCATGGGCACTCGGTGTGCACCTACAGACCAGCTGCATGGCCCTGGGATGCAGAGCTAGGACGGATTACAAAACTGCCAGGGTTTCACTCCCTACAGAAACAGGATCATCTTCCAGCAAAACCAGGCTGGGCTGTCCCCAAAGAACATTCGCGGAGGCCTCACTGTGTGCCCAGCACTGGGCCGAGTCCTACCTATCAAGTGTCTCATTTAATCTTCTCAACAGCCCTGAAGCATAAGCACGATTTTGTTTTTTAAGATTTTATTTACTTATCTGAGAGACAGACAGAGAGCCTGAGCAAGGGGAGGAGGCAGGGGGAGAGGGAGAAGCTCCACGGGGAGCCCGATGTGGGGCTCGATCCCAGGACCCTGAGATCATGACCTGAGCCGAAGGCAGATGCTTAACCGACTGAGCCACCCAGGTGCCCCATAAGCGTGATTAGTATCCTCTTGTCACAGGTGGGAAACCTGGCACCAAAAGGTGACAGAACTCGCCCAAGGTCACATCAGTAATAGATGGAGGCGGTAAACCCAGACAATTGGGCTCCAAAGCCCCTCTAAGAAGGAATCAATCCCCGGGCTGGGGTGTGCAAGCAGAGGCTAGAGGACCACAGGGATGAAGACACTGCAGAGGGGAGCCCCAGGTTGGAATGGAAAAGAAGGGAGTCGGGGTAACTCCTGGACCCCTGAGTGTTGTAGGTTGGCAGGGTCTGGGGCCTCAGGCACTCCCACCTGCCCCTTGGACACTGCACCGTTTAGCCCAATACCGTGATTTGGAAGAGTGACCTGCAGGGCAGCCCAGGCCCCCCAACCCTGCACTCCCTCCCCACCCCGCAGGCAGGGACGAGGCAGGCGGGGAGGAGGCGGCAGCTCCCCCTCCCGGTAGAGCAGCTTGGGACCTCTGAGTGAAGGAGGCTGGGAAATCATTTATCCGCATCCTCTGTTCCACACAATTGGCTTTCCTTTGCCAACTCCCTGTTGGAGTGGGAATGCTCTAAAAGCCTGGAAGGGGCGTCGAGCCATCATAAAAGACTTCCAAAAATAAGAAGCCCCCTCCCTGCGGTAGAGATAAATAGCTCTGGCAGCCAGCGCTCCCTGCCCCTCCCGCCCAATCCCAGGTCACCCTGACTCCGCCAAAGGACCCTATAGCTCCCGGCAAGGGGCCAGAACTTCCCAGCCACTACCTGTCCCCTCCTCCATCTCCCCCTTCTCCAGGAGAGGTGGCGCCACTGTAATTCCGGCTGTCACTGCCCTAATTACACCCCATAGCCCTCCTGCCGGCACCACTCGCCCCAAACCGCCTGCATAATGGGCCTCTTTTTTTTTTTTTTAAAGACACTCTCTCCTTTTCACAGCTGCCTTTTGAAGGCGAACAATCTCACACAATGTCGCTTAATGACAGCACTGCTCCACGATTCCCAGCCCCCAGGCCCCCAGCCCTCTTCCTCCCTCTCTCCCTCTTCCTCGCCCCGTCTCTTTTTTTTTTTTTTGTGATAATCATCATAATTGTCATAATCACCCTGGAGTTAAAAGCAGGTACCTGGGACATTTCAATCAATCACAAAGTGACCTAATAAAAGGTCAGGATGGTCTGTGAGGGAAGGAGGAGGCAGGGAAGAAGGCAGATACACGATCACACACGCGCCAGTGCACGCAGGGCACGCCACACGGTGCACACACCACGCGCCAGGCCCAGAAGGCTGATGACACGGGAGTCGGAGACCGGTTCGATTTCCTCTCGGTGCCTCAGAACAAAGAGCAAGGTCAGATCCTCTGGGAGAGGCGCGAAGACTCCACCCACCCCCAGCCTCCCAAAAGCCCACCAAAAAGCCCTCACCCAGGCTCCAAAACACAGCATAGGGGCCTCAGAGAAGAGCCCAAGAATGCAGGGATGAGGCCGGTGAATTTTTAATCTCGCAAAGCCTCACCACACTCATCTGGAAAATGAAATAGCAAACCTACCCACCCAAGCTTCTGTGAGAACAAGATGCTCTGATTACAGTATCTAAAATAATCTCTCTCCAGGTTAATCTCCATCCTGGTATATTTATTCCCTTCACAACGTCTACAACAATCTGAAAGTACGTAAATATATATAATTGTCTTGGGCACCTCTCCTCCCCGTCCCGGCTCTCAGATCCTCAAGGGCGGCTTTATCCACGGGGAGAAGGCCGGGTGGCTCAGTGGGTTAAAGCCTCAGCCTTCGGCTCAGGTCATGATCTCAGGGTCCTGGGATCAAGCCCCACGTCAGGCTCTCTGCTCCACTCTCTCTCTGCCTGCCTCTCTGCCTACTTGTGATCTCTCTCTCTCAGTCAAATAAATATATAATAAAAAATCTTAAAAAAAAAAAAAAAAAGGAGCACAGGCCCCAGAACTGAACCTGCCAAGTTCAAATCCCGGCTCCACCACCTACTAGCTGTGTGACCTAGCATAAATAAATCAGCCTCTCTGGGTCTCACATTTTGACATCTGTAAAGTGGGAATAATAGTACTTGCCTTCAGGGTTATTACAAGGATTAAATAATATATTGAACTTAGGGAGCTTAGAACGGTGCTGGCTTACAGGAAGTGCTCTGCCAGATGTTGTGTAGACACTCAGTAAATATTTGATGAGTGGAAAACATACAGTCCTCAGCACTAAGACTTAGTCTGGGTTAGCATCCCACCTATTTCGGCTATTATTACCATCTTCATGGCCTTTATCACTATTACCAGGTACTGCTCCAACCCTCCCCGCTTCCTTAAGGATGGCTGTCCCCATTGCTCAGATGAGGCATTGAGGCCAGGAAAGGCTTTCCAGGATATTTCCCCCTCCTCCCGGATCAGGGCAGTCGGGACCCACTCAGGTCCTCTCCCGGCCTCAGCACGTGCCCACTCGGGCGGGCAGAGCAGCTGGCTACGGAGGTGTTTAATAAACAGACGCGACAGGGCTCTGCTCGAACCGCCCCTCGCCCGCCAAAGCCTGGAGTCAAATCTGCTTCTGATGTGTTGGGGCCGCCTAGGAGCGGGCTCTGCGACAGCGAGGCTGAGCCATCTGCCGTCAGCCTAGGGCTGCCGGGAGGGAGCCAGAGCCAGTGAGGAGCGGCCAGGCAGGGTGTGAAAGGGCTTTGCCCCACCATGTGGGGCCGGGCAGCTGTCTCTCCAGCAGAGGCTGGGTGGGAGGAAGGGCTCAGACGCCACACATCGGCCACCACCCACCTGTCGGTGGCCCCTGTTGGCACCGCTGGCCCCAGTGCCCCATCTCAGTGAACCAGGAGCTAGCAGCCCCTCGTGGGAAAGAGTGGAAGCCAACCCCAGGGCTCAGACAAAGGGGTCAGAGCCCAAGCCAGAGCCTTGTACCAGAACAGACTGGAAAGTTCGAGATGGTTCCAAAACGTGGAACCCATAGGCCCCGCCCCATCTAACCAAAACCAATAGATCAGCTGAAATCAGATAAGGTCGGGGTGTGATTAAATCTTTAGAAGCCCTAAAAATGAAAACAGTTTGCTACCATTCCCCTCTCCCACTATAAAACTCAAAATAAAATGTGATTTTTGGAAATGACACCAAATCTACAGAATTCCAAAGGCAACACTCAGAGTGGTTAGGGTCACGGGCTCTGGTGCCAGGCTGCCGGGGTTAAAGCCTGACCTCAGGCAAGTTATTTGAATTCTCTGTCCCTCAGTTTCCTCTCTTCTTTTTTTTTTTTTTTTGATGCCCTCTCCCCCCCTCAGTTTCCTGAGGATTAAGGGGATAACAGACTTAGAACAAAACCTGTTGCTGAGTGACACCCCTTTAAAGGCCGTTGTTATTATTATGCTTCTTGAAATGAAAATACCTGCCTTCCTGGTTTTTTTAGATCGCAAAATTCTGGATGGGCTTCAGTGAACCTTCAACGGTGTTACCCTCGGCAATGCCCCTGCTAGCGGCTGCCCTAAGCAGGTGCTCAGGTGTGCCCGTGGAGGACTCCTCCTGCCCCGGCAGCACCATGATGCTCGGGGCCAGCAGCTGGCCTCGTGCCAGGACCGGGGCTACAAGAAGCTGGGGCATCGGCAGGTCCCCTGGGGCCCAGGGTCAGCGTCCAGTCGCTGATCAGAGGCAAGGAGCAGCAGGAGCAAAGCTCTTCAAGGCCAGGCAGTTTCCCTTGCTGGGGGTACAGTGGGGGTCCGTTTCCCAGGACAGAGTCCAGGAGCACTGACAAAAGGGACAGGACTCTGAGTGGCCCAAAGGTTCTCGGCTTCAGTCCCTCCTGGTGGGGAGCAGGGCGAGCCGAGGCCAGCGGGGCGGGGCGAGCCACAGCTATAAAGGAGAGAAAGAGCCTCTGTTCTCCACCTACCTCCCGAGTCCTCTTCAGAGCAGCCGATAAAACACAGGGGACTTAGCTCTGTCTTGAAGTGCAGAGAAAATCAGATTTTTATAGTCACTCTTGGATTGGTATAGTAATTAAGCACTCAAAAGGAGAGATATCTGCTGAGAACAGCTTCTGGGTTGCCTGCCCAGCCAGCTCTGTCCCTAGAAACTGCTCTTTGCTGCCTGCCACCGGGCAGCAGCCGGAGGGGCTTCCGGCGGCCACGTGGGTCTCCACGCCCCCAGCCACAAGTTGGTGCTGGGGAGCTGGGGGTTCCCGATGGGGCCACTGAGAGTCATTCTCAAAAAAAAAGGGATTTGGAGCCAAGGGACATTCAGCTCCTTCCAAGGCATTTGGCATCGCTCCACGTAACCCCCAGAGCTGCAGGAGCTGAGATCCCTGCCACTGGGACCCGAGAAACAGAGGAAGCTGGTCTGCAGAAAAGGAAAAAAGCCAGACAGAGATGGGAGGGTCTGCAGCGAGGAGCAGAGACCAAAAGAGATGCGGGTGGAGGGCTCGCTGGCAGTTCTGGCCCTTTCCTGAGGACCAGCTACCTCTTTCCAGGAGACACTCAACACTCTTAGAGCAAAGCTCCCTTTATGGCTGAGCTGCTCTGAGCTGGTTTCTATTGCTTCGACGGAGACGGGATCCCACCATTAATTCATTAACAATGTGTGTATCAGGTGTACACGCGTCCCCCTTTCAGAACAAAATGTGAAGAAGGGGAGGGGAAAGGATTCCTTACGTGACCCAAATTAATTCCTCTGCCCCGTGTGGCCCCGGGCTTGCCTTGGCTCTATATTCAAAGCCACAGTCTGGCGGCCAAAGGCCATTAAAAAGGAATCCTAATCTCTACTTGAATCTCTCAAAGCATTGCAAACGTGAGCCAGTTCAGACCCTGTAGACTCTTAGAAACTGCTTTCCTCTTTCCTCTGCCTTTCTCCAGAGCCTCACATCCTCCACACTGTAAAATTCTGACCCTTGTATGCCCGTCAGTCCTCCTGCCTCGCCCCCTTCAGCCCTTCCTCAGCAACTCATTACAGAGTGTCTGAGGCTCCCCTTTGTCCCTTACCTCCATTTGCCATGACAAAAGGGAGCCTTGAAACAGCTGGAACCTCTGGATCTCCTGCTGCTCCTCTGCCCTGTCTCTCTAATTGCCCCCCCACTGGGGGGCACCCACGGAACCCTGAAAATGAGGCTGGCGAGGACAGAGGCGGACGAGGGGCCAGTGGGAGGCAGGGGCTGCGGGGACAGAGTGGGCAGGCTGAGGGCACTAGCAGGCTTGGCCTCGCCCCTTCGAGAACTCTCTGGAGACGGGATTCAGTGTCCCAAGGGCAGCCAACAAATCTTGATTTCACTCCAACCTGCGGCTTCCAGATCCAGAGCCCTCCACTCCCTCCACCCCGTGTCCCCAAGACCCCGCCCCGTCCTGACCTCCAGTGTCCCAGGGGCCCCACCCCTGCTCCCATTCACACCAAGTCTGGTCCTTCCATCCCTCTGGTCCTGCTTCTTCCCTGCTGCCGGCTCACCAGTGGTCCAGAAGTTTCCTCCAGGCCATCTCTCCTTCCACTCTCATAGTCTGTCCAGGCTCTCATCACAACCCCTCACATCCATCACACCACTGGGGCCACAGCCCCACCCGCTCCTTCCTGCCAGTGTGCCCAAACTCCAGCGCCCTGCCCCAGAGGACCAGAGGCTGCGGGAGCTGAGATCTCTGCGCACGCGCACACAATGGAGCTGGGTCCTCCTTCCAGCATCATCACGTCCAGTCTACTTTCATCTTCCAGGGGCTCCCCACTGCCTGGGACAACTTGTCATTGCCTCTCCTTGGCATTCCAGGCCATCCCTCGGCCCAACCACCACCCCTCCCCCCACCACACACACACTCCCTGTCATTAGGTCTTTCGCTCAGCTCTGTCAGCTCGGGGGATGCCTTTGTTCAGCTGGCTCCCCGCCCCCCATCCTAACACCACTGGCACCTGTATAAATCCAGCCCCCACCTGCAGGGTCCCCAAGCCCATGTTGCCTTCTTTGGGCACATAAATGTGGCCAAGGGACTTCCAGTGTTTCATGGTACGTCCCTCTGACCGTAAGCTCTCCAGGGCTAGAGCTTTAAGGGCTACAAAATCAGACTTCAAGGGCTACAGAATCATCACCATCATCCTCGCAGAAGAGGGAGTCTACTACCCTCCGATTTTTTCAAGAACAAATAAACAATAACTCATGTTTTCAGTGTGCATGTGTATATAGGTGAGTAGATGTGTGTGTGTGTGCGCACACGTGCACACACACATGTGTGGATTTTATCCACATGTGTGGATAAAACGAAGGGCACACTTTTGACCTTGGTTATCTCTGGAAGGTGGAATAAGAAACAGGGATGGAGAAACTTTCACTTTTTACTTTCTCTTTCCTTAGTGGTTACATTTATTACTGCAAGCACATATCACCTGTAATTTTTTCCTCAAAAAAAGAAAAAAAGAAGAGAGGGAGCCAGATTTTGGTCCTGACTCTGCACTAAATCGCTGCACTTGGCCAAGTGCATTCCCCTCTCTTGGTTTCAGTATTCCTTTGGCTGGGCAGGTTTTGTCCTAAACACACAAGTGCAAAGCAGGACTCAGCTGGTCCCTGGGGTCAGACCCTGGCACCCGGGCCATTCAGGTAGCACCTGGCTGTTCCACCCAAGACCAAGGCAGGAGCCCCAACCACAGCCATACCTTCCTTCCCTGAGGGCCCCCACCCCAGCACCAGGATGGATGGAACAAATCTACCCGTGTGGCTCAGGGAAGAGGGAGGTCCTCTGTCTTAGGTCCCCATGGCCATGATCGGGCCTCATTAAGACATATAACACAGTCAAAGAAAACCTAGACCTTTGGAGAGCAAGAGATTTCTATAGGAAGAGAAGGGAAAGGATTCTGGAAGGTCCCTCAGAGTTGAAGTAGACCATCTAGCCTTGAAAATAAGAATGCCATGTGCCAGGGAGAGCAGAGACAGGCTAGAGTTGCATGGATTTACAGGGGAGGTGGGGGCTCAAGGGGACCCTACAGAGCCCCAGGGGTGGGACCCTACATAGTTCCTAGTGCCAGGCTGTGTCTGAGGCCCTGAGATAGGGGCCCCTGCCGTCATGAAGGGCGCAGCCCTAAGCTGGACGGAATGGAGGCACAAGGAAGGCAAAACTGCAGGTCAGGCCCAAGGGAAAAGTTTGTATCTGCAAAGTGCTGTCAGCAAACCTGCCCCCCTTCACTCTGTGTGTGCACATGTGTTGCTGACGCTTCCTCCCTAGGCTCTCACTGTCCATGTCAGCAGCTGTCTTCGTGCCCTCTGACATCCTCTGTCCTACAGCCTCACCCTGTCCTGCAAGCACACAGTAGGGACTCAGGGCAGACCTGGGGATGTAGCAGAGTGCAATGGTTTGGTGTCCAACCTTTGGAGTCCGATAGACTCGTGTGCAGATTTCACCCCTGCCACTCGCCCCTGGTTGTGTGATCCGGACAAGCTATTTTTGTTGCAATGTTTTTATTGTGGTCTGGCAGCTCCTTCTAGCACCTTTCTCCGTGTCTACGCCCCACCCCAGGGTCATCCTACTCCCTCTCCTCAGAGACCTCTTCCCACTGCAGGAATGAGCCCTGTGAGGACCTCTAATCTCCCCACCCTGCGCCTTCTCCCTCCCTAGGACCTTACCAGGGTCGCCACATACGGAGATGTGGAGGGCACCAAAACCCAGCCCACACTCCACACCATGCCTTAGCGCAGTGCTACAATCCTCGGGGGGAAGCTCTTTTCCTAATTTGCTCAAAACTATCATAACGAGCTACAAGGGCCCCAGCCCAGCCCAGAGGACATCACTGGGTGTCCTTACCCGGGACACAAAGACAGGTACAACACACACCCCCAGAAGAGTTCTGGCCTCTTGAACTTGACTGGAGGCTCATTATCTGAAGACAGGGTCCCCGCGCAAGCCAGAGAAACCCCATCCAGTGGCACACCCACCCCCAGGGCCAGGCTGAGCTTCCCTGGTCCACAAGAGTCCCCAGTGAGAGTGTCACAAGCACACAGAGGTAGGTCTCCAGGAACCCAAGCTTCCCAGTAACACCCCACGCCGATTATCTGGTACGGGGCTGCCTCCCCACTAAACTGTGGCCTCAAGGGCAAGAAATGTATATCCTCCATCTCCTGGCTCCCAGTGCCCAGCATGAGTCCAACTCAGCACATTGTCAGTGTAGCCAGAAGTGTGGGCCCTAGAGCCAACCTGTTTGGGTTCCAATACAGACTCTGCCACTGTTTGCTGTGTGACCCAGGGCTTGTAACCTCACCTCTCTGAACTGGTTTCATCACCCTTAAGATACAGCTAATAACTATACTCATCTCTTAGGATTATTGCAGAGATTAAAAGAGGTAATATATATTGGGGTGCCTGGGTGGCTCAGATGGTTGGGCGTCTGTCTTTAGCTCAGTCATGACTCCAGGTCCTGGGATCCAGCCCCATATCAGGCTCCTGGCTTCTCTCAGCAGGAGAGGCTGCTCCCTCTCCCTCTGCCTCTCCCCCCGCTTGCGTGCATGCTCTCTCTCTCTCAAATGAATAAATAAAATCTTGAAAAATAAAATAAGTAAAAGAGATAATATATATCAAGTGCTTAACACAGGGCAGAGCACACAGTAAGAGCTCAATGTAATTAGGTATTATTGGTGTTCCAATAACTATTATTACATCAGCTCACATTGACTTCTGAACTTCTGATTTCACAAAATCATAGGCTCTGGCATCTGGAGAGGCCTCATGTCAAATAACGAAGCTGCAGGCACCTGGGTGGTTCAGTTGGTTAAGCATTCAACTCTTGGTTTTGGCTCAGGTCACGCATGGACCTCAGGGTTTTGAGATGGAGCCCTGCATCGGGCTCTGTGTTCAGCAGGGAGTCGGCTTGAGATTCTCTCCTTCTGCCCCTCCCACCGCTTACACACTCTCTCTCTAAAATTAAAAAAAAAATCAAATAAGGAAGCTGAGGCTCAGAGAGGTCAAGAGACTAAGTAAGGTCACACAGCTAGTAGGAGACTGAGCTGAGTCTCGAAGGCAAGCTTCCTACATCAGTGTTATTTCCTCTGCAACATCCCCTGAATCCTCTCTCATCTGCCCTCTCGTTCTGGCTTCAGATCATACATGGTTCTGTATTATCCTCTAATATCCTCATGTGTGGGTATACAAGAGAATGCCTTTGTGTTTGTATGCGTGTGTTAGCAGGTGCCCGTGGGTTTGAGAGTTGGTGGGGCTTGGTTATGTGTCTCTGGGAACACCCAGGTGTGGACGCTTGCAACTGTGCCGGTGACTGTGTCCACATACATTTGTGCTAGGGTGTTGGTGAGTGTGAACATGTGCCGAACACACACAGATAAGAGTGGATGCGGGAAACCCTGCAAGCCTTTGCCATGTGCGTGTACATGTGTGTAGGATACACATATGGGGTGAGTTCCCTCCCAACATGAGGGAAAGATTATTGAAGTCAGGGCTGTGTCCTCCACTTCATGGTGCCCTCCCTGTGCCTAGCACAGTGTTGGGCATTCAGCGGGCCTCAGCAGTCTCTGCTCTTGAGCTCAGCAATTATAAGAGGGGTACTCCCCAGAGACCCCATCCAGCTGGGCCATCCCTTGCCTTCCCTGAATCAAGCAATAAGTACAAAACAGCTGGCTGAAGCCATCCCAGGGGGCAAGATGAAGTGGGTGCCCAGGGACATACCCCCAGCCTGAGGGTGCTTGCTTAAGCGGCAGTAAAGGAAACAAAAGATGAAATACATCAGCCATTGGCAGCCGTAAAAAGAGCAAAATCGCTCAGCGGAAAGCCGCGTGCTATCCATCATCCGGCCCTTCTCCACTTCAGCTGCCGAAGCAAGAGGGTTTTTTAATGCCCTCCAATTCATTTGCATTCGTACTGCCACTCTTTTATGGTATCAGGGGTTGCCAAGAAGATCTGAGCGGTTTTTTAAAGAGGTTGATAAACCATTTCCGCCAGGGAATAAAAGTTTTTGGGGGAAAAGGGAAAAGAAAGTTTTCCAAAATAATGCATTCCGTCTGCAGAGTGATGGGTAAGTGATTCTGTAGATGTATTGGCCCCATAAAACTGAGCAAGGAGTTTGGCCCAAATGTGCTCTGTGCTGGTGAGATGAGCAGTTCATTCATTTTTGTAGCTGAGTTGAGACCTGAAACTTTGCAGAGAGTCACTGAGAAGAACTTCAGAGGCAGCCTGCACCTTGTGTGTGACCAGAGCTTTGTGACCCCTAAGACACATATACAATTGTCAAAGCCTCTGGGCCTTACGGCTTCCTCTAAGAATCCCCACTGGCTTTGACAGTATAGCAGCAAATGATTCAGCAGAGGAGGAGTCTCCTTCTCTTCCATGGGTCTGAAAGCCCACACAAGTAAATCAGATCTGTCCCCTACCAGTAAGACACCATCCCTTACCCTCTTGCAACACCTGACTAAGCTCTACCACATGACTCAGTTTTTGCAGCCAAACTCTGGCTTCATGACCTTGAGTAAGCCCTTTTGCAAGTCTGGGCTTCAATTTATGCAGCAACCAAGGGTACATAATGGTCTAAATGTTTGGTCTACTAAAGGAGTCAGGTATAACCACTCCACTTGTCTAAACCCACACACCTGGTAAAGGTAGGGTAGTACTTAGACATGGGCTTTCCAATCCTTGGGTAATGGCTTTCTCCTCCCTCCCTCCCACATTTTGGACATGTGTTATACATCAGGCAGTTGTCTACTACTTCCCTGCCTCTGGAAGCTGGGAGTAGAACAGAGGGAGAGATGGAATAATCCCAGAGAATCCTGGTCCTACTGAGAGGACTGTAGAGTTTGCCAGAAGACCTCCAAAAGGGCATGAAGTGCTCCAACCCCACTCAATCCCAAGTGAGAACTTCTGGATTCCCTCTCAGTCTGAGCTTTACATTCATTACCAATGTTCATACATGAAGATATAGTAGATGACTTCTGCATGTGTTGGTCTGACCAGCACCAGGAAGATCTCTGTGCCCCCCAAATAACTGCCCTCACCCTATCATCCTGTCAAACATTCCCATCATTAGTCACCCCCATGAGTCAAGGCACTGAAGACACAATTAAAACTCATGTGAGATCTCCCTAGAGGAACACAAGTGACAACTCTCTACTTCTCCTTGGTCAGTTGGCCAAAAAGTTGAAGGGGATGCTTAAGGAACAAGAGTCTTTGAAGGATGGAGAGGTTTAGAGCACCTATGATGAGTAGCTGAATATCTAGTACCGATGGGATGGGCAAGGCTGAAATAG
>CM053606.1:24065109-24116905 GCA_028646535.1 Procyon lotor
CAATCATCCTCCTTTTACACATAATGAAACTGAGACCCAGAGAGGTTAAATAACATGCCCAAAGTCACAACACAGCTAGCAAGTTACAGAAGAGCCAGGATTCAAGTCCTACAATCCAATTCTAGAGCTATACTTTGCCAGCTCAGTGAACAACCTTGTCATAGGATCATAGGTTGTGGCAGATATCAGCACTCTGCCCACAACTCCTCATAGGCAAATGCTTGCTAGAGACCCTTAGAGACCTGTCCTGTGAACTCTTCTCCTTGAGCATTGCCAAAATAGAATTCATGATCCTCCCCTCCTATCCACATACTCTCATATTCCTCCTGTATTCCAAGGTAACCTAGGGGTCAAGTTGGACTCCTCCCTTTCGTTCACCCCGACATCTCAACGCTCACTGGGCCCTGTCTTGTCCATCTTCTGTAGGCACCCTCCTTGCTGAGCCTGTGAGCTCAGGCTCAGGACAGCTCATTGACTACCATCCCCATTTTCCTTCTTACATGTCTGAGCAACCTACAACTTCCCATGAAGGCAGTCACAGGTCCTTGATGGGGTATTCCACCACCCATCTCCCTGACCATGGAGGGAAATCAGTGATCATACAAGTCTCTACAACATCTTGGGGAGGGACCTGGGCTCTTGCACTTATTAGTTTGTCCACTTGGACAAACAGCTTCCTTTCAACCCCTCACACGGAACCTCCCATCTGTCAGCTAAAGAGCTCAGAAGTGGATAAGAGCTGGCTATTGCTTTTGAGTGTCTCAGAGTACAGAAGCAAGACAGATACATGATAAGATCATTAAAATAGTCTGATAAGGCTCTGGAAGGAAAGCATCTGAAACAGAGCACAAAGAAGGGAGCAATTAGGTAATTAATAATGACAGCTACTGTTTATTGATTATCTATCATACACTAGGCATTTTACTTATATAAGTTCACCTCATCCTTGTATTGAAGCTTCCAGAAAGACATAATTATCCCACTGTAGGATAATAGATAAGAAAGAATAGGTTTGGAGAAGTAAAATAATTCTCTCAAGGCTACAGCCAGAATGTCCTTGGGATTTGCAGTGCTCCTCATCTTCTACTCATAATACAGTCTCATCCATGACCTCCTTCCAGTGGTGTCTGGGCCAGCCTTAGTTTCCCCATTTACCCAGAGAACAGCATGAAGTGATAATTTCTCTGTGGCCTCCATTTTCTCATCTGTAAAATGGGGATAATAATAAAACCCACCACGAAAGGTTGAGCTAAGAACCTAAAGAAGCTAATATATGGAAAGCATTTAGAGCAATACCTAGCACAGAGTCAGGGCTACATGGTGATATATTCTTCTTACTAATGTCATTTTTATTGTTATTTCCAAGGCCACCATCTTGCCTTGAGCCTCTGGATCACCTTGGGCTCACTGAGGAGCCCATCATCCATATTTATCACATGATACAGATGAGAGGGGCACCAGGGTGGCTCAGTGGGGATGCTTCAGTTGAGCATCAGACTCTTGATTTGGGCTCAGGTCATGATCTCAGCATCATGAGATCAAGCCCCACGTTGGGCTCCATGCTCAGCAGTAACATCTGCTTGAGATCCTCTCTCCTTCTCCCTCTGCCCCTCCCCCCATGCTCTCTCTCTAAAATAAATAAATAAATCTTTTTTTTTAATAAATAAATCTTTTTTTAAAAAGATACAGTTGAGAGTCACCTGCACTGACTGAGCGCTAAGTGAAAGCTTCCATCCTCCTCCTACCCAACCAGCTCTTCCCCAAACCACGGTGAGCAAGCTTCTTCCACACCCCCATTTCCACCATCACTGAGGGGCTCCCAGCCCCCTTACTTCCCCAGTCTCGTAAACCAAAAAAAAAGGAAAAAAGTGGAGGGAGGAGCCAGAAGGGCCTGAGAGAGGCCAGTGGAGAAAGGGAAAAGGCTGTTTTTCCCCAGGGGTCTAAATTTAGTGGTAAAAGGTATGCTTGCAATTCATGATCAAAAACCCTTCTGCCTCCAAGAGCACCGGTGTTGGCAGCTGTATCTGTGACCAGCGAAGAGACTCATGTCAGAAACTGCCCATTCCTGGTGAATTTCAATGAGGTGCCCTTTCTGCGAGGAGGAAGAAAGCCATCATTTAAAAGACGAAGGCTGCTTTCACTTCGCAAGATAGGGTGATAGAGCAAATGCTGCCTTGGGGCACAGGAAGAGAAGGCTAGGGGTCTTTGCCACCACAAGTCACGCGCAGTGCATGTCAATAAGGTCCCTGCTCTGTGCCTTGTCTTGGGTTGGGTGCCAGCACACCGGGGTGCATGTAACACCATCCCAACTGCAAACAAGCAATGACTAGACGGAGTAAAATGTACCAGGACAGAGATATGCACAGTAAGCTCAAGAGGGAGGGGGCAATGGAATCGTCAACACAGCGTGGGACAGAGAAGGTTTCACAGAGCAGACTTGCAGCATGCATGAATACATTTGAGAATGGTCTTGAAAGAAGAGTAGGAGTTCAGCAGGTAGAGGAAAGGGCTGGGGTGGGTGTGGGGAAGCATTCCAAACAGAAAGAACAGCATGAGCTAAGCTGAGAATGTTTGTGAAAGCCGAGTATCAGGAAATGACGCCTTGTAAGAATTTGTCAGAACACCAGGGAATGGTGAGGAGTGAAACTGGAAAAGAAGCTGGGGCCAGGCTGTAAATGGCTGTGTATGCAATGGTTAAAAATGCGGATTTCCCAAAAAAGCCGGGGAAGGATGCCTGCCTGGCTCAGTCAGTAGAGCATGCAACCCTTGATCTCAGGGTCAGGAAGTCAAGCCCTACATTGGGCATGGAGCCTACTTGAAAAAAAAAATGTGTATTTCCTCTTTTAAAGAAGGATATTAAAAAAGGAGACGATATGATGTATGTATGCTTGAAGAGGCATGGAGCATGGATTACAGGAGTTGTAAGAATGCGGACATTCTTGACACTTCTAGAGAAAGGAAATGAAACGTTTATCCTGAGGTTTCTGGCTTGGGGCTGGGCTGGGAAGAGGAGAAAAAAGGATGCTGAACAACTCAACAGTAAAGAAACAAATAATCCCATTTAAAATGGGCAGAAGATCTAAATAGACATTTTCCCAAAGAAGATCTACAGATGACCAACAGACACATGAAAAGATGCCCGACATTATGCATCATCAAGGAAATATAAGGCAAAACCTCCGTGAGATATCACCTCACCCTTGGCTCTTCCCAAAAACACAAAAAATAATGAGTGTTGGTGAGGAAGTGGAGAAAAGGGAACCCTAGTGCACTGTTGGTGAGAATGCAAACTGGTGCAACCACTATGGAAAACAGTATGGAGTTTCCTCCAAAAATTAAAAATAGAACTACCATATGATCCAGTAATTCCACTTTTGGGTATTTATACAAAGACAATGAAAACACTTAACTCAGAAAGATACACGCCCTCCCATGTTCACTGAAGCATTCCTTACAACAGCATATTATTCACTGCAACATTATTTACAACGGATATAGAAGCAACCTAAGTGTCCACTGATGAATGAACAAAGAAATTATGGTACATGTGCACAGTGGAATATTATTTAGCCATAAAAAGCAATGAAATCTTGTCATTTGCAACAACCTGGATGGACCTAGAGGGCATCATGCTAAGGGAAATAAGTCAGAGAAAGACAAATATTGTATTATCTTGCCTATATGTGGAATCTAAAAATCAAAAACAAAACAAAAACCAAGCTCATAGATACAGAGAACAGACTGGTGGTTGCCAGAGGCAGGGGGTAGAAAGGGGCCAAAAAGTAAAAAACAAAACAAAAAAAAAACAAAAAAAAAAGGGAAAAAAATGCAGTTGATGTAAAATAGACATAGAAATTTTTATATATTTTTTAATATATAACAAAACAAACAAAAGGTTAGTTTTTTTACTGTGGGACACGAAGTTGATAGCCAACCATTAATAAAACATAAATTTTCACCCTTACTTTTTTTAAGTGCCTTAAGACATTTTAGCTGGAAAATGGGTAAATTAATTCAGGGGAATACAGAAAGACTCTGGTCAGCCCCAGGGTAGGTTGGCCAGCCAGATGATGATGTCTGGGGATTCTCCAAGACCAACAGAGGCCTGGAGCTCTAAGCCAGCTGGGATGTGGGGTCTGAGACCCTAGACTGACAATAGGTGGGTCTAGAGCCCAAGGGCCCAGCCCATATTTTCCTTCACCCCCTGCATCCAGGATGGTAAATACATTACATCCTACATGCCAACCCTGATGGATTGCTGGTCTCTACCAAAATTGTTATTTGAAAAGATTATAAGACCATATCTGGGCCCAATGGGAAAGAAAACTCTGATTGATTAGCAACGTCTGTCATGGATGCTGGGCCGGGAGAAGTCGTATATGTATCTCACACTTGTTTTCCCTGCACTACACACTTAGATTTCTTGCCAAGAATTACTGAGATGAGCCTTGGGTGCCTCACTTGGGAGCAGTGGGTGCACAGGGGAGGGCACAGTTATAGTTGGGAGCCATGAAGCAGACCACCTGTGTTCTTTGGATGTCCAGCTAGTGGAACCTAGAGGAGTACCAGGTATCTGGTATGCCAGGGGGCATCTGAATGGCATCTTAGAAACCCCTCCTTGGAAACCCATAGACTCCCCCAGAAACCAACCAGCTGCTGGAACATGAATAATACCTAAGCATTCAGAGGTCATGTCAAAAGGCAGTACAAGCTACAAAGACTAAAAAAGGGCATCTTTCAGGTTAGAAGTTCTTCACCTGGGACCCACGGATGAGCTACAGGAGGAGTATAAACCCCTTGGGATTACATGCAAATTATTCTAAATATGTGCATTTTGGGGTTGCCTGGGTGGCTCCGGTGTTAAGGGTCTGCCTTCAGCTCAGGTCATGATCCCAGGGTCCTGGGATCGAGCCCCACATCAGGCTCTCTGTTCAGTGGGAAGCCTGCTTCTCCCTCTCCCTCTTCCATTCCCCCTGCTTCCTTCTCTCACTGTCTCTCTCTCTCTCTGTCAAATTAAATAAATAAATGAATGAATGAATGAATGAATGAATGAATGAATAAATAAATAAATAAATAAATAAATAAGTGCATTTTTCTCAAAGGAGGTGTTTAGTGTTTGTCATTCTCTCAAAAACAGCCACGGCCAAAAAAGTCTTCACTCACTCCTCAAGATGAAAGAGAGTAATGAGATACAAGTGAATTCTGCTGGAGTGAGGAAGACAAAGCATCCACATCTCAGTAGGAAGTGAACTTCTGGGGGTGTCATCTGTCTACTCAGCCATTATAATCCACTTAGCTTTAAAAAATATCATCCAAATCTGAGATGCAAATCTGGGGCTACTTTTGAGTACTGGGTAGCTCAGAAATCCAAGGAGACATTTTTTCTCAAAAAAATGTTCTTAATTTTTGGTAAACTCTCAAAGAGATCCATGTTCCCCAAAAGCTTTTGACCCTCGCTGAAGATGAAGGGAAATAATGTTGTCTATAATCAAATAAGCAGGGAAGGTTTGGGGGACCAGCGAAGGTAAAAAAAAATCCTCTTGCCGTCATTGTCCTGTTTGCACAGCCAGAATTGGCCACACCTGACACATTTTCCACCCCAGGAAACTGTAGGAGGTTAGGAAGATGCTTTGGACATTACATTGGGAATTTAATGGAAGTCCCCAGCAACTATTAGGCTTAGGAAATTACATCATGTTGGGGTCAAGGGTCTGGGTCAGGGCTGGGAAATGGGAAACAGGGACCTGGGTTGGCACCCCTGGCTCATGAGCTGTGACACATAGAGCTGTGTCCCTTTCGTCCAGAGCACTAATGGACACTTGTAAATACCCATGAATTGGTGTGTTAATGTGTGATCTATCTATCTGCTCCCCAAGTCTGCCAGCTGCAAGGATTGTGTCTGGTTTTGCTCCCATTGTCACCTGGCAGGATGCTGGGCACATAGCAGATGTATTCAATAAATATTTGTGGAATAAAACGGTGGGTGGATTGATGGATGGATGGATGGATGGATGGATGGATGGATGGATGGGTGGGGTAAGGTGATCCATCTGAGGGCAGAATCTGGAGGAAAAACTAAATCTAGCGCCGCATTGGATTGGCATGCAGTATAGTAGCTCAAAAAAACAGACTCCGGAGGTAGAATGACAAGTTCCGGTCTCAGCTCTGCTGTTCACTTTGTGTATGACCTCGGGCAAAATATTTACCCTCTGTGCCTCAGCTTCCTCTCCTATAAAATAGGGATGATAGCAGTTCCCACCCCATAGAGTTACTATGAAGATTGAGTTAATACATCTAATATCAAGAAGAGTACCGAACACATAATAACCATTAGGAAGTAAAATTTTAAGAAGCTACATTGATATGGGGAATTGAGGTGAAGGAATGTAGGGGATAACAAAGGATTGAAAGCAAAAACGGTCCATACTCCAACACTCAGGCTACTAAACTCAGGCCCGTGCTGCCTCCTCCCCAACTCCTGCAAGGATCTGCGCACTGAGACTCCCACAGTAACCCCGAGACAGCCCCCCAGGCTCCGGAGAGAAATATACCCTGTGGCCTTTGGAAGTGGCTCTGTACAAAAAGGAAATGGATCCAAATTATTTCTAAACAACCTCTGTGGATTCTTCTGGTCTGGGACATTCGGGTATCTCCAGTCCTCCTGAGTTTGATGGTGAGAGGAAAGTGGCTAGAGGAATGGGAAAGGAGATTTGTGGGTCTCAGGATACCAAGCTTTATGTGGACCATCCCACATTCTGCTTCTCCTGGCTCATGCCCCCCAAAACACTAAGCACCAGATGCCCCCCTCCCCACCATCATAAATAGCAATGACCCTAATGACCACTCAGAATACAGATTGTCTTAACCACGTCCTCTGCTTCTCTGGTCAACAGTGGAACAAGCAAGGCACTTGTGGAAGGAATAGACTCTGACCCAAGAATCACATTCAGTGTAGGCTTATCCACAGTAACTTCTGCCCCTGGCCAAATAATGTTGAAATCCATTACAAATTAAAGACAGCAGGTGTCCTTGAAAATGTTCCTGTCCACTGCCATTTTGTTTCAAGGGGGCAGAGTGAAGACATGATCATCACAGTGGCAATCCTGATCCTTTTTGCTAGTCCCCAGATGTGCCAAAATAGATCCATTTCTTCTAAATTTATCAAAGTGTTGACAGACCCAAAAAAAATGCCAAGCTGTCAAATTGAAACAGAGACCTCATTTCGGTTTTCAAAATAAATGCACCCAAAGAAGTTCTACCGTGGAAACCTTGTTGGGACTGCGAACCAAAAGACTGAGATTCTGGTTCTTGGTGTGGTCCTCACTGGCCGGGTGGGTTTGGGAAGCCACTTCATGCCTCTGGGCCTCAGAAATCTCAACTGCTACAAAAGGAATTTGGACTAGAAGATATTATGCTGAGAAAAATGATAAAGTTTCATACTCCTCACTTTGCCCCCATGCAAATTCTCTGAGTCACCCTCTCCTGCCCTTCTTCCTTCCAAATGCTGACTGGCCCTTCTTTCTCCAGCGATTTGTCATAAATAAGTGAACAGGGCAGGGCGGGGCAAGGGGAGGGACTGCCTGCGGCCCTCGAGAGCTCATTATCGGTAACAGCTTCTCCACTGTGACTTCTGATCTTCAGCCCTGATTCACTTAAGCAGTCACAGGCAAAAGGAGAGGAAAATGAGGAGGTGGGGAGAAGTGCTGGTACAGGGCAGCAGGGATTGGAGGGGGTGGGACATGTGACTGGCTGAGAGGCAGAGTCCCTCCAACTCAGAGCACACTGAGTCCCTGGCCAGGCCTGAGCGCTAGACTAAAAATGTGGGGACCCCAGAAGATTACAAGGATCACCCACCAATAAAGTGGGCCCTTGAAGAACATGAACCCCTTCAGAAAACGTCCCAGGGAGGTCAAAGTCACAGGCATCCCTCTGAAAACAAGCTTGAGAGCTGCTGGAAGCCTTCTCAGAGACCAAGCTCAGACAGGGGTTTGCAAAGGCCCTTTAACAGCCAGAGAGCTAGGGGAGGAGTGGGAGCAGGGGTTTTAAGTGAGCCTGGGGAAATACTTCTGCCCAGGGTCCAAAATCTTAATGCCTAGAGAGCTGTCCATGGTGCTGGTGGCCTGGAGTCCCTCAGCCCACACTGTGTCCTGTCTGACCTCAGCCAACTCCAGAGCCAGATGCTTGCTCAGCTCTACTTCCTGCCTGACCATGACTCCCTCCAGCCGCCCCAGTTCATGACCAGCTGCCCTGGGTTGCCACCTCGGTCAGCAGCCTGCCCAGAACCATGCGATTACTTCCATTACCTGCTGCCTGTGCTTGTGGTCTGTTCACCCCAGCCTCTCCCAACCTGGCAGCCTAATTCCCACTCAGTTCCTGAGAACAGAGCTGTGAGTGATAAATACATCATAGGGAGAGGCACTGGGACTTGACCCAGCACCCAGAAAAGCAGGCTGCAAGATCCGAGGCAAGAGAAGACCCCCACCTCCCCATGCCCCACTCCTACCAGAGTGCCCTAAGCTGATGGCAGAGTAAGGCTTCCCCCGACAAAGGAAACATGGCTGAGTGAGAGCCCAGCCCAAGTGCAAGTTCTTCGGCAGTCTCCCTGCGGCTCCGCCCCACCACACTTTGCCTCACAAATGCACCGTCTTTGGGGAGTTCAGAAAATCTGTCACCAGCAGCTCACAGGTGGCCAATAGCAGCACTGTGGGCCACAGTGAGGACAGATGTGTACCCCTCCCCTTTCCAATGTCCCTAGCATGACCCTGACTAAGTTGCCGAATTTCTCCACACCTCAGTATTCCTGTCAGGGTGCCACAAGGCCATCATGAGATCATGGGCATGAAAGTGGGATAAACTACAGAATATGGCTCAAGGGACAGTCATGGTTACTCTCTGAATCCTCTCTGGGCCTCCACATTACTCTGAGCCTGGCCAAGGAGGATTCTGGAAGCTAGCTCATGTACGAGAGCTTTCACACATGCTGCCTAAATGAATCCTGTGAGGCAGACAGTACTGTCGCCATTTTACAGATGAGCTTAAATTCACTGCCCAAGGTCATGTGGCTCAGATGCCACCAAGTCAGGATTTGAGCCCAGTTTTGTCTGACTCCAAAGCCTGTGCATTTTAAAGATGTTATCTGAGAGAGAGAGAGAGCACACAAGCAGGAGAAGGGGTAGAGGGAGAAGCAGGCTCCCTGCTGAGCAGGGAACCCGACGTGAGGCTCCATCCCAGGCCCCTGGATTCATGACCTGAGCCGAAGGCAGCCGCTTAACAGACTGAGCCCCCCAGGTGTCCCCAGAGCCTGTGCATTTTAATCACCACTGTTTACTACATCCCTCTTGCCTAGTTACTACTGCCCCTTCCAACAGGACCAGATCTGGTTTCCAGAAACCCAGAGAAGCAACTCCACCTCAGAGCAAGTCCTCTCATGTCCCCTGCTCCTCTAGCCCATCAGATCTCTGGTCTGAGCTTCTGTTCCTAGCCAGCCCTCACTCCCAGTTTGCCAAACTGTCTCAACTTGGCTTTGGACTAGGACCCCCTGGACAGCGCCACCTCTTCACTCAACCCCCTCTCTCTACTCAGGACCCCAGCCACTTCCTCTTCACAAGCAGGGCACTGGAGATACAGAATGTGCCCTTAGGCCAAAAGTTCTCAAGCATTATGGTGCATGGGAATTACTGGAGAAATGCAAAGAAAATGCACAATCATCATCCACTGGGACCCTGGAGCAGCAGATCCCTTTCCAGAAGGGGCTGGAAATCTGAATGTATAACAAGGTGATTCCCGTGTCCCCACTGCCCTGGACCCACAGTCCTGTGATTTTTCCTTGGGGCTGGAAGGTGGAACTGATTGGAAATCTCAAATATTACATTTCTAAGGGGCTTTGAGGTTATGTAACATTCCTTTTCTTCCCCCAGCTTTACAGATGAGAAAATCAAGGCCTAAAGAGAAAAGGTGATTCCTTTCAGATCAGACCACTGGTTATTTGAGCCAGGACTGGGGTCTGGGGCTACTGCACAGGGCCCACAAGGTGCAGAGAGCCGGGGCAGGGATGTGGGAGGTGAGACCACGCAGCCCCACAGCCCTTGGGTCACTCAGTTGTGGGACCACGGGACCACTCAGCAGGGACTGGGAGCCTTTCACACTGATTCATGAAGGGGCCTCCACTGGAGGACTCCTGGGTGGGGATACCATTTGTTACTTCCCCAAGGACGATTCCCACATGATGATCCCAGCACGTGACCCCTGTGTGAGCATCCAGGTGCACACACACACGTGTACACACACGGCCTCATTAATAACCCCCAGGCCATCCGGTGCAACCACTCCTGGGACTCCCAGGCCTGGGTGTCAGGTGTAGGGGCCATGACAAGACATGGCCCAGAGCTGGATTCTTTCGGGCAGCAAGAGATACGTTTGCACAGTGCACTGAGTTAGAACTGGAAGAACCCATGGGCGCCCACATGGAGATCCAGGGATGGGCAGGCTCCCAGGAGCAGCTCAGCTCATTGGGTCAGAGGTCTGCAGTGGCACTAATCAATAGAACTCACCATGATAGAAATGACACCGAAATGACACGGGACATCTGCTCAGTCCAATACTCTAGCCACGAGCTGTATGTGGCTGGTGAACACTTGAACGCAGCTAAGGAGACTGAAAAACTCATTTTCTTCTAATAAATACTAAAATGAGTGAAGATATTAAGCCATTTAAATCTCACTAGAGGGGACGCCTGGGTGGCTCTGTTGTAAGCATCTGACTTCCACTCAGGTCTTGATCTCCGGGTCCTGGGATGGAGCCCCGCCCATGTTGGGCTCAGCAGAGTCTGCTTGTCCTGCTCCCCCTTGGCCCCGCTCCTTGCTCATGCCCTCTCTCTCTCTCTCTCTCAAACAAATAAAATCTTTTTTTTAAAGATTTTATTTATTTATTTGACACACAGAGAGAGATCACAAGTAAGCAGAGAGGCAGGCAGAGAGAGAGGGGGAAGCAGGTTCCCTGCTGAGCAGAGAGCCCAATGCGGGGCTCCATCCCAGGACTCTGAGATCATGATCTGAGCTGAAGGCAGAGGCTTTAACCCACTGAGCCACCCAGGTGCCCCAAAAATAAAATATTTTTAAAAAATAAATAATCTGGGGCGCCTGGGTGGCTCAGTCATTAGGCATCTGCCTTCGGCTCGGGTCGTGGTCCCAGGGTCCTGGGATCGAGCCCCGCATCAGACTCCGTGCTTGGCGGGAAGCCTGCTTCTCCCGTTGCCATTCCCTTGGCTTGTGTTCCCTCTCTCACTGTGTTTCTCTCTGTCAAATAAATAAAATCTTTAATAAATAAATAAATAAATAAATCTCACAAGAGACTTCTGGGTTGGGAGTATTATTTTGTCCATTTATAGGATGAAGAAGCTGAGGCACAGAGGTCAAATAACTCATCCAAGGTCACACAGCTAGAAGGTGGTGGTGGGGAGAACGGAAGCCGGGCAGTATGGATCCAGAGTCCCTTCCGAAGCACTCCAGTAAGCCCTGCCCTGTGGACATGCTGCATTCCTGCCTCACTGTCCGTGACACACCGCGCCCTACACACGCGCGCACACACACGCACGCAGGGTCTGAGAATCGGAGCTCTGCTCTGGACCGGGATGCTCAGTTGGTGGAAGAGAGTCCCTCCCATGCCTCGGCAGGGCCCCGGTCCAATGAGCAAAACACCAGCCCAGCAGCAGCACTGGGAGCCTTGACTCAGTGAGAAAGACACGGGTCCCTTAATGATGTATCTACAGTCTGAAGGGGGAAGGCCAGTCCCTGCCCTGGAGCACCTCCCCATCAGACAAAAGAGGCAGAAACACTGCGGAGGTTCCCACTGGGGGCATCACCAACAAGGGCAGGTGTCTGTTGAACTGTCAACACCCCCGACAACCGCACTGCCTCCATGTCAGGTGATCCCAAGGAAAAGCCCTTCCTGAGTGTCTCTGAAAGTGAAGGTCTGGAGGAAGTACGGCATCGCAGTGATCACTTCTCTCGCACTCTGGCGTAGGGGAGCCCTGCTACAGTTAATTAGGAAAATGCATTAAGAACACGACTTACAAATGGCCCCACGGTTCCCCACATCTCATTTGCATTGAGCTGTTGTTACCTTATTGATTATATTAAATTAGGAGATAGTCACACCGTCTGCAATGCAACAATTATCATCATCAAACCAATTAGTATCAAATGGGATGTGGTCCCCGTCGCTCCAGCTCGGCACTCGGCTATTTCCAACACTGTCAGCTGGCCTTATGAAATAATTGTGTTTCTACCGAAACAGTGGCAATCAGCAGAAATCTTCCCAAGAGACCCTCCTCTCTCTCCACGGCTCCGTGTCAGGATATCTTGTCACACAAACACAAGCAAAATGATACAACGGGTATCTTTGGTAGCAGAAGTCTCAAGGGGGGTCGAGGGAGAAGGCAGCCTTGACCAGTTCATCACAAAACTGTGTGAACAGACCCCTTCATGTGATGGCCAGCCCCCCATAAGCCTTGCATGCCCCCCCACAACTAGAACATACACACACAACACATTCAGACCCCCTCACTCACACACAGCCCCACGAACTTTGTCAACACCACCCCTCAAGCAAAGGCACACAACAAATTCACACACCCTCACACTCCTACACTGCCACCCGCTGCCGTCCCCACCACACACGCCTACAGCCAGCACATGCGGATACAGCGCACTCACAATAATTATACACCCAACACACACAAGCAAGTAAACCCACATGGGATACACACACACATACATACACTCACACTCATAACAATTTATCACAGTCACACACAAGCACAACACACACATGAGCACACATCCCTTTTGAAGAGATCCTCGATGGGATCCAGGGGTCTGGCCCAAGGATCCCTAAGACCCCCCTGCTCATGGCTGCTCCCTCTCGGCCCTCGTTGGCCTATTACACCCCAGGTCTGGCGTATCGCTCTCCACAGTGTGCTTCGAAGCCCTGTCCAAGGTCACACTACCTGCTTTGCGGTCATCCTTCTCGGTGACAAGGGAGGGGTCACGTGAGGGGAGTCGGAAAGAACATCAGCCGCTTAAGGGTTTCCTGGGAAGAGGCAGCCCTCGGAGAGAAGCGACACCATAAAGTCCCTCGATTGTGTGGGTACCTGTTCATTTGCTCACATAGTTTTAACCCAGCCACCATTTACGGAACGCAGACGGGGTGCCTGTTGTGGGGTTATCCCTTCATTTATGCAATCAATATTTCCTGAGTGCCTCCTCTGAGCCGGTGCTATTCCCGGAGCTGGAGATTCGACAGCGAGCAAAAACAGTCCCTGTTCTTGTGACACTTAGAATCTAGAGGAAGAGACAGATAATAACGTAATAAACCACTACATATATAAAATGTCAAGAGCGGTGAATAAAAATAAAGCCGACACAGAGCGTGGGGGTGCTGTTTTAGATAAGGGGATCAGAAAAGGCCTCCCTGGCGATGTGACATTTGAGCAGAGATTGGCCGGAAGGAGAGGCGAGCCGGCTGGTGCAAATATCTGGGAAGAGAGCATGGCAGCCGAGGGAACAGCCAGGACAAGGGTCGTGCATGGTGGTCCCTGGAGCAGCAGAGCGGCCAGCACAGCTGGAGAAACCAAGCAAGGTGGGACACCTGGGTGGCTCAGTCAGTTAAGCGTCTGCCTTCGGCTCAGGTCATGATCCTGGGGTCCTGGGATCGAGCCCCACATTGGGCTCCTTGCTCAGAGGGGAGCCTGTTTCTCCCTCTCTCTGCCCCTCCCCCTGCTCGTGTGTGCACTCTCTCTGCCAAATAATTAAATCTTAAAAAGAAAGAAAAAAGAAAAGAAGGAGGCACCTGTGCACAGGTGTGGCCTAGTTCAGGGGCACTCTCTCACTTAATCCTCGCAGCTCTCTAGGACTGGCGTACTAACATCTCCAGTTTGTAGATGACAAGGCTGAGGCTCAGAGAGGTGACGCGACAGTGCCAAGTCACACAGCTCTGAAGATATGGAGCAGAGACACACGCCCAGGGCTGCCTCTTATCCGGGGGCCTTCTGCTGCCCTCACAGCCCCTGTCTCAGTGCCAGGTGGAGTCCAGGTCTGTTAACACAGAATCGTGCAGTGGCTCGATTACTTACCATGGTCACCAAAATCACAACTGACCTATTAACTCATCGCTAGAGCTTTCATTACACACATGATTACAATGCACACGATCACGGTCATTAGCGGAGCTTACAACGGCAAACACCATTAATAACTCAGCACTCTTTCCGTCACCACTAACAGGCCCCCCTCCCAGGGTTCCCCAGGCGCACATGCAGAGCTAGGAAGGGACTCCGGTGGGAGCTGGGGAGCTTCAAGGCCTCTGCAGTCCGCCCCCAGCCCCCTGTAGCCGCCGCGGCTGCACCCGCCCCACAGCCCTCCTCTCCTGGGTAGGCTCTGCTGCCTGGGATTGCTCCCACTCACTTGCTCCTCTGTGTCCGGGAGGAAGAGAGGGCAAGCAGAGCCCTGAAACATGCAGAGAACTGAACACTACCTGCAGACAATCCACAGTCCAAGTTCCCGGCACAGGCAGAGCGGTGCCCCTCAAACAAAAGAGCAGAGGTTCACAGATGTTGCCGGAAACCCCTCCAAAATGAGGTCAAGGAAAATTCTGAAATTGTTTTCTGTCTAGATCTACAGAGTCAGGGCCAGATGCAAACACTTCCTCGTTCCATCCCACAGCAGCCCTGGGGGAGAAGGATCAGTATGCACACTGCACCGAGGAAGAGGCTGCAGCTCAGAGACATTAAGCCACTTGCCTGAGGTCACACAGCGAGGACGTGGAAGAGCTGGACTTTGAATCCTGTGACCTTGCTGAATTGCCCAGATCAGAGGAGCACCAGAGGGACTGAGGAGGGTCATGGCGGGTCCAGCCAACTGTCCTGCCGCGAGACACTCACTAGGCTGTGCCCCTCCCCCTGCAGGTGCCTGTGGGAGGAGGTCAAGGGAATGGGAGGAGGCAGGAGAAGGAGACGGGTTTGGGGAGAAAACAAAGAGAGTTAAAGGAGAGGCAAGGGAATCAACAAGGAGCCCCTGCCCATGTACCCAGCTGCCTGCCATGTACCTCATCATCATCCTGCTTCATCCTTTGTCCCTAACACCCATTTGCAACATGTGATCCTGAATCCATGTTCCAATATATGGCAAGAATTGGACAGTCCAGGGACACCTGGGGGACTCAGTTGGTTGGGCTCCCGACTCTTGATTTGGGCTCAGGTCATGATATCAGGGCCATGGGATCGAGTCCTGGGTCAGCCTCCATGCTCAGCGGGGAATCTGCCTCTCCCTCCACTTCTCCTCCAACTCACATGCCCCAGGTGCCACCCACCCACTGTTTAGAGCACCTCTGTTCAGAGAGGCGCGGGGTGCCCAGCAGCATGGGTGCAACCATAGAGCCACACAAGACCAGCGCTTGGCCCACACTCGGGCACTCCTCCATGGGCACCTCTGCCTCAAACCCTATCCCCTCCCAACTTCACTGCCTGGCAAACCCCATTTCCCCATTAAGACCCACCTCAAAAGTCACCACCTCTGTGAAGCCACTCGAGATTCGCAGGCAACACGAGCAACACAGAAGTATGTGAAGAGTTCATCCTCTCCCCCTCCCGTCTTCCTTCTCATTTCCTGGAGGTCAGAGCAGACAGGCCATATTCTCTCATATAATTTTCCAGGTCTGTACCAACACACACAAAAACACATGTGAGCCTTCTTGCCCCCTCTTCTTCCTTTCCACTTATGCATTGAATGAAAAAATAGTATTCACATTACTCCTAACTCGCTTTGCTCACATCACACATCTGGGACAAGCCATCGCAGAGGCTGACCCAGCCGCCCCGCTCCCTCTGAGCTGGGTCAGTGCACATGGACAGAAGTCCCTCCTCTCTGCCGTGTGACCACAGCAGAGCTCGGCCAGGTTATTCGGCCACGTCCCTCTGGATGGGCGTCCAGTCATTTCTTTTCATTACTGTGAACAGTGCTGTAACGAATGTCTTTGTGCATTTATCTCAATGTTCTGGTGCTGTTACTCCCCTAGGATGGACTCCCAAGGGAGGGATTTGTGAATCAGAGGGGGATTGTATTTTAAATTTTAATCACTACTGCTGATTTTGTTCCCTGACTTTTATAGCAATTCTCGCTCCTGGTGATGTACGCGAGGGCCCTCTTCCCACACGGTGGCCAGAACTGGACATCAGTGCCTTTGTTACTCTTGCCAATAGATGGCTGATGGAACCCATGTCATAAAATTGTTGTGAGGTTTAAATATAAAATAAAGTCCACTACCTGAGTTCTTAATAAATATTAGCCATTTATATAACTCTGATGTCACCTTATTATCATATATCTAAGGAAAGCCTAGAGCACATCATATCACTTCTAGGTTTAGGAGATTATGTTGGCTTTTTTTTAAAGTAGGTCTGAATTCCAGTCCAGGCTTCTCTGCCTAGCTGAATAATTCTCTGCTAGTAATCTAACCTCTCAGAGCCTCATCTTCTCCATGTGTAAAATGGAGACCTGAATGAACCCTGCACATTCTCCTTCATGAGGAAACGAACAGAGCTCAAAAGAATTTGTGACGGTGAAGTCATCTTTAAGACTCCACGCAGGGACGCCTGGGTGGCTCAGTCGGTTAAGTGTCTGCCTTCGGCTCAGCTCATGATCCTGGGGTCCTGGGACTGAGTCCCGTATCGGGCTCCCTGCTCAGCTGGGTGTCTGCCTCTCCCTTTCCCTCTGAGCCTCCTCCCTGCTCATGTTCTCTCTCTCCTCTCTCTCTCTCAAATAAAGAAAATCTTTTTAAAAAATAGTTATTTAAAAAAACAAACAAACAAACAACCTCCATTCGGGTGTGGAAGGTTATACTCTCAGTTGCACTAATGACCAGGTATGGTCTCTAGGGGATTACCAAGCAGCCACATCTCAGGAGAGCAGGGACCTTCACAGTCAGAGGAGGAGGGGGTCCCCTGACCCTTGGCCTCAACACTTCAAAGAGGCATTTATGCCCCAGGCATCCTTGAGGACAAGGCAGATACATGAAGAGGAGCATAGGGTCATCTAAGGGGCCCCAAAAGAATCTCTATCCACAAATGTCCCCTGGCCCAGAGAATATCGTGAGATGTCTGAAATTTCACCGCTAGAGACCTATGCCTCCCTGCAACACTCTCTGGGGGACCAGGTCCACTTCCGCGGCTTCCAGCACTGTTTACCAAACATTGCTGAGTCTGTGCTCTGTGCCAGCCACTGTCACAATGTCACTGTCACCATGACTCCATCAAGGTCATCTCTCCACCTCTGACTCCCACTCATGCTTCAGACCCACCTTCGCATCGGTGTGTTAGAAATCTCACCATCCATGCTCCCCAGGCACCTGAAACCCAGCATACCCCAGAGTGAGCTCATCAGCCTCCCCCATAAACTTGCCCTTGCTCCTCCTGCTTCCCCCTCTCCAGGGGGAAGAGGCTTCTCCCTGCTCTAGGCCATGACCCCAGAAGCCTCCGCATCCACCCACTCCCTCATCACCTGCGAGCCACCAGTTACAGAGTCTTATAAATTCAGCTGCCTTCTCCGACCCCGCCCAAAGCCAGGACTCAGATGAGGGGATGGAGGCCAACTCAAAGAGGCGCTCTCAGATCCCTGTTAAGTGGTGGCCTTGAGAGTGAGCATCTCCTTCAACCCGGCACCTTGGGTGCCTCCGCTGCCCACCCAAGTCCAGGCCAGCCCCGACCCCTTCAGCATCTCTCACAGGGCTAGGGCGGCATCCTGGCTTCACCCCCACACCCCCCACCCCACCTCCAATCATCCTCTTCCCTGTGGCCAGATTAATCCTCCCCAATCCCAGCTTTGATGCAATCACAGCCCCCAAAATCACCCAGGGCTCGACCGCCACCTACTGAATTAGGTACCAAGCCTTGCACTCACACAGCACAAGTGGGCCACCGCGCACCCAATTCCCGTTTGAATTTTCCCCGCCAAAAAGCTTCAGAGCTGGCATCTGATTGGATCACAAAAGCACCTGACACAAAAGCAGCCCCGCCATAGGCTCCCTAATAGCCTATCACATGTCCTGACATAAGGAGTTCTACATGGAGACAAGGGGCATCAGCTGAGCCAATCAGATTTCTGCTCTCAGGAGTTTGTACTGGAAAGAAAAGAAAACTGTCTACTTGCAGGACAGAAAAAGCAGAAACCAGAACTAAACCTGAGTCATGTCAACAATTAATGCACTTCCGCCAGCAGCGCAGGTCCTGGCGCCATCTTAAGTCCAGTCGACCTGGGTTTGCCATCCTCGCGACAGCTCCTCTTGCTGGATGTCCATAAGAAGGCCCTTATGATGCGAGAAGGGTCCCATGTGAGCTAGCTGGAGTGGACCGGCGACCCATGAAATCAGAACTTTCACAGCTCTTTGCAGTACAGCCCAGCTTAGAATCCTGACTACAAGTCAAAGAAAGCCACTGGCTTTTATTCCAAATGAATAAGGACTGGAGATGGGACACAGAAGGCCACCGGGAGGCAGTCCTTTCTCTCTCCCTTTGCAGTACGCTGGGTCCCTGGGTAGAGCCTACCCACTCCCAGGTTCCTAGCGAGTGATCCCAACCGTCGCCCCACCCCCACCCCGCCTTCTCCCAGCCCCAGGGCTAAATTTCCAGAAAAGAGAATCTGACTGACCCCATTTGGGTCAGTTATGCAATCAGCCAGGAGCCAGGAAGCCAGCTCAGGGGAGAGGCGTGGCTCCAGAACCTGTGAATTCTTCCCCTAAAGGTTAACCTTTGCCCTCTCCCAATCCACCCCACCCATGGCTGTGTCCTTGCGGGAAGGGGCTGGGGCCCTGCCTCTTCTGACCTGGCGGGGCCTGGCACCGGGTCAGGAAGGCTGGATGCCACCAAGACCCCGGAGGGTGGAAGAGAGCTGTCTGGAGAGGGCTGGAAACCCCAGCTCCTGCCACGCAGCCCTGAGCTTGGCTCTGACACTCACACACCCACGGGAAAAGGGGCATCTGATGCTTCTGTGCAGCTCCAAAAAGCTGGAGACATCTCACACCCACAAATAATAATCATGATTTTCTGTAATTATTATTTGTGTATTTTGCATAATTGTCATAATTATTATCATCAGCTCATCAGCCTCCCATCCCAGCGTGCTCTTCTCCCATTCTCAGCCCTGAAATCCGATCACATGGGGCACCCTTTCCTGCCTCTGACTTCCTCCCTAGTGCTGGCTCTTAGGGATTCCTTCAGAAAACAGGATGGGACACTCCTGAGGGTTCTTCTGCCTTGCTTATCCCTCCAGAATATTTCTGGCCCTTGGTGCTTACTCTGTGCCCGGCTGTGCCGGGGGAGGGAGATGAGAGAAGCTGGCTTGCTCACTCCCTGTGGTAAGGAACCCAGACCTCCCTGCCCGCCTCCCAGGGGTGGGGCGCTGAAGCTTGGACCAGCCCAGGACTTCGGGTCTTATCCCAGCTCTGCAATCCAATGTGTGACATCACATCGGCAGCGTGAAATCAGTCACAGTCGGCGTATTTACACCATAGAAATTGGCAGAAGGGCTTTTTTCCAGGGGGCTAATTGGTGAACATTGGTCAGCGCACCTGCAAACCACTCTCCGCGCCACAGATGGGACATTCTTTTAGGCAGAAATAGAACCACGTCACTCTCCTTCAGAGGCTCGATGGGACCCGCAGGTGAAGTCCAAACTCTGCAATGTAAGGTCTCCAAAGCCCTCCATGGCCCAGCCCCAGCCCACCACTCTGGCTTCCATCCTTCCTGTCTCCCCAGCCGTTCCAGAAGTCTCTGCACCCCAGAGAAGTCACCTCCAGTCTCCTCCACATGCCCCCCCACTCTGGCTTATCTTCTTCACCTGCCTTTGCCCCTTCTTCCTTCAGTTTGGGCTATGATGCCACGTCTTTCTAGAAACCCTTGCCCAGTGCCCCCGTCCATACCCCACTCTCATGGCAGCATGCATTTTCACCATGAGTCTACCTGCCTGTACCCCCGCTAAACACACCTGCAGGGTCAAGTCTAATGTCCTCATTCTTCTACCTTCAGCACCCGGCACAGAGTCCTGCCATGTTGAACTGAATAGACTCACATGGAATTGCATCAAAGAGAATCTGACCACAGCCCAAGAGAGGCTGTGGGCCGGGTCTTCACCAAGCCCAAAGACAGTGTGCTCTGGGAGGTCAGAGAGAGCAGGACACTTCTGATGGGGACACATCCTCAGGGAGGAACATCAGGCCACACCCTCCTCTTTGGCGCCTCCAGCCTACCCTGGGGCGCCCCCCATGAAGGCCCCCACTGTTTCCCTATCTGTTCCTACAACCTCGCAACACTTGGGGTGCAGGAACCCCCATCCCCACCTGCCTCATGTGTGCACATGCGTGCGTGCGCACACACACACACCCCTCCAACTTCCCAAAAGGGGCTGAGGCTGAATTTCCCAGATCCCCAGAGGAAAACAGCGGGGGCTCCATGGTAGACAGCGAAATTGGCCGGAAGAGGGATAAAATGTGGTCTTTCTCGGGGCGCCTGGGTGGCTCAGTCATTAAGCGTCTGCCTTCGGCCCAGGTCAGATCCCAGGGGCCTGGGATCGAGCCCCGCATCGGGCTCCTTGCGCGGCAGGAAGCCTGCTTCTCCCACTTCCATTCCCTCTGCTTGTGTTCCCTCTCTCGCTGTGTTTCTCTCTGTCAAATAAATAAAATCTTTAAAAAAAAAAAAATGTGGTCTTTCTCACACACTGAAGTACGAAGTCTGAGGTTCCTATCTCACAGCTAACATTGAGAACTGTTCAGGAGGAAAGCAGAAAAGCAGCAGAGCTAAATTAAATCCCAAAGAAGAAACAAAACCAAACCTGAGTGCTTTCGGGGGCTCCACAAGGGTCCATACAGCAGTGAAAATACTCACCGAGCAGTTTGCTGAAGAGGAAAAATCCGGGGTTTTCTATGCCAGAAGAGGGGGAGGCAGCTGATGGTCTGTCACATAAGGATGAAAACTAGCTCTCCACCGAGGACTTACTCACGTCCAGAAAACCTCCAGCTGGGGCCAGGAAGCGGCTGGCACGGGCACGTGGTGACAGCAGCCATCCGTTTTGACACTTTCTAGGCAAGTGCTACTGAAAATAGGTGTGTTCCGTGGGCGGGGGGGGGCTAACAGTCATGGCACACTTACTCTGTCCTAAGGACTGGGCTTCCTGCCATGGTGGGGGGGGTGGGGGGAGGGTGTTGCCAGGGGGGCATGTGGGGGGGTGTGGGGGGGCAGCTGTTAAGAGTCCAGGTTCAGGGGCCAGACCACTTCTATCTGTTTACAACCTTAAGCAACTCACTAACTCAGTTTCCTCTTCTCTAAAAATGGGAATTATAATAGTATCTAATGCACAGGGTTGTTAGGAGAGTTAAATGTGTTATAATGTGTGGAGACCTTGGGACAGTATTTGGTAGAATGTTTTAAGAGGTGACCAATACTCTAATTATCTCACTTAATGTTGTCATCAAGAGGAAGATACTGGAGATGCCTGCATGGCTCAGTTGGTTAAGCCTCTGCTTAACCAACACAGCTGAAGCTCAGGTCATGATCTCGACGTCCCAGGATCGAGCCCCATATTGGGCTCTCTGCTCAGCGGGGAGCCTACTTCCCCCTCTCTCTGCCTGCCTCTCTGCCTACTTGTGATCTCTCTCTCTCTCTCTGTCAAATAAATAAATAAAGTCTTTTAAAAAAATAAATTTAAAAAAATTTAAAAATAAAAAATTTAAAAATAGAATAAATAAATAAAATCTTTAAGAAAAAAAAAGAGGTAGATACTATTTTATCTCCAGTTTACAGATGAGGCCCAATGACTTGCCCACAATCCTTCCACCACCACAGCAGCCCAGGGTCTAAGACTTGGCAGTGTAACACCAAGGCCCCAGAGGAGGCCCCTCTCACCCATCATTGCCACCATTCAACAACGGTTGCCGTGGAGACACCACTGTCCTGGGCCCGGGGACTCCTTCAGCCCCACCAGCACACTTGGCAAAGCTGGGACGCACACAGCCCCCCAGGCCTCCTACCTCCTCCGAGGCCCCGCCGGGAACAGACAGGAGTCCCCTCTGCCCAGGGCAATGCCAGACTTCCCTCACCTCCCAGGCCCTTGGGTCCACAAAGATGCTCCCTCTAGTCCGGAGGAATTCCTCTCTCTCTTTCTTTAGCATCCTCTCCCTTCCCTTACCCTAGACACCCAGCTTAAGTCCCTGGAGAGCCTCCAGCTTTAGGCAAATGAAGCCCCGCCAGAGAAGTCTGCCGATGTCTCTTCCTGCCCAGCCACAAACCTCCCCGGCCGAGAAAGCTGAGGCCAGCTGTCTGCGAGCATGGAGGAAAGAGAGAGAAGATAGCACTGTCTCTCGTGGTCAGTCCACGGGTGTAGGGGTGGGAGCTGGAATTCTGCTCAGGGTGAGTGTCCCTAGAGGCTGGAGTCTGGCCCTGAGATACCAGGCTGGCCCAGGAGCACCCCTAAGAGAGCCCCAAAGGAGGCCGCAGTTGGGTGGGGACACACGTACCACGGCTGACCAGTACTGTGCACGGCAGAACGTCCAGCGGAGGTCTGGCGCTGACACTAAGAGCCATGCGTTCCCCAGGGGAAGGGCAGAGAAGGCTTCCAGGGAGGGGGGGCCATGAACTTGGCCAGGCTGGGTGAGGAGGGGACATCAGCCCAAAGGGGTACGAGGCCCAGCAGAGGGAACAGCTGGAGGCTTGATATGGCACTGGTGTCCAAGGACATGGTGCAGGTGGCCCTTCGCATGATGGTACGGGGACAGTGGAGGGGGTGGCGGGGGCGGGGTGAGGTAGGAGGTAGATAAGGCTCAACTGCCAAGGGCCTGCAGTGCTGGGCTGGGAGCCATGAGAATGGAGGGGTCACGGAAGGGTTTGCGGCCAGGAGGGATGCGCCTAGGTGTGTGGGCGGGGTGAGGCTGGGGACTGGGGAGAGGGGCGGCAGGCATGCCCAGGGGGCGCGGGGTCCGCTGCTGGCCACATGGGCAACCAGGAGGCTCCTGTTAGCAAGCCCAGCCGCCCACCTGGAGGCCAAATGAACACAGTGAGCCTGAAGAGGCTGTGGTGGATTTTTCTAAGCCCACACTTGACTCTGTCCACACAGAGCCCGCCTGTGTGTGGTCTTTGGGGAGACTGCACGGGAGCAGCATATCGATCAGACTGGAAGGAGAGAAGGAGGAAAAAAATACCTTCAAATGGCAGAGCAAATCCGTTATTGGTTTCTAAAGACCCAAGAACACGAGCACACGCAGGTTGGCTTTGAGAACGCCTCTCACGAGAGACATGGGGACACGGGGACACGGAGAGGGATGTGTGTTTGCAAAGACACATGTATGCACAGAGACACACGTGCAGACACAGAGGCAGCTCGTGGCTGTAAGCACAGAGCGACTCTCACGGGACCCACACGTACACGAGGCACAGGGGCTAAGGACATGGGTTCATGGAAGCAGAAGGGACCGGAAGTACCTGCACAGGCCCAGGGAGACACAGTCCCACGGGCTGACACAAGAACGTGCCTCCCGGGGTGCCTGGGTGGCTCAGTGGGTTAAAGCCTCTGCCTTCAGCTCGGGTCATGATCTCGGGGTCCTGGGATCGAGCCCCGCATCGGGCTTTCTGCTCGGCAGAGAGCCTGCTTCCCCCTCTCTCTGCCTACTTGTGATCTCTCTCAGTGTGTCAAATAAATAAATAAAATCTTTAAAAAAAAAAAAAAAAGAAGAAGAAGAACGTGCCTCCCTGCACAGCCAGAGGGGCCCCCACTCTTCCTGGACACACCCAGACAACCCCTTCTAAGCCCCTTGCCCTCCGCCAGGTGGGAGCCCACATGTCCTTGTCGGGTCCCCTGTTCGCCACCTGCCCCCAGTTTTCAGACGTCCCTGCAGGAGGGGAGGGTCCTCGGACTCACTCCTGGAACTGTCAAGGTCACACGATGCAAATGACGCAGACCTGCCCCACAGGAGAGCGGAGAGGGCCTAGGCGTGGGTCAGTTGCAACCAAGGAATTCAGCGTGGGAGCATCAGAATCACAGGAAGAGACTTGAATCACCGATCCCTGGACCCCACCCCCAGAGACTCTGCTCCGATTGATGTGGAGAGAGCACGGGGCCTGGGTAGGTTGTCAACACTCCTAGCTGATTCCAATGTACTTCCAGGGTTGAAAATTACTGGAGCAACGGATGTGGCCTCTGGGGTCTTGAGAGCATCCTGGTCCTCCCCACCCCTCGCAGGCCCACCTCAATACAGGAGATCTTGAGGGTGGGAAGGTGCCCCTCCCCCTGCGCTTCAGCACACCCAGGAAGGCCCTGACACCCGGGATCTGGCCCACCCCACCGTCACCCCCACCCCTAGGCCCTTTCCTAAGCGTCCCCGGTGCAGGGCCGCGCACCATCCGCGCACTGCGGCTGCCCCCTGCTGGACGGAGACGGCCGAGCCCGGCAGCCTGCGGACCCGCTCTTCCCAGCAGGGCCGACCGCAGGCTGCCAGGGGAGGGAGCCAGGAGGGCGCGCCGTCCTGGAGAGAAACTCCTTACCCTCCCCAAACCCCCAGCTCTGCCCCCTCCTGCCGAGGCCCAGCCACCTCTCGAGTCCCAGCCTTCTTGGGCCTGGGGGATCACAGAGGTCCTTTCTTTAGGTTCACCTACTCAATGGTAGCCAAGAACGCCACTGACCTGGGCTTCGCAGTCCTGGCAGCTGGGGCTACAGAGATGACTAGGGGAGGGGCCCAAGGGAGGAAGCGCGCCCTCTTCCGGCCTCCCCTCTGCCCATCCATCCTCCCTCAAGCCGTTGGCACCTTTACCTAGTCTACTTCACACCAAGATTCCCACCCCACCCCCGCCCTAAAGGTAAAGCCCAGGCTCCGGAACACAGCCGCCCAGCCTCCCTGGAAGGCCTCCCCGCGCCCCCCACCAGGCTGCCTAACAGGCTTACTCACTCTTCCACATCCTGCTCATGCCAGCTCCTACTCTAGGAAGCCTTCCCTGACCTCCTTGCTCCTCCACTCCCCACACCCAGCGGTTGCTTCCTCCTCTTCTTCCTGACCATGGCATACACACCTCTGATAAATAATTCCCTGTTCCCATGTCAGCCTCCCCCGACCAGACTACGGGGCTTCCCCAAGGGCAGGGACCAGGGGCCTGGGGTCAGTAAAGACCTGTAGGATGAAGGAAGGCTTCCCTGACCCGCCCAGTCCGCAGGGAGCTCTCCCAGCCCCGCCCTACCACACAGCCGGGTAGGGCCCTCCCCTGGAAGGAGCGATCCCTAGGACAAGGGGGCAGGGGAGCCCCAGTGGCACTAACACAAATGAAGCCCTCACTCACCCACCGAGGGTCGGGCCAGGTGTGTATTCTGCTCCCAGTGCCTTACATATCTTAATTCATTCCACTGTCCCATGTCACAGATGGGAAAAGGAAGGCACATAGAGGCCAAGGAACTTGCCCAAACACACAGCTGGTCAGCCCAGAGCTGGGATTCGGCCCAGGAGGCGGCTCCAGAGCCCACACTGTTCACACGTCTGCCTCAAGGGAAGAGAACGGGGGCGGAAGACTGCTGTCCCCTCCGGCCCAGGCCGCCTCCAGGGACGTCTTCTGGGGCCCTGAGAGCATCTTCCCGAGGGAAGCCCGGCCCCCAGCCTCTCCAGCCGGCAGTTGGAGGGCCGCGGCTGCTTCCACTTCCTTCTTAATTTTTCTGACAAGAGCAGATGCCACTGCAGCTGACAAGCAGCCTGTCCGTGCGAACGGAAAGCAGCTCCAGCCCCTCGTTTGTCTGGTAAGAAGATGGAATTGGACAGGGAGACAGCTGAGCTTCAGGAGACCTGAAGGCTCGAGGGGTGGCGGCAAGAGCCGCGGGGCCCCCGACAGGTGGGGGGGCAGCAGGACAGGGGGCCCGATGCCGGGAGACCCACGGGGACCAGCCCTGCCTCTCACGGCTCCCTCCTTCCTTCTTCGCTCCCTCCCTTCCTGTTCTTCCTCCCATCCTCCTTTCCATCCAGACCTGGTGAACAACCACGCTTGCCCAAGAAGCAGTCACCGTCCTCCTCCTCGAGGGGAGGATGACGGGCCATCAGATCCTGACTCTAGAGCCCAGCTGCCTGGGTGCCTTCCGATGGTGTGAACAGCACACGGTCCTAAGCTCCACATCTGTGAGATGGGGTGAGGGCGACACCTACCACATGGCAGGTCGGAAGGATTAACCGAGCGCGTACAGGAAACCCGTCCTGGCACAGCGCCTGGCACACAGCGCACGCCTTCTCCCTACATCCAGCCTCCTCACCAACCCCAGGAGCTCTTTGCTCCTGTTCCTGTTGTTCCTCGCACCCCCTCGGAACCCAGAAGTGTCCCCCGGGTCTAACCACTGCCCCTCCCGCTGCAAGGCTCTTGTCATCCACAGCAGCTGTCTGCAGGCACCCACGGACGTGTCCCACACTGCCCTCACACCCCCTCTGCCTCAGCCCCCCACGGGAGGGGTGTGGTGACTCCCAGACCCCGTCTCAGAGGAGGGAAGAGTTCAGCTTGGGTGGAACAGCTCCCCCCACAAACCAGCTGCATCTGCCTTGCCGGTCGCTAGGGCCTGGGGGCTAAGTGGCACCCCTGCCGGCAGCAAGGCGGCCCCTCAGCGGGACAGTACCTCCTGACAGCTGGTCTCAGGCTGTCCAGCTGCAGTGCCGGGAGCTTCCTGACCCAGCCCCAGCCCCAGCCCCAGCCCTGCAGCCACAGTCCCAGGGAGCAAAGTAACAAGATCGCAGAGGTGGGCCACACCTCCGGCCCTAGCAAGCCCCTCTAAGATGAAGCACATCCGTGGGTCCAGCATGGCGAGTGGGTCCCCAGGGAGGTGCTGTTGGTCAGAGTGTGAGCGTGCATGATTGTGTGGGTCTGAGTGGGCAGCGGCAGTGCATTTGTGTCTGCTTTCTGGGACTGTGACTCACGTGGCCCTATGACTGTGTGTCTGGGCGCCCATGCGAATGTGTCGGTGGGGTGCTGGGACGCTGTCCCTGGCTGAGCACCTGGCTGAGTCCTTGTCCTCATCACCAGGATCAGCCCTGCTATCCCCCATGAGTACTCACTGTGTCCTGTGTGCTTTAACTCCATATGTTCATTGATTCCTCACAAAAGAAGCTCCCTGACTCCGGCCCTTTGCCAAGCCCCACACATACAGGGTCTCAGAGGGTAGGCCACTCTCAGATTCCGTGGCGTGGTCATGGAGGTCCCTCGAATTCTAGCTCACAGCCGTATCTCAGGCTATACGTCCCACCCTCCCCCTCCTCAGCCAGCAGTCCTACAGCGTTTCACATCAGGAAACTACTCCTGACCTTGCAAGACCCAGAAAACACTGCTTTCTCATGGAAGCACCCCCACACACAGCCCTGCCACCTCCTCCAGGAAGCCTTCCCTGACTTTCCAAGAGTTGGCCCCTTTGGCCTACGTGCTGCAACGCTGATGCCCCCCTCGCTGGTCGTTATTTCTTACACGTCCAACTCCCCATCTGCCTGGAACTCAAGAATGAGGGGGAGCCTGAGTCTTCAAGGGAACGTCTCACATACAGTAGCTGCTCAGGAAATGGTGGCTGAGAGGGTGACCCTTGGCTAGGGGTAAGGGAAACAGGGAGGTGGCCCCAGTTTCATTCCCTGAGGCTTCCTCCAGCTTCATTCAGGGCTGCAGCTCTGCTCTCTCTCCTGGCTCATCCGTAAGGGTCAAGGTGCCTGGTCCAAAGCAGATGGTCCAGAGTTGCCTGGACCTGGAGGAGCACCACAGGGGGGTACCCGGGGCAGGCACAGACCTCTGCTGGTAGCTGAACTCCCTCCTTTTCCCCGCAGACAGCTGCTCCCCCAGTCCTGAGGCCAATCCCTGACACCAGCCACAGCCACTGCCCCCTCCCCGAAGTCACTGTGTCACCATCCAGGAGGTGTCCCTTGGAAGGGGGCGGGGCAGAGGGAAAGGGAGGAAGCCAGGTGGAGGATGAGGAGCTGAAGGTCCTGGGAGGGAGACAGAGGGAGGGAAGGGGAGGCAGAAGAAAAAGGGGGACGGACGGCTCGTTCATTTCTCTCTCTCTGTGTCTGCAGCCTGATGCTTCCCCCTGGCTAATGACTGCCTGCCGTCCGGGCGAGGCCCCAGCCCCTGCTAATTACCATGATTAGCACTGAGCAAGCTGCCGCATTTTATGACTCTCCAAACCAAAAAAATAATTAAAGCAATTACTGTCATTAACACTCTGCCCTCTTCACCACCTTCTCTGAGAATGAGCAGCCAACAGGCCCCAGGGAGTCGTGATTGGACCATGGGTGCCCTCCCCTCCCCATTTTGCAGCCCCTCCCCCATCATCCCGGCCACCACCTGCCACCTCCAGAAGAAGCAGCCTGGACAGCCCAAGCCCCAGCAAGGCAGGAAGGCCACAAGGAAGGGCCTCAGTGGGAACCCAGGCAACCCCCACCCCTAGCCCCCAGTGTGCCTGGAAAAGCCAGAGCCAAGCCCCCTGGGAAACTGCACAGAGAAGGTGCCCCTCCCAGGCAGGAGCCCACCAGCACCAAACCCCTCCCACCTCCCCGACAAGCGGCACCCTGCCCCAGCCCTGTGCCCCCTGATCTTCAGTCCCCCACCACAGCCCGGCCCTATGCTCTGCCACACCCAGCTGAGGGACTGGGTCACCTAAACTGCAGAGCTTCCGTTTCCTTGTCTATAAAATGGGCTGTCTGGTCTGCTTGGGCTGCTATAAAACACCACAGACGGAAGTCTTAAACAGCCTCACGGTTCTGGAGGCTGGGAAGTCCACGATCAAGGTGCTGATGAACTCAGTCCCCTATAAGAGCCATCCGTCTGGCTTACAGATGGCTGCCTTCTTCCTGTGGGCTCCCGTCCCTTTCCTCAGTTAGTGCACTTGCAGTGGGGGGGAGGGGAGGGGGAAAGAGGAAAGAAGCAAGCTCCAGGGCTTCTCTCCTTGGAAGGGCACCAATCCCATCATGGGGGCCCCACCCCCATGTCCTTGGCTAAACCTCATTACTTCCCAATGACACCATCTCCAAAAACCACTACATTGGGGATTAGGGTTTAGAGCTCCAATATATGAATTTCAGGAGGGGGGACACAATTCCATCCATAGCATGGGCTTTGACATGTCTGTGAAACAATCCCTTCCTCATGCACCTTTGAAGATTACATGCGAGCTGGGTGCCTGGGTGGCTCAGTGGGTTAAACCCTCTGCCTTCAGCTCAGGTCATGATCTCAGGGTCCTGGGATGGAGCCCTGCATCGGGCTCTCTGCTCAGCAGGGAGCCTGCTTCCCCCTCTCTTTCTGCCTGCTTGTGATCTCTCTCTCTGTGTCAAATAAATAAATAAATAAATAAATAATCTTTTTTAAAAAATGAAGAGTACATGAGATCATCAGCAGGAAGCACCTAAAACCATACCTGACACAGAGTAGGTCCTCACTCAGCAGTGGTTCCCTTCAAAGCCCCTCCAAAGCAGAGAACGGCTGGGGAGAGCAGAAGGAGTTGGGGAGGGCCAGGCTCTGAGCTGGGATGGTTTTGTAAACCATGATGCCTGTGACTCAGGCTTATGGCCATAGCCTCCCTCCTGGTCTCCCTGGTGGGGACCAGGTCTCACCTGGTCGCCCTTCAATGAATTCTCAACACGTAAGCCAAAGGGAATCTTTCAAAGCATAAGTCATAGGGCACAGAGGATTTTTACGGCAGTGCAAATACTGTGTATGATACTATAATGATGGATACATGTCATACCCATCTGTCCAAACCCACAGAATGTACACCAGGAAGGAACCCTGGTTTTTACCGTCTTTGGGTGATAATGAGGGGTCAATGGAGGTTCATCAGTTGAAACAAGCGTACCTCCCTGATGGGGGATGTTGACAACAGGAGAGGCTGCGCAGGTGGGGGGGGGGGCAAGAGATATAGGAGAAATCTCTGTATCTGCCTCTCAATTTTGCTATGAACCTCAAACTGCTCTAAAAAGTAGTCTTTACATTGCCCCCCAAGAAAGTAATAAATACTTAAATTTTACATAGGTATCTATATATACATAGATATCTATATACATACATGTATGTCTATATCTATATATATCCAGATAGATGATAGATAGATAGATAGATAGATAGATAGATAGATAGATAGATAATGTCAGATCACGTCACTTCTCTGCTCAGAATCCCGTACTGGATCCCCATGTTACTCAAAGTAAAGGCCAAAGTCCTTACAATGGTCTCCCAGACCCATTGCTCTCCTGGCGCCACCCTCAAACACACCCCTGCCTTAGGGCTGGCCCACTTCTCGAGGACTTACTCCAGACGCAACTTCCAGGACTTTGCCCAATGTCTTCCCAGTGAAACAGCTCTCACCTGCCTCCCACCAGACATCCTCAATCCTCTTGCCCTGTTTTACTTTTCCATCCTCCCATTGTACCTAACACCTTTTAATACGCTTCGCAATTTACTTGTTTATTGCGGTCATCAGAGACTCCAGCAAAAGCAGTGGATAAGCAACGTTGGTGGTACGGTGCCAGACCAGTCTTCAACAGCGACACCGTGTGCCTAGAAGAAACAACAGCAGGGGGCGTGGTCCCGGAGGTCGGGTGACGTCATTTCCTCCGCATGAGCACGGAGATTCCTGGCCAATCCAGAGACAGGGAGACATTCTCCACTGGGCTTTGTTCTCAGAAAATGGCCGAGCAATTATTTTAAAACTAAGAGTTCACATCCTTTAGGACAGCTACTACTTAAAAACAGCAACCAAATAACAAGTGTGTGCCAAAACGTAGCGGAATTGGAACTCTCAGGCACTGGTAGTGGGAATGCAAACTGGAGCAGCAAGACTCAAACAGAATAATCGTGTGATCCAGCAGCTCCGGGTCTAGGTATGCATCCTAGAGAATCGAAAGCAGGGATTTGAACAGACGTTTGTGCACCAGCGTTCACAATGGACTTATGCACAACAGCCTAAAGGTAGACGTAGCCCAAGGGTCCATCAATGAATGGAAAAATAAGCAAAATATAGTCTGTACCTACAATGGAATGTTATTCAGCCTTCAAAAGGAATGGCACCGATACATGCTACAGAATGGGTGAACCTTGAAGACGTGATGCTAATTGAAATAAGCTAGTCATTGGGGCGCCTGGGTGGCTCAGTAGGTTACGCCTCTGACTTCAGCTCAAGTCATGATCTTGGGCTTCTGGGATGGAGCCCTGCGTCAGGCTCCCTGCTCAGCAGAGAGTCTGCTTCTCCCTCTCCCTCTGCCCCTTGCCTCACTCGTGTTCTATCTCTCTCTCAAATAAATAAGATCTTTTTAAAAAATACAAAATAAGCTAGTCACAAAAGGGTCAACACCTGATGATTTCCCCTTATATAAAGTACCTAACATAGTAAAATTCAGAGAAAATAAAATGGTGGGTGCCAGGAAGTAGAAGGAGGTGGGAAGGGGAAGTTGGTGTTTCATGGGGATACAGTTTCAGTTCAGGAAGATGAAAAATTTCCAGACGTGGCCTGTGTTGATGGCTGCACAGCAGTGTGAATGTACTTAATGAACTGTACAGTACATTAAAATTGTAGTGTTTATATTATGAATATGCATATTTTACCACAATAAAATATTAAAATTTTTTTAAAGCAGAAAAATAAAACAAAAAAATAACAAGGTTGGGGTTACTTTGAGTCTGAGGAGAGATGCTCCAAAGCATGGCACGAGGGTGGGTACAGGGCATCTTTCCCCCCAACGTGAGCCCTCCGGGCCACTGGCACCAAGTGACCCTACTTCCGTATGTCCCGCTTCACCTTGTTGGGATCCAATTTGGATCATATTTTTTTTCGGGATCCATCTATAAGGACTCTGAGCTCCTAGGAGTCAAACTGCACGAAACATGTTCCTCTATGAAGTTCCTTTCCCCTTGTTCTAGTCAAAACTTTGGAAATAGAGCAAAGTAACGGCTGAGTCCTCTCTGCATCTGCTGAATTGGCCAACAAGACCATCTAGAGTCAGCTGGCTCAGTCACACGCAGTTTTGTCTGATACTCTAATTACTATTGATTAGGGCCCAAGCTCTGTGGAGTTAGACATTCACTTGTGGAAAACTGATAAGGTGCAGATGATTTCCATCCCATAAATAATGCCAAAGGTTGGGGAGGGAGGGTTGCCTTATAGGATAATAACCAGTTTCGTATCTAATTCAGTAATTTTATTGCATCGTTGTTTTTCAAATGAGTTTCCACATTCTCCTTTGAAACAGCTTTGTTGGAAGATTCTCTCGAGTTAATGTTTTGATTGTGCTCACAGGTATTGCTTGAGAATTCTGTTGTTAACACTTTGAGAGTTATACTTTGGCCCCTGGGGAAACTGGGCAGGTATTCGTGTGTCCCAGACATGGTCCTTGGGCTCCTTGTCACCTCCCTGCCTCAATGCTTCTTCTTCAGACTCCCCTGCCTCCCTCCCTCCCTCTTCCTCTCTCCCACCCTTTCCCTTTCTCTCTCCCTCTCACTCATCTGGAAATCCCTGTTCTCCTCGGCTCCTACCCCAGGCAATAAAACCAAGTCGCATCCATAGTCCTGTTTGAAATGTGGTCATTACAAAACCGAGTATTCACCATCTCAATTTGCCTTCCTATATTTAGATTTCTTCTTCAAGCGTTCTTGTTAGAAAAACAGGTGGTATTTGCCTTACTATGTGAAGGACTCCATCCTGCTGATTTTCTTAAAAAGCGGGGGTGGGGTGGGGGGTGGGGAGTTGCCATCTCATTCAAGGTCAGGTGTCTACACCTCCAAAAACCAGCTATCCCAAAATGAGCTTCCTCATCGTCTTAAAAAAAATAAAGACCTTCTCCTATAGATAACTTGTTACAATATTTTACGACTGATTATTGTTATTACAGAAAGAAGCGGTTTTTTTCTTATGTTTATGATTTTGTGTCTGACGTCTTACTAAACCCTTTTATTAGCCATAATTAATTGTTTTTGAGTTAATTTTATTGGGTGCTCCAGTGATAAAATTATGTCTCTGGCAAATGATGATCATTTTCCCACAGCTAAATTTTGTAATCACGTTTTCTGTCTGATCACATTGGCTGCAATACGTGTGCTTTGCTATGATTAAATGTGTTGAGCTGTTTTGTGTATAGCTATTGAGCAAAACTTATTGGCTAGTAAAGAGGCTGGGGACTAAGTTAGCAGCTAAAAAATAAAAATAAAAACAGAAAAGATCGTAGGAAATTGTGTGGGGGAGATGGGACGAGGCCTGGACCAGTATCAGGAATGCAAGGGAAGAACTAAGGGAGGAGAAAGCATAGATGATGAAACCAGACACAACCTCAGGTCCTCACACAAAGCCCAGTGGTCCACCTGAGTGACCAGGTGTGGCATTGGGCACCCATTCTACCTTCCTCGGTTCCACAGCAATTATTTTAGGAATGGGCATTTTATCCAGACTCACACCAGACCAGAACACGGGCCCCACCCTGGTGTTCCCCATCACATGACCCTACTTCATCCAATCAGAAGAAAAGCTCAGGAATTCTATGGGTTGGATAGTTGGCCAAAGGGCAGCCCTGCTCTCTCCCAGAATCTTAAGGAAGAACCCTAGAGGCCATTGGCACCCAGCATAGAGAAGCCAGACTGAGCATCAGGTGTAATGCACTTTGGATCGGACCTGTTGAGGCTCATGCTACCTTTGCACTTCCAAATCCCATAAACTCTACCTGCCTTTCCTGGTTAAGCCAGTTTGCAGAGGGTGCTCTGTAATTTGCTCTATGAAGAGTCCCAGCTGGTACACCAGGAAATTGACGATATTTTTAATAGATCCTACAATTCTCTTACAGTGTATTCATCTGAGAAAAGGTGTGGGGGGAAGTAATTAGAATTCTCAGTTTATAAACATTTCCTAAAATGTGAATTCAAGAGAGAAATTAGCAGCTATTTTAATTGTGTACTCCATTTCCACATCCTCACACTTGATCTACCTTCTCTCTAAATATATTAATTAACATTTTTATAAACACTTTTCCAGTTTACAATACATCTTCACACATCTTGACTCATTTGGTTCCCACAACAAATAGGAGAGATGGCTGAGCAATGCCTCATTTTGTGTAGCTCCGCATAGTTTGCGAGGTCCTTTCTCTTACATTATTTTGTGTGGTGCTGGTATGTCTGGCTCTTGTAAGTCCTGAACTCCAGGAAAACTGATGTACTTGTAGGTAGTTCTCTCAGCCCCCAGAGAACAGCTGACATTTTTCTCTATTCACTGGTGTCAGTCCACACTGCCCCTACCTTGTTCACCAGGTAAACTCCTATTCATACTTCAAAGCCCATTTCAGATAAGGCCCATCACGTCTTTCTCCCCAGAAAGGGGGGCAGGTGAGTTTGGTCCTCAATAATTGTTGTCTTTGCCAGATTTCTCAAGGCGGGCTGACTGGTTGTTGGGATAGAATGGGGGCTCCAGCCAACCGTTTTTGTGGTTTGGGGTAAACTTCACCCATCACCAAAGGAAAGACACCAGCTGCTCTCCCAGCCCTTTGGCCATAAGAACCTGCTTCCAGCTTAGCCAGATTTTCTCTCTTTGTTGTGTGGAAGGAGAAGGGTCAATGTCAGCCTTGGCCTCAGGCCATTTTTATTGGTTTTATGCTACTGGCCCTCAGGCCAACCCAGACCGTCTTTGGGCCTTTAAACAGGCCTCAAAGAGACTTACAAATAAACCTCAGGCAGGTTCTCAAATTGGCCTCAAAGAGACCCTCACCTGGATCCTCAGATAGACCCTAGACAGACCCTTCAATAGGCCTGCATCAGAGCATGGACGTACATCAGGAAACCTGGTCCTCTGACCTCAGATTCCCTCAAAGACACCCTCCCCAAAGAGCCAGAACCTGGCACCCACTGTCCACACCCCTACGGAACATCTGTCCGGGGCCTGCAGGATCTGGGGTATTTTATTGGGTCCAAAGTCCTGACTGGGGAGGGCTAAGGATACTGGTGGCTTTCAGATGGATTTCCTGACTCAGAGCAGGTGTGGCACTTGGACTCCCCCATCTTATCGCTGCTTGGGGGATTCTAGTAACCAGAGTGCCCTCTCCATAGAATCCGGGGTCAGAGGGCGGGAGAGGCGGGGAGAAAGCTGCCCCGGTGGGGTTCGGAGAAAGTCAGTGAGGGGAAGGAGGGAGGTGAAGGGATCAGAAGGGGTAGTCCAGGCCTTTTCTGCGGGGGCTGCCTGCGGCTGCAGCACAGACTTTACACCGAGTATTTATGGGATCTGGTTGTGACTATCCATGTGAAATCCACTTCCTCCTGTGTCCGTCCGTAACACAATTCGTCTATACCTGGGAGTTGGCTGCTATTGCCGTACAGAACTCCTCACCTTCCCTCCTGCTCTTCCCCCAGGGCTCCCCAGCTCAGAGGAGGGTTTTCCCCAGCGCATGAGCCTTCCTTCCCCTCCCCCGAGCAGTCCCCTTCCTGGACCTCCAGCCTGAGGTCCGAAGCCCCTCAGCCTGGACAAAAACCACCATACCTAGCTGACTCCTCCTTTCCCTCCCACTAGCCTCCAGAATCAACTTTCCAGAAACCACCTCTGATCATTTTCCAGAAACCACCTCTGATCATATCAATCTGCTTTGGAATTTCCAAGGATCCTCTCTGCTCAGGAGATGCAGTGGAAAAAAACCCCTCCTCCCGTGAGTCACAATCTGGTCCCCAGGGACCTTTCCAGAGTCACTTCTTGCACAAACACACACATTTCCTTCAGGCCAGATTCAGCCCCTCCTCTTCCCACCTCCATACCTTTCTCCTGCCAGCCCCCTGGCCCCTGGCTGCCTTTTCCTCTGGCGCCCGGCACTCTGCCCTTGCAGGGTTCACAGAGCCACATTCCCGTGGGGGCTCCCCCACCAGCGCTGTCCCTCCCTCCTCAGATCTTGCATGGCATTTGCCCCTTTTCTACCAAAAAACCCCAACAAAATCCTGCACTGGCTGAGAAACGCGTGAGTGATTCACTGCGGGGTTCCGTATTACTGTTGTTTGCTCACATGAAATCATTGCTCAGTCATCGGGTATTTGGGGAGCCCCTACCACACTCCTGGCGCTGTCTGGAACCTGGGGCACAGCCATGATCAAGTCCCAGGACCCCACCTTCATGGATGGGACTCACACCGTAACTGAAGAGAATTATCCAGTGAATTCTGGCCATTGCTATGGTCTTAGTTATTCCCAGCTACCTCTCCAAACTCTGGTGCCCATCGCCCCAGCAGTCGGAACTGGCCATCCCCTCTTTGCTCATCGCCACAGCCACCTGCCCCGTTACTGTGCCTAGGGGGCTCGGGGTGCTGGGTGCCAGGCGCCCCGCCCTCGGTGGACTGACGGTGCACCTCCCCCAACTCCGGCACCAGCAGCTCCCCGCACACCGCGCTACTGATGTTTAATTTTGCTCAACACCGAGTCCCAACCCCGTGTTAATTGGTTTTACTCCAGCCTTTTGTGCCTCCCATTAGATGAGGAAATGCCACCCATAAAATTTTAATTTTAAAAGCCAACTTGTTTGTTTTATATTGAAATTCCCCGGGCAGCTCCAGCAGAAGGAAACAGACACATTTTCATTTCATTAAAGCAACTTGAGTGAAGATAAAAAAAAAAAAGAAGCTGAAAAATTAGATTTAAAAAAAACAGAGAGCGAGAAGCGTTTAAAGACAATGAAGGCAAATGAGCTGCCGCAGAGGGCGGCAGGGAGCTGGACCACCTTGCCAACTGCACTCCTGCAGGGAGACAGGAGCCCGAGGGGGCGTGCATGGACAGCGCTCCCAGAAGCCTGAGGCCTGGACTCTCTCCTCCCCGAAAATCTGTGGCCTGGTGTCCTAGAGGAAGCAGGCTAGAGGGACTCAAGTCCCACCCCAACCCTGGGGCCTGCAGCATCCTCTTCCTTAAGGACAAACCACATGATGGGTAGGCCAACTGTGTGACCTTGACTCTACCGATTACTAGCTGTATAATAAAGAGCAATGACCTTGGTTTTCTCATCTGCAAAATGGGAATAATAATATTACTTCATTTATAGGTTGTTGTGAGGCTAAGTAGGTTAACATCTGAAAACACTTAAAACAGAACCCAGCATACAGTAAGTGCTTAATAAATGTTACCTTTTATTATTCTCATCCTGCCGCTACCCTTCTAGTCCATGTTCCTAACACGTTCCCCTCTGCTGAGTGCACCTGCCTGCCTCCCTCGTCTACACATCCCCTCACCACTCAAACTTGTCCTTTTAATGATGTCCCTGAGCTAAAGACAGCTAAGAGAGATTGGGAGAAGATCTGAGTAGAGGCTCGGGGTGCCCCCATTCCACGGTCCAATCCTTGTGGCCCAAACTAATTCATTAAAATTTTATTATAACCCTCCGAGGAAACTCAGTCTCCCTGCGTTCAAATCCCACTCCAATTACCAGTGGTGTGTTCTTGGGCAAGAGCCTTTTGGGCCTCAATACCTCCATCAATTAAATGGGAGCAAAAACCGGGTCAGCCACATATTGTTGTAAAGGGCCAGTAAAACGAGCTCTGCGGAGTGCCAGTGAATAGGTGCTCTTCTGCATCCCATCTGTGGGGCTGAGGCTGTGGGGGTGGAGAAGGAGTGGGGCAGCCGGTTCCCTGATAGGGTGACCTTACCTCCCGTTTCTCAGCCATTGCCACAGGGTCATTAGTATGGCGCTCCCGTTCATTTTCAAAAGTGTCCTAATCTGGATGAGTCATTGTCTGATCATCCCATTTCAAATCCCCCACCCCAGTGAGGGGCCTCGGAGCTTGCCCTGGGGAGCTGGGAAAAGGTCCTGACCCTTGACCTGTCTTCTGCCTGACTACTGAGTCCTCGCCCAAAGCCCTAACCTCACATTTGGCCCACACAGGCAGGGAGAAGCCCAGGGACAGCCCTCGGGTTTGGGGAGGGTGCTGGGAATCGAGTCTGTTGGGGCTCCTGGCCTCTGCATGTGACCTCGGAAGCTAACTTCCTCTTCTCTCCTGGGCAGGTGGGCACGGTGGGTTAGTGAATGGACTATCTCGCCAATGGCTGCAAGGCTCAAACCAAATCCGCACAAAGATGTGAAAGGCTTGTGAAGCGTTGCTCCCAGTCCGAGCACCACCTGCCCCAGCCGGCTGGGCAGAATTCCTAGGCTCTGTTCCCGGAGGTAAGCCAAGATGGGGACGCAGACAGTCACAGAAGGGCTGGTCTGCCCCACACCTCAGCACAGTCAAGCCCTGAAACTCAGAGCCTGGGTCCTGCAGACCCTGACCTGCCTCCCACAGGCCTCCTCACAACTGCCCGGGGCCACTCAGAGACACCTCCTCCAGGCAGGAGCCCCTGGGGGGAAGGGGCTTCATCCCAGGAAAACTACCGCAGCATGGACAAGGAGCCAGCGGCCTCGAGGGCTGATTCTCTGAAAAACTTCGAGAGGACACCTTAGGGACATCCATTTCTTCTGGGCGGATTTCTTCTCTGGGGTTCCCAAAGTGTTCACCAAGGAACCCCTAGGACTTGGTGACAGTTCTGAGAGAGCAGGACCAAGAGGGCGGGGTTCCAGGTGTACTTGCAAGCCGCCTCTCCCCCCTCCCTCCCCTCCCTCTCCTCTCTGTCTTCAACCAGAGCATCTCTATTCTACACGATCCAAGATATTGCTAGCACAAAAGTTGCCACTGTTGAAATATTCTTTTCGGGACACCTGGGTGGCTCAGTTGGTTAGGCAGCTGCCTTCGGCTCAGGTCATGATCCCAGGGTCCTGGGATCGAGTCCCGCATCGGGCTCCTTGCTCAGCAGGGAGCCTGCTTCTCCCTCTGCCTCTGCCTCTGCCTGCCACTCTGCCTGCTTGTGTTCTCGTCTCTCTCTGACAAATAAATAAAATCTTAAAAAAAAAAAGAAATATTCTTTTCAAAAACACCAGCTCCGTTCCTCCTCTTCCCTCTCCCCACCCTCCCCCCATTCCCGCTTCCTCCATTCCTTCCTTCCTGACCCATCTGTCCTAAAGCCCTAAAGTGCAGCAGAGCAAGGAAAACACCAGCTTGGGGAGGGGAAGGGGTGCAGAAAGCACTAGAACCGGGTGTCAGAGCCAGGTGAGGAGGGAACCATGTGGGAGGCAGCCCAGCACAGGTGTCAGAGTCCCAACAGGGTGAGGAGAGCATCTGTCACAAAGGGGCAGCCTGGTCTGGGGGGGTTGGAGTGCAAATGGGCTGAGGGGGCACACACACACACACACACTCACACAGCAGCCTGGAGCAGGTGTGAGAGCCGGGTCGGGGTATGGAGGGCAGCCACGCTGGGCCCAGGGTGGGAAATCACAGGCCGACTTGGATGAGGAGGGGTCCATATGTGGGCCAACCCAGAGTGAGGGGCTGTCTGAATGGAGGGGAGGGTAGCCCCACCTGGGAGGTCAGAGCCTGAGGGGCCGGGGATGCAGAGGGAGGAGGGATCACTCAGGTCTCTCACCAGTCAAGCCTTGGGGCTGGCCTTCTCTGCCTGCCCAAACCCTTTTTTTTTTTTTTTAAAGATTTTTTATTTATTTGACAGAGAGAGAGATCACAAGTAGTCAGAGAGGCAGGCAGAGAGAGACGGGGGAGCAGGCTCCACGCTGAGCAGAGAGCCCGATGTGGGGCTTGATCCCAGGACCCTGAGATCATGACCTGAGCTGAAGGCAGAGGCTTTAACCCACTGAGCCACCCAGGAGCCCCATGCCCAAACCTTTTCTAAAGCCAGGGAAGACCTGGGACACCCTCCCAAGTCAACTGAAGTGCCCACCCATTCCCTGAGCACCACTGATGGGCCTGGCAGTGTGCCTGGTGCTCAAGAGAGAGCTGGGCTAGGGCTTACCTCCCAGCGGGGAGGGCAGATGGGGAGCTGCCATTCCGGAAGGGGAGGGGTGGGAGCAGGACTGGGTGACCTTGGGGGGGTGGGGATCAGGAACTGTCCAGCGAGGAGGTGAGCTGAGGGGCGGCACGGGAAGACAAGTTTGCAGGATAAGGGTGGCAATGACCCTGGACCTGGCTTCCTACCCTGCCCATCCTCACCCGCCCAATGCATCCCATCTCCAAAGGCCATAGCTCCAAGCGCCTCACAAAAGGCCTTTCAATCCTGCGACCCCAAGGACTACACCCAGGCAGCACGCCCCTCCGGATAGACAGGGAGCTTCAGGGTCATCTCCCTGACTTTGTCCAGACCTCACTCTCCCTGGGGCTCTCCTGGATGGGAAGGTCCCAGCTCAGCCTTCCTCTCTGAGGTCCGACATCCCTCATAAATGAGAGTCCTGCCTGGTGTTCTGCTCGAACCCTTTCTGAGTCCTCTGTTCGGAAGACAAGCGGCTCCCTGAAGGCCCTTGGCCAATACCACTGCAGAAGTGCCACGAGGCACTGGGGGAATCTGTGCCACGAGGCCATGGGAGAAAAATATCCATTTGGTCGGTGATCTGGGGTCTGTACCAAACTCTCCTTCAGGCAGAGGCTCCCTAACCATCTTTATTTTTCCCTTAAAAGCCCTAATGTACATCCTTCCCTTGGGGACCGCTCTGCCCTTCCCACACCCAGGTGAGAGCCCCACTCACGGAGGGCACTGTAACTCCCCAGATGGCCCTTTTAACACCAAAATCCTGCAGAGGGCCCACCCCAGGTGGACTACCTCAAGGTAGTCCAGCCAGCCCAGGAAAATAACCGCTTGGACTCCATGCAACCTGATTTTCTAAGTCAGAGGCGGGGAGAGCAAGCTACCCTCTGCTGCCCCATCGGGTTTCTAAAGGCCGCAGGGAGATCCAAGTTAGACACCAGAAAGGTGTCTGGTTCAGCAAGGAGGCGCGTTGTCCCGGGTGCCCGGCCTCCCAGCGGTCACCAGCAGGGGGCGCCCCAGGCCAGCCCACGCCAGCGGAGGACTCGGCCACGTCGCCGAGAGCCAGTGGGGGTCAGGCGGGCCTTGGGGGCGGGGCAGCCGGGCAGGGGCTGGAGGAGCCAGGCCACCTGGGGGAGCGTGGGGGGAGAACGACACACCCCTGCGCCCGCCAGGACACGGGAAAGGGAGTGGCATCGCGTTCTGCCTAGTCATCGCCTGCGAGGACGCGTCATCCCTGCTGTCAGGCCTTCGAGGGGCTTCGTTCCAGCCCCGGGCTCCAGGAAAGGGCGTCGCGGGGCCCAGCGGTTACACAACCTCCCCAAGGTCGCGCGGGGAGGGCCTGGCACGCCAGGGGATCCGGACCCGGCTGGGTGCCCGCCGGCACTGTCTGCAGGTGGTCGGGCTCCACGCAGCGCCCTTGACCAACCGGCGGCCGTGGCCTAGCGACCTTCCCGGCTCGGCAATGGTCTTTTATGCTAAGCTCTCTCCGGCGGCTGTATCATAAAAAAAAAAGCCTCTTGAAACCACACGTGTTTTGAAATGAATTCGGGCCCCGGGGTGTAGGTGGAGGGGGGCGGACTCCTTTCGTCCCAGCAGCGCAGCCCAGCCGGGACCCCGCGAGCGCGCCGGCGGGACACGAGGGCCCTCCGACCGCTCCGCCAGGCTCTCCTTCTGAAAGCTCGCGGGTCCTTGGGCTCTGAGTGGTGGGAGTTCGGTCCATTATGAGAAATCTCCTTTTGAGGATGGACGTATTCAAACCCAGATGTTGTCCCCGCAGAACAAAAAGCTCTCTCCAGATTCTCTTTATGAAGAAGGAAGTTCTCTTTGAAGGAATAACATCTCTTGAGAAGTGGATTTTTTTTTTTTCTCTCCCAGCCAAGGACCTGCTGCTCTGAATGTTTTAAAACCCATTTAATAGCCTCTCTCCATCCCTCTTCAGATGCCAGGACGCCAGCGACAAGGTGAATGTCACCCGCTGGTGGATTCAATAGATTGGCTACGGCTTCACTAAGAAGAGAATGTTGGTTGTTGTTGTTGTTGTTTTTAAGGTGTTATTTATTTAGGTAGATTTCTTTTAACTCAAGGCATGCGTTCTAATGGGACAAGGGTCACATGAAATACAGATTGTCCAACAACTCCCAACTGTACACTTGGCTGATTCAAAAATGCTTAAGTAACAACTTTTCAGAAAACAAGGCTGCATTAAATATACATATGGATTGTAACAGTTTCAGTAGTATTCACTTTTAAGTACACCTTAGAATAGGAGAAGTAAGGATTACATATTTGTTGACTTTAAGATGTGTCTAGAGCCAAGGAGGATTTTTTTTTTTTTTAATCAGTAGGGCCCAGTGTTTTTGTTGAGACTCTCTGAGGGCTCAAAGCAGGATCCTTTCCTCACCTGACTCGTGCTTGCTCCTGACAGACACAGAGTGGGTTCTCAGATCTGCTCTGCAGCCCGGCAGGGGGCTATTTCTGCTCTTTCCTCTGCCCCTGGGTCTTCTCCTCTCCAAGGTCAATGTCCCCAGTTCTTCACCGTCCTTTGCCCTCCACAGACTGGACTCCAGCCTCTCCCTGTCCCCTCAAAAGCAGAACACCCAGAATTGAACCCACCCCCCAGCAATCAACTCCCTTATCCTCAACCGCATACCTCTATAGATGCGACCTGACATCATATGAGTTTTGGGGCAACCATTTAACATGGGATTATACTGAACCTTTAGCCAAAACCTTTTTCATGAAAAATCTTTGCACTTTACGCCCATCCCTATTCCATTTTACTTCAGGGGAGTTAGTCCACCCTCTCATCTGTTTTAGATGCTTTTGAACCCTGGTCTGATCATTTAAAATACCAGCCACTGAGCCCAATCTTAGGTGTTCTGCAAAATGAATAAGCACGCCTCTTGTTTCTTTACTCCAGCTACTGGTAGACGTGTTGCATGGGGGATCTTGACCCAGCCAGCCAGTGTCTCTGGGACCTCAGTTTCCCCATCAATAACAGACAAGAGTGAAGAGATGAAGCTCATCAATTCTCTGATGGAGAAATTCTCCTCCTCCTCATTCTGCAGGGGAGGAAACTGGGACTTGCAGGATTCGAACCCAGTTCTGTCTGGTGCCCAATCCGTGCTTTTCGCCACAACTTCAGCCACTGGCCAGCGTCAGTATGGCCTAGAATTGGGCCCACTAGGAGTCATCTTCTTGCAAGCTGCTGAACGGCGTTCCTTGGGCACCCCTCAAAGACCCCCAAAGATTCCCACGCCTGGATCAGAAGTTGTGGAGAGCAGAGGACTTACAGGAGCTTCAGAAAAAGCACCAGACGCCTCAACCATAACGTGTGTGTCTGTGTGTGTGAACAGATATCAGGGACAAATAATGATCATAGAAAAATGGACCCCTTCCCTCACCCCATGCCTGATTCTTCTTTTTTTATTTTTTTAAGATTTTATTTATTTATTTGACAGAGAAGAGAGAGATCACAAATAGGTAGAGAGGCAGGCAGAGAGAGAAGGAGAAGCAGGCTCCCCGCTGAGCAGAGAGCCCGATGCGGGGCTCGATCCCGGGACCCTGAGATCATGACCCGAGCTGAAGGCAGAGGCTCTAACCCACTGAGCCACCCAGGTGCCCCACCCCATGCCTGATTCTTCTTCAGAGCAAGGTCAGATTAAAAACTTCAGGTTAGTTTTGGTGCCTAAAGGAAGCCATGCTTTCTCCACACCTGAGTGTGCAGTCCCAGAGTTAGACCCAGCTTGCCCCCTCCCCGGGTGCAGATGATGTCCACTCTTTCGGAACTCCCAACGGCCCTGTGAAGAAGCCACTGTTTTCAGAGATCGGTCTGGGGTGAAGGCAATGAAGTTTAATCTACAGGGGAGAGACCCTTCCCAGATCCTGCAGGGGAAGTGCTTAGCTTTCCATTTTTAAGTGTTTGGGATTTTAAGATTTTATTTATTTATTTGACAGAGAGAGAGATCATAAGCAGGGGAAGCAGCAGGGGAGCGGCGGGCAGAGGGAGAGGGAGACGCAGGCTCCCAGCCGAGCAGGGAGCCCAATGTGGGGCTAGATCCCAGGACCCTGGGATCATGACCTGAGCCAAAAGCAGACCTTGAGCCACCCAGGTGCCCTGCATTTGTAAATTTTAAGAGGGCTCCCCCAAATTGCAGAAGCTTCAGGCCCCACAAAACCTACCCTTATTCCTGTCCCTATTTTATAGATGGTGGAAAATCTGGCACAGAGAGGTCAAGCAAGTTCGCGGGGGAGGCAGGGCCTAGAAGTAGTGAGGTCAGGATTCAAACTCTTAGCTCCCTCCAGTGAACTCCAAGGGTTCTGAGGGTTCTCCCAGGGGATTCACGTCTTTAAATGCACTACTAGCATCTGCTATTTCTATATTGTAATCAATTAATAATACTTATTAAGTTTTTTCTTTTCTTTTTTTTTTTTTAAAGATTTTATTTATTTGACAGAGAGAAACACAGCGAGAGAGGGAACACAAGCAGAGGGAATGGTAGCGGGAGAAGCAGGCTCCCTGCTGAGCAAGGATCCCGATGCGGGGCTCGATCCCAGGACCCTGGGATCATGACCTGAGCCGAAGGCAGACGCTTAACGACTGAGCCACCCAGGCGCCCCTACTTATTAAGTTTTAAAGGGAACTGTTTGAGAAACTCATGAGTGCTTACCTAATGGGCATTCATAGTTACTGAGTCCTTTTCTCATAGCTAACTACTGCCAGGTTTGCCTATGAAACTGTTTTTTAATTATTTTTATTACAATAACAAATTGTAATCCTATGCCCATAATGGATCATGGGTTAAAGACAAAACATTTTTATTATTATTTATTTACTTATTTTAAAGATTTTATTTATTTATTTGACAGAGAGAGATCACAAGTAGGCAGAGAGGCAGGCAGAGAGAGGAGGAAGCAGGCTCCCCGCTGAGCAGAGAGCCCGATGCGGGGCTCGATCCCAGGACCGTGAGATCATGACCTGAGCCGAAGGCAGAGGCCCCAACCCACTGAGCCACCCAGATGCCCCCAAACATTCTATTTTTTAAAAAAAAGGATGGTGAAATACAATCAGGACTTTTTTTTCCCTAAGATTTTATCTTTAAGTAATCTCTACACCCAAGATAGGGCTCAAACCCAAAACGCCAAGACCAAGAGTCCTACACTCTGTTGATTGAGCCAGCCCAGTGCCCCAGTCAGGACAACTTTTTAGTGAAAATATTTCTGCAAATCCCACATATCGACACACCGCTTACATCTGATCATGGCTTTTGCACGTTATTTGATAAATGCTGTTGGGACCATCAGGTAACCACCAGGATGGCTAAATTGGGTCCTTACTTTACACCTATGCCAAAATTATATTCAAGTAGATTTTTTTAAACTATATACATAGGGGCACCTGGGCAGCTCCGTCGTTAAGCGTCTGCCTTCAGCATGATCCCAGGCTCCTGGGATCGAGCCCCGCGTTAGGCTCTCTGCTCAGTGGAGAGCCTATTTCTCCCTCTCTCACTCTTCCTGCTGGTTCTCCCTCTCTTGCTGTGTCTCTCTTTGTCAAATAAATAAATCAAATCTTTAAAAAATAATAACAATAAACTGTACACATAAAAAAAAAATAAAACCATAGGGGCACCTGGCTGGCTCTATCAGTTAAGCATCTGACTTCAGCTCAGGTCATGATTTCTGGATCCTGGGATCAAGCCCATCACTCTGCCTGCTCAGCAGGGAGTCTGTTTGTCTCTCTCCCTCTGCTGCTCCCCCCACTCATGCTCTCTCTCTCTAATAAGTAAGTAAAATCTTTAAAAAAAAATGGAACAAAAAAAAATAGAACCATAAATGTGTCAGGGTAAAAAAAATGGGAGAATTTGTGTCATAATCTTAAGAGTGTTGAAAGCCTTCCTAAGTATCACAGAAATCCCCTAAACCATAACAGAAAATAATCTGTCCGTGTACATTAAATTGCAAGTTTTTTCCCTTGTGTAAAGAAAAAAGAAAAGAAAAAGAAACTCATACACAAAGTCAAATAACAATCAACTCATAGGAAAAGAAAATAGGTGAAATACAAAGAGTTAATTTCCCTTATCTTTGAAGAGCTCCTACAAATCAGTAAGGGATAAAAGACCATTAACTCAGTAGAAAAACAGGCAAAGGATTTAAACGACTGGCCACCAAAAAAAAATGCAAATTGGGGGCATCTGGGTGGCACCGTGGGTTAAGCATCCAACTCTTGATTTTGACTTGGGTCATCTTAGAGTGGCGTGGGCCCCTAGTCCTGTTGGGCATTTAATAAAGTCCTTATTAAAAGAGGGAATTTGGACACAGACACACAAGGAGCATGCCTTGCGAACATCAAGATGGAGACAGGGTGGTGCCTTTACAAGCCAAACCACCGGAAGGTTCGGAACGAACCAACCCTGCCCACATCTTGACCTTGGACTTCCCAGACTCCACAAGTGTGATATGGTACGCTTCTGTTGTTTAACCACCCAGTGTTCAGGACTTGGTTATGGCAGCCCTTGCAAACTGAGACACCCTTTGGCCCAACAAGATAAATTTATCCTGTCATGTATTTGTACAGTTGCCAAGTGCTGGGAAGACCAGGGTTTACACTGCAATATTGCTTGCCAATAGCTAAAGATTAGAAGTGCCCAAATGCCTACTGGTCGGAAAAGGCCTAAACAAATTATGATGCATCCTTACAATGTAGTATCTTTTGGCCGAATATTTTTCAGTAATGAGGCAGCACACCACGAAGTGATAGGAATTATCACAAAGGTTTATTAGGATGTGAGGAAAGCAAGGTGCCATTGGTGGTAGCAAGGGCCTTGTTTGAATAGAAATAAGGAGAAACCTAGCAGATTGGACAGTATATATGCAGATATTTCCTTGTCGATGCACAGATTCTGTCTAGAAAGATATATAAGAAACTGCTAACTTGAGTTCTCGGCAAACAGAAGCCCTTTAAAAACCAAGAAGAGGCTTTGTTTCTACTAGAAACATATCCTGCACCTTTTGAACCTTTTACGTTGTTTATGTATCACCTGTTCAAAAAGAAATCTTATGTGGAACGTCAAAATGGCTCTAGGACTTCAAAAACCCACACTAAAAAGAGAAAATATAGCCATTTTGGCTTTTCATCTTTTGGAAATAACAGCTATTCGTCCCTGAAATGGGTTATTTGAGGAGATCATATCTCCTCTCTTATCTCTTCTTTTAGAATCAAAGCACAAAATTTGTTTTTAAAATAACTAAATAAATCACAGAAATGAAGCACAGAATGCAAGAATTCCGAGCTCACATGCAGTGAAAGCAAAGTTTATTTTTTTAATTCACAGCATGTAAATTTCAATCTATAATGATAATTTCAGCATACATTGAGTCCTCAAACCAAGTCTGACAAAATATGTTTAATTCATTTGTCTATAAATCTTGCTTTTCCTCATAAAATTAATTTAAATTATGTTAAACAGTGGGCATTACTTACTAATTAGGAAAGAGTCAAAAGTCACCTGTAAAAAATAAAGAACCTTAAGGATCGAAACTTCTTCGTACAATCTTTGGGATCAGACTGATGTAAAAGAAAATAAATTTTCTCCAAATATCTTCTTTACCTTGCAAAAAAAGTTGATTTTTTTTTTTTTATTCAGAAAGTGTTTGCAAGGTCATTTATGGCTGTGAAACTGGTTTGAGTGTTCAAACATGCTGAGAAATGAAACCTAGGCTCACCATGTATGGTTGTACAAGCTGTGAACTACACAACTCCAGGGGGTGCCATTCAGATCATAATCTGAATTGGGCAGTCCACCACCTATGCAGCTGTGCCTCTATTCATCCCATGACTACTGAAAATGCTTGGGAGCCATGGAAGGCTTTAGGGGAGGGGAGGGGAGGGGAGGTGTCAGAGCTGGGGCCACATGGATTGTGAAGCCAGACTCTCAAGCACACAGCTTCCTGTCTCTCTAGGTTGACCTCCCTTTTGGAGGCTCTTGTCTAAGTTTTCTCTGAGCCTCATAACTTTGGTTTTCCTAAGCTGGGGGTGGGGGTGGGGGTGGGGGTGGGGCTCAGACAGGACCATCTGCCGGGCCTACAATCACTTCCTTAGCCTGTACAACTCAGAGCCCTCTGTACTCACTTGGTCAGAAGAAGGGACCCCACCAGGCCCCAAATCTTTACTCCTACCCTCATGGAGGCAGAGGTGGTAAGCACAAGGGGTGAGGTGGAGGGGGCTGAACTTTAAGTGACATTCAGGACATGTGGCCTCCAGGACCAGCTCTACCACCACCTGTCTGTGTGACCTTACCAAATCTTTTAAGCCTCTCTGGGCCTCTGCCTCCCTATTCCGCAAAATGAAGAGGATTACTGCCATTCTTGTCTCTGCCTCGTGGGAAAACAGACAAGGGGGAGAAAGACAGATAGGGATGATTTCCCAGGAAATGCATACAAATTCAAGCATTCCAATTATTATCACGAAGCGTCAAGAAGAATTGGTGGACTGAGAGCCCAAGGGCCTACTGAGCAGCTATAAAAGCTCAAACAAACCTTGTGACTTCTCTGGGCCTTACTATGTGCCAAAGAGCAGATGGTGAACTCGATTGGCAGTTTGCTAGCCTTTTCACCACTAAGAGTCTGTTTTATTATTTCCAAACATCCCCACAGAGCTCATATTTTGTAAGATTTTATCCCTGATACTATACTTAGGTAATTATTACATACTTAATAATTATTAAGTAATTGTTGTGACCAATATAAAGGACATTTTGCATCATGAGTGATAGACGTTAAGGCTTACAGCTAGGAATAGCTTCAGGCGAGGCTTGATCTGGCAGCTGTTACCAAGGACCGATGTTCTTTCAGCCTCTTGGCTCTGCCTCCTGTGATGTGTCACAAGGTGCCTTCCAGGAGCTCCTGGCACTACTTGCTTTACTCATTTGTGATTGGCGAAACTCAAAGAGCTTGCTTTCCAGTTAGCTCAAAGACCAGACCCAGAATTGAGACTTGTTAACCCTGATTGGCCTGATTCGGGTCATGTGCCTTTTCCGGACCAATTACTAAAGCCTGGGGGATGAGCTACTCTGACTTACTTAAGCCAGTGAGGGCCTGCCTTGGAATGGGGTCATTTCTGGCCAGATGACACGGCTGGGAAATTCCCAGTACTGTCAGGAGGGGGAAGGGGGCAAGGGCGCTGTGGCGACCACCAGCAAGCTTCCTGCCCGGAGTTTATCAGCCAGTGAGATCTCGAACAGCCCATCACCCCTTCTGACCCACACGGGAGCTGCACACTGCTGACCTCTGGGATCTTGTGAGCTGGTGGAGACCGGGTCTGTGGGCTGGCACGCGAACCACGTGAGCTGACGTCAGCGCGGCCGGCAGCAGGTTCCTGACTCGGGGGTTAGACCTGGCCTATATACAGCTTCATCCACGTCCAGCTTCCTGTTCTCCACTTGCATCTGGACCTTCACGGGTGGCTCAGCTGGAGAGGCCTAGGACTGCCCTTTTCAGAAGGGACATTTATGAGCTGCACTCGGCAAAGAGGATACAACGCAGAAGCCCAGAGCCAAATGTACCTGGCACCCCTCGGGCTCGCTCACACATTGACTCACCACGCATCTACCTACATTGGTGCGTGCCAGATCCCGTCCTGGGGAGCCACGGTCAGGTGGGGAGCCAGTGGGGTCCCAAGACCATCACAGTTAAGTGTGGGACCATAGTAGAGGGCCAGTGGGGGTCCAGGGCAGAAGGCATGAGTGACCAGCCCAGCACACTCTGCAGCAAGGCACCTTGGCCCAACCCTTACTCTTCAGGCCCTAGGGAAGCCCAGGGCTTGTCTCAGAGCTCCCAGTACATCACCAAAGTTGTGTTCTCCTGTGTAGATGGGGGAGCATTCAACCCAAAACTGGGGACCCGTCCCCTGCGCACACCCTTAAGGCTTTACAGAATTCTCTCGGGCCCCTTCAGTGCAGTAGCTCTGGGATAAGAGCCTGCGGACTCACCCTTCTGCACCCCCTTCAGCCTCCATGTCTTCCTGGATCTCCAAAACCAGGTGGGGTTCACCAGGCAAGGGGTACACAGTGGGCCCAAAGGGCAAACCGCTGCTGCACCTACCCCCTTTTTTTTTTAATTAATTTTTATTAACATATAATGTATTATTTGCCCCAGGTGCACCTACCCCCTTTAACTGACACTTGAGATGCGACCATTCCTTTGGGTTAGGGATGGCCCTGGTCTAGTTCCTGAGTGAGTCACCAGGCCTTCCGAGCACTTGCGTGGGTCTGAACCTCAGGGCTGCTGCAAATGGGGCCGGGGAGGTCAGCGATGGAGAAAGCCCGGCCAGTCCCACTCGCAGCTGTGCCTGAATTAACTTGCTGTGTGGCCCGGGGCAAGTCCCTTTCCCTGTCCATCTGACCATCTTTAGAACAAAGATTCCAGACTAGTAGAGTCTCTGGGGCTTTCCAGCTCTAACCATGCAGAATGTGAGCAGAATTCAAGGTTCGGAAGAGAGGGAGCAGGAGTAGCTGGGTAGATGGAGAGTGGGGGTGGGGAGGCAGGAGGGCCATCTGGCCAGAGCCCGAGAGACAAAAAGGCCCCAAGTGCAGGCTTGGGGCACTATCTCCAAATGGAAATACACTCGGTCACAGTATGCACACCCCCCCATGGAAATGAACAAAGACATCGGCCCCCTTGCCAAAACACACCGCCTCTAAGGCCCATGAAGTTCTCTATATACACAGAGATTTTTTTTTGCATCAACTTTTTACTTTTGGAGTTAATGTTAGATTTACAGAGGAGCTGCAAAGATTGTCCAGAATTCCCATACACCCCTCACCCCATTTCGGTTTCTCTGATGCTGTCGCCTGCCATCTCACAGCACAGCGGCACATTTGTGAAACCTACAGCACAACATCGGTGCGTCTCTGTTGCCAAAGTCCAGACCTTTTGTGGACTTAACCAGCTTTTCCATTAGCGCTCGCTCTGATCCAGGCACCAACCCAGGGAACCACATTGCTTCCACTTGGCACGTTTACCAGCATCCTCTAGGCTATGACTGTTTCTGTCTTTCCATGGTTTTCTTTCTTTCTTTCTTTCTTTCTTTCTTTTTTTTTTTTTTTGGAAGATTTGTTTATTTGCAGGGGAAGGGCAGAGGAGAAGGAGAGAATCTGGAGCGGACTCCTAGTTGAGCACAGAGCCCGCCGCAGGGCTTGATCTCACGTTCCTGGGATCAGGACCTGAGCCAAAATCAAGAATGGATGCTTAATGGACCGAGCCAGCCACGTGCCCCTCTGTGATTTTTTTTTAAATTTTATTTATTTATTTGACAGAGAGAAAGCAGAAGCAGGCAGGGTAGCAGGCAGAGGGAGAGAGAGAAGCAGGCTCCCCGCTGAGCAAGAAGCCTGAGATGGGGCTCCATCCCAGGACCCCGGGACCACGACCGGAGCCTAAGGCAGATGTCCAACCAAATGAGCCACCCAGGTGTCCCCCACCCCCGTGATTTTAAGAACCCTTCGTGTCTTGAGGAGTCCCCGTCAAGTGTTTTGTAAAAGGTCCTTCAGTTGGTGTTTGTCTTAGGCGTTCTTTGGGGTCATGGGTTTAGGGGACGAAAATCACAGAAGGGACAGAAGGGACGTGCCCTTTTCATCACGTAATATCGGGCACGCACCACATCCACTCGGCTAACCCCGGCGACGTAACCTTGAGCACTTGGGTCAAGGCAGTGCCTGCCATGGTTCTCCACCGTAAGGTTACTGTTTTCCCATTTCCGGCTCTATCGTTTAGAAGCGAGTCAGAACTCAGGTGCGAGGTCAGGGGAAGAGGCGGGGCTCAGGAAGCTCTAGCTCCTGGAAGGGAGAATCTACATAGATTACTTGGAATTCTCCGGTAAGGAGAATTGATTTCTTCTTTCCCGGTTAGCTATCTATTAATTTCTTTCTTTCTTTTTTTTTTTTT
>CM053606.1:24117405-24177073 GCA_028646535.1 Procyon lotor
GACTTATTTCGCTTAGCATAATACCCTCCAGTTCCATCCACGTCGTTGCAAATGGCCAGATTTCGTTTCTCTTGATGGCTGCATAGTATTCCATTGTATATATATACCACATCTTCTTTATCCATTCATCTGTTGATGGGCATCTAGGGTCTTTCCATAGTTTGGCTATTGTGGACATTGCTGCTATAAACATTCGGGTATTAATTTATTTCTACCAGCGTGGACTCGTGGATATATATTTTATACTTTGGGTTATAATCAAATACTCTGTTATTTCTTTTATTGCTCTAATGGTTGCCACTGTGGCCGCTGGAGCGATTTAGCTCCTGGGTCTCTGGGACACACCCATCCTTTTGTGTTTTGAGCGCTTTCCAACTCTGGTGCCTCCCGGCTCACCTTTTCCTGGCCCCCTGCCCTACAATCAGCCATTACTCCAAGGAAATGATATATTTTTAAAACGAATCCTCCAATTACTATCTTGTCAGTAGTCCACGGCATTTGGATACATGATGAAAAAAAGTTATTTTGTTCAATTACTGTTTAAAACCTACTTCCATTTATTTTTTTGGTAGCTCTACTGTGATGTCTTTTTAAAATACACTAGGAGACAGGGCACCTGGCTGGCTCAGTCAGAGGAGCATGTGACTTTTGATCTCGGGGTTATGAGTTTGAGCCCCATGTAGAGGTTACTTAGGTAAAAAAAATAAAAATAAAAAAATAAAATAAAAATATACTAGGAACATCAAGACATGGGAGGGACCTGATCTTTTCTCCACTTCCAGAAATCCTTGATGAATTTAACCTCCAAGCGGCCACTCTGCTAAGGCTTGGGGGCAGCCTGCCCACCCTTCCCGCAGAGGTGACCTAGCTTCTGGGTTCTCTCCAGTCTGAGAGGCCCGGTGGAGCTCTCAAAGGCCAAGGCGATTCCTGCAACCTTTCTCCGTCCAGGTCCCCCATCCCCTACCAAGAGGGTGACCAATCCTGGACCTCTGGGGACCTCACCCAGGCTGCCCAGGTGCAGGCAGGTGGCAAGAGAGCAGGCAAGCTCCTGGAAGGAAGCTGGTGAGCCCAGCCTCCAAAGACAGACAAGCGTGGGCTGGGCACCATTCCATCCAGAGTGCTCCTGGGAACTCGGGCCAACGTTTGCAAAATCCAGCTCTAAGTGGAGCAGGGGTTCCCCAGAGCAGCCCTGGATTCTGCAGAAGAGTCAGCTTCTCAGGAAAGAGCCGCCTTCAAGAGCCGGAAGAGAGTGAGACTTGGGGAGGGGACAGAGCTGCGTGACTCATCACCCGGTCCTGCCGGCTACAACTGGCACAGCGCTGGACCTCCCTGAGGAGGTCCCAGGCAGGCAATCACAGTTCGGCACGTAGGGACACGAGGCCGGGTGCCGTGGGAGCACCGGGGAGGAAGCAGAGTGGCGTTTGAAGAGTCTCGGCGGGCCTCCCAGAGGAGGTGACATCATCAAAAAGATGAATGGAATTGGCCAAGCGGCAGTCCGAGGGAAGGAGGGGAGGGCACTCCCAGCCGAGCAAGAAGCAGATGCAAAGCGCTGGCCCAGTGCCTACAGCCTAGTGAGCAGTCCTTAAATGTGAGGCTTTATCGCTGCGGCCGACTTATCATCATCACAGTGATTAACCTGGCTTGTTTCTTAATATTTTTCCTATCTTAAAGGTAGTTCCTGCAATGAAAAAATGCCTAATGGCGCTGAGCTTTTCCTTACTATAAAAGGGTTGTGCTGAATATCAGGGGTACGGCACCCACAGCGCTTAGCCAGAGTAGCTGAAACCAGCCCCGGCGGGGGTGGGGGCCACAGAAAGGGGCCTTGTTCTGCCTCTCTCCTTGGCTGTTGGCCCGCCCCTGGGGGGCATAGGAGGGAACATTCTGGAGTCTTTAAAGTTGAGAGGCAACAAGGCAGGGACCTGGGTAGACAGGGTCAAGCAAGTCCTGAGGAAGAGCTTCCGGGCCCGGCTAGGAATGCTTACTGCCTCCTCCCTGAGTCTTCTGTGGCCTCTTAAAACAGGCAGGTACCAGAGATGGATACCTCAGAGGCAGCTCTGCAAATCCCAGCTACACTAGCTCCGGGCTCCTGGGCAAGCGACTTCGCCTTTCTGAAACTCTGAGTCGTTATTGCTTCAACTCTACAAGTGCATTAAGATATGTACAAAAACTTTCAGAGCACATGCCTGGTAACAGCTACAAAAGTAAATAAATAACAAATCCCCAAAACCACATCCGATAACAGAACAGATAAATAACCAGGGGTATTGTCCTAAAATGGAATATTATTCAATCGTAAAATAAATAAGTTATAGGGACACCAGCAACAGAAATGTATTTTAAAAAACAATGCATGATCTCAGGGTCCTGGGATCGAGCCCCTGCATCAGGCTTTCTGCTCAAGGGGAGCCTGCTTCCTCCTCTCTCTCTGCCTGCCTCTCTGCCTACTGGTGATCTCTCTCTCTCTGTCAAATAAATAAATAAATAAAATCTTTTAAAAAAAAAAATCATTTATCATTCCCATTATAGGGCGCCTGGGTGGTTCAGTCGTTAAGCGGCTGCCTTCGACCCAGGTCAGATCCCAGGGGCCTGGGATCGAGCCCCGTATTGGGCTCCCTGCTCGGCAGGAAGCCTGCTTCTCCCGCTACCATTCCCTCTGCTTGTGTTCCCTCTCTCGCTGTGTTTCTCGCTGTCAAATAAATAAAAAATAAAAAAATAAAAAAAAACAATGCTGTGTTGGGGGCTCCTGGCTGGCTCAGTCAGTGGAACGTGCGACTCTTGACCTCGGGGTTGTGGGTTCAAGACCCACGCTGGGTGCAGAGACTAGGTAAAAATAAAATCTTTAAAAAACAACCAACCAACAATGCTGTGTGAAAAAAGGGAGTCAGAGAATTATAGAATGATTCCACCAGCACATACAAAAAAGCAAAACTAAACTAAACAATATATTATTTAGGGATTTATACCAAGGCAGTAAAACTGAGAGAAAATCAAGGAAATGATCAGCACAATTAAAACGAAATTCAGGAAAGTGGTCATTCAGGATGACGGGAAGATGCTGCAGTGGAGGCATGCGGAGGGTCTCAAAGCTACTGGTATGGGTCTAGTTTTTAAACTAACCAATGGACACATAGATATTTTATTGTTATTACTGTTATCCATTAAGCTGTACCTGTACAGCATATATGGTGTCTTTTACCACAAAACTTTTTGGCTGTCGCACCCATGCCTATGATAAGGCAGAGAAAATGTAAGTAAAGTATTGGTACCCAGTCAGCTCTCAGTTTTGAGGGCTTTGGCTCTCTGAGCCTCAGTTTCCCCATCTTCAAAGAGAGCGGGTGGCACTGCTGAGGCTTTGTCCTCTAGCTTGTGGGTTCTGTGTTCCCCTTTTAAACACACACACACAGACTTACACACTTGAGGGCAGGTGTCAGGCTCCATCCTTTTACCAAAAAGTTTCCCTCTGCCCCAGGTCACTGTGGTTTCAAAAATGGCAAAGGTGGCTCCCAGAGCTCTGACAAGGAAGCTCCTGGTCCTCCTTCCAGTCCTTTCCAGACGGGGCAATTAAGCCTTTTCCGAATATCTTGAGGGTAAAATGGGCCCAGCAATCTGTCTTCCTCACCTAAGGACACGGGTAAATAGTGGAAAGTACTGTGCTCCAGTGGGGGACAATGACTGCTTGACCGGGGTCCTAAGAGCATCCTCACGGCTGGGGACCGCGGGTGCATCCGCGCGAGAGAATACTGTGTGAACACTCCCGGTGATTGGTGTAAACGGACCTCTTTGCCTGGTTTTTCGCCTCGGCCACAGTGTACTTCCTGGTTGTACTCTCCTATCCTGCTAAGTGTCCTCGCCACGGCCCCACCTCTGTGTCCCTGTTCCAGTCACGGTGTACCTGTTGAGTGTTCCCGGCTCGGTCTGAAAGGTGCCTGTCTTTGCAACTAAGGACCTACCTCCGACGGTGGGCGGATCGACCTCTGGGTACCTGATTCACTCAGCGCGACCGTGACTGTACCGGGGTCAGTAGGGGCGCACTTGGCAGGCGCTCCTGGGTCTGAACGCGCGCGGCCGGCCGGGTCACCGCATGGCCGTGCGCACCTGGCTCGGCCCGCACCTCCCGGACGCCTGCGGGGAGATACGCTCCCGCCGCGCACAAGTCTGCGCCGCCTCGGCCGCGTCCCGCGCGTCCCTGCCCCTCTTCGGCCCGGCCGGCGGGCGAGCTCGGGCCTCGGGGGCGGGGCCGGAGGCCGGGGCGGGGCGGGGGCGGAGCAGGAAGGGGCGGTGGCCGCTCCGCCCCCTACCGCCAGGCCGGCTGCCGCCTCCCCTGCCCGGCTTCCGCGTCACGGTGCCGAACGCCACCTGCCCGCTCCGTATAAAGGCACCGCCGGCCTCGCCCCCAGGACTCGGCCCCATGGAGACGCCGCGGGCCGCGGCTGGCGCTCGGCGGGGTGAGGCGCTCGGCCGGGCGGGGGCGCGGGCCCCGGGGAAGGGCGGGCGGCGCGAGGAGGGCTCCGGCTGGGACCAGTCGGAGGGGAGGGACGTGGGGCGGGCCCCCTCCGATCTCGACGGTCCCCAGACCCCTCCAACTTAGCCCAAGTTGGGGGAGCCTGGGAGAGGGGAGGCCAAGGTCCAGAGGGGAGCCGAGAGAGCTCGGGCCGGGACAGCCTCCGCGTCACCCGCGATCGGCGGCCAACCAGAGTTTCCCAGCAACTTTTCTCGCGGGTGTGTCGCCCCGGAAACTTAGCCCTTCCCGGCCCGCGACTCCCGCTGCGGCCCTGCGCCTTCTGGGCCTGGGCTCGGAGCGCGGGGCGAGTGGAGGCGATGGCCTCAGCGGGGAAGCCCCCGGCACCCCCTCCTGCCTCCCCGAGCGCACTTCCAACCCCGGGTTTCCATCCGAGAGCCCCGCCCCGCAGCTGTGGGGGCGCGGCGACGTCCTGCGAGGCCTCCCAGGACCGCGGGGTCCCCTGAGCTGCCATGGGGCGGGGGGCGGGGTAGGAGGTGGAGCCAGACTGCTTAAGTTCAAGTCTTTGCGCCACCAGCTAACAGCTGGGTGACCTTAATTTCTTGAAGTCTGTGGCTCACTTTCATCCTTTATATAGTGGGAATGATGACTCCCAGCCGGGACAGCTTTTGAGACTAGGAGAGGTGACACACGCAGATGGCTTTGCCTGGTGCCGCCAGTCAGTGTAGCCTCAACCTGCTGGGTGGGCAGGGGCTGGAGAGGGGCGTGAGAGAGAGCCACTCCCATCTCTAATTCTCACCGTTGTCCTACAGGAGCTGCGACAGGTGCCTTGCACCCGTGTGAGCTGTGAGTGGCAGGTGGAGAGAGGTCCATTCAGAAAGCCAGCCCCACCATGAGTCTGTGGGAACTTGACAGCCACAGCCACCAGGCTTCCCCCAGACCTGCTCAGGAGCCCAGCACGGAGGAGACATCAGCTGTGGAGCTGCAGATGAAGGTTGATTTCTTCCGGAAGCTTGGCTACTCATCTGCTGAGATCCACAGTGTCCTGCAGAAACTGGGGGTGCAGGCCGACACCAACACAGTGCTGGGCGAGCTGGTCAAACATGGGTCGGCAGCCGATCGGGAGCGCCAGGCCTCCCCGGACCCCTGTGTTCAGCCCCCCCTGGTTCCCCGGGGTGGGGGCACCCCCAAGGCTCCCACCCTGGAGCCCTCCCCCCCAGAGGAGAACAAGGAGGGCAGTGACCTGAGACCTGTGGTCATCGACGGGAGCAACGTGGCCATGAGGTACATGTCACTTCCGGGGCCGGGGCCTGTGGTGGGGCATGGTGGCCTTGTGTCTCTGCCTCTCTGGGAGAGGGGCCTTCAGGAAAGAGTTTGAACTGTTCTCACAGACTGATCGAGAGAAAGGGAAAGCCCTTTACTGAGGCTCTCCCTTAATTCTTACAGCTTCTTGGAAGCGGGTTTGTCAGGAATGTTTTAGGGACAGGGACAGGGGCTTGAATATGTGCTCATGGGCACACACCACCAGTAAGTGGTAGAGCAGCGATTCGAACTCGAGTCCCCTCTGTCTCTGGTGTTGGCTTTGGGCTTTTCGTCTCTCCCTGAAGACCAGCACTCAGTCTCAGTTCCCCTCCTGCATCACGAGGCAGTATGGTGTCAGAGATTAGACTGTGGGGCCAGCTTTCCCGCGTGGGAGCCAGTCATTTAATGACCCAGCTAACCCCTGCTCAGGTGACATTGTGAGGAGTGGAGGCACCGAGCCTGGACAGACACACAAGCTCAGGAAGCAGTAGTTGTTACTACTGTTACTTCAGGGTCTGGGGCCTCTGAGGCCTTGTTGTGCCAGACCTGGACTCCTGAGGAAGCAGAGTATTGGGGCTTTTGTCACTGTGACCAAGAGTGACCTCTGGGATCTGGCTTACATGGGGGGCAGGTCAGCTCTGACTTGGGACAGGTCAGCTGTGACTTGGGTCACCGCTGCTACAGCCAAGCCACTTGCGCTAGACTGGGCCTAGGGGCCCCCCAGGGCCAGGGCTGACCCTAGGGAGCCCAGACCTCCCTTCGGTCCAGGCCCCGCCCCCTGGATCAGGGCTGGGTGGATCGTTGACCAGAAGTTCCGGGGGGCGTGGTCCGGGAGCGCCCCCCCACCTCCGATCGGGGCCTGGGGAGGGCTCCTTCCCTGGCTGCCCTGAGGGGTCTCCCAGGGGCTCTGCCCAAGGCTTCAGTGCCCTTGGCCCCGCCCACTCCCAACCCAGCTGGGCCGTCAGCTGTCTGGCTGGTCCTGGCCCAGCTCAGCTGGTGTGCAGGCGGCCCTGTTCCTGGCCACCTTTGGATCTATCTTCCTGTCTCTGAAATGGGCTAAGCCTCGGTGGGAGGTTGGGCTGGCTCCCACAAGCCCGCGGCAGCTGGTCCCAACCTGTGCTTTGAGAGGGGTCCCCTCTCCGGCTCCAGAAGCTTGTGGCTGGCCCAGGAGCCTCGCAGGGCTGCGACTTCTTCCCCTGGAGGCTTGGGGAGCCTGCGTTGGCCATCTCCCGCCACCACCACCCCTCCCCGGGGACAGCCATGTGCTCTGTGTGTTTGTATCCCGGCAGGAGGAGGAGGGGCCTGGGCGAGAGGAGGCGGGTGGCCGGAGGAGCCAGCCCGGAGAGGCACGGCCGCGGGGGGTTTCTGAGCTGGGGCTGTAGCAGGAGGGGAATTCCAGCCTCAAACTTCCTGTCTCAGCCGCCGCTGGGTTCCTGCCCTGCTGCCCCCTCCCCCCCAGGGGCAGGCCGGCCGGCCCCCACCGTATGCAAATCGTGGGGAAATTCACCTCTGTTTCCTTCTAAGGGAATTTTTCTCCTCTAGCTGGGCCCAGCCCAGGCAGATCTCTTCACCTGGCTAGCCCGGCCTGGCCCTGTCCTCTATCCTTGGGTGGGAGCAGCCCAGCTGGAGTCCTCTAGGGCCTCCCACAATTTAGCCAGTGTCTGGTTAGCCAGGCTGGTGGGTGGGTGGGCGACCTTCTGGATCAACGGGACTGCAGTGGGGGAGGGAGGATGTTTGGTCTTCCTGTGCCAGCAGAGCTTCCTTCATTGCAGCAAGAGGGACTAAAGTTAGCTCTAGCGAGGCACTCCTGGCCAGGCTCCACCTGCGGAACTGCCTTGTGGGTTCAGCTCCTTCCAAGAGCAGGGCTCTCACTACCTGCCTAGGGAGTATTTTAGGGGCTAGGACAGCTGCGAGCAGACTTGTCCCAGCCCAGGTTTTTGATCCCCAGAGGCAAGTACACTGTCCTGGATTAAATCCCCGAGCTTGCAGATGCTGGCGAGGATGGGGCGTGTGCACGTGCACACGTGTTTACAGACATGGGGCCGGTGGGTGCATGTGTCCACTGCTTTCCTGAGCGGGGAGCCAAGGCGGGGATGATCACATTCCCATGGTCCTGGGCAGGCAGCAGGGGCCCAGGGAGGGGGGCGGGGAACGTGACTGGAGAAGCACTGGGCATTTGAAGAGAAACAGGGATCATCTGAGCTATCCTGGAAGGTCCTGGAAGGCTTCTCAGAGGCAGTGCCGTTTCACGTGGGTCCTGAAGGAAGAGCCGGAGTTGGCCAGATGCATCCTTGTCTCCTGTCCCCAGCCTGTCCCTACCTCTTAACACTTTGTTCAGGCCCAAATTTAGGAGCTTTTCTTTCTGCTGCACAAACTTCAGGTCTTGCTATTAGGACTAGGAAGGCAAGCCAGGGGCCCCAGATGTGGGTTCAAGTTCTGCTCCTTCCCACTAGCCGGGGAGCCTTAGATGAGTTGTAGATCCCCAGTTGCCTTCACCGTGGCCTTGTAAGGATGACGAAAGCAAGTGTGGGACCCATCTGGCCTCCGGCAGGAGCTTGATGCCCACTCAGCCCCATCCATCCACCTGGCCAGGTTGGTGCTTTGTGCCTGTGTCTGAGTGTGAGCACAGGCTCTGAGTGGCGTCTGTTCCACCGTCCCTGCAACTGGCTGTGCTCCGTGGATTGGTTTTCTCATGGGAATGGAGGGGAGAGGGGCCTTTAATGACAGGACCCTCCTCAGAGGCTTGCTGATGATTCCGGCTAAGCACTTAGATCAGGACCTGGCTCCCGGCTCTTAGTAAATGTTAACTTCCATTATAAGCAGGCGTGGACAGTGGGGAGGCCCCACCAGCTGGTGGGCATGAGCACTGCCTTCAGCTGGACTTTGCCTCCCCTACAATTTATGGAGACCTTCAGACTGGGAGCCCCAGCCTCTCCCCCAGACAGCCTCCATGCCCCCAACTGCCCCACTCCGGTCTCTACCTTCTCTTGGGACTCCAGCTACCAGCCCCTCCTCCCCTCCAGAGCCACCCACAGGATGTGGTCGCCCGTGGACTTGCCTCTTTTGTGTAACGTTTATCCTGTTTTATTTGCCAAATATGAGCGTCTGAGCCGCTCCTGAAGGGGTCCGTGAGGGGCAGGGGCTGTTGGGGAGGGAGCTATAGCTGGCCTTGTCCAGGGCCCCCAGCCTGGGCTTGGAGGCCTTCTACAACACCTACTGTTCGCAGGGAGCCCCCAGCCCCCTCTCAACCCTCCCAGGAAGCGAGTTGGAACCTCCACTCGGCTGGACTGTCTCTGGCCTCCAGCAAACACGAAACTGATGCCAGTGACATGGGCCCTTTTAAGGAGACTGCAGACTGCCAGGCCCGTTTTTCAGATAGGGAAACTGAGCCAGAGCAAGCCAGCAGCCCGTCCAGGCTTGTTTCTGGATCCAGCCACCTCTGGAGGGGGTGACATCCAGCTGTCAGACCACGGCAGGGAGATGTCCCAGCTCTCCTGCTAACAGAGAGTCCCCTGGTGGCTTCCAGATGGCCTTTCTGCCTCGGCCCCCGCCCTCTCTGAAGGCTCTCCCTGAGAGCACAGGGCAGTCCAGGCATTTGGGGGAATTGGCAGTCTTGGGAGGAAAAGCTCTTTCACTTTCAGACTGAAAGGCTCCTGCATGCCTCTCCCACTCTGTTACCGCCTGCCCTGTGTGGGACAATAGATGGTGCCTCCTTCCCCTTCGCCCTCCTCAGTCCCAGCCCTGGGGCCTGTGTAGGACTGAACTTTAATCCATGTTTAATCCGGAGCAATCTGGTTTCTCTCCGCTTAGCTGGGGCTCGTCCCTGCCCACCCCCACCCACAGCACCGCCCAGCGGGCGAGGGAGGATGGTGACTCAGTGTGCCTGTGTACGTCCGTGTCCCTGTGGTCCCAGCACCCCCGGGTGGGGCAGGAACCAGAAGGCTCCTGGAGCCTTTCCCCCACCCCCAGGTGTGTTGCAAGCAGCCTGACCCTCCCCCACATAGGGAGCGGGTGCCACCAGATTCCTGGGTGGCTCCTCACTGTCGGGAGATGGAACGCCAGGGAAAGTCCCTGGTCAGGCCATCGGACGCTGTGGGAACCAGCAGGGAATGCAGGCCTTGGGCCAGAGGGCAGTGGGCTGAGCCTAGCCGCCCAGCCCCCCCTCGCAGGCTGACCCTGCCCCCCCCCCTTCCCAGCCACGGGAACAAGGAAGTGTTCTCCTGCCGGGGCATCCTCCTGGCAGTGAACTGGTTTCTGGAGCGGGGCCACACAGACATCACGGTATTTGTGCCATCCTGGAGGAAGGAGCAGCCTCGACCTGATGTGCCCATCACAGGTGGGTAGCACTTTGGGGGGGCGGGGGCAGGGGCTGTCCTGCCCCTGGCAGAGCTTCAAGAAGCAGGAGAGGCCCTCCGGGTATGACAGCAGCTTCTAGGCCTCAAGCGGGGACCGGCATCGCTTTCCCCAGCTTCCTCCGCGCTCAGCCCCTCCTGCCTCGGCGCCTGGGGTTCGGAGCCCCGGGGCCGGGGCCGCCCTGACCTGTGCTGCCGCTGCCTCGCAGACCAGCACATCCTGCGGGAGCTGGAGAAGAAGAAGATCCTGGTGTTCACCCCTTCGCGGCGCGTGGGTGGCAAGCGCGTGGTGTGCTATGATGACCGCTTCATCGTGAAGCTAGCTTTCGATTCCGACGGGGTCGTGGTCTCCAATGACACGTACCGGGACCTCCAGAGCGAGCGGCAGGAGTGGAAGCGCTTCATTGAGGAGCGGCTGCTCATGTACTCCTTCGTCAATGACAAGTACGGTCCTGGTCCTCGGGTCTGGGGTCCCCGGAGGTGGGGTGGGGGGAAGCTCTGCTGGGGCCGTGATAGGATATGGTTAGCGGTTCCTAGCACTCAGCCCCTGATCAGCAGCCAGTGGACGGATGCAGCCTTCAATTCGGATTTTCAGGTTGCTGGCCTCCCACTGCCTCTAATGAGAGAGCTGCTCTAATTGCCCCTCCAGCTGGGGCCTCCTTCCTTCCCTCGGGGCGTTCCCACCCCGGGGACCCAGGGATGTCCTGCAGGATGGTCACCAGTTTTAGGAGCTGCTGTCCCTCTGGTTCTTCCTTGTGAGGCTCTCTGTCCAGCCCCCGGAAGTTCCCTTCATGCCTCCCACCTCCTCTGCAGGTTCATGCCCCCCGATGACCCTCTGGGCCGTCACGGGCCAAGCCTGGACAACTTCCTGCGTAAGAAGCCGCTCACAGCGGAGCACAGGAAGCAGCCGTGTCCCTACGGTAAGAGATCTGGGCCCTGAGCTCTTCCTCTCGGAGACCACCCAACCCCAAGTTTCCCATGCCACCCCCTTCCCTCTCCCAGCCCTGGTTCTGAGCCCCGTCCCCACTCAGAGCCACCCTCATTGTCTTCCAGGGAGGAAATGCACCTACGGGATCAAGTGCCGATTCTTCCACCCCGAGCGGCCGAGCCGCCCGCAGCGCTCTGTGGCTGATGAGCTCCGCGCCAATGCCCTCCTCCCACCCGCTAGGGCCCCGGGCAAGGACAAAAGTGGCCAGCGGGCTTCACCCTCATCCCAGCCCGGCTCTGTGGCCACAGAGCACGAGCAGTGCAGCTTGGAGGGGAAGAAGCTGGGAGCCCAGGCATCCCCAGGGCCGCACCGAGAGGGTGTGACCCAGCCCTTCGCCCCAGCAGGCAGGAGCCTCCCCACTAGTGGGGGCAGTGGCAGCAGCTTTGGGCCCACAGACTGGTTCTCCCAGACGCCAGACTCTCTCCCATACACCTCCCAAGAGTGTCTGGACTCGGGCATCGGCTCCCTGGAGAGCCAGATGTCAGAACTGTGGGGGGTTCGCGGAGGCGGCCCCAGTGAGCCCGGCCTGCCTCGGGGCCCTTACACCGGCTACCGCCCCTACGGGGCTGAGCTCCCAGCCCCTCGGGCCTTCTCCGCCTTTGGAGGGGCCGTGGGTGCCGGCCACTTCAGTGTCCCTGGCGACTACGCCCCCCCACCGGCTGCCTTTCCGCCTCGAGAGTACTGGTCCGAGCCGTACCAGCTGCCCCCACCCACCCCAGTCCTGCAGGACCGGCAGGTGCCAGGCCCGGGTGCTGACAGGGGCCCGTGGGGCGGGGTCGGCAGCCTAGCCAAGGAGCGAGCCAGCGTCTATACCAAACTGTGTGGTGTCTTCCCCCCACACCTGGTAGAGGCTGTGATGGGGCGCTTCCCGCAGCTCCTGGACCCCCAGCGGCTGGCTGCCGAGATCCTTTCCTACCAGCCCCGGCAGCCCAGCGAGTGAGCCAGCTGCTCCGTGCCAGCCGCCCCTGAGGCTGGACTGCGTGCGGGAGGAGTGAAGTAGGGAAGGGAACCCACAAACCAAAGATACTGTAGGATTGGTTCTGGCCCCCCCGGCAGCCGGCTTGCTGGCTGCCCGTGGGGCGGGAGCGATCGCCCTGTTGATGCACATTGTATCCGTTTAAGGAGACGCTGCCGTAAAGGCATCAGTCCGTGGCTGAAGCCCAAACCCTCCTTTCTCTCAGAGGGCGGGGAGGGAGGCGGTGGGGAGCAGAGGCCTGCGCTGGGGGCCCGGTGCATGGCCCCCCACCTCCACCCCGTCCCTGGGATGCCGGCCTCGGCTGGCTAGTTAGGCACCGTGTGCCTGCCCTCCAAGGGCCCCTCCTGTACGCCAATGAGGCCTCAGCAGTGCTCTCGCAGGGCACCAGGCTTCATGTTAGTAAGCAAGATGCTTCTTAATCGCCCACCTTCTGTCCCACTCTGTGCACCTGCCTCCTTGGCCCGACCCTCTCTTCCCCTCCTCTGTACCCCAAATCCTCTCTCCCTTCCGCAAGAGTGGGAACGCGTGTATGTATATGTACAGGTATAACATTAACTACTCTAAGTGTAAGTCTTTGCCTCCCTGAACACGTCAATAAAGTACAATGTGAGCCCCTTTAGGGGATGATGGTCTTGGTTGTACTTGGGGGTTGAGCGGGCCTTTGGGGAACCGAAGGTCAGCAGGTGTGCACCTGACCTGAAGTGCTTGGTCCCTTGAGGGCAGGACCTTCCTAACTGAGGCCACGGGCCAGCCCTTGCAGGGAGGTGGGGGGACACACGGGCAGGGAGCGGGGAGGTTGGGGAGTTGAAGTGGGGAGGAGTGGGGCTGTTCCCCTTTTCTGTCCTGTGACCAGAGCCGAGGACAGAAAACTGTGGCTGAGAAGAGGGCTTTCAGGATAGCTGAGGAGAGAAGGTTGGTGGGGGGAGCCCTTGGGTGCTTGGCTCCAGCCCCCATCCCCCCAGTCACCACCCGCATTCTAGATGCAGAGTCTCAGAGTGGAGCAGGGGGTGCAGAGGCAGCGTGGAGAGGTGACGCCGGGGTCGCCTCCACACGGGAACAGAGGGGTCCTGGTCCCAACCTCAGGAACTGGCTCTGCCACAGGATTCATCTGGGGCAAGTGACTGCCCCACCCTGGGCCTCAGTTTCTTCATCTGTGTAGTGGGGATGGGGACGGTAGCTACCTCACAGGCTTGTAGGGAGGACGTGAGAGCATGCGTGTTGGCTACGTGACCCAGGGCCCAGCACACAGAGTAAGTGCTCATCTGAGGGGCCTCGGGTGTCGCTCTCCGTGGGCTCTGCTCACCTCACCATCTCAACCTTCTCAGCAGCCCCTAGAAGGAAGGAAGCCAGGAAGGAAAACACCCTTTTCTCCAAAGAGAAAATGAGATATGAATGTTACAGATTTTAAGTGAAAAGCTGGGCTGTCAAAAATGGTCCCTAAACAAAACACCATCAGCAGGAAGAAAACGGAAAAAATACAGTTTTAATAATTCTATAGCTGAACATCTCACCTAATCTGTACTTATTGTTTGTGAAGCTTTTATAGTATCTGGGTTTTTTTGTTTATTTGTTTGTTTTTAGAAACTGCTTTACCACAGAACATCTGCGCGGCTTGTTGAGGAAGATGCCGGCGCGGCCGTCTCCCTGCACACTGGGCCCCGACGGCGCTCCTCACCCTGAACATTTTTTTTTTAAAGATTTATTTATTTTGAGAGAGAGAGGCAGAGAGCGAGTTGGGGGGAGAGGAAGAGGGAGAAGAGAATGTCTAGCAGATTCCCTGCTGAGCGGGGAGTCCCACGTGGGGCTCGATCCCACAACCCTGAGATTATGGCCTGAACTGAAATCAAGAGTCTGGAAGCTCATCCAACTGAGGGCCCCCCCCCGCCCCCGCCACAGGCGCCTCATCCCAAACGTTTTTTAGAGGCCTGCACTTAAAGCAGGAAGCCAGGCACAAAAGTAGGAATGACCCCAGCAAATGTTCTCTCGAAGCCCCCATGCGTGCTCTTCAAGGCACCCCGTGCCCTTGCTTCCAGCCTCCTTGGAAGGTTTTACCTGCACCAAACAATGTCATTGCCTTCCTTATAAAATATTTTTTCCAGCCAAGTACTGTATTCCAGATTACAAGGCTATTTATGGGTCTCTGTTTGTTTTTATGGGACAGAAAGCAAAAAGACCAGACTGTCCAGTTCATTATCGGCTGCTGCCCCGGCGAAGGCAGGCCACTGGCAAAGCCAGGCTGAGTGGTTGGCCTGAGGTCCCAGAGACAAGGACAGGCTGGAGTAGGCCCTCGAGTTTGGGGCCCTGGCCCCACCGGAAGGAAGGACCCTAGACCTGGTTTGCAACAGCTCTCAGGCCTGAGAGGGAGGGAGGGAGACAGGGGGTGCCCTCAGCCCGCACCTCCCAACCCTGTTAGGCGTACAGCAACCACGGTCCAGCCTGAGAGTAGAAGGACCAACCCCCCGGGCACCTGCTCGGCAGTGGGCACCCCACAGCTGCACCCACCAAGGCCCCCCATCTGCACACCATGTGGGGCGCGAAGGCCTCAAGGCCTTGGGAGCGGCCTGGTAGGAGCAGTGGGGCACCTTTGCCCCTCTTCCCATCCCCCCAGCCAGCTGCCCGAGGACTCGAGGGCTCACATTTGGGCCCTGACCAGAGTTGAGCTCTGGGTCATTTGCTGTTTTTGCATTTGGGGTGTGGGTGAAGGACCCTCCAGACAGGAGGGCAGCGGGTGGCAGGTCCAGGCCACGTCCGGCCCCGCTGGCTGGCCGACGGGCACCCATGGGACAGCAGAGTCCACACGGCAGGTGCCAGCAGAGGCCAGGCTCCGGGGAGGCTCAAGTCAGCCTGCGTTCCCCTCTTGTGCCACCTCCGCAAGGCTGCACCGGCCCTCCAGGACCTGGGGCCACCCCTCCGGGCCTCTTTCTCAACCTGACTGCTGGGCCCAAAGCCCCGGATGTACGTGCCCTCCCCGGGACTTGGGTCGGGAGTTCTCCGGACCAGCTCCTGCCCCACCCGCTGAAGCCCCTTCCCTCATAGGGCCTCGACGCTCCAACCCAGCTGAGACACAGTGATCCCTGCATCAGTCTACATGGACAAGAAGACACCTCAGTTCGTGGGGTTCCAGCCTGAGAGGGAAAGGTCCTGGCTGGGGGGCCGTGCGTGACTTACTTCCCCTCCTAGAGCCCCAACTCCCTGACTTGCCTCACAAAAGAGGGGTGAGGTTCACCCGGGCTCGAGGGAAGGCGAGGGTGGCAGGGCTGGAAGCGATCCCGACACCCAGCTTCCAGCCGTGGAGGTGCTGAGGGGCGGGACTCAGATGGCTGTCTCCCGGCCTGCCCTTTCCTCCTCTGCCTTCCGGGTTCCAGGAGCTGAGAAGCTGATGGGGAAACCAGTGAGTATGCAAATCCCTGCATTGTTGGGAAATGATCCCGGGGAGCTCCCAGAGGATGGCCTGCTGCCAGTCCCTCCCCACCCCCAGGTCCCCCACCTCGCCCCGGGGCTTCTCAGCAGCAGGGGCCTGACCCTGAGTCTGCTTCGAGTTCAGTCTCAGAGGCGGGGTAACCCTGCACAGGGGGAGTACGGAAACCTCAGTCTCCCCGGCAGAGAACAAACCAGCCCCAAATGGATGAAGCTCCCTTCCTAGGATGTCCCCACCCACTCTGTCCCCATCCAACTCCACTCGCCTGAGGAAAACCCAGCGGTCCCCAAAGGTCTGGGGCATTTCAGCAGGGAGCCCGAGGGCGCTGAGGCTCCGGGGGAGCAGCCCACCCCCCCAGACCCCACACCCCCAGTGCTGCCAGCATCTCACACACTGCTGGTCTCCCGCAGGGCAGTTGGTGTGGGGCAGTGACTGGGAAGAAGCCACCCTTGACAGCCGCCGCCCACCCCCCGCCGCCATTCCCTCCCCTACACAGAAGGGCAAGACCCCTGCCCTCAAGGTGGGGCCAGGCAGGTCTCCGTCAGAGAAACTGGGATTCAGCGGGACACCAATCTAGGAGTCGGGAGGGGATGGAGCCGGCACCTCACGCCCTGGGCATCCCTGGTCCCCAGAGGCTCCTGCCCCCAAACAAGGCAGTCCCGGGATCCTAGCACTTCTGCCCCAGGGCTCCTCAAACCCCTGGCTCATTTTTTCCCCCCCTAGACCACAGCAGAGTGGGTGGAGTAGCGGGTGGTGAGTAAGAGCCTGTTCCAAGGACCTCCTCGTTGATGGGAAGGGTGTGGGAGATTTGGCTGAAAAGAGACAGGAAGTGGAGCCCAACAATTAAGGAAATGTAAGCCATCCCAGGCCACGGTATGTAAATCCTTCCAGCTAGTTCCTGGATGGGGAGGAGGCAGGCCTCAGGCTGTCATCCTGGGATGTGGCCTTTTGAAGGACATCTCAGGCAGGTACTGGCCATCTCAACTCGCTCACCCATTTAAAAATGGCTGCAAAACTAGGTAGAAGGGAAGGATCAGGCAGCCCACCCCGCCCCACCCTGGGTTAGGCACGGAGCTGGGACTGGGAAGGGTCTAAGGGCTGATTCTGGCGGCTCTCCAGGTTAGAGCCCCACTGAAGGCCAGGGGCGCTTGTGGGGGCGCTGCCTGCCACCTGCTGGCACCTCCTGGTACTGCGTGGCAGGAGGCCGCAGAGCCACTGGCCTGAACCAAGTGCGGAGAGACAAGCACCTTCAATAGGAGCCAAAAATAAGACTCTAAAGAGAATAATATGGAAAGTCCTGAGGCAAAAATGGGAATTCTTTTTTCTTTGCTTATTGTTTTTGTGTTTTTTTTAACGTAAGCTCTGTGCCCAGTGTGGAGCTTGAACTCACAACCCTGAGATCAAGAGTCGCACACTCTATGGATTGCCCTTCACAAAGTTGAAAGCTTCAGAAAATTCCAACTGTTACGGGTAACAAATCACCCAAGAAAAGTCCTCAGGAACTGGAGGGATAAGAAGCAAAGGAAAAGGAGAAAAAACACAAGTATTCACATTTAATAAGTGACTTGGGCAATAAAGTCACAGTGAGATCTGTGTTTTCACCCTTTGACACTCCTTGTGGCTCAGCAATCCCACCACTAAGAATCATATTTGCAAAATGTAAGCCACTACAACACTGCCCAAAATGGCAAAAGATGAAAAACAGTATTAATGCCATCAGCAGAGGATTGGTTAAATAAATTGTGGTGTACACACACATAAAGGAATGCTAAATAGCCAACAGAAAGGAGGTTTCTAAGCTGCATTCATAGAATGCTTTCTAAGCTGTATTTCTAGGTGAAAAAAGTATGTACCATTTTGGTAATAGGCACATGTGCCCGTGGGCATATCAGTCATTTGTGTACAAAGCTCCTCTGGAAGGATCCGCAAGAAACTGCCTCTGGGAAGGACAGCGGGTCGCTGAGGGACAGATGGACTTATTTTTCTCATTGACCATACTCCTGTACTATTTGAATATATTCCATTATTATTTATTCAAATTAAATCTTTTAACGCCTCCTCAGGGTACAGAAATAAGTTCCGGGGGTGGAGATCCGAGAAGGGTTCTATCAGCCAGGGGCCTGCATAGGTTATCTTTGTCCGAGAACAGTAAACGCTTAGAGCACACATACCCCCATCAGCATAACTGCCCGTTTTGAAGATCAAAATGGTTGAAGTGCAGCAACTGCTTGTGGTTCAACCTAATGTTTCTTTATCAATCATCTCCATGTACTAATGAATCTTTGTGTATGATGCAACACAAAGTGACAACTAAAAAAGGCTGAGCCAGAAAATAAACGCAAACTGAAGGCCTGATATGTACCTCCCCAACTGCCCCCCAAGCCCCGGGCCATCCTCCAGACCCTCCTCCTTGGGGACCACCGCCCCGTGCTGAGGTGGGGGTCGGAATCAACACCACGGCCCATCTTAGCAGTGATGACTTTACTGGGGTGATTTTACTCTACAGAAGTTTTCCAAAGTGAAATTGGTTTCCAGTCCCGAAGCTTACCACTTAGAAAATTCAGACATGGTAACATTTACACGAACACAGGAGGATCCCAATGCCTCTTCCTCCGTCACCGTCCCAGGCCCCAGCAGGACAGCAGCCCGGAGAGGCACACGTGTACAAACACACACGCTCACACTCACGCTCCACACGGCGGCGGGCTTTGGACGTGGGTTTTTTTATGTGCAGTCATTCATGCCTCAGTAGTTGGGAGTGAGGGTGAGGGGCACACAAGTCAGAATAAAAGCAAAAACTGGGTCGCAGAGTGTTTCAAAACAGCATATTTACTCCTTTCAAATTTAAGCCATTTAAGTACTTGTTTCAATTCCCTTATTCATCACACAGGTCAAGGTATCAACAATCCACAGAGTATGCGATAGCCCCCAAAGGCTCCATTTCTCAAAGCACCCCGGAGGCCCCCAAGACACGGACAGCAGCTCTGAACCCCTGTGCCCTCGGCCCACACCGGCCCCAACTCCCGGCACTTCCCTAGGGCCCTCCCGCTGGCCCTGCAGAGCTACCGGGCCTCTCCTTCGTGGGCTGTCCCTGCTCTCCACCTTCAGCTTGCAGGGTCTGATGCTATTTAGAACACTTGGAGTTTCAACAGAATATACGATTTCCTCAGCCCCTTGAAGAGTAAGCGTACTGGAGACTGCCTCGGGAGCTGTGCAGACGCCATCCTCCCAGAAGACATGAAACAGAACTAACATGGGCCTGGATTTTTTTTTTTTAAATGTCTTATAACCACCAACAGGAGCGAAGGGCTACTTCTTCCTATTGTGGAGATGAGAAGGCTAAAGGTGTAAAGCAAAATACTCCTGCAGACCCCGATAACCTGGTGAAGGGCTGCCTAGGAGGAAGTTCCTCTCAGGGGTCCTGGCAGCCACTCCGGCAGGGTCACTGGTCAGGGCTGAGTCTGTCAGACAGACCAACTTAATTACCAAAGCGACAAATTTCACAAGCATGGTAGGCATCTCTTGGGGTTTCTGCCTAAACGTCTCCAATTCAGAGAACATAAGCACTCTCGTGACTTAAATATCTTGTCTGCAGCCAGCTTACGGGGAAACTTGGGAGGTCCCCTAATCAATGATTGAAAACTTTACAGAGAAAAAGATATAAAGCAAGCAGCCTACCTCTAACCATGATCACATACATACGTGTGTATTCATATACACAGGTATGTTTTTACATAATGCAGCTTTGTAAGAGCAACCCCACCAGATCTCAAGCAAATGTCAAACCTTGAGAGAAATATTCTCAGGTTTGCTGTGTGCTCTGCTCCGGGCCACAGAGACCACAGGAAGCCCCGCTTTTCTCTCCCGGGAAAGGAGAGAAAATGACAAAGGAGGGTACAGGAATCTTCTGGTCCCCATGGATTTAACCTTTGTAATTTTTTTTTTCTTTTTTTTTTTAAGGAACAATCTAAATATAAGAAACTATTTTCTTAAAAACCCTGACATTGGAGTTCTTGCTACCAAAGACATCTAATTAGCCACAGAGTCAAAAAAAAAAAAAAAAAAAAAAGAAAAGAAAAAAGAAAGGTTAAGTTTATTTGAGAACAAGAGTGAAAGCTTTTGCACATCCAACAAGGTAGACTCGTTTTGCTAACAGAAGCCATCTGTATTCGGCTCTACCAATATTATCACAAGGGAACATATTTGTTCTAACAAAGATATGGGCCTAAGTCAAGGACTATGACTAGACAGCATCGAAGGAAAGATGGGGCCCCAAATCTTATCTCCTAGACTGATTCACAACATAGGATTTCAATCAAACACTCCTCATGCAGTGGTTCTCAACCTGGCTTCTTATCAGAATCCCAGGGACTCTCTGGAAGGAGATCCCGGCTACTAGACTGCACCCCAGTCGGAGTCTCTGGGGGTGGGACCCAGGCATTGGTAGGTCCTTAAGCTTCCCAGGTGATTTCCGTGAGGAGCTGAGGTCAAGCACCACTCCAGAGGTGCGTAATAGCTCAACCAATTGGCAAGCTCCCCAGCCTGAGCAGCCCTGTGAGGAAGGGGGTCTGCTGGGCATCGCTGGATCTTGCAGATCCTATCTCTCACTCTGCTCAAGAATTCCAAACGTTACCAGCTTTGGGGGCAATGCTGAGCCTTTCCATATACCTTAGTGATTTTTAGAGCAATGTTTAATCAGGCAGATACCAGCAAAGAAAGAAAAATGGAAAAAGGAAGAAATTTCCATAAGGCATGATATGAATAAATAAAATAAGTGAAAAAACAATCTCAGGTCTAAAAGTAAAGCATGAGAAGTCAACACCTGTGAAATTTTATTTATATAAAAGAATAAAAATATCTATTTTAAAAGGACTGATTTAAACTTAGGTTTTTCAGCTTTTCCTGTTCCTTGAACATGAAACTGCTTCCAACGCAGAAAGATTTAAGATAGGTAATTATTAAATAAACCCTCTTTACCTTCCCCCTGAAAAAAAAAGAACCATGTTCCCCATTTTCTTTATGGTAAACCAGATTCTTTTCAGTTAAGAATACCGGCAGCAGCACGAGGCAGATGCTCAGCTATGTCGGCAGGAAGGTATGAGCTGTACAACGGCATTACAAAACGTCCCCAAAGAAAAGAAGATGGTAAAAACAATAGAAAAATAATAAAACACAAACAAAATAAGAAAATGCCCGATATTTACAGCCTCCCTCTGAAACGTGACCTATGTTCTACCTTCAGCATGAAACAAAACCAGAGAACATTTCTCGATGGGTATCACAGATGAAGCTGGTGCCAGCCAGTTTGGGGGGGGGGGGGGGATGACACACATTCATTCCAAGAAGGGAGAAATGCACACTTAGCAAGTTGCTGGAATTATAACCATGTCTTGGTCTTCTTGTGGTTCTGTCACTAAAAATGACACACAGTAAATGATCCAGTGTGGTCTTACAGAAATGAGTCGTCACCACGTTTCAGAACAAACTATTCAGAGTCACAGGCACTGGGTCTGGGAAAGCAGAGGTGGATAGCCGCGCACTCAGGTGAGGGATATGTATCTTTGTGAGGTTGGAGGAGGGAAGCAGGGCTCTACAGCCCGGAAGCTTCTGCACTAATGAGTCTTCTAATAGTCCTAAAGGGAGAAAAAGAGAGTCCCGACTTACTCTCAGAATACAAGTTGGAACCCAAGAAAAAAACCCATCAACAACCCTGCTAGGGGATGGTTCTATGGCCAAATGTAACAGACGATATTTCAAGTCTGAAAATGTCCCCCATCTTCCAAGTCCACAGAGCAACCAAAACATCAATTCTGCCCTTAGAAGGCCCCCTGAGCTCACCAATCAAAAACAAAACAAAACTAAACTAAAACAACTAGTCTTAACAATTCATTCATTAATCAGAGAATTTTTCAGTAAAAATGTGTGACCCCTCTATCAAAACAAAAACAAATACAAAAAAACTCAAAAAACAAAAACCAAACAAAAAAACCCACTAAGTAATACTTAAAAGTTGAAGTGTATCCAAATGGATACCCCAGTCTTTAAAATGAGAGTTGTAACCTGCGATTAGGAGCACTCAGCTCTGAAGAAGAACACATTTTTCTAATCATCTACAAAATCACCAGCCTCTCTCTGAAATGGTCTGGCTGATACTTACAGCTCGTGGTTTTTTGTTTAACTTCAGATCAATCCTGTGATAGAAAAGATAAAACATATTTGCATTTTAATTTACAGAAAGAGGGGCCAGGAATCAGCTACTGCATAGGGCACAAGCTATAACAAAGACTATTTGGTTATGTAAAACCCACATTCTTCATTAGACTATGTCATATTTAGTGACATATTTACCCAGATAGTATTAAGCAAGTATTTAAAAACATAAGCAGATACTTTCGCCACAAGGCAAACTTAGATGACAAAAAGAAATATACAGCAGTTATGAAAGCCATATAATTTGAAAACTATTCAAAACTATGCGTTAAAGAGATTGGATTAAGAGGGCATGCTCTATGTTAATGTGTTAGCTTTGTAACTATAGCACTTTGATAATCACTGAGACACATAATGATTAAGAACAGGAAAGAGACTAGGAGTTTGTATTTCTGGACATGAAACACAAAAGAAATTAAACAAATTTCAATTTTTAAATCTTTCCAAAGCAAAATATCAAGATCTTAAACTATTAATCTCCTTATGAAGCAAAGCCAGAAAATCAATTGAAATGTGAATTAAAGTAAAGGTTATCTATTTTTAAAGAAATTAAGATGCATAAAAGTGAAGTTTACTTAATTTTGCTTAAGTTATTAAATAAAATGTTACCTCCATCACGTTTTTCTGTTTTTAAAAAAAACTTCCCAGCCTAACCTAATATACATACCTACAATTAAACAGATAAACTATGGGTTAGAAAGGTCTCAAAAAGGCATATTGGTCTCTACACACTAAACAACACAGCACAAATACTAATTCAAATCAAACTTACTCAAAGTCATAATCAAACATGCCAGACGGGCTGAGGGGCAGCATTTGAAAGGAAGAAAGCAATAGAAATTAATATACTAATTCAATAAATTAGTCGATTAGCCACCCTAGCAAGATTTGTAGAAACAAAATCAGCTTTAAGAATCTTAAGCCATAAAGTTTCAAACATCAAAGCACCAAAGATTCTGTGGTTGGGAGAGTCCCTTCCCTCACTGGATTTCGTATCAGAAGAACAGACTATGAAAGGAAAAGTTATTTCATTAGAAAACGAGGTACCTGCAGGCCGCCTATTAGCTGCCAGATTCAGAGTTAGAACTTTTAAAATATGTAATTGTAGTGAAAAATATAAATAGTGCATTAGAAGAAATAGAGAAAGAAGGGTTTAGTCATATAATGAAAGGGTGCTTTGAAGATAGTACTAACAATTCAACACAATACACTTTGACTAACATAAAAGATAAAAACATTATACATTTTTAAAAAGAAAACATTTTGCAACTTTTAACTCAAGTCGTAAGTTTTAAGAATGTCCAGGGAACGTGGAACTCTTTTTCTAAAGCATTCATCCTAGAAAGCCAAGGGTCGAATGAATAAACCTCAGTGACAGTCTTGTTCCAGAAAAACTGCAGTCACTTCACTTTGCCCCTGAACTGGTGATGGCAGGTAACTGTTTATGTCAGGGCCAGTACTGAGAACCCCAAAATCTACAGTCCCCCCCTCCCCCAGTAAGACAAAGGAGAGCTGACATTCACAGCACCTGAGCCTCAGGGATCTGGAAGGAACAGTCCAGGGGAGGAGGCTGTTTAGGGCATCACTGCTAACAGGCATGATCTGGACAGACCTCCAAAGCAAACATTAACACTGAGCATGACTCCAGATCTTTGGCTGGCTCCAACACCTCTCATGCTGTAGACAGGTGCTAAAACAATATGCAAAATGCTCTACTTTCCTCTTGGTCCATGTTTGTAAGAGTGCTAGAAGAAAGTGTAACTTCAATATCTCTTATGCAGCCGCCTCACTGAAGTCATTTGAGGAAGAGTACACAGCGTACAAACCAGGAACTATCAAAAATTTTAATTTTTAGGGACCGCTGCTGGCTCAGTTGGAAGAGCTTTGGAAAAGACTCTTGATCTTGGGGTCGTGAGTTCAAGCCCCACATTGGGTGTGAAGATTACTTAAAATAAATAAAACTTTTTTAAAAATTTAATTTTCAGCCTAACTTAAATTTGTTCGCAAATTAGACTGTACCTACTTAATGAAAATGTCACAAACTATCTAGAAGAATTCTAGAGTTTTATGTATTAGTAAAAACCTCTAGGGGCGCCTGGGTGGCTCAGTGGGTTAAAGCCTCTGCCTTTGGCTCAGGTCTTGGTCTCAGGGTCCTGGGATTGAGCCCTGCATCGGGCTCTCTGCTCAGCGGGGAGCCTGCTTCCCCTTCTCCCTCTGCCTGCCTCTCTGCCTACTTGTGATCTCTCTCTCTCTATCAATAAATAAATTGATAATTATTTATCAATTTATCTCTTTTTATCAATTTATCTGTTTATCTTTTTATTTATCAATAAATCTCTCTCTAAATAAATAAGTAATATCTTCAAAAAAAAAAACCTCTAAGAGCAGCTATAAGTTATTATTTCAACTTTTTTTTTTTTTTTAAAGATTTTATTTATTTATTTGACAGAGACACAGCAAGAGAGGGAATACAAGCAGGGGAAGTGGGAGAGGGAGAAGCAGGCTTCCCACCAAGTGGGGAGCCCGATGTGGGGCTCGATCCCAGGACCCTGGGATCATGACCGGAGCCGAAGGCAGACACCCAATGACTGAGCCACCCAGGCGCCCCTCAACTTTTTTCTTTAAAGGCACTGGGACTTATTATACAGATATCGTGTAAAATATAAAAATTCAGAACACTGTGGTCACGTATGAATGCTAAAAATTATTTGACAAATGTTCATATTCCTCAAGAGGACAAATTAGAAAGTTTTCCTTTTTGCTACAGTACCGTATTCATTTGCTTTACTCACCCCTACACACTGCCTGGCACACAGTAGGCATTCAGACAGTTGTTGAAATAATTCACTGTTGACTTTCTCTGAGTACATGGGGTGTGACAAGTTGGGAGGAGAAACAAGTACTGTACTGAACGCAAATGTACAAATGTGTAGGAACGAAGTGCTCCACCCTCCCACAATCTGAAAGAATCACAAAGACATGAGTAGGGGACAAAGGCTTTGGACACTACTTGGCTGAAGCTGGTGAGAATCTGAGAAGCTCCACTGGCCCCTGAAATGCCACTCTCGTGCACTGAGCCTCTTTATACAGGAAGAAGGCAAATCAGCTCCACTCTGCTCCCTTGGGGCACATGGGCACCTATGACCAAGGGAAAAGGCCAGCCAGGTGTTAAACCAGGGCCACGACAAAAGGGTCCTGCTTTCCAAACAGAAAACACCATTTGTGAAAGCAATAAATAACACCCAAGATCTTTATTAATCCTTCCATTTTTCTGGAAGGAAAATAGAAGCCATTTTCCTCTGGGAGCCAGAGGAAAAAAATGGTAAGAAGAAGTACTGTTCCTATGGAAATCTACTAGAAACCTACAGAAGGAAGTTAAAGTTAAGTTCATGCCTAATTCCCTTTTAGGAGTCAGCTGATCATGGCATTAAAAAAAGAGAAGTATCACCTACAATAAACAGTAGCTATCTACTATATCATTAATGGAAAAAATGTCCCAGAAACTTTCAAGGAAATGTCCCCCTACTCTAGACACCGTGAAATGGGAGAAGAATCATTACTTTAAAATAGCATGGTCTGGGGCGCCTGGGTGGCTCAGTTGCTTAAGCGGCTGCCTTTGGTTCAGATCATGATCCCAAGGTTCTGGGATCGAGCCCGAAATCGGGCTCCCTGGTTGGTGGGAAGCCTGCTTCTCCCTCTCCCACTCCACCTGCTTCTGTTCCCTCTCTCCCTGTGTTTCTGTCAAATAAATAAAATCTTTAAAATAAATAAATAATAAAATAGCACTGTAATAAATTTAATACAAGCAACACAGAGCATGGCATTTAATTACCTCAACAATTTAAAAAAATATTGTAAGAGTCTGGTTCCCTGCTACTGTTTGTGATGAGCTAGCATTAGTCCCGCCACAGTGATCAAATAGCCTATAACCTTACACACACAAAAAGATGTGCAATCCTTGCTATTTCTTACTGCGGTCATGAGATTGGCATAGTGGTTTTTGGTTTGCTGGCAAGTGTTAAGCAGCGATCTTGAGTCACCATTTGGAGGAAATACTATTTCTGCACTCTAAAACCCACCACAACCATTGACAAGAAAAATTCTTAAAAAAAGTAGAGAATCTGTTGATGCCTAGGAGGCTTAAAGCGGTTCAAGTTCGTTCTGTATTACCGTATGTGCCATGAGCATGAAGCTAACGATGTGAATGTCTTGGGTGTGTGAAGGAATATCCCACAGGTCTGTGGGGCAACCCAACCCAAAGGGCACCACAGGACAGGGAACCCCGCCGTTCTGTGCTTGCGTCCTTTCACCTCAGTATGTAAGCTCCCAAGAGGAGCGGGACAAAAGCCAGCCTGGGGACACCTGGCCTTCATGCCTGGCAGAAGAAAGTTTGAGGTCAGGGCAAGTCTGCTCACTCCAGAAGCTACGCATCCCCCTCTCCGAGGACTGCTGGACAATTATCTGAGTTAATAGGCCCTGGCATTATCATACAAACCCCAGGCAGAGTGAATGCTAAAATCCTTTCTGGGTGACACCTGACCTCTCTGTCCACTGACGTCATTCCTATCTCATTACACACTGTAAAACAAAAACAAACAAAAATACACACACAGTGGACAAACATTATCTAGAAAGGTACTCTCACATCTTATAGGCTATATTATTCCTCTCTGATATTTGAAATCAGCAATTACAGAGATAGACAAAACAAAGAAGTCATAAGCAATCAAACTCCTTGTATTTAAAAAGAAAAAAAGGCATGTCGGATCAGCTCTGTCCACCCACAAGGGAGTAAGTATAAGCAGGGACCAGGATTAGGAGCAAAAGATTCTCGCCCACTTGGCAGCTTCCCAACATGTACGAGTGGCATATTCCCAGTCCTATTTTACAGACTTCCCCTTTTCCTCCTCAGATTCAATATGGAATGAAATTCTTCTACACCAGAAACAGGGAGAAAGCGGTCTTCCTTCACCGTTACTCTAATGCCCACCCACTCCTCCACTGGAAAAAACTTCGCCTGTTTCTTTTGGACCAAAGCAATTTCTCCCCACCTGCAACAGAAAGACGGCACCCATCCTGAGGAATTTTTACTCTAGGAAAGCCCCTTCGCAGCAATAGTCATGGCAGCTCTGGGCAGGGGAGTGGGGGCAGTGGGGCGGGGCAGGGGGGGCAGGGGACGTCCCTGCCACTGACCTGTGTCGGTTTTTATTCTTCCGTTTTTTATGGCTGCTGTGATGACTCCCTGAGGAAGTAGAAGAAGCCGCCTTCTGAGGCTTCACTCCCTGCACAGATCCGTCCAGATCCTCAGGGTCCTCCTGGCTGGGCTCATTCTCCTGATTGTGGAAGTCGGGAGAAGTATCACTCTCCGTCCCACTTCCTGGCTCCCCTGGAGGGAATAAACACAAGTCCCAGAAGCATCAGCAGCACTCCTCAGGCAGTCTGTCCGTCAGCCGGAGAAGATGTTGTTGAGCACTAAGAGATAAAAAAAGTGACGACTTCCCATCTTCCAGGACCAGACATTCTAACTGCCAGGAAAAGACTTGCTCACAAAGATATGTGCAGTCAAAGCATCAGAGTTACCAGAGGTCCAGAAACATAAGTAATCTGAAACAGTGTAACCAGAAGCAACCCACCTAAGGACAGCAGGGGGATGGGACCATACAGGCAGGAGTCCCTCCTCTTGGCTGCATAAAGGTCACTTAAACAACAAATACATTAATGGGATTAATAATTATACAAGAATCCTGGGTTCATTCTCCAAACCGTATGGGTTTGGAGAGAAGGGAGCTCAAGAGGATAGGAGCCCCATTATTCTGAGAAGTCTTGAGAATAGTATTTAAGGGATGGCTGGATAGCTCAGCTGGTTAAGCATCTGTCTTTGGCTCAGGTCATGATCCCAGGATCCTGGGATCGAGCCCCACACTGGGCTCCCTGCTCAGCTGGGGGCCTGCTTCTCCCTCTCCCTCTCCCCCTGCCTGCCACTCCCCTTGCTTGGGCTCTTTCTCTGTCAAATATATGAAAAAAATCTTTAAAAAAAATAGTATTTAAAAAGTGGTAGTAATACTCTTCAGCTGACTTGTATTTCCAATTTTAAAATTCCTTGTATATAACAAGCAAATTCAAAAACAATTTGCATAAATATGTATTTTTAAGAATAATAACATAGGGGTGCCTGGGCGGCTCAGTCCTTAAGCAGCTGCCTTCAGCTCAGGTCATGATCCCAGAGTTGTGGGATCAAGCCCAGCATCAGGCTCTCTGCTCTGCGGGAAGCCCGCTTCTCCCTCTCCCACTCCCCCTGCTTGTGTTCCCTCTCTCGCTATATCTCTCTTTGTCAAGTAAATAAATCTTTAAAAAAAAAAAAAAAAGAAGAAGAATTACATATATTCTAGTAAATGTATAGCTACTTTTTTCCCGAAAGGAATTTCTTGAAACCATAATAGATAAGGATGGAAGAATACTTTCACTTTACTCAACTACTGAAGGAGCCCAAATATGTACATGGTTTCTTTTTCTTTTTTTTTTCTTTTTTGTACACTGTTTGTTCCTAAAAATTGTCACAAGAGGTTATGTGGACAACAGGACCAGGGACCAGTTTTCTTCTTCTTAGATCTTTGGGTTATGAAGTGCTGGGAAGGGATTTCAGATTGATTCGCCCATGGGTACAAGAGTAAAAGAAAGAGACGGTCTGCAAAAAGCAGAAGAAATGGAACCAGATCTCAGAAATCATGAGACCCTATTTTTTGAACATGTCATGAAAGCAACAGAAGAGGGAGCTCTACAGCTATGAAGCTAGAAAAAGTATCCTGATGAATCCTGCTTCTAAACGTTCAGGAAAACCAATTTCATATAAACATTGGAAAACAAACTTCAAAACTTACTACCCAAAACTACAGTAACCAAGATTGTGTGATACTGGATAAGAAGAGACATAAAGGTCAACAGAATTCAAAGTCCAGATATAAACCTTTATGGTTAGGGTCAAATGGCTTTGAAGGGTGACGAGACAATTCAATGAATCATATTTTCAATAAATAATGCCGGGACAACCGGACATCCTCAAAGAAAAGAATGAAGTTGGGCTCCTGTCTCACGCCACACACAAAAATTAACTCAGGGGCGCCTGAGTGGCTCAGTGGCTTAAAGCCTCTGCCTTCGGCTCAGGTCATGATGTCAGGGTCCTGGGATCGAGCCCCACGTCGGGCTCTCTGCTCAGCGGGGAGCCTGCTTCCCCCTCTCTTTCTGCCTATTTGTGATCTCTGTCTCTGTCAAACAAATAAATAAAATCTTTAAAAAAAAAATTTTTTTTTAAATTAACTCAAAATGTATCAGGGGCCTAAATGTAAGAGTGAAAAACTTATAAAACTCTTAGAAACCATTTGATTAGGCAAATGGTTTCTTAGATATGACCACAGAAGGAAATCTAACAACAAAACATATATAAATATGTAGAGAAACTGGAATCCTCACACATTGCTGACGGGAACAGAAAATGGTACGGCCGCCTTGGAAACTGTCTGGCAGTTCCTCAAAGCCAAAGGATAGACTTAACAAATGATCCAGCAATTCCACTCCTAGGTATATATCCAGGAGGAATGAAAATAGGTTCACACAAAACTTGTCACGAATATTCACAGCAGTATTATACCTAGTAGCCAAATGACCACTAACTGACAAATACATAAATAAAATGTGGTATATCCATACAATGGAGTACTATTCAGCATTAAAAAGAAAGGTAATAGTAATACATGTCTTGTTTAGGGTTTTTTTTTCTCTTGTGTGATTATAGTGGTAAGAGCCTATAGTTTATAGAACTACCATAATACCCAGCAATCATATTTGTGGGTATTTATCCAAAGAACTGAAATCTGGATTTTGAAGAGATACCCACATGCCCACGTCCACTGAAGCATTATTCACATTACCCAAGGTGTGAAAACCACCTAAACATCCATCAATGCATGAATGGATAAAGAAAATGTAGTATGTAAATACAGTGGAATGTATTATTCAGCCTTAAAAAAAAAAGGAAATCCTGTCATATGGTACAACACAGATGAACCAGGGGATCATGCTAAATGAAATAAACCAGTAGCAGAAGAACAAATACTGCATGATTTTATTTATGGAAGGCATCTATAACAGCCCGATTCACGGAAGCACAGAGTAGAATGGTGACTGCCAAGGGGAAGGAGAAATGAGGAGTAGAAAGTTCCAGTTACACATGAATAGGCTCTAGAGATCCGCCGTACAACACTGTACCAGTAGTTAACAATACTATATTAGGCACTTAAAAATCTGTGGAAGTGGGGCACCTGGGTGGCTCAGTGGGTTAAAGCCTCTGCCTTCGGCTCAGGTCATGATCTCGGGGTCCTGGGATCGAGCCCTACATTGGGCTCTCTGCTCAGCGGGGAGCCTGCTTCCTCCTCTCTCTGCCTACCTCTCTGCCTACTCATGATCTCTCTCTCTGTCAAATAAATAAATAAAATCTTTAAAATAAAATAAAATAAAATAAAATAAAATAAAATAAAATAAAATAAAATAAAAACCCATCATTTGGAGAGACATACAAAACATGTATACAAGAAAATGGAATGAGGTCTAGGATTGTCAATTTAACAGGAGGGGGAAGTGAGAGGAGGGGTACAGACAGGGCACTGACCATGCTCTGGGGTTTGGGGCAGTGTTATGGGTACACAGGTTTGTTTTTTTACCTTATTTGTATAGACTGAAAAACTCACTTTGGTAAAGAGTTAAAAAGTATTCACTTTTCTCTGTAGTTTACTTCGATAATATCTGTAACATGCCTTCCCAGGCTATGCTTTTAGGACTACATATGGTGATACTCTTTTTGGAAAAGTCTAGGGCATTTTCCAAAACCAAAAACCAATCCTCTGTTTCTCCAGACACCAATGATTTGATTCCACTCTGACACTTACTACTAGAGTCAGGGCAGCCCCACACGTTAAGGGCTCAGGCCCACAAGCATGCCCGCCTCACTTCAAATACCAATCCCAAGTCCCAGACCTCTCATACTTCTGACCAACGGAGCTATAAATCAGGGGGTACCCTAAACCCCCTTTTTAGGTTTCATAATTTCTACAATAGCCCCAAGAACTGAAGAATACGATTTATTTACTGTTAATGGTCTATTACAAAGGATACAACTCAGGAACAGCTAACTGCATAGGGCAAGGTATGGGGAGGGCTAGGGAGCTGCCATGTCTTCTCTGGGCACACCATCCTCCTAGCACCTCACTTCGTTCACCAACAAAAGCTCCACAGTTTAGGGTTTTAGGTTTTTTTTTTTTTTTTTTAAAGATTTTATTTATTTACTTATTTGAGAGAGAAAGTGCACACACGCACGCTCACGGCAGGAGTGGGGGGGGGCAGAGGGAGATGCAGACTGTCCACTCAGCGGGGAGGCTGATGCAGGGCTTAATCCCAGGACCTCAGATCATGACCTGAGCCAAAGTCAGATGCTTAACCAACTGCACCCCATAGTTTAGAGGTTTTTAAGGAAGTTTCATTATGCAGTTACCGGCGATTAACTCAGTCGCTAGCCCTCCTTCCCTCTCTGAGGTGTGGGGTAGGGCTGAGTTCTAAGCCCCATCCTCAAGCTCTCTAGGGGGCTCCAGCCCTCAGTCATCTCCATTAGCATTCAACAATTTATTTTGTATGCAGTGTATGCTACATACTTGTCATTCTTATCACTCTAGAGATTCCGAGGGTTTTAGGAGCTGTGTGCCAGAGCAGGGCACAAAGACCAAATATGTATTTCCCACCATACCACAGAAAGTAACTGTGCTGTATTTATGAAAATCACCCTCTGACACAGTAATGCCCCTTCTGGGACACCAACCTACAGAAATAAAAAGCCCCTTACAAACAAGCTAGTGTACAAGGAAGTTTACTGCAACATTGTTTATAGTGGGGAAAATGGAGACAGTGTGAATACTCACCAAGGGGGGAGGCACCACCAGACTGCTGGGTATTTTCGGCTTTTGCAAAGAATGTGAGGTTATAGCAATAGCCAACAGAGTCCTAACTAGAAGCCAGGCACTGTTCTATCTCCTTTACATATATCATACCTATACCGCTCACAGAAACCTCTACAACTCTGATGACCATTTGACAGAGAAGGGAACCGAGGAGGCTGGAGTTGAAGAAAAATCTGCCCAAGGTCACACAGCTAATGAGGGAAAGAGTCAGGATTCACATTTAGAGACAGTTTGGCTCCAAACCCCACACTCTTCATCACGACTCTATACACTTCTATCTGGATGCACTCAACCTGCAGGGGCATATGTGATAAGTGAAAACACAGATAATATGGACTGCTGGATCCAATTTCTTTAAAAAAAGAAAAATCCCCTTTATGATATAATTAAAACTCCCTCAATAGATGCAGAAAAGCATTTGACAAAATATAGCATCCTTTCTTGATCAGAACTCCTCACAGTGTAGGGATAGTGGGTACATACCCCAATATCATCAAAGTCATCTATGAAAAACCCACAGCGAATATCATTCTCAACGGGGAAGAACTGAGAGCTTTTCCCCTACGATCAGGAACACAGCAGGGGTGTCCACTATCTCAACCGCTATTCAACATAGCACTAGAAGTCCTAGCCTCAGCAATCAGACAACAAAAACAAATAAAAGGTATCCAAATTGGCAAAGAAAAAGTCAAACTCTCACTCTTTGCAGATGATATGATACTTTATATGGAAAACCCAAAAGACTCCACTCTAAGACTGCTAGAACTCATAGAGGAATTCAGTAAGGTGTCAGGATATAAAATCGATGCACGTAAGGTGTCAGGATATAAAATCGATGCACAGAAATCAGTTGCATTTCTATACACCAACAACAAGACAGAAGAAAGAGAAATTAAGGAGTCGATCCCATTTACAATTATACCCAAAACCATAAGATACCTAGGAATAAATCTAACCAAAGTGGCAAAAAATCTGTACTCAGAGAACTATAGAATACTCATGAAAGAAATTGAGGAAGACACAAAGAAATGGAAAAATGTCCCATGCTCATGGATTGAAAGAACAAATATTGTGAAAATGTCTATGCTACCCAGAGCAATCTACACATTTAATGCAATCCCTATCAAAATACCATCGACTTTTTTCAAAGAAATGGAACAAATAATCCTATAATGTGTATGGAACCAGAAAAGACCTTGAATAGCCAGAAGAATGTTGAAAAAGAAAACCAAAGCTGGTGGTATCACAATTTCAGGCTTCAAGCTCTACTACAAAACTGTAATTATCAAGACAGTATGGTACTGGCACAAAAACAGACACATAGATCAATGGAACAGAATAGAGAGCCCAGAAATGGTCCCCCAACTCTATGGTCAACTAATCTTTGACAAAGCAGGAAAAAATTTCCAATGGAAAAAAGACAGTCTCTTTAACAAATGGTGTTGGGAGAACTGGACAGCCACATGCAGAAGAATAAAACTGGACCATTTCCTTACACCACACACAAAAACAGACTCAAAATGGATGAAAGACCTCAATGTGAGACAGGAATCCATCAAAATCCTTGAGGAGAACACAGGCAGCAACCTCTTCGACCTCAGCCACAGCAACTTCTTCCTAGAAACATTGCCAAAGGCAAGGGAAGCAAGGACAAAAATAAACTATTGGGACTTCATCAAGATCAAAAGCTTTTGCACAGCAAAGGAAAGAGTCAACAAAACCAAAAGACAACTGACAGAATGAGAGAAGATATTCGCAAATGACATATCAGATAAAGGGCTAGTATCCAAAATCTATAAAGAACTTCTCAAACTCAACACCCAAAGAACAAATAATCCAATCAAGAAATGAGCAGAGACATGAACAGACATTTCTGCAAAGAAGACACCCAAATGGCCAACAGACACATGAAAAAGTGATCAACATCACTCAGCATCAGGGAAATACAAATCAAAACCTCAATGAGATACCACTCACACCAGTCAGAAGGGTTAAAATTAACAAGCCAGGAAATGACAGATGTTAGCAAGGATGTGGAGAAAGGGGAACCTTCCTACTCTGTTGGTGGGAGGTGTGTTGTGGCCACTCTGGAAAAGAGTATGGAAGTTCCTCAAAAATTGAAAATAGAGCTACCCTATGACCCAGCAATTCCATTACTGGGTATTTACCCTAGAGATACAAATGCAGTAATCCGAAGGGGCACATGCACTCCAATATTTTAGAAGCAATGTTTACAATAGCAAAACTATGGAAAGAGCCTAGATGTCCACCAACAGATGAATGGATAAAGATGTGGTATATATACACAATGGAATATTATGCAGCCATCAAAAATGAAATATTGCCATTTGTTTTGACATGGATGGAACTAGAGGGTATTATGCTAAACAAAATTAAGTCAACCAGAGAAAGACAATTATCATATGATCTCACTGATATGAGGAATCTGAGAAACAATGTAGAGGATCCTAGGGGAAAGGAGGGAAAAATGAAACAAGACAAAATCAGAGAGGGAGATAAACCAAATGAAACTTTTTTTTTTTAAGATTTTATTTATTTATTTGACAGAGAGAAAGAGATCACAAGTAGGCAGAGAGGCAGGCAGAGGGAGAGGAGGAAGCAGGTTCCCTGCTGAGCAGAGAGCCCGATGCGGGGCTCAATCCCAGGACCCTGAGATCACGACCTGAGCCGAAGGCAGAGGCTTAACCCACTGAACCACCCATGAGCTCGCATAAGAGACTCTTAATCTGAGGAAACAAACTGAGTGTTGCTGGAGGGGAGGTGGGTGGGACGGACGGGGTGGCCGCGTGATGGACACGGGAGGGTATGTGCTATGGTGAGCGCTGTGAATTGTGTAACCCTGATGAATCATAGACCTGTACCCCTGAAACAAATAATACATTTTATGTTAATAAAAAAACCTTTTTTTAAATAATAAAATTCTTTAAAAAAAGTCTTGGAATAAATAAACAAAAAAATAAAATAATAAAAATAAATAAAGTAAAACTCCAAGTGAAAAAAAAAAAATCCCCAACTCTGTTTGTCTGCGTGTGTGTGCGTGCGCGCAGGAGGCTGTGTTAGGATGTCAGGATGACATCAAGCTGTTAATGCTGGTTACCTCAGGAAGCTGGGGCTGAAGTAGAACACGGGGTAACTCACCTGTCTCATGGTCCCCTCTAAATAGTTTGACTTAGTAAAATCAGAATATAGTCCTTTTCTAGTTTAAAAAAAACAACAACAACCTCTAACAAAATATAAAAAGACGAGTGTTAAATGGAGACCTATGATTAGGACAGCCTTCTTTTCCCACAGCCAGTCCTGTTTTTATGTAGGTTAAAAAATGTCACCTCCAAAATTGCAAATGGCGGAGGCACTGGGGAGGGAGGGAACAGGCTGATGTGGCAGGAGGTCATGTGGCAGGAGGATCACAGACAGGGAGACAGCAGGGGCACAGGACTGAGTGGGGGCTGGGCACAGGAAGGGGGGATGAACTAAAAAGGTGGGAGACAAGTAAGAAAGGTAAGTTAGATACAGCAACTTCTGCCTACACTGCAATTCTATTAAATGACATTACAGAACCAAACCAACTGTTCCCTCACTTTGGGCCCACTGCTATGGGCGGACTGAGTCAACGGATGAGTCGGACATGTTCTGTTAGCCCCCCTGAGCAAACACATACAAAAGAGTGTAAACTGAATCAAAGCCCTGTGAACGGAGAATCCACCTGTGTTACTTCTCTGAAGAGAGAACATCCCTGGCAGTAACAGATGTCCCAAAGCACTGAGACGGATATTAAGTCTCACGGGAGCCAGAGAAGAAAGAATAGATTATTCAGGAAAGCTCTACTGAGGAGGTGGAATTTAAGCTGGATCTTGAAAAATGAGAAGCCAAAGTAAGTGCAAAAAATAGCAGAAGCAAAAGCGGGGAGATGAGAAAACACAAGGTACATTTGGGGCAAACAAATCAAACAATATCTCTTAAGCAGACGGCTTGAGAAATGAGAGGTGAAACAGCGAGGCAGGGTAAGAAGAGCCATGAGTGTGGGATTAAGGGATCTGACCTGCAGAGGCAGTGTGAGATGGTGGTTAGAAGAGCTGACTTGTTGCTTAACCTTTTGGGCCCCGTTTCTCCATCGGTGAAACAGGAAATCTTTCTCTACACTGAAAATCTCAGGACCAGGCACTGGGGTTGACGCTGGAGCTATGGCCATGTTCCCTACTTTCAAGGAGCCTATAGTCTGTCTCTATCCTTCAAGGAGTAGCTTTGAGGAATAAATGAGATCAATGCAAAGCGGCTGAGTAGTATCTCGAACACAGTAAGTGTTCGAGTCTCAATATCCTCGAGATCTACAAACACCCAAGTCCAATTCTCAACAGGAGATAATCTGCCGTAAAAGAGTCGTTGACAGGACATAAGGCAAAGTCAGCGAGTATTTCTAAACGGAGAAACGACTTCGAACAACAAATGTTTCCTGAGTTCTCTATACAAACCTGCGTTTTGGGATTATTGAGCTAGAAGTGGTTTACAAGAGGAACTGCAGCCTGGGAAACCAGATTAAACACTGTTAAAATACAAAGAAGTGCAACCACAAAGTAAGAATAATTGCCTTTTTTTTTTTTTAAGGTTTTATTTATTTATTTGAGAGAGAGAGAGCACAAGAGGGGGGAGGGTAAGAGGGAGAAGCAAACTCCTTGCTGAACAGGGAGCCCGATGCAGGGCTCGAACCTGAGACCTTAGGATCATGACCCAGGCTGAAGGCAGATGCTTAACCAACTAAGCCACCCAGGTGCCCCAGTACTTGTCTTTTCTTGGCTCATGAAAGTAGGGGAGAAGTGAGAGCAAAAGGGGTGGGTTACAACACCGTGAAGTGCAGCAGTGAGTCAGTCAACCACATGATACTGTCACCAGGAAAAGACACGTAAGTTCATTTCTCACTGACATATAAGTAAGCAACTTGGCCTTAAAGAATGCCAGATTTTGATTAAGTGTAATACACCTACAAATGAGACACTCTACTTATTTAAACAAAAACCAAAAAACCCTTATTGAATAGTAAGTGCTAAGGCACTAACTTTGATCAGCACAAGAATTTTAAAGGATAAAAGAAAGATATCCAACAATGCTTCATGCAGCCATTTACTTATCCACTAGAATGATTTAAACGCTGAGGAAAGATCTGGTTTGATGAAAACTTCAGAGGAGTCTGATAAAACAAACAGCAGGAACTAGGCTGATCCTTTAAAGGAAACTGGATAAAATCTGGCTGTTTTTCTTCCATTCTTTTTACAAAAACACACAAAGCTTCACTAATTTGTGTAAAATTCCCTTTTGGGGATCCTGCTAATCCACTCTATCATGCTAGTTTGGGTACAGAAGCCAAAGGAAGCAGAAAGTAATGCATCTTTAGTTTTCTTTTTTCTTCCTTTCTTTCTTTCTTTCTTTCTTAAGATTTACTTATTTATTTACTGGCAGAGAGAGAAAGAGAAAGCACAAGTAGGCAGAGAGGCAGGCAGAGAGAGAAGGGGAAGCAGGCTCCCTGCTGAGCAGACAGCCGAAGCAGGGCTCGATCCCACGACCCTGAGATCATGACGTGAGCCGAAGGCAGAGGCTTTAACCCTCTGAGCCACCCAGGCACACCCCGTAACGCATCTTTAAAGAAAGTTTTCAAAACAGTTTGAACTCCAAAATCCTTGAGATCTAAGAATGTGTAACTCAAAATCCTAAGAGAAAAGAATGTGTACTTCATCACCACCAAAAATCAAGATCCAGGAGTCATTCCACAAGATTTGTTATACAGAATTTCTGAGACACTGGAAAGATTCTGTACAAAGGAAAAAGAGCAAAAGGTGAGGCAGACCATTCCTCTCATGGAATTAAAGCTTGGTTTGTATCACTTGGGTCTTTCAGGGACCCTCAACTTGGTTTAGAGGTCTAAACACCCAGCAGAAGAAAACATAAAGTCTTTGAAAGATGGCAGCTTCTTCTTCACCCTCAAATTATTCTACAAATACTTGAGGTTACAATGAGCAGTGCACGGTCAAAAATAACCAGGCACACGGGAAAATTCAACTTTATGAGTAATAACCAGTGGAAGCAACAGACAACACAAACTCATCTTTAAGGACTTTAGAGGTTGAAATTAAACACAGAATATACAACAACTAGGCTTACTCTGCTTAAAGAAGTAAAAGAAAGTTTAAAAATAATCTTTTTTTAGATTTTTTTTTTTTTAAGATTTTACTTATTTATTTGACATGGAGAAAGAGACAGAGAGTAAGCACAAGCACGGGGAATAGCAGGCAGGGGAGAAGCAGGCTCTCCACTGAGCAAGGAGCCCAATGTGGGGCTCGATTCCAGAACCCTGGGATCATGACTTGAACCAAAGGCAGCTGCTTAACTGACTGAGCCACCCAGGCATCCCCCAAAAATCAAGGAGAGGTTTAACAGCAAATCAGACTCAACTGAAAGAAGAATTAAGTGAACCAGCAGGTGGCCTAGAGGCAAAGACAGAAGACATGGAAGGGCTAATAAAAGACGTAAAGGACACAAGGAGAAAGGTGAACATACATGTAAGCAGAAAAGGAGAAGACATGGGACAGAGCTCAGCCAATGCAGTATGTGAAGAGGTAATAGCTGGGAATTTTCCAGTACTGATGAAAAATATCAAGCCACCATTTCAAAAAGTCCAATGGAACCCAAGTCAGATAATTACAAAGAAATTTATACTTAGACACATGATAGTTGACTACAGAAAATCAAGATGAAAATAAACTCAAATATAGCAGGAAGGGGGTGCCCAGGTTGCTCAGTAGGTTAAGCGCCTGACCCTTGATTTTGGCTCAGGTCATGAACTCTGGGTCCTGAGATGGAGCCCCATGGCAGGCTCTGTGCTCAGCAGGGAGTCGGCTTGAGATTTCCTCTCCCTCTGCCCCTCCCCCTCTTCTAAAAAAAAAAACAAACAAACAACAAAACAGCAGGAGGAAACGGTAATGACTGGTGGTGAGACAGAACAGATAGAACGCAACAGAATTACTTTAAAAGGGCTCTGACCATTTGAATTGATAAACTCCAGTATTTATGTAATTCTCTATTCTAAAAAGAATTTAAAGCAGTTTGCCAAAATTCATATAATAAAATCCAATAAAATACATTTGAAACGAGACAAGTAAAACAAAGAGGAATAGAAGACTTAAGTAAGCTGGATGCAACACTAAGATTCATTCCCAAAACGCATGCTATAAATTCATACTTGCTTTCTAGAGAACCACTAAACATTTTAGCACCTATACAAAGAAACAGTCCATTATCAGATATTCATTAAAAACCAACTAGCTGTTCAAGGAAAACAACTATTCCTTTTTTTTTTTTTTTTTAAGATTTATTTATTTAGGGGCGCCCGGGTGGCTTAGTGGGTTAAAGCCTCTGCCTTCAGCTCAGGTCATGATCTCAGGGTCCTGGGATTGAGCCCCACATCGGGCTCTCTGCTCAGTGGGGAGCCTGCTTCCCCCCCTCTCTCTGCCTGCCTCTCTGCCTACTTGGGATCTCTCTCTCTCTCTGTCAAATAAATAAATAAATAAATCTTTTAAAAAAAAATATTTATTTGAGAAAGGAGAGACAGAACGTGCATGTGGGGGGGAGGGGAGGGGCAGAGGGAAAGGAGAGAGAGAGAGAGCAGACTTCCAGCTGACCGGGGCTCAATCTCACCACCCCGAGATCATGACCTGAGCCGAAATCAAGAGCCAGAAGCTCAACCAACTGAGCCACCCAGGCTCCCCTCAGGAAGGAAAAACAACTATTCCTAAAAATCATAATAATTAGTAATGATAGTAAACATCTGTAACATTCTCTTGTAATAAATACAGTAGCACATTTAACAGGACCAAAATATAATTCATCAAATGCAATGTTATAGGGAAGACCAGGAAATACCACTCTGACATATTCCACAGATGTGGCTCAAATCAAGGGGGAGATCTCAGGGGAATGGATGGCCTACACCTGCTTCAGAAAACCTTCAATACATAAGTGCTTGTCTCAGCCAAGCTTCTGTAAGTGGCGGTGTTAAGATTCATTTCCACACGAGTATCTAGGTGCAGCCATTCCGTGTGGGTAGTTAAGAACGGAGCCAGATGCTGAACCACCCACTGAGCCAGGAGGAAGATTATGGGCTTTCGTGAAAGCTGAAGAGTCAAACATCATTCCACCTCAACTCACACAAGTGAGATCCAAGGTGTTCCGTAACCAGTCTTATGACTTCAGAAAACAGATAATACTAGCTCTACGCTGTAGAAGTGGCAATTAATTGAAAAGAAATAAGATTTAACTTATTTAAGTCAAAGTCAAAGAAAAATCAAAAGGACTCAGTATAATTGATTAGGTTGGCAGAAAGGAGTCAAAGATGCCTTCAGAGTTTCAAATGAGGCAGAACAGAAGGACTGTAACAGAAAAGCTGAGCAGATAAGTTTTGAAGGAAACAGAACAATTCAGTTTTGGATAAAATGTTTGCGCTTGGATATCTGAGCAGAAATGACTAGAAGACATTTTCCAGAATTTCCTAGATATTTAGAAATCTGTACACAGAGATAGTCATCAAAGGCACTGAGTAGTTCTCATTCCCAAACCACCAAAATCTATCTTCCTCAAATCACTGGCCCAGTGCAAACACAAAAACTGGATCCCACAAGACAGATCACCTGAAAGAAGTAGACAGCCACAATACAAAGAGCAGGTTATGTTTCAGGTGATCCAGAGCACAGGAAGAGTGTCCAATACAGACAGCTACATAGAGTCTGACTCAGAGAGATAAATGTACAGATCTATATATCCTATCACAAGACATTAGAAGAGAACTAGACTATATGGCTTACCTACAGAGAATGATACACTTTCTTAACAAAGTAAATACTAAGTAAATAAATATAAGTAAATAAGTAAATAAAACACACAGGTACATGCTGTTCACAGGATGCGATTCTCCTAAGAATTATTAAATTGGGGACATAGAGATTTATCAGATATGGCTGAAATTTTTCATGATAAAAGGTTTTCTTTTTAAATTAAAAAAAACAAACAAGGGGCGCCTGGGTGGCTCAGTCGTTAAGCGTCGGCCTTCGGCTCAGGTCATGATCCCAGGGTCCTGGGATCAAACCCCGCATCAGGCTCCCTGCTCAGCAGGAAGCCTGCTTCTCCCACTACCATTCCCTCTGCTTGTGTTCCCTCTCTCGCTGTGTTTCTTGCTGTCAAATAAATAAAATCTTTAAAAAAAAAAAAAAAAGAAAAAAACAGAAAAACTCCCTAACACTTATCAGCAATGAAGACATATCTTTGTGTCTTTCAGCAGCTAGAGTCAACCTCTGCATGACAGAGGAGGCAGGAGGGACGACATGGTACTTTCTTCCTCAAAAAAAAAAATTCTGGGTCCTGGGATCGAGCCCTGAATTGGGCTCTCTGCTCAGTGGGGAGCGTGGTTTCCCCTCTCTCTGCCTACTTGTAATCTCTCTCTCTCTCTCTGTCAAATAAATAAATAAAATCTTTAAAAAAAAAACAAAACTAGCAGAGACTAGGGATATGCAATGTTTGTTTGTTTTTTTTAATTTAAAAAGAAAACCTTTTATCATGAAAAATTTCAGCCATATCTGATAAATCTCCATGTCCCCCATGATTAAGGAGACTTTCAAAATAATTCCTAACTTCTAGGTTGAACAGGAATTAAATATAAGGATTATTGTGGCTTAACAAGAAAAGTAGTAAAAAAGTAAAGAAAATAAACTTACTCTTTTCAATGAGCTGATCCTGAACTCCTGCCAATGCACTTACTGCCTAAAAGAAAAAAACCACCTGTTATCAGAAAAATTATCACAGACCTCCGGAGAACGCTCAGACAGCAGGGAAAGAGAAAACCCGCAGAAATTCAACTGAGATGTTCTTCCACCATGGGCCCCAGAAGAACTCCCCCCACCTCACTTACAGCTGCTGAAGTAACTGAGGATTTACTGAAGAGCCGCTCAGCTTCCTTAAACTTCCGGTTCCTTCGATCATTTTTGCTATTGGAGTTTCTAAAACACACACAAGAAACTCATAAGCACCAAGCTGTATCTATGGCTCGAGCTGAGGACGGCCCAGGCACATAGAAGGAATTCTCTCTCTCACTGTCTCTCTTTCTTAAATTACCAATTTGCAGACGGAAATGCCTCCAACACCGTTTGGATTGACCAAAATGACCTTTACGCTGAAGGCCAACACAGACAGCAACGGGATCCAATACACGGCAGGCACTTCATTGTGGGACATTACTTACTTGGTTCACAGTCACTGTATTTTTAATATGTATTTATTTTGATACTTATTATTAAAAACAACTAGCAGGAGCGCCTGGGTGGCTCAGTGGGTTAAAGTCTCTGCCTTCGGCTCAGGTCATGATCTCAGGGTCCTGGGATCGAGCCCTGAATTGGGCTCTCTGCTCAGTGGGGAGCGTGGTTTCCCCTCTCTCTGCCTACTTGTAATCTCTCTGTCAAATAAATAAATTAAATCTTTAAAAAAAAAAAAAACTAGCAGATACTAGGGATATGAAATGTTGGTCAAATAAGCTTAATTGAAAAACTTCAATGAACACAGGGCACCTGGCTGGCTCAGGGGAGCATACAACTGTTGATCTCGGGGTTGTGAGTTTGAGCCCCACACTGGGTTTAGAGACTACTTAAAAAAATAAAATCCTTTAAAAAAATGTAAAGAACTAATCAGAGTTCCCTAAGGAAATGGCTGCTATCAGTTCTGGGATAAGAAAAGGACAAGGTGAGTCTAAGACACCTTGTTGGGAAAGCAACAAGATGCTCGAAGACTAAAGGGTCCCGTCAAAAAGACAAAGGAGCTCCCTCTGTCCACATGTGGGGCAAAAAGGATAATGATGGGCGTGTGTGCTTGGTCACTAGGCTGTATTTATGATGTATGCACTTCTCTGGATATATTTCAGTAAGTTCAGAGTAAAAAATAAGGCTCTACAGTAAAAAAGTGACAGCAATAGATTCCAACACAATTTTTTTTTAATCCACTGATCTCTAGAGATACTAAAGAGGGTCAGAGATAGAGAACGAAAGGGTAAGAAGATATGAAGGGAAGATTCTTCTTTCCAAATGCCAGTAATCCATATACAAGGATCAGAATCAGCAGTACATTAAGTGAGTCATGTAAAAATCAACAATGGATATTAAAACCACTGAATAAAAACTTGGAGGAGCAAGGGCGCCTGCGTGGCTCAGTCGTTAAGCGTGTGCCTTCCGCTCAGGTCATGATCCTAGGGTCCTGGGATCGAGCCCCGCAATCGGGCTCTCCGCTCAGCGGGGAGCCTGCTTCTCCCTCTCCCACTCCCCCTGCTTGTGTTCCCTCTCTCACTGTGTCTCTGTCAAAAAATAAATAAAATCTTAAAAGAAAAAACACAGGAGGAGCAATATATTCACAATGTCTAAAAGTACAGTCTGCAATTACAAAAAGAAAAAAATGAATTTTTACAAGGGAAATTATACACTTAAACTTCATACCAATAATGGGACAAAATGATGTTACATGCCTCCCAATAAAATAAAAGTAAACGATGCACCAGGCATAGAAATCACTTATGCAACATTTTTGCCAAAAATCCTTAAAGGATCTCTGAGGTCACAAAAAGAAAAATCTGGAATTGAGGCATTCTGCAAGACAATCTCATGAATAACTTTACCACCAAAAAGGGTAGGAGACTCTCCTAAATGAAGAGTTGAAAGAGACATAATAGCCAAACACAATACATGAACACTGAATGGATCACAACAAGGTAGCAAAGCATGTCGGGGACAATTAGGGGAATTTGAATAAAGACTATAGTAGGTGATACTATTAGTGTAATGCTAATTTTCTACGTGTGATAATTGTGGTTAGGTAAGAAAAATATTCTTAGGAGGTAACTGCTGACATAATTATGGGCAAAGTGTCATGTTATCTACTTAAATGATTAGCAAAAAAAAAAAAGTGGGGGAAAGGAAAGCTATAACTATAAAGGGGCAGCAGGCGGGAGATCTTTGTGGTGATCAAATACTTCTGTATCTTGATTGCAGCGGTGCTTACAGGAATCTACACATGGTGACAGAACTACACATACACATTGTACCAGTGTCAGTTTCCTGACTTTGATATTCTACTAGTTACATAAAACCCAACCACTGGGGAAGACTGGGTGAAGGGGTTACATGGGACCTCTCTCATATTGCTGCAACTTCCTATATATCTCCAATTATATCAAAATTTAAAAAAAAAATTAGGAGAGGGAAGGGCAGAGAAAAGAGAGAGAATCTTAAGCAGGCTCCACACCCAGCGCAGAGTCCAACGGGGGGTTCGATTCCACGACCCTGAGATCATGACCTGAGCCGAAATCAAGAGCTGGACACTTAACTGACTGAGGCACCCAGGTGCCTCTAAAAATTTTAAGTAGAGCTATAGGTGTGTTTATGTTTATATACATTAGAAAGAAAGCAAATGTGGCAACATGGTAACAACTGTTGAATGCAGGCGAAGGGCATCAAGTGTGCACAGCACTCTTTCAACTTGAAGTGTTTCACATTTGAAAATTTTCAAAAAGCTTAGAGAGTTTTCAAGAATAGTTATTACTAAATAAACTGTGGTATGGTTAGCAGACAGGTGTGGCAAATATTGTAAAGGTCAAACTCATGACTAAGAAAAAAATGGAAAACACTAACACAGTGGTGAGTCAGGTACTGTCCTTTGCTGCACTTTGTTTATGCCTCACACAACCCTGTACCAGGGGCCCAGCTTTCCCCATTTCCCAGATGTGAAGATTTGTCCACAGTTACTCAGTGAGGCAGAGGCTGAGCCAGAGTCCAAACTAACCTCACATGGCTTTCCACACCACCACTTTACTACTGCTTCCTTGCCAAGTTGCTAGCAAGAACACAGATAGTCCAAAAAACAATCACCAGGGCACAATGCCAACACCACAGGCTTCTGACACTCACTTCTGGTTGGTGAGATACCGATCCCAGCCACGAATAATATTGCCATACATCTGAGTGTCTTCCAGGTAGCTTCCTTCAAAAGCATAGATCTGTCTCTCCAAGTTTGCCAGTGTTTCCTGGGAGATGAAAAGCAAGGAAATGGATAATGCCTTTTAAATGCAAACATTAACTCTGACTAAACCAAACTCTGAATATTAGCCTTACACATTCAAGCCCCGCCACACTAAGCCACCCCAGCTGGAAGGACAAGACATGGGGAGAAAAAGGCTGTTTCAGGCTAAGACAGTCGAGACCTTAGACCTGTCTTATTGGAACCCTTTGAGAATACAAGGGAATGTACAGATCCTGTCTCCAGAAAAATGTGCAAAATTCTGCATATACTTCGGAGGGCTTGTGGAAACCCAGCCGTCAAGAACCCCCGCTCAGGCAGAACGTGAGCAGTCTCCACTCCCACGCACAAAGGTACTGCTGCTGGAGAGAGGAAAGGGTGAGCAGCCTTTCAGGGCCAACTCGCTCCCCTCCCCGCAGGCTCAGAGAACGCCGGCGATGGGCTGTCAGTTGCCATGGAAACCTGGAAGGGCAGCTTCAGGTGAGTTGGCCCTCCCGGGTGCCCAAGCCTAAACGCGGGGGGTGGGGGTTGGCCACCAGGGTGCCTGGAACCCTGGGTGCATGTCACAGTTCTCAATTCCCTGGACTGAGTCCTTTCTCTTCGCCTGTCACCTTCTAGATGTTCCCCAAAATATCACAGCCGTGCCCGTCAAAAACCCCATCCAACGCATCTCATCTCGTAGTCCTCAAAAGGACATGCGCCCCTCCATCCTCCAAAGGCCGGACTGGATGACTGGGTCCCCCTCCCACACTCGCCTCCTACCCCACCCCCTCCAAGCCCACTGGCAAGCCCAAACAGGTCTCTTACGGCCCCCCAGACACTCCCGAACCCACCCCTCAAAGACCACAGACCTGCCCGCCCTCACCCACCCCGCAAAGGCCAAGGACACAACTGCCCCTATCCCCAAAGGTCAGGGACACTCGCCTTCCTCGAGCCCCCACACAGAAGCCCCCCACCCCAGGCGCCATCCCGCCTCCACACCCCCGCCGGCTCTGGCCCCTTTCCCGTCCCCCGCTCCGTGCCCCGCCCCCCGGGCCCCGGCTCTCCGGCTCCCGAGCTGCGCAGCCTGGAAGCCGTGGGGTCGGCGGGCTGCGGAACGCGCAGCCGGCCTCAGGCCGCCGGGCTCCCGGCCGCCGCGTTGCGCCGGGGGAGTAACGGCCTGGCGCGATCGGGCCGGGGCCTGGAGGCGGGGGCGGGCGCGGAGCCAGCACCGAGCGCCCCCGCGGCCGGCCCCTCACCGCCAACTCCTGCTTCCGCTTCACGAGCTCCGCCAGCTCCCGCCGGGTGTCCGGGATCTGCGGCGGCGCCGCCTTGTTGTGCATCGCCATGTTGGGCTCAGGCGGGAGGCGGCGGCGCCAGGCTGGGGGCGGTCCCTGCGCGCCGCCGCCCGCCAGGGGGCGCCCGCGCCGCACTGCGCCTGCGCGCGCGGTTTCCGGAGCCGCGCGCCGCGCCGCGCTAGGGTCCCCCGGGCTCGCGCGCGCCCCTCCTGGTCGGGCCGGGGATGGGCCCTGCTCTGCGTCCTAGCGGATGTTGGCTCCTGGGCGGCCGGCTGTGCTTCACAGACACCCCAAATTCACCTTGTCCAAAACCAGACCTCTCCCGGGTCACTGCAGTGAATGACTTGCCCTGTCCGCCGAATTGCTCGAGTCAGAACCGTGAAAATCATCGTCGCTCTCGGCTCCCGCGTAAAGCCAGGTCCTGAGGACTCGCCTCCGGAGGAGCCCGCAGTCCGCTCGCTTTTGTCCATCACCTCCCGCTCGTCCAGGCCCTCCCTATTTTTGGCTCTATTATTCCCACAGCCGCCTCTTCCCACCTTTAGCTCGATTTGATCCTTACTCACAGTGGAGCCAGGATGGTTGGTGTTTGGAAAGCAAATGGGGGGTCACTCTCCTTTCAATGGCTTGACATTGCCCTTTAGAGAGACAAATTTGTGCAGCGGTTAAGGTCACAAGCCGAAGCCAAAACCACCTTGTTCAAAATCCTACCTCTACCATTGCTACGCTGTGCCATTTTGCACAAGTAACAAATTTTCACTAGTCTCAACTTCTTCATCTGTGAGATGGAGGGAATAACAGCACTTAATCGCGTACAATTGTCCTGAGGAGTAACTCACTTCGCCTAGGGGCTTGGCAAGTAATCAAGGATTATGCAAACATTTGTTTTTATCACTAAGTCCAGCATCATTAACTTGGTTTTCATTTGGCTCTTACTTCTTCTGTAATTCCACTATCATGGATGGGATTTTTTTTTCATATTTCATTTTTTTTCCACCTTGCTTGGAAGTCTTTGGGTTTGTACAATCTGTAGATTGACCTCTTCCACTAGTTCTGAGAAATTTTCTTTTTCTTTAGATGTTCCTCTGCCTCATTTTCTCCCCCCCCCGAACTGAAATTGAACATAATAATCCTTTTTCTTTTTTTTTTTTTTAACTCGTTTCCCATCTTTTTGTCTCTCAGCTACATTCTGGATAATAATTCTCTTGTGTATTGATCTTGTAACCTGAAATCTTGCTAAACTCCCTTATTAATTCTAGAAGGGTTTTATTGCAGATTCCTTGGGATTTTTTTACCATTTCATCTGCAAATAACTTTCCAATCTCTATACTTTTTCTTTTTCTTGCCTTAGTGCTCGCTTCGGCAGCACATATACTAAAATTGCCTCAGTGTGCTGGCTAGGACTTCCAGTCCTACATTGAATAAGAATGGTCACAGTAGACATTTTTTTCAAAGATTTATTTATTTATTTATTTATTTGACACAGAGAAAGAGTTCACAAGTAGGCAGAAAGGCAGGCAGAGAGAGAGGGGGAAGCAGGCTCCCCGCTGAGCAGAGAGCCCAGCCCGATGCGGGGCTTGATCCCAGGACCCTGAGATCATGACCTGAGCCGAAGGCAGAGGCTTTAACCCACTGAGCCACCCAGATGCCCCCACAGTAGACATTCTTGACTCCCTCCCTATCTTAGAAGGAAAGTGTTCAGTCTTTCACCACTTAGTACATTAGCTGTAGGATTTTTGTAGATGCTCTTTATTGAGTAAGTTCCCCCTCTACTTTTGGTTTACTGATAGTTTTTATCATGAATGGGTACTGAATTTTGTCGAATGCTTTTTTTCTACACCAATTAACATGGTCATTTTTTCTCTAGCCTCTCGGGATAGTGGATTATATAGATTTATTCTCATATGTTAAACCAGTCTTGCATATCTGGAATAAACCTCACTTGGTCATGTTGTCTAATTCTTTTTATTTTATTTTTTTATTTTTTTTTAATTTTTTTAAGATTTTATTTATTTGACAGAAACACAGCGAGAGAGGGAACACAAGCAGAGAGAATGGTAGCGGGAGAAGAAGGCTTCCGGCAGAGCAGAGAGCCCGATATGGGACTCGATCCCAGGCCCCTGGGATCATGACCTGAGCTGAAGGCAGACACTTAACGTCTGAGCCACCCAGGTGCCCCTCTAATTCTTTTTATATATGTTGAATTCAATTTGCTAATATCCAGAATTTTTGTGGCTACATTTCTGGGATATTGGTCTGTAGGGGTTTTGTTGTTGTTTCTTCTTCCTCTTCTCCTTCTTCCTTTTGTACTGTCCTATTTGACTTTGATATCAAAGTAATACTGCCCTTATAAGTTAAGAAGGTACTGTCTGATATTCTAATTTCTGGCAGAGATGGTATAGAACGGTGCTACTTCTTAAAATTTGGTAGGCTTTTTCAGTGAAACCATCACCATCTGGGCCTAGACAACTTCTTTTTGGAAGCTTTTTATTTTTAATTATTTGAGAGAGAAAGAGAGAGCACATGGGGCAGAGGGAGAGGGAGAGACAACCTGAAGCGGACTCCACGCTGAGCGCAGAGCCTGACATTGGGTTCCATCTGACGACCCTGAGATCATGACCTGAGCCAAAACCAAGAGTCTGATGTTTAACCAACTGTGCCACCCAGGCACCCCTGGAAGCTCTTTCAATTACAAATTCAGTTTCTTAAATAATTATAGGACTATTCAGATTATCTCTTTTGTATCAGATGAATTTTGGTAGCTTATGGTTTTTGAGAAATTGGCCCATTTCATTTGTTAAATTTATGTGCATGGATAATTTCTATCTTCCAGTTCACTAATTCTCCCTGAAGCTTCTGTTCTTTCGCTTGCTGCCATTCCTTGTTCCATTTTCAAGTTTATCATTTCCTTGAGAATAGTAACCATGAACATTTTATAGTATCTTATAATTCAAGTATCTAAAGTCTTGGAGAATCGGTTTGTTATTCCTGTTGGTTCTCTCCTACACTAACTTTTCTGGTGTGCTTTAAAAAAATAATTGTATCTTTGCAGGGAAAAAAAATGTAGAATTAACTGGAGAGGAGATTAAAAAAAGTCCCTTCCTCCAAAAAGTAATTTCATTCACTTCTATCATACTTCTGGAGGCAACATTAGTACAGGATCATCTTAAGCCAGGTTCACAGCTTGAATTTTCCTGAGCTCCCAGGCTGCAAATCCCTGGGAGGATCTGATTTCTGATCATCTCTTTTACTTTGAAAACGATAGCCCTTTGGCATGCCTTCTTTTTGTGGGAAACATCTAACGGTCTATTGATTGTATGTGGGCTCTGAGTTTTGATTCTATCCCATTCAACATAGGGTAAGGTCTGATTGGCTAGAATCAAATGTGGTTTGCCATTAGATCAAAAGTGCTTTCTAGGCATCTGTGCTCCATTTCTCCCTGAATTCTTGTTTACTTTCGCTCTTGGCCTGATAACATTTTTACTAATGTGTCAGTTCTTGAATGCTCCCAGGAATTTTTTTGCTTATATTTTATCCAGAAGTTTTTGCTTCTTATAGCAGGAGGATTTACACACACACATAATAACTTAGTCCATCATTAACAGAAACCAGAAGTCTCACTGTTTCCACTATTGAACTTCCAGCCTTTCCAAAACCTCATTAGTTCATCACCTCAGGCATCTCTAAGTGCTAGCCTCTCTGTCTAGAAATATTGCTTTCTTTCCTCAACCCCACTGACCTCTTCTGGCTAACTGTTCATTCTTCTCTGACTCCCGAGGCTTTGTTAAATCTTCTCTCCATGCTTCCACAATCCCCAATGCTTCTCCTTCCTAGCATTGTCTGTAGCTGCTAGTTCCGTTGCTCTGCAATGGCCACACCTTGTACATCCCTCAACTACTTAGGAGGCAGTATATCGCAGTGGGTAAGAGTGTGGCACCTGAAACCAGAGTAGGTTTGAATCCCGGTGTGACCTTCTTTGTGCCTTGGTGTTTGCATCTGCAAAACAGTATAATACAAGCCTGTGTTAATGCTCATGAAAAATGGTTAGAAGTGTGCCTATCTATACATAGAAAGTGCTCTTAAGTTTGGCCAACTTTATTATCAACGTCTCACCTCATGGCACTTGTTAGGCACCTGATTATGGAATGTTTATATACTTTTATCAATCAACATGATGCTTTCCACACAGCTCTGACTTGGTGAGGTGATTTGCCTGAGCCACTGTTTACCCCTGAAAGGCCCATCCATTGTGATTTCTTTGAACCCACTATGAATCAAGAAGCCTAATGTACCAGCTGTCTTCTCCCTCAAATCTGTCCACTAAGCACCGCCAGGGAGCTGGGAAGGAATAGTCTAGAGCAAAGAGCACTGAACTAGGATTGAGGTGATTTTTCATCCTAGCTCTCCGCCTGCCTTGCTGTGGGACTTCAGGGAAATAGCCTCATTTTACAGAACTCCTTCCGCATACCCCTCTCTACTCCTTCTGTCCCCCGGACTGCTTGGTCTGTAACAATACATCTACCAATGGTTCAAAACCAACCTGTTCTCTAAGGCACACCCCAAATGCCAACCATTGCACAAGGTATACTTCCAAATGGCTGCTCCATTTCTAACTTGCAGCTGTAATTCAGTTGTTAGCACAGTAAACTTATACAGTCACTTGTTGGAATAACTCACTTGAACTTTAGAGTAAATGTGAACCTATCAACTGTCTTTTTCAATTGTTTCCCACTCGATAAGTGGAAACTACCCGAAGAGACCAGACAAAGCTTTAAATTCCAAAGCTTTAATTTAAATCAAGCAGGCTTCTCGCTTGCATAAACGCACATACCCAGGAATGTTATGGGTTTGGAACACCATCACACAAGCAGGCATTGCGTGTTGATGTGTGCGAGTCACACTTGGGCTTTCGCTAACATGCCTTTGCCTCATTCCTCACATCCATGACTAATTTCCACAAAGGGAAGGATGTTAAAAAATATAATCCGCTGTGTACTCTATCAAATAATAATCAACCCAAAGTATGTATTTCAGTTCTAAGCCTTTTAAAACCAAGCTATATTGTATACTGGCACACTCCGTACACTAATACAAAAATGATTTAAAAAAAACTCATTATCTGAATTGATTACTTTGCTTTTACTTATCACCAGAAGACAATAAAAGTATTTGAAAGCTACATTACCAGTTGCTCTTAACGAAGCGTCCTTTGTCCATGTCTGAATGAGGGAACTAGGTGACTAGGAAGAGGTTTGATGGGGAAAACCTGAAGATTCTGTCCTATACTTCAGCAGAACTATAGACCACCACAGAGGTTTTGGAGAGGGGCTCAGAAACAAAGGGCTGCTTTGTAGATAGCTTGGTTTTGACAGCAATGTTTTGCAGCCAGTGGGGAGAACAGGTAGAGAATAAAATTGCAAATGGCTAGGAGGAACATGAGTTACCTGGAAAAGAATTCAAGAAGAAAGCTTTAGGATTACATCAACTTCAAATGAGAAGTCTGCTAGTGATAGCTGGCTTTAGAGATGAGCAGTGTCTTTTCTTTGGCCCTCTTTTTATTTATTTTTAAAGATTCTATTTATTTATGGGGTACCTGGGTGGCTCAGTCAGTTGGGCATCTGCCTTTGGCTCAGGTCATGGTCCCAGGGTCCTGGGATCGAGCCCCACATTTGGCTCCCTACTTCGGGTGGGGGAGATCCTCTCCCTCTGCTCCTCCCCCTGCTTGTGCCCTCTCAAATCACATCTTTAAAAAAAAAAGATTTCATTTATTTATGAGAGAAAGAGCACAAGCACGTATACAAGCAGGGAGAGGAGTAAAGGAAGAGGGAAAGGCAGACTCTGCGCTAAGGAAGGACTCCGATGCGGGGCTCGATCCCAGGACCCTGAAATCATGACCTGAACCAAAGTCAGACACTTAACTGACTGAGCTGCCGAGGTACCCCAACCCTCTTTCTTAAAAAAAAAAAAAAGTATGGAGTGTGTTGGGGAGGGGCACCTTCCCAGATGTTTGTCCTGGAGAATCTTTTAATGCAAGAAACCATTCCTCCGCCAAAGCAAGGCCAAGGGGTCACCTAAGCACTGCCCAGCAGGACGGTGTTTGCAACAAAGCCAGAGGCTACCTGGAAGCAGTGGTAGGAGCACAAACTGAATGGGAGAACCTGGAGGCCAGCTTAGCGCCTGATCCCAGTGAGAGAAAGCCTCGGTCTGGATCCATCGAAGCCAAACCTACCTTTCAACAGGCACATATACAATAGGGGATCTATATTAGATAGGGAAGTGAGGAAAATAGCAGTCACAGTGGCCAGTGTGAAGCACGGGGGGTGTGATGGGGAGGGGGGCTGTGACTGCTCTCTTGTTGTTAGGGCTTCCCTACATCTAACTGACCTCATTAAGAATTCACTCTTTAAGGGGATCTCTTCCCTTCTTTTGCATGAACACTATACTAGTCAGCACTTAGTCCTGAGTGGGCATGGGTAGCTGGGACCTACAGCGGGTAGGTGAGAGAAAGACCATCTCACAGTATCACAAGTTTCCAAGAGGAACGGTGGGCAGCAGCACCGAGTAGCATCACCCCCACCCTGCTCCCTGCACTGCCCGCCCCCCCCACCGGCAACACAGCAGGGACAGGGATCCACTGGTACAAGACCTGCTATGTAGAACCTGCCGCAAAGGACTAGGAAAACCCCCTCGCTGCCAATTCAGAAAACCTGCTGCTTCCACAGGACCAGTACTCACTCGCTAATGTGGGAGGGTCTGGTCTCCAGAGCTGCTGCTAGCCCCCACTTCACTATTTCCTGGGCTCGCCGCAGCACACCCTCTGCAACTGCCTATGTTTACCTCAAAAGTACTGATACCGAGACCACTGTGGCTGCACACAGACCTATAAACACAAGGTCCTTCTGCCAAGAAAGAATAACCCTTTGAAATGGGGCTATATTTACAAATTTTATTATTTTTTATCCCAAAAATACATATAAATGAAAACCTGCTATTCAAATGCAGGGAGGCTTTTGCCTATAATGTAGTATTACATTTACATCACAAAACATTCATATGAAAATTATGCAGCTCTTTCACTCACACTTTTATGTACACGTGTACACACACACACACACACACACACACACACACACTATGTGTAAGTAGTTACGACTCTGCTACTTACACATATTCCTCTGTGGAAAATTAGGAAACAGGGCAACTCTCTTGCTTTCCGGCCTTGGGAAAGTAAATACAACCTCTCTGAACATTTTTTAAAAAGATGAAATGTGTCAACTTTATACATATACATACGTTGTTAGAATAAAGCAAGGACCGTGCTACATGAATGACACTGTTTTGCAAAGAAGGAAAGAGATAACATCCGAATAAAAATGCAAAGGTGAGCAGATATGATGATCAAAATGGTTATGTACACGCTCTATGGAGGAATCAGAATTCTCTCACAGGAAACCGATCCATGACCCATTTCAGCCTCTTGTGACGTTAAAATCAGCACCCACTGGCGGGAGCCAGGATCTTCCTACACAGTCGTGTGCTTCAGCACGTTCCATAAAGCATCTGTTTAAGTCCAACAGTTAATAATGAGGTCATGTGGTAAATTCCCGCCCCCCAAAAATGAAGTGCAAAATCAACTTCTGTGACTCAAGAGCTCAACCAGGTCAAAGCTTTGGCATATAATGGAGGCTGTTTTGGTGACAACCAAAGCTTAGTAAGATTCTCTGTATAGGGGTTTGCCCCCAAAACAAAAACAAAAACAAACCCAGTCCACGAAGCTTAACAACTATATAAATAAAGTAACTGTACAAAGAGAACAAGCCACAATTCCCCTTGAACCAAGGGTTTGTAGTTTTCTAGGCAGCAGTTCTGAAAGCACCAACTAAAGCCACGATGCTTCTACTGAAACACGATGTGTTGGTGGGACTGTTCTGAAAACAAATGCCCACAGGCAAGGGGCTGATGTGCCACAGAAAAAAGTTCAACCAAACAGAAGTCAGTTTTCTTATGCTATAACAAGGTGGTCAGCAACAGAGGAAAGACTTAAGGCAATAAGAGGCATTAACAGAGAGCACCATGGTGCTCTCTGGCTCAATCCCAAAACCTTTAAAGAAAGAAAAGGTCTCTCGAGAGTTTGGGCTGCTTCATAGTTTGCTAGCTGTCAGATACTTCCTCCTCCTCCTCGTCATCCTCATCTTCTTTCCTGTCTACTTCAGAGGTGTCAGAGGACTCGTGAAGCAGGACATACTCTCTGCTGCTGAACCCAAATTTAAGTACATCCTTTTCCTTTAGTTCATAGTATCTCTGTGGCTCAATGCGCTTGTTGTTCAAGAACGTTCCATTGCCTGAACCAAGGTCAATGATGTAGGGCCTCACCCTTCGGCCAACCGTCCCATCAGCACGGGTATATTCCACAAGCCTAGCAGAGATAAAAGAGAGAAACTTGTGAGCAAAATCCCAACTCAGACCATCTAGCATTTTGCTAACACCGCCTACATGACGTAAGTTACCTGGCTTGAACACAATGCCAGTTCAAACACTAGGAAATCAAGGGGAAGGTGTGGCTTAGGATCTGGAAATTGGGAGTGTTAAATAAACTTAGTAGAAAAGGCGAAAACTGGTTGCTGAGGGTGCAGAGGAGAGAAATTCATGGTAGATCAAAAGCTTAAAGTCGGAATCCAAGATCTCTTGCCATGACTTAAGAAAATACATTTTTGTGTTGTCCATAATCAAGATGCTTCTTTCACCTGTATTTCAACAAATCTTAGCTTCTGTCCCAATGGGAATAAAGCAGTGGGTTTTAACATCAGAGTCAAGGGAGCTAACTTTGAACAAGATCATTTATTAGGCTCTGCTGAGCTACAATCTTTTCAACCGTCGAATAGGGACATTAAGAGCTGGCCTCTCCCCCTCACAGGAGGGCTGTGATGATCAAACAGTTAACAGATGTCCTACGCAAATGGTCAAATACAGGTTAGCGGACACACATGCCAGCCACTCTCAGGTACATTGCCATTTAACTCCCCAAACAGGCCTCTGAGGAGGGAGAAACTGAGGCACAGAGAGTGGCTCACCCCAAGTCAAACCCCTGGGAGGTAGCAGTGGCAGGATTCAAAATCTGGATCTCTGACACCAAATGTGATGCTGTTAGATACATGTAAGGGATTATTCGAAGGGCAGTTAGATTCATAATCTTAAAACGAAGATTAGATCTGCGGAGTATGGGATTCTCCTGCATACACACGTGCGCAAATGTTAATAACCCTGAGACTCTCAGCTTCTGCCCACACTTCTGGTTCTTCCGGCAAACATACACTCACCGATACTGAAAGACCGCGTGCTGCTTTGAGCAGGAAGGATGATCGATCGGGATGTCTGCTATGCGGCGGTGCCGGCCCAGGAGGTAGGCGCTCTGCCGATGGATGTACATGACGGGAAGCACCTCGTCATTTTTAAAGGGGTAGAGGCGCCATCGTTTTTTAGGGATACGTGCTTCTGGGGGCTCACTATACTTAATGACGACACCCCGGAAGGTGTTGGTGTCCTCGAGAAGTGCCCCAGAGAGTTCAAAGCTTGGCTTTTCTTTAGCAGGTGCCTCTTTGTCTTTATTGTTGCCACCAGGCCGGGGAACCGACTCCTGAGCCTCATTACCACCAGTGCTAACTTCGTTCTTCTGGCGATTCTCCCGTCTTCGGGCATTGTAAAACTCCCGCTCTGCGTCCTGAGCCTGGAGATTCTGAATGTCTCGGTCCCGTCCCTGAGCCTGCCCACTCCCGGGCCTCTCATTTGAGTTTCTCCTCTGGTGGGAATGGCCCCGGTGTCTGTCGCGGTCACTGTTTCTAGCTCGCCTGTGTTCCTGGCCCGCTGATTCCCGGTGCTGCCGTTCCTCCCGTCCCCTCCGGGGATGATCCTCACGTTCCTGAAATTCAAACAGATCCAATAAATGAAAGGCAGTCCACACTATGTGAACAAGATGCATTCAAAAAGCCATTTGTGATTTGGACTTTGGCATTCAGAGCAAAATGTCCCACAGAAATAAGGTTAGCAGTGGTGGTTGTATCCCCCTTCAAGGTTACAGAGACTATTCCTACAGTCACCCGACTACAGCTCTAACGCTGCAAGTCCAGGTTCAGAGCCCTAGAAACTAGAGGAGCTATGGGCACACTCATAGGGAAGCATATACATAAAACAGAACTAATGGAGGTAAGTAGTCCTGTACAAGATAAACATATAAAGAAAAACATCTAGTTTTCTCATATGTCAAAAATGAAAATGTAATACTTTTAGAATATCTCATCTTAACAGTAACAAAAATTGTTCAATACCATGGAAGACACTTAAAAAGTAAGACATATAAGAAGAAACCTATAAAAATTTATTACTTTTTAAGATCTGAAAAAAATTAATAAACATATCATAGTTTCTTGAAAAACACTCAGTATTGAAATTCAGCTTTGTAGAAACTGCAACACATATCTATTAGTATATTAATAAGAAATAAATCAATAAGACAAACAATTCAACAGAAAAAATGGGCAAAGGATATTAACAACTTTCCTAAGAAGTAAGTATCTAATGAACACATGAATATAATCAACTTATCCTTACTAATAACCAAAACATCAGAGATCAAGAGGGAACCCTGCAAGCTATGAGCAAGGAAGGCCTCCCCACCTGAAAAGGATAAAGAGGAGATCCTGAGCACTGAGATCTCACCACCTCCCCTGCTCCCAAGGCCTTTTCCCTGCTAAACACACAGGGGTCAAGTGCAGGGCTCCTTACTCAGAGCAGGACTCAGTTTTTCTAGACTTCCTAGCTTCCAAAGACAAGCATCAAGAGGGAGCCTCAGATGCCTATCCCTCCTACCTTAAGGTACTCACAAGCTTGCCACCACTACCTACCAGAACTAATCTCATTATGCTCTTTATCCCTGATTAAATGAGTCACTAAAAGAAGCCACAGACTTTAGGTCATCACCACCACCTCCCTTGTATCCCATAGGGTTCTGTATATCCATTATTCCAATGACCAATTAATTCTCAGTCCTCACTTTAAAGCGGCGTAGACAGTGGCCCCTAAGTGGCTCAGTTAAGCGCCTGACTCCTAATTTTGGCTCAGGTCATGATCTCAGGGTCGTAAGACTGAGCCCCGTACCAGGCTCCACGCTCTGTGAGATGTCTGCTGGAGAGTCTCTCTTCCGCTGCCCCCCCACCCCTCTTGCACAGGGTAAATAAAAATGGGTAGACAGGCAAAATTAGTAAGAACTATGGAAAAGGATATGATAGATTATATAACCAGATAACACAAAATAACTAGGATTTCAATTATTGCTAAATAGGGTAACATATATAATATGGTTCCTTTTTAAAAATTTTAAAAAATATTTTATTTCTTTGAAAGAGTGTGCGCACGCACACAAGCAAGAGGGAGGGGCAGAGAGAGAAGCAGGCTCCCTGCTGAGCACAGCACCTAATGTGGGGCTTGATCCCAGGACCCTGGGATCTTGACTCAAGCCAAAGGCAGACACTTAACAAACTGAGCCATCCGGGTGCCCCATGGTTCCTTTTTTTTTTAAAAAGATTTTATTTATTTATTTGACAGAGAGATCACAAGTAGGCAGAGAGGCAGGCAGAGAGAAAGGGAGAGAGGGATAAGCAGGCTCCCCGCTGAGCAGAGAGCCCAATGCGGGGCTCGATCCCAGGACCCTGAGATCATGACCTGAGCTGAAGGCAGAGGCTTTAACCCACTGAGCCACCCAGGCACTCCTGGTTCCTTTTTTTTTTTTTTTAATTAAAAATTTTGCATGGAAAATACAAAGAGATACATACTAAAACATAAAGGAAAAAAGGAGCACATACGTATAAGAGAGCCTTGAAGTAGAAATATAAATATCGAGTTATTAAAATAGTTGCCTCTGGGGACTTAGACGATTTTTTTCCTTTTTGGGGGAGGGGGAGAAGGGAGCCTGCGACTTTGGGGATAATGGGAAAAGTAACCATACACTACATATCCTATACTCTTTTTACTTTATATACTTCTGTGTTATTACAATGAGCATGCAATCAGTAAATTTATTTTTTAAATGGTGGTTCAGGTGTGGAGAGGAGAATGCCTGCAGGCACAACTGATGCTTAAGCCAGAGGCTGCGTGCATTCCTCCATAGGATTAACCCCTGTGAAAGTCACTAAGTGTCAACTGCCTGTCAAGCCCTTTTGCTTGAGAGTCATTTCCAAGTTTCCAGCTGATGAACACACAGAAATTAGCTTTTAAAGAGATAATTGAGGTCAGGAGGGAAGTTAACATAGATAATCAAATGAAGATACATCAAAACAATAACAAGCACAGAAAAGTTCCATTTTAGGCACGCCTGGGTGGCTCAGTCGGTTAGGCTTCTCTCGTTGGGCTCTTTGCTCAGCAGAGACCCTGCTTCTCCCTCTGCCTGCTGCTCCCGCTGCTTATGCTTGCTAGTTCTCCCTCTCTGACAAATAAATAAATAAAACCTTAAAAAAAAAAAAAAAAGAAAGAAAAGAATAAAGTTTCATTCTAAAAGTCCCAGGACTTATTGCAAAATGTTCATTTAGGAACCACAGGTAAGGAGCTGCCAGTTGTACAGTGGAAAAAAACAAAAACCAAAAAATGAAAAACCACCACAAGTGGTTGACAGGCCTCACCTGGGTGGTGTGGCTCTGGGAGCTGCATTCCGAGAGAGCTAAAGCAGGCCCTGGTCAATTCCCACTGCACACCACCAAGGCTGTCTGGCTTTCTATCTTTAAGACACTAGAAAGCTGGCCCATAGTCTCTCAAAGTAACAGGAAAATCCATTTTCTTAATGTCTATTTGCACATTGTAACATAGAGTCTCTTTAAAAACACTGAATGCTTGTCTCTCAAGGTTGAGGGCAAAGCAAGGGTGTCTGCTCTCACTACTCTCATTCAACACAGTGCTGGAAGTCCTAGTTAGTACACTGAGGCAAGACAAGGAAATACAATGCATAGAGATTGTAAGGGAAGAAATAAAACTGTCCCTATGTGAAGATATTATTGTCTATGTAAAAAAATCCCAAGAAATCTATAAAAAACCTTCCTGGACTAGATAAGTTGAGTTTAATGAGGTCACAGGATGTAAGAAAAACACAGAAAACCAAAAAATCAATTATATTTCTATAGATTAGCAATGAACATGTGGACCAAAAATTAAAATTATCACTTATAATCACTCCCCTAAATAAAAAATTTTATGTAAATCTAAATAAACGCTGAAGAAAAAAATCAAAAGTCTAAATAAATGACTTAAACAGTGCTCATGGATTGGAAGATTCAATATGATAAAAAGCCAATTCTCGAGGCGCCTGTGTGGCTCAGGCTGTTAAGTGTCTGCCTTTGGTTCAGGTCACAATCCCAGGGGCCTGGGATTGAGCCCTGCATTAGGCTACCTGCTCTGTGGCGGGCCTGCTTCTTCCTCTCACTCTGCCTGCTGCTCCCTCTGCTTGTGCATGCAAGCTCTCTCGTTCTCTCTCAAATAAACAAAATCTTAAAAAAAAAAAAGCCAATTCTCCCCAAAATACAGCTTCCTACAGTTTCT
>CM053606.1:24177173-24188916 GCA_028646535.1 Procyon lotor
TATTATTTATTTGACAGAGAGAAACACAGCGAGAGAGGGAACACAAGCAGAGGGATTGGTAGCGGGAGAAGCAGGCTTCCTGCAGAGCAGAGAGCCCGATGCGGGACTCGATCCCAGGCTCCTGGGATCTGACCTGGGCCGTAGGCCGACGCTTAACGACTGAGCCACCCAGGCGCCCCTGTAGCTAAACAATTTTTAAGAAGAAAACAAGAAGGCTCCGTCTACCCAATTTCAAGACTAACTACCTACTAGCGACTGTAATCAAGACTGTGTGGTATTGGCAGAATGACAGAGATCAATGGAACAAAACAGAGAAGCAGAAAGAAACCCACACACATATTCCCAACTGATTTTTGATAAAAAAGTAGAAGAAACCAGAAAAAAAAAAAAAAAGCAAAAGCAATTCAAGGAAAGACAGCCTTTTCAAAAAAATGGTGCCACAGGAAGTGAACATTCACAGGCAAAAAAAAAAAAAAAGAAAAATGAACCTCAACCCAGGGCTCGCACCTTATATCAAAACTAACTCATAACAAATCATGGACTTAAATGTAAAACTTTGAGGAAAAAATGTTATTTTCGGAATCTAGAGCTAGGCAATAGTTCTTAGACATGACATCAAAAGTACAATCCATAAAAAGCAAAGTGGAGGGACGCCTGGGTGGCTCAGTCAGTTAAGCGTCTGCCTTCTGCTCAAGTCATGATCCCAGCATCCTGGGATCCTGCCCAACACTCCCTGCTCAGTGGGGAGCCTGTTTCTTCCTTGGCCTGCCACTCCCCCTGCTTGTGCTCATGTGCTCTCTCTCTGACAAATAAATGAATAAATTTTTTTTTTTAATTTAAAAAAAAAAGGGAAAGTTGATAAACTGGACTTCATGACAATTTAACATTTTACTCTGAGAAAAACCCTGCTGAGTGAAGGAAAAGACAAGCTACAGACTGGAGAGAAATATTTGCAAACCACATACCCAAAAAGGTCCAGTAACATAGAACTCTACAAACACAACAGTTAAGAAAGAAAAATAAAAAGTAGAAAATAGGCAAAAGACTACAAAGAGGGACACCTGGGTGGCTCAGTCGTTAGGCCTTTGCCTTTGGCTCAGGTCAAGGTCCCAGGGTCCTGGGATTAAACCCCGCTTCGGGTTCTCTCCTCGGCAGGAAGCCTGCTTCTCCCTTCCCACTCCCCCTGCTTCAGTTTCCTCTATTGTTGTGTCTCTATCAAATAAATAAATACGATCTTTAAAATAAAAAAAAGGCTGCTACGAAGAGAGACGTTTCACCTGAAAGGATATACAGAGGGCAAACAAGCAGATGAAAAGACACTCAAGGGGAAATGTAAATTAAAACCACAATGAGGTAAAATTACAATGAGTGAGGATGCACCTGCCTGGCTCAGCTAGTAGAGCATGGGACTAGAGTTCACGCCCCACAATGGGCGTGGAGCCTACTTAATATGAAAAACAAATAAAAAGTAAAAACCACACAATGAGATATCATTACACATCTACTGGAATGGCTGAAACAAAAAATGTCAACCCCAAAGGCTGGTGAGGATGCAGAGAAACTGCTTCACGCACAATACAGGTGGGAATGTAAGATGGTACAGACACTGTTAAGGACTGAATCGTGTCTCCCTCCCTCCCCCCAAATTCATATGTCGTGGTCCCAACCACTATCCTCAGAATGTAACCATTTTTGTTTTTTTCTTTTTTGCTTTTGTTTTTCATTGAAATAAGGTCTTTAGAGACGTGATTAAGATGACAGCAAAGCACTAATCCAATATGACTGGCGTCTTTATATAAAGAAGAAACACCAAGGATATGAGCCCACAGAGGAATGGCCATGTGAGGTCACAAAAAGGTAGCATTTGCAAGCAAAGGAAAAAGGCCTCAGGAGAAACAAGACCTGGGGACATCTTGATCTTGGACTTTAGCCTCTGGAGTTGTGAGAAAATTAATTTCTGTTGTTTAAGGTATCCAAGCTATGGTATTTTGTTATAGAAACCCTAGCAACTAATATAATATAGTTATATTAGCCACTAATATAGCCACTCTGGAACACATATTGGCACGTAACTACTATACAATCTAACAACTGTACTCCTAGGCTTTTACCCCAGAAAAATGGAAGACATGTTCACACAAAAACCTGTACACAAATGCTACACAGCAACTTTATATATAATAGCTCAAAACTGGAAACAGCCCAGCTGTTCTTTCGTGGGCAAATGGTTAAAACCACCACCGAGTATCACTCAGTAATAAAAAAGGAATGAGCTACTGACAGATACAACAAACTGAATGAATCTCCAAAGAACTGTGCCAAATGAAAAAAGCCAATCTCTAAAGGTTACAAGTATGATTCTATTTATATAACGTTCTTGAAGTGACAACATCATAGAAACGGAGAAGAGAATACAAGTTGCCAGGACTTGAGGGGTAAGGGTGAGAGAGAAGTGGGTGAGACTACACAGGACAACACGATGGATCCTCATGGTGATGGAAATGTTCTGTATCTTGACTATAGCAATGTCAATATCCTCCCTGGGATATTGTACTGGAATTCTGTAAGCCGTCACCAGTGGGAAAAACAGAGTAAAGAGTATACATCTGTGTTTTGTTTTTTTTTAACCTCAAAAAAAGTTTAACAAAACAAGCAGAAAAAAACAAACAAACCCAATTTCTAGAAAAACCCACTGCAGTACACGTAAACAATGATTACATGTTTGTTATGATGGGAAGAGGTTCTAGATTTGGACCTGGTATCAAAACATCTCAATCCACTTACCTGTTTCACTTTGACTGTTGAGTGGTGAGGGCTTCGGCTTCTCTTACTCCGAGGAGACTTGCTTCTTCTCCCTGAGGACTTGTTTTTCTTTTTGGCTGGGGACCTTTTCAGAGCATGGTACACACAGGGTTTTATCTCAATTTCCCTTCCCCCATATAATTTCACTTCAAGTATCGGGCTTACCTACTAACACAAACAGCACATTTGTGAAGGGCTCTGCTTTTCACATTAAAGGAGGCGGGCACTTCACTCTCTAGCCCTGACGTCTTCCTTGAATTCCAGACCCACACATGGCTGCCTCCTATACCATCTCACAGAGCCTAACTCTTGCTTTCCAACACCTCAAAACCTTTCCCTCCCTCAGTCTCTCCCATCTCAGTAACTGGTACCACCATCGACCCTGCTCCGAAAGACAAAAATCTAGAAAACACCCTTGACTCTTTTTTTTCTCTCCCCACTCCCTCCCCCCACAACCACATTAATCCATCAGGAAATCCTGTGGCTCTATCTCCTCCCTCTCCCACCTCACTCCTACTACTCTCCTTGATTGTTAGACAATTTCTCCCTCTATTTCTAAAACAATCACATTAATTCTGCTTCAGGTTCCTTGCCCACATTGTTCCTCAGCTCGGACCTTTACCAGACTGAATTATTCTTATCATTTGGATCTCAACTCAAATGGCACCTTTTCAGAGAGACCTTCTCTCATTTCCCTTCAAACTCTATCACACTCCTCTTTTAGCCTCTTCTTTAACCTAATGCTTGTTACTAACAAACTATTTTCTTTATCTGCTTGTTATTTTGTCTCCAGGTGAGAGCACATCAATTTCACCAGGGCAAAAACAATCGTTCACTCTTGAGCCCCCTGTGCCTAGGGCAGTCTTTAGCATGCAATAAAAACCATGTTGAAAGAATAAATTAATGGGTCCAGCAAGAGACAATTTTTTTCCCCAAATTTCTACCAGGTAGATCGCCTAGGCTCTCAACGTGGACACCTTTGGGGGCAGAAAATTGGAAAGCCAACGCCAGCACTCCATTTACAGGCAGATGGGGAAAGTCTTTTGTTTCAATTCGATCAGTGCTATCTGAAGGGACGGGATGCTAGCCATTAGGCATCAGGCGCTTAACGCAAGTGACAGGTACCAGAGTAAGCATTCTTCATCAGCACAAGCACAACAGGCTCACTTCCACCACTTTAAGATTAAATCCAAGCTGTGGAGAGCAGCATTCAAGATATGTTTCTGACGCTAGCCCTATCTCTTCTCAAGGAGCCAGACCCAAGTCCATCCCGGGCGCCTTCCCACTTACCGGCTACCTCCTCGGGCTCGGTTCCCGCGATGACCAGGGCGGCCCGGGTCGCCGGGCGGCGGGGACGCGCTACCGCCGGAGGAATCTGGGCGGCGGTGGGCGGGAGGGGCGGCTTCCGGGCTGAGGCGCTCCTGCTTCACTTTCACCACCACCGCCGCCGCCGCCACCACGTCTCCGTCGCGGTGCCTCCGCCGGCTCCCCCGCTCCCGCTCGCTCTTTACCTCCTTCATGTTGAGATACGAGCCGAGCGAAGGAAAAACAGGTCCGTTGCGCTTCTCTCACTGGAGGAAATGACGGACTTGACCCCTGGACTTCCGCTTCCGGGGGCGTGCTCTCCCAGAAACCCTCGCGGCGGAGATCTAATTAGGCACGTGACGGTCACTCCGCAGCAGGCGGGGCTCGGGTGGCCGGAATTTTAAGTGTCAAAAAGAAACTTTAGGGAAACAGCTCCCCTCGAGGCTGTTGTCGCGTTATTAGTAATTACTAAACACGGAGACAATCTGAACGCCCAGCAGTAGGAAACTGGCCAACTGATGAATGGTCTGTCGCCGTTCCTAAAGCGGTTTACAAACTCTGAAAGATGGAGAATCCCTGATTTGTTCAACGAAAGAAGCGGGATGGATAATGATGCGCCAACTGTGATTACATTTAGATATGGAAATACGAAGTTAAGGAGAGAAGGAAATGGAATCACAGTACTGCCCGTGAGCAAGTCATTAGTATTTCCTCCCTATTCTTGAACTTTATGTTATGCTGCCATTTCAACATCTAGTTAAAAACAAACACTGTCTTTAAACATTTTTTATTTTCAAGTCATCTCTACAGCCAGCGGTGGGGCTCAAACTCACCACCTCCAGATCAAAAGTCTCACGCTCCACCGACTGAGCCAGCCAGGAGCCCCCAAAACAAATACTTTTTTTTTTAAAGATTTTATTTATTTATTTGACAGAGAGGAGAGAGATCACAAGTAGGCAGAGAGGCAGGCAGAGAGAGAGGGGGAAGCAGGCTCCCTGCTGAGCAGAGAGCCTGATGCGGGGCTCGATCCCAGGACCCTGAGATCATGACCTGAGCTGAAGGCAGAGGCTTTAACCCACTGAGCCACCCAGGTGCCCCAAAACAAATACTTTTTAAAACCTGGAGCTCCAGATGCCTTCCTCTGGGAATCTTCCCCAAACTTTCACTGGGGAGTCACATGACTCCCATTTAGCAGGTGACAAAATTGGGGGTCAGCGAAGGTGACCTGCCACCTCATTCAAATTGCGAGCAAGATGCAGCACAGGGACTCGAGCTCCTGTTTTGCCTGTTTTCAAAAGTATCAAGGCGACCAGGCGAGCAGGAACCCTGATAAGGTAAAGCGCAAGGAGAATTCTTCACGAAGGCTGAGCGGAAACTCACGGCTCCTGGCCCCGCCCCAGGGCGAAGCCCCGCCCAGGCCACGAGGAAGGGAGAGGAGGTTTCCATGGTGACGGCAAACAAGGCGCACACTCGAGGGGCAGCCGCCGGGCTACTACCCCAGTCGCCGCCATGATCCCCCCTGCGGACTCTCTGCTCAAGTATGACACCCCGGTGTTGGTGAGCCGGAATACGGAGAAGCGGAGCCCCAAAGTAAGGACGCGTCTCATGGGGCGGGGGAGCTCAGAGGCTCCGATGGGGAAAGATCCCTGCGATGAGGATCCGGGGTCCAGAGAGACGTGGGCTGCAGCAACTGGGAGCAAAGGGAACTGGGACGGGGGAAGGAAGATGGGAGAGCGGGAAGAGGAGCCCAGATGGGTGACCCCAGAGGGCAGATTGAGGATGAGGAAGGAAGTCACAGAGGAGGATGGGGCTCGTTCTTTTTCGTAGTAGTCTGGTCCAAGAACAGATCCGGCAGTGACTGCTCGATCCATCACTAGAGGGCTGAGCACCCATGCGGGAAACACTGGTTCCAGGAGATACAGGCCTTGGGCTGGGGTGCACCAGAGACTCTTCATGGCTTCCTTCAGCTAAGACATATCTTCTGAGGAGAGAGATGGGAAAGTGAGCTGGGAAGAGGGGAAGGTGTTTAGAAGACCTGGGGCAACCCAGGGGGTTGGATATGTGGAGTTAAGTGAATGAATCACCTCCTGCCCTAACTTGTCCATTCTTCTCAGGCACGGCCACTGAAGGTCAGCCCGCAGCAGCCTGGACCCTCCGGTCCAGTCCCACAGCCACCAAAGACCAAGCTCCTCTCAACTTCTGTCTCAGATCCTACAAAGCAGGCAGAAGAAATCTTAAATGCCATTCTACCCCCAAGGTAAAAATGTAGGAGCGGTGGCTGGGAGAAAGCCCAGGCTTGGCTATCCCAGAACTTGGGAATATAGAAAGAGGCACCCTGTCTCTGTTCCTGGCCAGGATTTCCTCCCAGCAACCCAGAACTCCTAGAGCTTGCAGACGGCTGGATCCTGGAAGGGTATGGGGGAGACCTCTTCTCTATTGTCCTCTTTTCCTGAGTGCTCAAACCCAGGCTCCTGGCTTTAAATACCATCTACATGCTGATGGCTCCCAAATGTGTATTTCCAGCCCTGTCCTCTCCTCTAAACTCCAGACCCATATATTTTACTGCTTCCTCATTAGCTTCATGAAGGTGTCTCCTGGGCATCTCACATTCAGCATGTCCTAACTAAATCGCAATGTCCCCCTTGCCCAACCTACTCACCCTCAGTCTTCTTTCTACTAGTGGCTCAGGCCACCCTTCATTCCTTTTGGTCTCTCACGTCACACGTCCTATCCTTCATCAGATTATTTTGACCCCACCTTCAAATTTATATCACAAATCCAACCACTCTCCACCCCCTCTGCTTCCACCATTTTGTTCCTCATCACTGTTTGTCACCTAGATTGGCCCCCTATCTGAAAACTTTGCTTCCATTCTTTGCCCCTACAATCTATTCTCCAAACAGCCCCGAAATCCTAAGCCAGGTCATACCAGTCTTCTGACCAGAGCTGGGAACTCTTTAATGGCTTCCCATGTCCCTCCGACTAAAATCCAAAGTCCTTACAATGACCTGCAAGAGTTGGCATGATCTGGCCCCTCGTATATCCGTGATCTTGTCCCCCGTTATTCTCCTTCGTGTTCAGGGTGCTGATGCCACAGAGGCCTCTGCTCACTGTCTCTGGAATACCTCCATCACCCTTCCACCTCAGGGCCTTGACAGCTGCTGTTCTTACTGCCAAGGATACTCTTCCCCCGGGTCTTTACTCAGGTCTCGGGTCTCGCTCAAATGTGATTTCCTCAAGGGGGCCTTCCTTGAGAATCCTTATAAAAGAATACCTTTTCCCTTCTTCATCATCCCCGTACTCTGTTCCCTCTTTATCTGACATGCTTTGTTGACTATGTAATAAGTTGACAGCACAGTTTCTAAAGCTATGATAAAAAGAGAGACGGCCCTCTGGTCCCAGATGGAAGTCAAAGAAGGGAGGGGTGATTTTCAGGTGATTCCCTCCTGTCAATAAATGGAAATCTTCTCCCCACGGTGATTCTAATCTCAGGCTCCCTCCTTGTGATCCCGGAACCTGGCCATGCCTCTGACATAAGGTTTATTGGGGGGTGGGTGGGTGGGAGAACAGGGAGGGGACCACATAGGCGCACATCCTCAGGAAGCTCCCCACTGCACACATTTGCCCCTTTCTGGTTGGCACAAGGTTTATGGTGCTCTGTGTCTCCCACCCCACAAGTCAGTGGGGAATTCTCATCAGCCTCTCTGTTCCAATCAACGAGGCCCATGAATCTGCCCTCAACTCATTAGGAGGGTAAGATCTGGAACATGGGTGATGATTTCACAGAGAGGATAGAGATTGCCCAGGAGGTTAGAGATTGCCCAGCTCCCAGGTAGAGGCCCTGTGCAGGCGGCTTAGTGGGTGTGGCTTGGAGCCCCACACTCTCCAAGGAAGAGAGAGGGATGGAAGCTTCTGGTGGGTTGGTGACAGAGCTGTCCCTTGTTCCCACTCATGGCAAAGGGCCATCTCTGCTCAGGTCCCGAGGCCCCTCTAGCTGTGGGTTTGCTCAGCCCGGCTGTGTCTGTGCCACAGGGAGTGGGTGGAAGACTCGCAGCTATGGATCCAGCAGGTGTCCAGCACCCCCAGCACCAGGATGGACGTGGTGCATCTCCAGGAGCAGCTGGACCTGAAGCTGCAGCAGCGGCAGGCCAGGGAGACCGGCATCTGCCCCGTGCGCAGGGAGCTCTACTCGCAGTGCTTTGGTGAGCGGCCTGGCGCGGGCTGCGGTTGGGGGGCTTCGCGGTCCTGTCCTACCTCCTGCCCTTCCTTGTGAGCACAAACCCGAGCTCTGAGTACCCCTGTGCTGAAGCCCACCCCATCCCGGAATCGTCTTGTCCCCCCCTCCCTGCCCTAGGAACTGCTAAATGCGCCCCTGTCCCCCCATCTTCCAGCCAACCTGACCACCTGGTTCCTAACCTCTTCGCAAACGGTCAAAGATCGGAACTTCCATTTTAAATCTTATATATTTTTATATATATATATATAATATATATACTTATATATATATATAATACTAAGCATGTTAGTTTTTTAATCAGAAAGATTAATGTTCTGTATTTATATCCACCCATCAACATTCAGCCCTTGGCCCAGAAAAATATTTCGGGATAATTTGCTACTAACCGACTGTCACCTAAGATTTAAGTGATAGTGTCAAATGGCTGGCCCCCAGCCCACACTCACTGGCCCGTTCGGACTCTGACACTCAGACGGCCGTCGAACCCTGCGGCCAGCAGGCTCCCCTCGGTCTGAGGAAGACTGGCGTTTGCTGGCCAGGTCAGCATCTGTGGAAGAGAGGGGTGAGCAGGCTCTGATTCCTACTCTTGCAGCCCCAGGCCCGTCCAGCCAGAGGGGCAGGCAGGAGCTCTTAAAGCAGCCGTCATCCTCAAACTGAAAAGTCAGATTTCGCTGACTAGTACCCTGGGGTTTCTACCCGACGGTAGGGCTAAGAGGGGCCTCCCGGCTGCAAGCAAACCGAGGGCTCCTGTCTCCCTCTGCCCTCGGCTCGCCCACTGCCTGTCCTCCCCAGTGCTAAATTCAGAGCAGTGGCTATCTGGCAAGGCTCCTGGGGCCTCTGTCCCCAAATGGGGAGGACACATGCTATGCTGTCCCCAGTAGGAAGGGTGGTGAGCCACAGACATGGCGCGGCTTCCCTCCCGCCTGCCCTCCTGAACTCATTGTGTGTGCACTTTGGAAGACGAGCTGATCCGAGAGGTGACCATCAACTGTGCGGAGAGGGGGCTGCTGTTGCTGCGAGTCCGGGACGAGATCCGCATGACCATCGCCGCCTACCAGACCTTGTATGAGAGCAGCGTGGCCTTCGGCATGAGGAAGGCGCTGCAGGCCGAACAGGGGAAGTCAGACATGGAGAGGAAAGTGAGTGGGGTCCACCATGAGGCTTTAGCCCTCTGTGAACTCTTCTGTCGATCTCAGGGCCACAGGGTTGCCACTCCAGACGAAATTCTGGCCTCTGAGGGGCCTCTGGCCATCCCGCCAGCGGGGACCCCTGGGTTCAGAGTGTGCCGGTCCAGCCTGGTGCCGGCAGAGCCCGCTGCTCGTGGACGTGCCGTGACACTGACCTCCCACCGGGTGGCAGCACAGGCCCTGGCAATGTGAGCCTGGACAGCTGTGTCCGGGTCCTCTCCACCCAGGCACTCACACCATCCTGTCCCCCTTGGCGGCGGCCCAGGATGACCCGAGTTTCTGTCCTCAGATTGCAGAATTGGAAGCAGAAAAGAGAGATTTGGAGAGGCAAGTGAACGAGCAGAAGGCCAAGTGTGAGGCCACCGAGAAGCGGGAGATCGAGAGGAGATTGGTGGAGGAGAAGAAGCACAACGAGGAGATTCAGTTCCTCAAGCGGACGAACCAGCAGCTGAAGGTGGGCGCCCCCAGCCTCCGCCAGGCCCACGGGCTGCCAGGGAGTGAAGGAAGCGGAGGTGGGGGCGGGCCTGAGGGTTCATTATGTATCATCTCCAGCCAGCTGGCTCTGGATTCCCATCTCAGCCCGGCTCTCCGGTGGAGGGTTTTTTCCCCTGAAGGAAGTCGCCCACCCCCCAGGAGAGGCGGACATGGCAGAAAGTGGAACTCCTCTCCCATGGCAGCGTGGGCTGGATCTCTTCGGCAGGCTCTCATGGGAGGGCTTTCCCGCCTGCAGCCCCTCCGAGGCAGGGCCTTTGGGGTGAGCAAGGAAGGCCCTTTGAGAGGGAAGAACCATTTCAAATTAGGAACTTTCCCCAGGTGTGTGGTCAGGGGAAGGTAACTGGAGGTGTTTTTCCTCCAAGCCCCTTTGCCAGTGGTTTTCTTTTATCCAGCCGAGCTGAAGCGGGGCCAGGCCTCTGGCTCTCTGTGGGATCTGAAGCTTCTCTAAGGCTGGGCCCCAGACCAGCATCATCACCTGGGAACTTTTAGAAGTACAAACCACTGGGCCCATCTCAGCTCTGCTGAATCGGAAACGTTGGGGTTGGGGCCCAACACCAACAACTTGACAAGGTCTGCGGCTGAAGTTTGAGAACCATTGTTCTAGATAGCAGACCTGCTGATGTTTGGTGGCGGTCTTCCACGGCCCTGGCCAGAGGGGCCCCTGGATGCTGTCTCCCTTTCCTCCCTAGTCGCACGGAAAGCTTACCTTCTTGGGATTGGCAGGCTCCTTGGGGCTCCACCAAGAAGGACAGGCACTTGAGATAAAGATGGGCTTATATGAATGGCTAGTGCAGGACAACTGATCTTGCTCTCGCTGAGTTTAATAAGGAAAAGCTAGAAACTTCACAGCCGGACACGAATCTGTTTGCTTAGCAGCTTCTGAAGCTGCGTGCCTTATCTGCCGTGTTCCTTCACCGGGAGCCCGAGTTCCTCGGTTCCTCCTACAATACCAGCAGCAAGAGCACAGTGCAATACGTCGGCTTCTCTCTAACATTAACAAGCAACCTTGTCATCCCCAGGGTGAAGGACTCTTTAGAAGTGAGTTATTTTTATTGGCTCCGAGCTGCACTGCAAATAAAGCAGTGCGTACAGTCCCCAGGACAGACCTGCTTAAAGAGCTATCCACACACCATGCTAGTAAATTATTTTACTGGCTGCCGGAGAAGCAGAGGAAATAACTCCCAAGTGTCTTAAGCTTTACATAGAAGACGGACAGCTCCCTCCTTACTGGTAGCAATTTTCTCTAATTGGGTGTCAAGTTGTCTCGGGGGCTGAAAGATGGCTGTTTCCCAAACCTCTCGCCCCAGCACAGAGCACCCAGGATCCCGACCCGGAGAGCCAGATGTTTACCTTAGCATTTCAGGCCCGAAATCTGAGCCGTGAAAAACCACTGTTTCAACAACTTGTATTCAATTTCCTTTTCAATGCTTTATATTCTGCGCGGAGCCGCTATCGAAAGGAAACCAGGACGGCTCGGGTTTCTCCTCATGCAGCAACACTGGGTGCCAAGCCCAAAACCAGCTAATCGAGGAAATACGGAATTGGGAATGGAGGGAAAAACACTCGGTGGGGCAGCATTGGATTCTTCTTCCCAGGGACTTTCTCGTGTCAGCTAAAGGCTGCAAGCTTCAAATATTAATGGAGTTTGTTTTTGTTTTTCAGGCCCAACTGGAAGGCATTATTGCACCAAAGAAGTGATCATTTCCACATGGGTCTC
>CM053606.1:24189416-24259285 GCA_028646535.1 Procyon lotor
GGAGCGCACCAGGTCCAGAAAGGGCGTGGGAACTCTATGCCTCCCACAGCCCCACAGCTGGCCCTAGGCATCTCTCCCATTTGGCTGTTCCTGAGCTACATCCTCTGCGACCAGGTGGCCATCATAAACCACTCTTCTGAGTTCTAGGAGTCGTTTTAGCAAATCATCAAACCTGAGAACCTCTGAATTTGTAGTTGGCAGGGCAGGAGTGTGGGGAGCTTGTGGGACCGAACCCTGAACCTGTGGGTCTGTGCTAATTCTTAGAGAGAGCGTCAGAACTGAACTGAATTACTGGCTATTCAACTGGTGCAGAGCTGGTGTGGAGAAACAAAATGCATTTGGTCTCAGCACGCACAGGTACGGAAGGGCATGAGGCGGGGACCCGTCTGCCTCCCCTGCAGTACACCAGCGCCCAGCAGAGCACCCGGCACACGGGAGATCCTCGGCACACTGGTGCCAACGGGATGACTCAACCAACCAACAACAACACACGAAGATGGGAGAGGACTGGGTTTTGGATTTTTTGGCTGTTTAGGGGGTGTCGGGGGAGAGGGAGGAAGTTAACATCCGTTTCAGGTATGTTGATTCTGAAATGCTGGAAAATATATTCAACTGGAAGTTTCCAGCAGATAACTAAAACTCTGGGAACAGTTCAAGTAAGAGGGAGCCAGAAGGACACGAACCCAAAGCATCAGCATGGAAGTGAAACTTAAAGCCACCTCTTCCAAAGGCTTATTAGCAGAGCTCTGAAAAAGAACCTAGAAACGGAAAAGCAACAGGCCACAGGGGAGCCTTGTGGCAGTCCACCGCCGGGGGAGGGAAATGCAACAGAAGGGAAGCTTCTCAATCTAGTCCAGGGGCCCCAAATCTAAGGCTTCTTTCCCTGGCTATAAACTGTACCACTCTCCTCTCCCACCTGATTACGAGCTTCTTGAGGGCAAGGGCTGTGTTATTTACTCCTCCATTCCCTGCGCCAGGCACATGGCTGGGTCTAACAAATAAATGTAACGTCAATCCCAGAAATGCCTCTGCTCCTCATGAATAAAGAAAGACACAGGATCGAAAGAGCACTTACAGTCAGAGCCCTCTTCGCTCAAGGCCCTGAGGACTGGTATTCAGACTAGGTCTTCTATCACAGATCTATTTTCTGGTTTCCAAATGCCACCCCCCAAGAAGGTCACAGCAACATCTCTATGGGATGGGAGAGAGAGGAGGGAAATACCCCCACAAAAACAGTTGCTCCATAAAGGAAGGCAATCAGAGGCACCCCGCCTAGGTCAGTAACCACACTTTCCAGAAGGCGCGCCCACCCGGTCTCTTACCTGGGAGGCTGCAGGGGCCTCAGCATTGGGCGGCTTGACAAAGAAAGGGATCCGGCCCCTCTGCCAGTCATTGAGGACCATCTTACCCACAGTCTGCAAGTCGGGCTCTCCACCCTGAAATGTCACAGGAAGACTCCTGGTTAAATTCAAAGAACAAAACCACCTCCCAGAGTGGAGGCCTTTCAGCCGCCCTAGTTATTCATCACCATCTGCTTGCCAAGTTTCGTACGGCTCACACATACAAAAACATGTCCAGCGGAGCCTGGCTGGCTCAGTCGGTGGAGCACGCGACTCTTGGTCTCAGGGTTGTGAGCTCAAGCCCCACACTGGGTGCAGATTACTTAAAAATAAAATCTTTAAAACAAACAAAAAACCCCCCCAAAACAAAACAAAAGAAGGCCCATACCACACACCCACACCCACACACGTACATCTGCTGTGTGTCCTGGTCTACACTCGCACAGACCCTCGCTCACCTTCAGTAACTTCCCAGTCCGGAACGCCAGCTTCTCAAGAAAGTCCTCAGCATTCTCCCAAGAATCAATCTTGTATGTCTTGCTGATATATTCCGGCTTTGCTCGTTCAAGTACGGCCCCGATGTGGTCTTCAGGAGTCTTTATCTTTTCAACTTGAACCTCGATGTTAACAGGGAAATTCCTGCCTTATAGACTTTATATGGAAGCACTGAAGTTCACATTTGTAACAATATCTGAAAATAGATCCCAACACCACGGTGCAAGTGGAGCCTGGCGGTCTCCGAGGTGGCCAGCTGCGGTCGGCTGGAAGGTCCCGGCACGCCGGCCACTGCCTCAGAGCCCAGAACTCGGCGCTGATCCCTGCTCACCACAAACTAACTGTGTGGTTCTGCAAGCAGTCTAAGTTGGACTGTCTCACGCTACCCACTTGTAGCAACAGCGAAAAGCCTGCCAATGCCAGGACACAGAGAGAATTCGATAGTTTAAGGAGAGAGGGGAGGAATGTGCACAGGATGTATGGCCAGCAGCCCTGGCTAAGGTTAAGTGAAGCCATTTAAAAGTTTTGGTCATATTCAGAAACAAGTGAGGAAACGCCTGAGTTCCAAAATGACTCAGCCCATAAACCCTCGAAGATGAATGATCACTAAACATAAACAGGCCCTGCTTCCCTCTGGATTCTGTGTGTAAACTGCAAACCCTTTTGTGGGATGACATTGACCAGATCTGCCCAGGGCTCCAGACTCCCCAAGCAGGCTACAGGGGAAGAGAGAGGCCGCCCTGCTGAGCGTTGTGTTCCTGAGTCTGTTCAGATGGGCTGACCCCAAATAGCCTTCCCAACGAGTGAAACACAAAGGTGTCCAATGTTCCCCCCGAGACTGCTCCCCGCGAAGGGCAAACAAAGAGACTGTCAGGACCAAAAATACTCACCACTCCTTTCAGCACAATGTCTGTCTCCGAGTCTTCAGAGGGGTAAACCACACCTGGACAGTCGATAAGGAATATGCGACGCATCAAGGTGATATACTGCCAGACCTAAAGGCAGAAAGCAAGCCAGAGACCCCTGGGTCAAACGCTCAGAGTCTAATCTCACAAAGCTACAAAGGCTCTCCTCTATTTGGGCCATGCGCGAGGCACTTCCAAGAAGCATAAACTACTGTTGCCACCAGCAAAGAATCTCAAAGTAAGGCGGATGATACCAAGTCGACCTTCCCCTGACTTTTCAAAGTACTCTTCAAAGCTTAATACTGTCTGACTCCTCTTCCTTTCAGCAAAACCCGTGCTGCTCCCCGAATACTCTGTGCTTCAGGGTCTGTCCCCAACTGCTAGAATCTACCAGAACACTGAGTTTTTCTTTCATAACCCAGGCACCAGATATTCTTGGGTTAGCTTTGTTTGCCAAAGAAAAAGGCTGGAGTGACAATTTAAAACAAACTTAAAACAAATGGCACCTCCCCGATCATACCAAAGGCACACAGTGCCATACAAAGTACTCTCAGTCTTACCCAAATGGGTAGAGAACTCTGGGACATTCTAAACTATCACATGGAAACTAAACTCTCAATGGTGGCCTTCATTCAAGAGAAGTAGATAGAAATCTCCATGGCCTAAACAACCACCCTCCATAGAAGTAAAACATGGAGACATAAATAAGGCCCCCTCGAGCCGGACGTACCTTTGTTTCACCTGCAATGGGGGCCACATTGCAAACTTTCTTGGAGCGCAATGTGTTTATCACAGAGCTCTTGCCAACGTTTGGATAGCCAATGAACCCGACACTGATCTGCTTCTTGTCAGTGTGCAACTGTTCAAAAAGAGAATACACAGCACATACACACAGTCATGAACATCCCCTGGGAAAACAAGGTTGTGTTACTTTGCTCATAAAACAAAGAATACAGGGCAAAAAAGTGTCACTAGAACTTGATCTAAACCCTAGACACACACCAACTTCATCGTCTGAGTGGGCTACACACACACACTTATTAATAAATCAGAGGTGACTCATTTCCTCGGTTGTCCATGTGCTATTGTTCTTCAATGTTTTAAGGTTAAAAGTATGTAGGTCGAGAAGCAAAGGAACAAAGAACTTGTTAGTCATCAGTTTAGAACACCATCGGCAGATAACACCAAGCGGTGATCCCAAGACCCATCCCTTCTTTCTTCTGCACAGTACATTTTGCATTTCCATCGCCAAAAACAAATGACAGAAGGAAAAAAAGGAACCTCAGATGTTAGACCACTGGGTGAGAGTCTCAAGGAGACAGAGCTCAACAACGGTCCACAACTGGTTGTGGGCTTCTGATTAAAGATGGTGGACCGAACATCCACACTGGCCTCACTCCCTCCACAAACTCCACTACAATGACGGCAGTGGGAATGAACCCACAGGAACCCACAGAACCAGGCATATAAAGCCAAAGAATGAACTAGAAATGAGACAATAAAAACAAATATACGATGTTAGCAAAACACTAGCAGCTAAAAAGTAGTATCTAACTTGGCCCGCTACAAAGATGAAAGCTACGGTACAAAAACTAAAAATTCGGGGTGCCTGGGTGGCTCAGAGGGTTAAAGCCTCTGCCTTTGGCTCAGATCATGATCCCAGGGTCCTGGGATAGAGCTCTGCATCAGGCTCTCTGCTCAGCGGGGAGCCTGCTACCCGCCCCCCCCGCCTGCTTGTGATCTCTCTCTCTCCGTCAAATAAATAAGTAAAATCCTAAAAAACAAAACAAAACAAAACAACCCTAAAAATTCAGCAAAAATATTGCCAAAGAATCACAAAAGCTCTCAGGAACTGGCAAGACGGCTACTGCTCAGGGGCTCTGAAATCAAGACCAGCGAGAAGTCCATGGAGCGGTGACACCACTCTACCTCTCCCTCCCCGAGCACAGGCACCCAGCTTCTCTACCCCAGTGCCTTTCCACATACAGACATTTTTTAGAAACCCTGCATGCATCTCCTAAAATATCTTTCATTTTTAGACCTAAATGGGAACCTAGATTTAGGGATAACAGCAGCTGAAGGCAAGCATTCCCAGTGTGATTAACTGAAACTCTAAATATCGACACCCCTCCTCCCACTGAGTTCCCCAAACCCGGGCAGTCAAGCTTATGCGTCCCCGAGCTGGAGACTGGAAGCCTCCTTTAAGGAGAAACTCTCACACCCAGGGGTAAAGACCTATAGACACTGACAAGGAGGGTGCCCTCCAACAAAATACTGGTTTCTACCTAGTTACCCTACAGTGAAGTCTATTATTCAATAGCACGCCTCCTCCGGCCACCAAATAAAACTTTCACTGGCTTTTTAATGACTCACCCTTACATATGAACAAAAAGCCAAAAATAACCAGAAATTTAAACTGTGACTCTAGTACAAAAAACAGAAAAACATACAAAAAACGGGCAGAAAATAGAGTCAATATAGAGAGAAAGGAAAATTTCAAAATACACTTATCGTTATCCTTCTCAGAAACACGAGAGATAGTTCATCTGTGGAACAAGAATAGGGGCAGGGCAACACTTAAAAGTGAGAAGCAAAATAAATGTTGCTAAAGAACAGCTAGATGATTAAGTCAGAGAAACTTTCCATGATAAATAGCAAAACATCACAAAGGCACCAAAATAAAGCAAAGAAAATTCAAGAATTAAACCAAGAGATAAAACCAATGTCCTGAACAGGAACAGATGATGGGGTGGAGGTCGGGACGGTCTCTAATAATACCGGACATCATCACACGAAGTCCCAGCCAGGGCCTAACTCGCTAAACAGTGACTCACCTTAAACCACATCACTGTGATACTTTAAAGCAGGAATTTTTTTAGGAGATCCCAGCCACAATGGATTGGGAGTCAGAATGGCCTCAGATTTCTCAACAGGGCAAACCAGAAGACAACACAGTGGTGCCCTCAGCATTCTGGGGAGAAACAGTGTGAGGAGAGAATAAAGGTATTTCCAAGACGCAAGATCTCAAAAAAGGTATCCTTCTAAGTTCTGCTTCTCAGGAAGCTTTCGGAAACTATGTTCCCTTAAAAGGAAGGAGTAAACCAGGACAGAAAAACCAAGGAAGAAGATCCTGTGTTGGATCCCTTGATCCCAATGAATAAGGGATCCAACCCAGGAGAGAGCCACGGGAATGCTCAGGATGGCGTCGAGGAACAACCTGGGAGGACAACTCTGCAGCCGGCCTGGGAGCAGCCAGGCCCGACTGGAAGGGAGGTACCCCAACACTCTCAAAGCTCCCACTCTGCCAGAGCATTTGGTGACACATTAGTGACAAACAACAGGGAGCTAATTAACACCAGAGAAGACAGAAGGTTCTATCAGAAAGGAATTATAATCACAGCAATGGGTGGATCAGCTCTGATGGATATTCTAGAGTCATAATAATGTAAGCGCTGAAGGCAATGACCATCTAGCGAGATGATAAAGAACGATGGAGGGAGAACGGGGGGGGGAGGGGGGGGAGTGTGTGTGTAGGGAGAGGACAGCTGTAAGAAATTCAACATTCATTTTCCACATCAGAGACTTAGCAAGTGTTTAAAATGGCAGGTATTGGAACCACCCCGCATGGGGGAGATCAGAAATAGAATCATAAGAAGGTATTAAAAATATGCAAGAAAATAACGGAGGTAACTAACAGCCACAAGCTGGAAGTGTCTGCTTCCGGGAGGTAGTGAGGGGTGGGACGGAGGACGTGTGTCCTTTGTCTGCAGCCAGGTAGAATGGATGAGACACACCAACACCCAGCTGCAGGCACAGAACGTGAACCTCTGAGAACATCTGTGAGGGCGACCTGGTTGCAGGGCTTCCCAGAGAAAGTGACATCGGACCGGGGATCAGCAGGGGGTGTGGGGGGCGGTCAGAATCTGCACAGGCCTGAGGGCAGAGGAGGCACCGAAGGCCTCGCAAAGCAGGATGGGGAACACAGGGAGTGTGGGGAAGGGCCCGCCCTCAAGCAGAGGACTGACCTGGGAGCCAGGGATATGGCAGAAAGGCGAGCAGTGTTTGTAAAAGGTTTGTAAGCAGTGTTTGTAAAAGGGCTACGGCTGAGCTTGAAGATACTTTCCAAAATCCCTTACAACCCCGAGGCTCTAAGAGTTTTTAGTCTCTCAGAAACACACTTCTCATTACCAAGATGGCGGAAGTGAGGTGTGTAACCTAACACAGGCTGGCAAGAGCAATTCTCCCACAGACCCACAGCTACACACTCCAGGAGAGGCAGGTCAGGTCCCAGTACCTTTCCAAACTGCCGCAGAAGCTGAATAAAGGCTCCTTTGCCAAAGGGGTTGGTAAGACTCGCGTGGAAGGCGAGGGTCGGGTAATCCTGGGAGAGGACAGCCACCCAACGTTTCTAAAGGGCGAAGAAGAGACACTGGTTTTATTCATAATCCTAGAAGACTGAGCTTTAGTTATAGACTGTTTCTCACATACACAGCTGTCTAAGGAAAATATTACCTGTGATTCTTTAAAATATATTAAAAATCACAATGTTTTGTCATTTGTCTGACAAACATGGCGCAATTACAAAACACCTTTGTTATGACTGAACGCAACTCATGCAACAGAATGAGGAACAGGCCGGCGGCTGCGGCAGCTTCTCCTCCCAAAGGGGCCACGTCGCCCATCCCATGGGTCCCGCGGCCGCCCCTTCGCAACCATTAGCTGGTAAAACGTTAACTCCACCTGCAGTCGGTGAAGCACATTTTAGTTTTGTTTTCAGTGAGAACGCTTCCACGACTAGGTCAAGAAGCCCAACACTTTAATGTCTCAAATCTCAAAAACAATGAAAGAGGCCAAGAGAGCCTGGCCTCCGATGGGCCAAGTGGCCTGGCGTTCCGTTCCGGATAAGCAGCTGTACTTACTGTCGCCCAGGTTGGAACAAGGTCACATTTGTTAAGAACAAAAATAAGGTGTTTCCAGGGTTTTTCCTTCTTTAAATAAGCCTCGATGTGAGGGGAACGGGTACCCATCGGATCTCTGGCGTCAAGAACTTGAACTACAACATCTGAGGAATCTATCACCTGCGATTCAAAGAGGTGAAAATGATTTGCTTTAGTACAGATGAAAAGTGGGAGACGAAAAAAAAAAAAGAAAAGTGGGAGACGAAGCACACTTAAAGGAGCCTGGGAAAAATAAAACAGAACTTCAAAACATGGGTAGGTTGTAGCCCATCTCAGTGCCCAGTGATTAGAATTCAAAACTTTTTCCATCCTGTGAACAGGAGAAACTTGTCGAATTTCAAATAGGAAAACTAACTTAGATGTAACCCATCTTACTTCATGACTACTGTTCATTACTCCAAAAGTTATTACTGTCACAGGTTTTATGTATTTTACAAAAAACTAAAACATTTAGTTTGCCTTCAGGGTACTACTTTCCTGTTCCCTTCCCCCTGGATTAGGGGACTGTGCTTGAAAGCCTTTAGTCACCATGAATTAATCTCTAGCACGCGGACATCAAACTCAGCCAGTTGAAGAGCACTGGACCAGGACTCAGGACACATGAAGGCTCCTCGACGAACCGGTGGGGTGAGCTGGGTAGGGTACTCAACCTTTCTAGACGTGTGTTCCCATCTATAAATGACAGGGCTAAGTAACTTAAAAACCCCCACGTAGCTCTAACCATGTATGATACACCTAAAGCCTATGTAACACAGCTTTTACTATTTAAAAAACAAAAAAGTGCAGTTATCCAGAATAATGGTAGCATATGCTTAGCTACATCCGTCCTGATTTTGGAGGGGAATGAGGACGGAATGGACAGCCCAGTTAGTGCTTCATCTGAGAGAGCTTCCGTGTATCAACATCAGTTTTCTCATATACGATCATGAAAGCCAAAGGAAGCACTCAACAAGAAGGAACTGAGAGTCTTACCTTGTAGAGCTCACCCCATATTCTTTTGGACTGTCCCTTCTTATAGATCTCCTCTTGGGCTTCATTTCTAAATAAGAAAATACTCAAAGTGAGCAAGTTAACCCTATAAAGAGGATGTTTAGGGAGAAGTCGATCACGTGCCACAGGAAAAGGGCATCAAAACCACTTGGAGATGGGGCAAGAGCAAATTTCACTGAAAAAGTGACTACATCCAAATGTCCATCAATGGAGGGATGGGTTAAAAATGTGTTGTATAGGGGCGCCTCGGTGGCTCGGTCATTAAGCGTCTGCCTTCGGCTCCGGTCATGATCCCAGGGTCCTGGGATCGAGCCCCACATCAGGCTCCCTGCTTGGTGGGAAGCCTGCTTCTCCCTCTCCCTCTGCTGCTCTCCTGCTTGTGTTCCCTCTCTCACTGTGTCCCTCTCTGCCAGATAAATAAATGAAATCTTGGGAAAAAAAATGTGTTGTATACATAGCGAACTATTATTCAGCAACGAAAAAGAATAAAGTCCTGACACAGGCCACAACATGGATGACCGCAGCAACATTCCGGTCATAAGTAATCTGGATACGAAAGGACAGAGACTGAAGGACTGTATGGAGTACCAAGTGCCTCTCACCAGAGTAGTCAAATTGCTAAGAGACAGACTGTAGAATGGCGGCCGGCCAGCGCTAGGAAGGCACTGTCTACAGGGTAAGGACGTTCAGTTCGGGGTGACATGGAAGAGCTCTAGAAGCAGACGCGGAGCTGTGACAGCTGCATAACCACGTGGATGTGCCGAATGCCACTGAAGGCGAGCTTCCAAGTGACTGAAATGATACAGATTTGTACAGTTCACCACAGTAAAAAATGTAACTTAAAAAAAAGTGACTCAAGAAACCACAGGTGTTGGCGAGGACGTGGAGAAAGGAGAACCCTCGTGTACCTCTGGTGGGAATGCAAACCAGGACAGAGGGTCCTCAAAATTAAAAATACGAGTGCTGTGGGCGCCTGGGTGGCTCAGTGGGTTAAAGCCTCTGCCTTCGGCTCAGGTCATGATGTCAGGGTCCTGGGATCGAGCCCCACGTCGGGCTCTCTGCTCAGCGGGGAGCCTGCTTCCCCCTCTCTCTCTGCCTGCCTCTCTGCCTACTTGTGATCTCTCTCTGTCAAATAAATATATAATATCTTAAAAACAAAAACAAACAAAAAAAAACACCAAGTGCTGTGAATTGATGAGTCACAGACCTGTACCCCTGGAACAAATAGTACATTATTTGTTAATGATAATAAGTTAAAAATGGAACTGCCAAGTGATCCAGTAACTGCACTCCTGGGCATCACCCAAAGAATACAAAAACACTAACTTTGACAAGATATATGCACCCCTATGTTTATAGCAGCATTATTCACAGTAGCCAAGTTATGAAGGCAGTCCAAGCGTCCATCAGCTGATGAACAGAAAAAGAAGCTGTGATACATACACACAACGGAACATCATTCAGCCACCAAAGAGTGAAATCTTGCCCTTTGCAACAGCATGGATGGAGCTGAGAGTACAGTGCCACGTGAAATAAGTCAGAGAAAGACAAATACCACACAGGACTTCACTCGTATGTGGATTCTAAGAAACAAAACAAACGAGCAAAGGAAGAAAAAGGAGAGAAATAAACCAAGAAACAGACTGTTAACTCTAGAGAACAAACTGACGGTTACCAGAGGGGAGGTAGGTGAGGGGATGGGTGAAAGAGGTGATGGGGATTAAAGCGTGCACTTATCGGGATGAATAAGTGATAAAAAATTTTAAAAAGTTTTAAACCATACAGCATACATAAAAAATATGAAAACATTTAGAAATTTTTTAGATTATTTTTTATTTGACAGAGAGAGACAGAAAGAGAGAGAGAGATCACAAGTAGGCAGAGAGGCAGGCAGAGAAGTGGGGGAAGCAGGCTCCCCGCCAAACAAAGAGCCCGATGCGGGGCTCGATCCCAGGACCCTGAGATCATGATCTGAGCCCAACGAAGAGGCTTTAACCCACTGAGATACCCAGGTGCCCCAACATTTAGAAATTTTAAAAATAAAAGTATTTTATTATTTTTTAAAGGCATATATTATTTTTATTTTAAAATTTTATTTTTAATTAATCTCTACACCCAATGTGGGGCTCAAACTTACAACCCCCAAAATCAAAGGTCACATACTCTACTGACTGAGCCAGCCAGGTGCCCCCTAAAATAAAAATATTTTTAAAAAGAGACTGTAGATAGGGGCCCCTGGGTGACACAGTTGGTTAAGATCCCACTTTTGGTTTGGGCTCAGGTCATGACCTCAGGGTTAGAACATCGAGTCCCCAGGTCCAGGATGGGAGTCTGCTTGAGTTTCTCTCTCCTGGCCCCTCTGCCCCCTGCCCCCAACCACGTGCTTGCTCTCTCTCAAGTAATCCTAAGGAAAAAAAAAAGTGACTGTAGCTACGCAACACATCACAGAAGATCATGAAAAGGAATCAGAAGGACCTGAGTCATAATCTGTACTTTCACAGGAAGTGAAATTTTTCTGATAAGGCTGAGAATCTGCTTATCCACTAGCCACACAGACATTTACCAGCGTCTCGGAAACAAAAATAGTTTTCTTCTCCCCCATTATCTATTGCACCTTCTGGAGGAGGAAAAATCCGCATCAGAAGAAGCACCCAAAGTCTGAAGACTTCTAAGAAGGGAACTGCCTGCCTCTCTTGCTTGGCCTCCAAGGGCCTGACATTATCCCCAAGAGGTGCTCAGCTAGACACGGGCCGTGGACAGCGCCGGGGTGGCCGTGCTGCGTGCAAGCGGCAGCACCTCAGTGCTGAGGCACCTGGCGCACTCACGAGGGGGAATGCGGGGCACCGGTCAACCCTTTTGGAGGGTGCCGGCAGCTGCCTGCCAAAATACGCACGTTCTCAGACACAGTCATTTCCCCCATAAGAATGCAACTCTGGGGAATAATTAAGAAGATTCCATCACCCTGATGTTTTACCCTAGCCTTATTTACCACAGGGTAAAACTACCAACAGCATAAATGTTGCACAGCGGGACTGTCGATTAAGTACTGACATGGAAATCTATTATTAATAATTTAGAAAAATGTTTTTCTAAGTATTTATCTAAAATAAAAGGCAAGGGCGCCTGGGTGGCTGGGTCATTAAGTGTCTGCCTTCAGTGCACATCATGATCCCAGAGTCTTGGGATTGAGACCTGCATCAGGCTCCCTGCTCAGCGGGAAGTCTATTTCTCCTTCTCCCTCTGCTACTCCCCTGCTTGTGTGCTTGCATTCTCTGTGAAATAACTAAAATCTTAAAAAAAAAAAAAAGCCCAGTCGTTTAAAAAATAATAAAATAAAATAAAATAAAATAAAAGGCAAGTTGGGGTACCCGGGTGGCTCCATCAATTAAGCGTCTGCCTTCGGCTCAGATCATGAGCCCGGGGTCCTGAGACTGAGTCCCACATGGGACTCCTGCTCAGTGGGGAGTCTGCTTCTCCCTCTACCTGTCCTCCCTGCTCATGATCTCTCTCTCCCTCTCACACTCTGTCTCTCAAATAATATCTTTAAAAAAATAAAATAAAATATTTAAATATAAAAGGCAAGTTAAAATACAGTCTTAAGGTATTTATAAATGAACATGGAGTGTAAAAAAGATCTAGAATAATGTATGTAACATGTATTAATGTATGTATACACATATATATTACATATTGCATATAATATGTAACATATATTAATATACATAATAACATATGTAATTCTTGACCTTATGGGTATGAACCCCTATGAGAATATGACAAAGCTATCGATCCTTCTCCTCCCTCTCCCCAAAACAAATGTAAGACCGACAGAACACCAGCTCCTCTATGCATGTACACATATTCTCCATGTTCTCTTCAGAAGGTCAAAGGAAACTCAAAGGCCATCCGTGAAGCCCCAGTGGTCCAGAGTCTCTGTTTAAGGAAGCCCTGACATTCACGATCGTAACAGTTTAATAACAAGATCAAATAACACGGTCAATCGCAGAGATTATGAGTTCTTAGTTTCTTTGTGTTGCATTTCTAATTTAACTATACATTCTAAATTGTCTGTCCTCAACTTCACTGTTATTATAATGAAGAAATAAAGTTATTTATTTTTATTTTGGGAATAAAAAAAGAGACCTACATCTCATATTAGTTTCAGTCTGGCCCCAGCTTCACAAATTTTTCTAGTCAAAAAGAAGAGCACTCTCCATCTAGGAATTAAAGCACCGGGGCACCTGCGTGGCTCAGTCAAGTGTCTGTCTTTGGCTCAGGTCGTGATCCCAGAGTCCTGGGAACGAGCCCTGTGTTGGGCTCCCTGCTCAGCAGGCAGGCCTGCTTCTCCTTCTACCCCTGCCACTCCCCACTGCTTGTATGCTCTGTCAAAGAAATAAAATCTTAGAAAAAAAAAAATTAAATCACTGAGCTTCATGTGGGTAAAATGAAGGTGAAGCTGACGTTTTGCCGCAGAAGAGCAAAGAAGAGTGGTATGAACGTTCCAACCGTACCTGACACCGGTGTCTTCAGTGACCAGGTCACGGTCCTTGCCCTGATCGTAGCTCTCAGAGGACATTTCTGCATTTTCTAGAAGAGACTGCATATCACTAGCAAATAAGTTAGGTCGCTTCCTCTGTGCCTTCGGGCCGAATGTAGTTTCAAAGCTTTCTGTATCAAGAATGTGCACCTTTGAGTTCTAAAGAGAAAAGAGAATTATTCATAAAGCCAAGGAAGGCACTGAGCAAAAGCAAAAGTTAAAAATCAACCCGGGGAAGGTTTTCTTCTTTTATCTTTCCAAAGCTCAACCCGTACCAAAAACTACAACATGGATGCAGCCTGGTTTCAAATCAGCCTGAAATCGCAAAAGCACTTGTTCCTCAATTCTGAAGTTCTAGAAGCCTCCTTGGAGAAATGCAAAGTAATACGAATAGTCAAAGCAAGTATGAATAGTTGTGTAAGACTTGCCAAAAACTCTGCTTTATTTCATTTATCATAAACTTCAGTCAAATGTAATTAAGGCTACAATGATGAACATGAACTTATCTTTCCTGACTTTTTTTTGGAGCTTTCAGACAAGTGCATAAAATTCGCCAAATTCAGATTTTGTCAAGGACAATCATACTCAAATTTGTGTTTTTTTAAACCAACTGTAAATGCCAACTTTTTCTTGGAAGTTAATTTCTTTCATGGCTAAAAGGAATTGCTTGTTTTGTAAGATGCATTTTAGTTTCAGATAACATTTTCCCTAATTTAGGTAACGTTTTTATTAAACGCACATGGAAAGTCTTCAAATGAAAAACATCTAGCAAAAGTCCAAAATAATAGTTCAAATGTGATAAAAGGAACCTGATACTAACTAGAACTTGCTGTGCCTGTAAAGGAGTTACGGGCATAGGAATTTTTGAAGCAGGATAAAAGTCCAAGTTTGAGTTAGGATCTATCACGTGACAGAATGTTAACAGCCGGCAGAGAATACCCTCAAAAAAAAAAAAAAAAAAAAAAATTGCCCCCTGTCCCTCAGTACAAAGCTCCTCTGTAAGCACCAGCTACTAAATGTGGAAGACGGAGCCACTGTGGAGCTTCCGACCTTGATTTCCCCCTCCAATTTCCAAAGACCCTTGAGCTATGGTCACCTTTTCAGAATCTCTAACTCATCTCTTAGTTCAGTTTTACCCACTACCCTCCCACAAGGCAACACCCCCAAACAGAAGGGTTGGGTTTTACATTGGAACTAGATACTAATGTCACTCGGAAAACCGTGATCAAAGTTATCCTTGGAAATCTCACAAATCACCCACGAAGCACAGTGTGCACAAGGACGTGTGCACAGGAAGCTATACATACACAGATCACGCAGTTACGGGCAGCAGGGCAATAAAGGCCACAAATCAAATCAGTTACAGTATTTTTGCTGTATTGCTACAGAATTAGTCGCAATGTGCACGGAGCTAGAAGTTAAAGCGTGTCTGATTGGACTCCACTGTGCAGCCATCTCAGAATTAAGTTTTCTAACCAGTAGTAGAGACCGCACTAAAATAAATAGGGAAGGTTTTTCGAGGCCAAAGCACACAACTCCTCCCGTACTCTGAGCCCCTAGCTGCATAAAACCCCAGCGACAGCTGCAGCTGTGGAACCTTCAGCCTACGGATCAGGGACTGAAGCCTGAATTTTAGAAGCACGGAACAACTGGAATGGGCAACAAAGCAATAAATCCATAATAAAAAACCTCTCTGTTCTTCTCATAAACAGGATTCAATAGTTTGTTAAAAGATGGCTTTAGGGAGAACAGACAAAAGAGAATAAGGGAAATGAGCAACTTGTCTGTGGTTCGTGAATTACACTCATGTGTTTCCCTGAAAGACAACAGTCATTCCACTAATAGGCGCCATTCTTCCAGTCTGTCATAAAACAAAGCATAATTGACAAAACCTGAGGCAATAACCAGGCCTTGGTTTTTATTTTGTTCTGCGAGTAAACAGTTTTCTTTGAACTGTTTAATCCATGTATGCATGTCAATGTTTCCTTCCCCTCCTTACATTGGAACCGAGGCTTATACGCTGGCTACATTTCTGGGAATTATTATTCAATACAAGTAAAAACGTGCAAACATTAGGCCTTTTCTTTGGTTCTGTGTGAAACTTGTTCCACTTCGAGCTGGATTCCGTCCTTACTGTCCCTCAACTCCAGCGATTAAGAACCAATCTGACCAGCACCCTTTCCTTTGATGGAAAGAATCCCAAGGGTCTCACAGAAGCTGAAAGTACACAGCACCAAAGGCCTCCCTCCTCCCAGTCCAATCCCGACTCTACACGTCCCTAAAGTCTGGCGAAGTTACCACTTAAACCAGTTTGCCTAACAAAAACAACAACAAAAAACCCCAAACTCGTACAGCTTGTGTTAGTAACAGCCACAGTCTACTTAGCCATTAGGTGGTGTGCTATGTGCTCATCATATGCCAAAGACTTCATCTACACCTAATCGCTCAAGGAGGCGGTTTTTCTTGTCTCTACAGCCGGGGAAGCGAAGGCTCACGGAGAAACCCACGAAGGCTAGGTCGGGGGAAAGCAAGGACCAAGTCAGGCCTGACTCCCAAGGCTGTGCTCTGATCCACTAGGCACTGCACCTTCCTGAAACCATGCGGTTCACACTAAGGCGAGACCCCTAGCAAAGGGGAAAAGCTCATCACTACTGCAACAAAGCCACTCTGCCCTATGGAAGCACAAAAGACAAAGATGGTACAGAGGGATTGGTGTGAACCGTGCCTAAGAAACCCCTCTGCCGAGGATATCCTCCAACTTACATGAGGCCGGATCCGGTCATGGAGAAGAGACATAGGTAACTTGCTTTGCTTCATGACAACTTTGTATGGATCCTTCACAACTGCGCCCATCTCCTCTTGAAATTTCTGTAATGATGACTGTTTAATCACACGTGTGTTTCCTGTTTTACAGAAGAATGTTGCCTTTTAATGAAGAACTCCTTTTTGCTTCTGCATCCTTCTTCCCAATGAGAGGGAAAAGCAAGACTCTGAATTACCCTCGATACATCCATCCCACGTATCCATTTTCAAACTTAAAAGAGGGGGGGAGCAAAAACAAAAAAACTGCCTCTCCTGCACTCATAGACTAAGAACTAATTCACCAACCCAGACACACAAAAGGTTTCAAGAGTTTTCCAAGCCCAATTTCCTGACTGGATGAAACTGAAAAATCAACATCACTGAATGGAATGGAGATTTGACAAATGTCCGACACTTCCTGCTACATCTGGGAAAGAAATCTGGAGCCAATCAGAGCTGATCTATCAGTCTACACAGGGAATCCTGAAGCACAGAACCCGGGTCACACAGTTGCTGCTTGTTATGGTTACGAGGGTTCAAAAGGACTAAATTAGCCAATAAAGCCACGTAAGGGAACTGAATAAAGCTACATGACACTACCTGGAAAATACCTTGTAAGTGAGGGGGCCCAATACACACAGTCAATGGAACAGCACGCTGGTGCACAAGTGCAGAACCCAAGGTGGTGAGGGTTGTGATACCGGTGCCGACAACACCGGGCTCAACCCCGCACGTGGGCTCTCCCACGTAATCCCACAGCAGTGCTCCGAGACACAGACTGTCTTTATCCTCATTTTACAGACAGGAAACCAGTGACCACAGAGATGTCATAACTTGCCCACAGTCGCAGAAATGGCAGAACCAGTATTCATACCCAGATGGTCTAGACCTAAACCTAGAGTCACAGTATACAGCCACCACGATAAACACCTAAGAAGTTTTCTTTTTCCTTTTTTTTTTTTTTTAAAGATTTTGTTTATTTGACACAGAGAGAGATCCCAAGCAGGCAGAGAGGCAGGCAGAGAGAGAGGGAAGCAGGCTCCCTGCTGAGCAGAGCCCGACGTGGGGCTCGATCCCAGGACCCTGAGGTCATGGCCTGAGCTGAAGACAGAGGCTTTAACCCACTGAGCCACCCAGGCACCCCTTTAAGAAGTTTTCTTTGACACTTTGCCGAGTTGCAGCTTCCTAGAGGGTATCCCATCAACAGATGTTAAGACGCACTGAAAGACAGCTTCTGTCTGCCACCGAGCACTGAGGTCGAGCACTGAGGTCGAGCCCTGGGCAAATGAGGGGCTCTGACCATCTGCCTGGCCCGTGCACCTCGAGGGGGCTAAGGGAAAGCCCAGACTGAAGTGAAGGTAGAGTTTCCCAGAAAGAAGCCCTGATCCCATTCTACTCATTCCTGGGAAAGACCAACAAAAGATCCTTCCACTGCCACTCAGTGCAAATCCCCATTAAGAAACATCTCAAAGCAACAGCCAGCAAATACACGTACGCTTCAAGTTAAAGGTACCAACACAAGTGCAAGGCCACTCTCAAACAGCCACTCTCTCCAGGCCACCAGAAATGAAGAGATGAGAGTTCTTGGGTCTGGGAAGGCTGGTCACTGAGACGTAAAGGATGGCTTTATCTGTTTAAGAGGGTTCACTTACAATTAACCATGACGAGCTCTCTACAAAAGGAACCTATTTCTGGAACCCACCACCACTGCTACTTTTCTCAGCACTTTTCCCATTACGGGTACTTCTCAGCCCTTTCTCATATAATCCTTGCCAGTTCGACTCACCCTCAAACTTCTGCCCTTTAGACACCTTTCAAGCCTACCTTTTCCCATACAGCACATGTTCGGTAGAGCAGAAGTGACAGAGGCCAATACTCACCAAACCACTTAATATTTGGCTCCACTCTCGCCACTGTGCCAGAAGCCACCGTGGACTGATACTGCAGAGGCTTAATCACTTTACCACGACTGTTCCTAAATTGAGGAAGTAACAGATTCTGGTTGATGACAGAAGAAAGGCAAGGGCAAAGCTTGGTTTCCAGAACACCCTTTCCATCAAAAGGAACTTTTTTCTTTTTTTGGTTTTAAATGATCATGAAACACAGATTTCAGTAAACAAAGAGTACTTCTACATTTGAAACAGATTGTCCAAAAGTCACTTAACCTCTTGCAACAGAGCACGTAATGATTTCTGCTGGATGAATAACAAATAATGCTGATGTTTAAAAATCTGTTTACTGTTTGTTTGCCTTTTTAAAAAAAAAAACCACATACTTGACTTTTTTGGGTAATTATTTGAAGACTGGTTTAAATGAATTTTAAGTAGAGGGTGATTTATGCTGGAACTCAAAATTCTAAAACAAACAGCAGAGTAGGTGACTAAGGCAGATTAAGTTCATTGACGTTTGTGTTTTAGACACATCTTTCAGAACGGATGAAGAATCTAATTACCAAACAAATTAAGACCAGCTAGCAAAATGCCACGCTCAGCAAGTCCCCGTGGTCGAGGCTGCCTCAGCAGAACTCACAGTTGTGATGAGTTTCCAAGTGCCACAATGTTGTGATCTAAAGTTTCGCATTAAAAAAAACAAGTTTTCTGGCTGCTTTCATAACTACAGTCCTATATGCTTTGTTAAAGAAAACCAGATTTCTACTTGAGGGATATTTAACTTGAGATTTAATGGGCTATCCGCGGAGGCCGAGGCCGTTGAGGAATAAAACCTCATTGGCCATACAGTGTTTTGACACAATCAGTATTTCACCACCCGCTACCCACGTCTTGAACCAAAAATTCGCCGTTTATCTTAACAGCACCCACATAAGAGGATATTTGAAAATATGCTATTCCTGGGGCGCCTGGGTGGCTCAGTGGGTTAAAGCCTCTGCCTTTGGCTCAGGTCATGATCTCAGGGTCCTGGGATCGGGCCCCGCATCCGGCTCTCTGCTCAGCAGGAAGCCTGCTTCCCCTTCCCTCTCTGCCTACTTGTGATCTCCCTCTCTCTGTGAAATAAATAAATAAAATCTTAAAATAAAAAAGAAAGAAAATATGCTACTCCTCTCTGGGGGAAGAGGGAGTGGGGATTAAGTCTCAGCTAAGAATCCTGGGTACGAAGGAAAGGAGAGGATGACAGTGTGGAATGCTCACCTGCGCTCCTTTTGCCGGTACATATTCAGGCGCCGGATTGTGGCCCGGTCCCTCATGTTTTGGCCTCCTGCTCCCTGCACTCGATCTAGGAAAGACAGAAGTAGACCGAAAACTATTTGATCACCAAGTTTAAGTATGGTCATTGCCTCAAACACACCAACTAGTTCACTCCAAGTAGGCAAGCTGCCACTTTGCTGCAAAATATCTACTCTCTCCCTATATCATTCCAATAGAATTATTATCACTGGAAGCTACCTGGTATGACAAAATGGACCCAAATCTTTGATCCTCAGTATGACTGTGTTTGGTAAGAGTTAGCAATTTTGAGTATTAACTGTGGTACTGTGCGATCCACATTTACAGCCATCACCTTGTGTAATCTACAGGATAATCCTATAAAGAGAGATACATTATCCTCACTCTGCAGGCTAAGAAACTGAGGCACAGGTGGCGAGACACCTTGCCCAAGATCACACAGCTACCTAATGGCAGAGCCAGAATTTGAACAAAAACATTCGATCGCCATCTGTGCTCTTACGTGTGGGTCTCAGTTGAGCAAATACTGAGTGCCTGATACATGCAAGGCACCATGGAGACCACAATTTTGACACTTAAGTGTTCCTTATGTACCAGTTTCTTAATTTCTTAATGTTTCAGTTCAATCAAAAGCAAAGTAAGTATCGATTCTTGCCTTTCCTCTCAGAAAGAGAAGGACAAATAAGCATGCTGATACTAGCCTAGCTTTTCCTTTTGGGCTATCTTCAAGTCACCTGTCTACTTCCGAAGTGATGCAGTAGAAAGCAAGCTGAAACCCCAGCACTGGCGGCTCTGCTGATCACCAAGTGTGCCAACTGTGATGAGCCACTTCCCCAATTTTGGCTCCAGCTCTTCACCTATATCATAACCTCTCAGAGCCTTTTTGGGTCTAACAGTTAAGATTCTGGTCTACACCAACTGAATAATTTATCAGCAATCCAGGGAAAACATTCGATGGGATCTGTTCAAGTCCTCAAAAACTTTAAACCGTATTTAAAAACAAAGTTTTATTAACTAAACCCAATAGAAGGGGACTCCAACAAAGACTATCTTGTTCATCCTGCAGGTGAAAACTCAGCAAAACTCCCTAAAAATATCTTTATTGAAATGATCACTAGTTATCTATCTGCAGGGTTTTCTGTGCCCTTTACCAGGTGGGATGACTCCAATAGCCAAGTGTACAATCCCTTTCTCAATTAAATGGTCCAAGCAAGAGTGGCAGGCAAGTGTGGTTAAGTGTGAAGCGCCAGCTGGGTCGGCCTGCACCGCTTGTAATCTGATTTTATGTAATTTACCTCTAACAATTCCGCAAGCTGGAAAGCTGGAATTATACGAGACTAAAATACCCTGGGGGAGGGGCTGACATACACAGGAACATGAGAGGTCAAGATCACTGCTCCTTCCGACGCAGAGCTTTCCAGTCTCTGCACCTCAGAACTGGAGATGCCCCAAGGATACCAAGCCTAAGTGTTCACTTTCCCCGACATTAGATCGGGTACCTGGCACCTGGCCGTGAGAGGAGTGCAAGATGTCAGCCCTCCTCAGTGCCTCGGAATGAAAAAACCACCTTCTCCCTTCTCGTCCCCAGTAGCCGCTCGGCTCGAGGCCACTCCAAGCAACGCCGCAAGGGTGTCCCTCCTACCCCTCAACCTCCTCCGAGCCCTCCCCTCCTCCCCACCAAGCTTCCTCCAAGCTCCACCCTCCGCGAGCCCCGCCGCCTGTACCAGGGTTTGTGCTGGCGTTGGAGGGGTTGATGGTGCTCCGTCCTTTGTACTTGGGCTTCACCATCTTGCCGACGGGACCGGAACCCGAACGCTAGGTCAGGTCTTGGACAGGTACACAAGCTCCTAATTTCCCAGGCCCCTCCGAAGCGACCCTCGGTAACCACGCTTGACCACGTGGGCGCGATCTACGTCACTTCCGCTCGCGCCCCTCGCTTCCCCTGCGCGACTTCCTGCGAACGCGCGTCGCGCGGCGCCGCTCTCCTGACTCCGCCCCCGTCCCGGGAGCTTAGCAGTAGCCCTGCGTGGAGCCCCCGCCCCTTTCGCTGCCTAGCAACCGCCAAGCTGCCCCTCCCCAGCGGCCACCTAGGTGCCCCGCGCGCATGGCCGCGAGCTCCTCGTGGGTCTACCTCCACTTCCCGCCCGGGTCAATAGCACAAGCTTGAGTTCAATTATCTCCTGAGGGTTAGCTTCCAATAGTGGCGGACTATAGCCCCCAAGTATCAGTCAGACCTCGTCACTTCTTAAAACTCGAGTCGCGCATCATCACACTTGAAGAAAGAAAGAAACTCAAAACCCCTAGCCATCTCTACAGAATTCTGCAGGATCTGGCCCCTGCCTATTTATCTGACCTCATTTGTACCTCCCTCCCTCTGGTTATTCTGACATTACACTGGATCCGTCCGTCTGAGTCACTCTTCCTTGAACCTTTGGGTAGCAAGTTCTTTCTGGTCATTCTGATCTGGGCTGGGATGTCACCTACTGGTAGGGTTGCAAGATTTCACTAAGAAAAATACAGGATACCCAGTTAAATTTGAATTTCAGATAAACAGTAATTTTTAGTGTAAGCATGTCTCATGCAATATTTGGGACATAATTTTACTTAAAAGTAATAGTTTATCTGAAATTCAAATTTAACTGGGCATCCAGGATTTTATCCGGCAATCCCTTCTACTGGGAGAAGACTTTCCTGTCTGATCTTTCCAAATCAGCCATTTCCTGCCCTTCTGCATCTATTCTGTTTTATTTATTTCATAGCATTTATCACCAGCTGAAATTATGTTATTTACCGGTTTATCTGAGCTTCCCTAAAACTAGAATGTAAGTTTCTTGAGAGTAGAGACCTTGTAAGTTTGTTCACTACTGTAACTCCAATACTTAGAATAGCACTTGACGTACAGTAAGGACTCAATAAATATTCACAGAATGAAGGACTGAATGGATGGTGTTTTTAGCTCAACCTATTGTAACAAAACACCATGGACTGAGTGCCTTAAACAACAAACATTCATTTGTCACAGTTCTGGAGGCTGAGAAGTCTAAAGTCAGATTGCCCACATAGTTACATTCCTAGAACTTTCTCCCCAGCTTGCAGACAGCTGTCTTCCCTCTGTGTCCCTAGAGTGGAGTGAGGAGGACTCCGGTCTCTTCCCCTTCTTATAAGGGCACTAATCCCATCAGAGGGGCTCCACCCTAAGGACCTCATCTAAACCCAATTACTCCCACAAGCCAAACACCATCTCATTGCGAATTAGAGCTTCAGTGGATGAATTTTAAGAGAACACATTTAGTCAAGAGCAGACGGGAATGCTTCTCGCCCTGAAGGTAAAACCCAGCGTTGCTACTTCTACAGCCAAAATACGGAATATAGCTAGATGCCTGTGTTTCAACCAAGACGTCCTCCCTCTGTTTTTCGACCTTTAAGTTGTCAGGAAGTGCCCATCACTGTGCCTTGACAATAAGCCAGAGATGAGGTGGTTAGGCAGGAGGAAGGTGGATTCCTACCTGCAGTGTAGCTCAGTCCCTGAAAACAACTTGGTATAAAGTGAATACTCTGTGCAGGGGTCAGGGTGGAGGGATGCCCCAGTCTTCATTTTCTGAGTCTGAAACAAACCAAAAACATTTTTTTGAGAGCAAAAGCAGGTCACGTCCTGGAAAGCAGTAGGAAAGACCTCCTCTTTTTATTTTTTTTAAGATTTTATTTATTTATTTGACAGAGAGGGAGAGATCATAAGTAGGCAGAGGCAGAAGCAAGCTCCCCGCTGAGCAGAGAGCCCAATGCAGGGCTCTATCCCAGGACCCCGAGATCATGACCTGAGCTGAAGGCAGAGGCTTAAGCCACTGAGCCACCCAGGCACCTCTGGGAAAGACTTTCTCTTTCTTGAGACTCCCTTTTACTGCCCCAAGGACAAGTATCATGAGATTAAACACAACTTTGCTACAAAGGCCCTGACCCAGACATGGTGTCCCAAAGGAGTGTCCGAGAGCCAGTCAGAAACAACTTCATGCCCAGCGAGGATCCAAAAATGTCCTTCTCTTCCTCACACTGTCCCTTTGGCCCCCGAATGTGGGTGTAATAGGCCCACTCCTGGAGAAAAGACTAGGATAATGTGTTTCTGATGCCTCAGTTTGGTTCGAACCAGAATAAACACGAATGGCAAAAATCAGCCCATGAGCTCATTCAGGCTTTGATCAGAGACATAATTTCATTATGAAATTTTGAATCAGGCTGTTGTGAAGTCTTGCCAAGGAGTTTCATTTTCCCAGATGATATGGTGGGTTGTTTCTCTCCTGTTCTCATACTCAGCTGCGTTTATCATACGAACTTTCCATCTATTTTTATAATCTGACCCATCAATCCTTTTACAAGTATTTGCCGATCCCAACAAACAACCTCAGTTCAACCAGCCAATAATACGTTTGATCTGTGAAGGTCAGGCCAAAGTTGTTGGTTTGGTTTGCCTGCCCTGCTCACTGCAATTGTAATACACTGACTATTTTCCGCCCTCTTTCCTCATGTCATGGTCACCAGAGGAAGCAAGATGCACCTCCGGGCCTGTGATTCCTCAACTTTTGAACAGATGGATTTATTTAACTACCTTGGAAGGTTACAGCATGGTCATACGAATTATGGTATATAATTTGTATTACAGACGTGCTACGCACCGTGCATATGGGCTGTCTGCTCTTTTCCTCCAGACCTGTGGTTAGATCTTCCTTCCCTGGATCTGGAGCCTCCAGATCCCTGGGATCTTGCTCCCAGGAACCACAGTTTGATCTGAATGAGAAGATCACAAGAGGAACCGGCTGGAGACGCCACCTTTCTGAAACAGCCTCGTGCCAAGTTCTGATAGGAAAGATGGGATGGCCGTGTTTGCAGAAAGCAGAGAATCTTGCTTGACCTCACGTCCTTCTTCGTTCTGTAAAAACGTTTTCTTTGGGTCCTAACCGGCGCGTAACAGCAGCTTCCTCTGTAGCATTTTTCAAAGTGTGGTCTGAAGACCACCAGCATCAGAACCACATGGGGGAACTGATTACAAATGCAGACTCCTGGGCTTTGCCCCAGAGCTACTGAAATCAGACTCACTGCAAGGGGAAGGAGGTAGGGTTACGATATGCATTTTAATGAGCTCCTCAGGTAATTCTGGTACACAGTTATGGATCTGAAAAGCAATTGCTTTCCCCAAAGTCACCCTGAGGCTTTCTGACCAGCTGACCAGAAGGCAACCCTAGCACAACCCCGCTCCTTCCCCACCTGCCTTAAATCCTCTTTTTCTTGCAAAGCCAGAGTAAGGAAGGCTGCAGCAGTGTCTAATGTATTCTGAAAATATATGTCTTGGCTCTGCCCCAAATGCCTTGATATTTATGCTGTAGCCCGAGGGTCGTTATCCTTTGGCAACGCTCCATTGTAAGGCCATTAGCTCTTAATTAGTGCCAGCTTGTTGGTTTATCCTTCCCAGCTGAACTGAGAGAGGAGGCTTCTCTCTTCAGTCCCCTGTGTCTCTCCTCTGGCAAGTCCATGATGAATTGACCCCTGGTGGCTGGGGCCAAGAGTTGGGCCCCTGACTGACTGCTGCTCAATGGGAAACAGTTCTTGGCCCCCCCAGCAGAAGACCCTGGAAGAACAGAGAGGCCCTCGGAAGAGATTGTTCAGGGTTTCGTTGTTTTGTGTCATCTCTGCAAAACAAAAAGAGAGGGTCCTCAGTCTATAACCTCAACAGTTCATAAAGGAATATGAGAAAAATAAGGTGTGTTAACCCAGAGTTTTGTAGGCTAGATTGCCCACCGTTTTCAGTCTAGGATGCCTGGGAAGTTTGGGGACAAGAATACAGCTAGCTGGTGAGGGGCTCACCTCTGGGAACCTCAGGAAGCTTCTCCACATGAGTGATGTATCTGGTCACCACTTCTAAGTGGGAAAAACATGATCCATATTGGTCTTGGCGTTCATCTTCTTGCTGCGCAAGGAGCTCTTCAAAAAGATCCCTAGATTAAGCCTCAGAAAAATAACTAGCAGCGTTTTGCTCCTTCCTATCACTGAATCCCTGTGGCCCTCAGCAGATTCCGCTTATGAAAATCTGAGAAGCAATTTTATGAGAGCTTATTAATGGCTTCTAATTTTCAGCCTAGTTTAGATAACTCGAGATTGCTGGCCGCGTCCGGAAAAATGGATGCAGAACACACACCGATGTGGGAATTTAGAGTGTAATTCCAAGTCGTAGGTAATTGTTTAAGCTCCGAAGAGACTGAAGGGCCCATATTAAGTCATCTCCCCAGGATCAGTGTGTTTCCTATTACACTTGATATCTATCTGTCCAATGATCCTTTTGATTTTTAAGCCGTTAGACTAAATCTGTGTGTAATTCTTTACCCCCTCTCCTCCTGCCTACCTCCCCCCTTTTCCTTAGGAAAACACTTCTAAAAATGTTAACCAGGTCCCTTGGATTGTTTCCAGAGGAATAATGTCACGTTAAAGAATCTGAAAAGTCAACTCCTGAAACCAGTGTGTCAGAGAGCCTCTGTCTGTCAGAAGGTCATTCTTGCCCTTGAGGCGGCTTCTGCCCAGCAAGAAGCCAAGGTTTTCCTTGGCCTCCCGCAACCCTCTTGCCCCCTTGTCTGGTCTAGTCTAGACTGGAAACAAAATCTGCCTCCCAAAGTAGAGATGAAGGCTGAGGTGTGGAAGAAAGTTAGGATGAATACCTTTTCAAGTGGTAGAGGAAGAACAGATCAGAATCTTGATTTATGTCATTTTTTAGAGGCTTGATTAGAAAATGACAAGTCTGCCACTCCCTCATCTCGGTGGGGTCTTGGCGGGGTGGGGTGGGGGGCTGCGGAGAGCAATCCTTCTGACTCAGTGTAAAACTGAGTCAGGCGGGAGGCGGGAGGAATCTTCCAAATTCTTTAAAGGTCTCTTTGAGAGACTTTAGAGTTGATCATTTTGCTTCCAAACAGAGCTGGGCAAATCCCCAAGATTGCCTGGATCTGGTGTACCCCGGACCCAGACTCAGGTTTCTGTTGTACCCCTCATCCCGGCCCACCCACTGGTGCACCAGGCATAACCCAAGGAGTAGCCCAACTACAGCCTGTCCACCAAATCCCACTAGCTGCCTTTTTTTCTATGGCCCACAAGCTAGTAATGATCTTTACATTTTTAAATGGTTGAAAGAATCAAAATAGAATATTGTTTTCTTGGGCAACTGGGTGGCTCAGTCGGTTAAGCATCTGACCCTTGATAATCAGCTCAGATCTCCATCTCAGGGTCATGAGTTCAACCCCCATGTTGAGCTCCATGCTGGGTATGGAGCCTACTTAAAAAAAATAATAATAAGGGGCACCTGGGTGGCTCAGTAGGTTAAAGCCTCTGCCTCCGGCTCAGGTCATGATCTCGAGGTCCTGGAATCAAGCCCCTGCATCAGGCTCTCTGCTCAGCAGGGAGCCTGCTTCCCCCTCTCTCTGACTGCAGGTCATGATCTCGAGGTCCTGGAATCAAGCCCCTGCATCAGGCTCTCTGCTCAGCAGGGAGCCTGCTTCCCCCTCTCTCTGACTGCCTCTCTGCCTACTTGTGATCTCTGTCAAATAAATAAGATCTTTTTTAAAAATAATGTTTTGCGACATGTGAAGATGACATGAAATGCAAATTTCGGTGTTCATAATGTTTTATGGGAACACGGCCCTACCATTTGTCTCCACATGATCCACACTTGCTTTTTTTGCACAGCAAGGCCAGAGATGAGTAGCTCTGTGGCTCTTCGTAGGAAAAGCATGCCCACACCCGGTGCCGGGGGCTGGGGGGTATTCTGTGCATTGAGCAGGCATGTCCCTGACTCTAGCTGGCTGTCTGTTGCCACTGCCTATGAGACCGAATCCCGTCTACCCCAATATGAAGGTACATTTAGTTTAGTTTTGTTTTTTTTTCTGCTTGGGGGATTCAAACGTGGGGGTTGGCCGCACCCCTGAGTGCAGGTGATATGTTAGTGGACTAGCAGGGGGCTCACTACAGAGGTTTAAGTTTCCTGGGGAGGGGGCAGAGGGAGCCTTGTGTAGGGGAAAGGGGGGTCTGGGGGGAGCAGCACGGGTCTATCAGTCCCCTGGCAGAGCCCTGGATTTTTTTTTCCCCAAAAAATGAAGGCCCCAAAGAGAATGAAGCCTTAGCCAGAAATCTAAAGAGCCCCTTTGTCCAGGGTCTTTATGGGACCACCTTTGATGACCTGGAGGCCAAGACACAACACAGGTAGAGAAGAGACTCTCAGCTTGGCCCACAGTGGCTCTTGTGCTGAGGAGTCTTCAGGAGCTGCTCTCAGCACGGGCGGCTATAAGAGCAGAGCGTCGCAAGGCAGTCTCTGTCCCCGTGGCCCGACACTGGCCCTCACGGTGGCAACTATGCTAAAGCATTCTTGAACAGCTTCACGAGCAATGGACCTTGGTGTGGCAGGACCGCCGTGAGGCCCCTCTGGCATTATTGGTGAGCTCATGGGATCTGTCCCCTGAACTCCATTCCTCTTCCCAATAAACAAGTGAGATCCAAACAGGCCGGGAATCATGGCCCACAGGCGAGGAAGAACACGTGCAAAAATGTGAGTTTTCACCCAGCTGGGGGGTAGTCCAGCCTGACTTCCTGTGTTCCGATCCTGGCCCCACCATTCATTAGCTGCGTGCCCTCGGTCACGTACCTTCACCAGTTCCTGTCTCGGTGTTCTCATTGGCAAAATGGGCATGATCACAGAATTCACCTCCAAGGGCTGGGCTGAAGATTAAGTGAGGCGATGCCAGTAAAGGGCAGAGAGCAGTGTCAGGGCTGTTCAAACGTCTGCCATGGTTATTACTGGTATGTGTCCGACAGCACCCACACCTTGCTGGGGCTAAGAGCAGGGTAAGAGCAGGGAACGCAACAATGAATCGCAAGGTCCCTATTGTCAGGAGCTGGCATGGGGCTGGGGGCATCGATGCGGGTGTGCTAAGGTGTACAGACGTACAGAGAGGGGAGGAGATAGCCGTAAGGGGAGCATCTTTGCATAATTCTTTGGTCTCGGTAAAGACAGAAGATCCACAGATAAGAGCAAGGGGATAGCACATTTTAGGGGGAGGGAACAGCGCAGACCAAAAAAAACTCTGAAAGTTCATTTGTACAGCCCCACTGAATAGTTCTGAGTAGATGAGTAGACGGGAGGGGGGATGGGAGTGGCTGGTGATGACTGGCAAGCTGGGTTGTTCCCATTGGTGGTAGCCAAATGACCAAAAAGATCAAGGTCAGGTTTCTTTTGGTTCAGGGCCCTAAGGAACTTGGATGATGGCCTTACTTTTGCTCCCACAAGGAAAAAAAGAGTAGTCATGATCAATAATAATGCTCTCCGGGGATAAGAGGACAACAAACCCCCTCAAGGGGGACCTTTCCATCCTTTCACTTTTTTTCATTCATTCAACAAACATCTAGGCTGTCTTCACAAAGGTCAAATGCCACTGCTTGAAAACGCAGGGGAAATACCAGCTGGGAGGAACCCGTGTCTGCACCTCAAAAGGAAAGGTGGGAAGCCCCCCAAAAAGCTCTTGGGAGAGTGGAAACGCCCACTCGGCTGACACGGAGAGCAATCAGGAGGACCGGAAGGCCGAACAGGTTCTTTGGTTTGTGTCTTCTTTTTTCTTTTCTTTTTTTTAAAGAGGGAACTAGGGAAGGGCAAGCCATGGGAATGAGATGATGAGAATGTGCTTGTGAGAAATCGAGCTGCAATGTCAGAGGACATTCTGTTGATTTGGTGGCAGGAAAAGAATTATAAATATGCGTGGTAGGCAAATACCTCGTACAATAAAGTACCTTGTGAGAGCAAGTGAGAGGGCAGGAGAGAAATCAAACACAGTCTATCGGCAGTGGTCCTGCCCCTGGGAGTAAAACCAAGTAGAAATTCAAGTTGGTAGTTGCCAGGCTCCCAGCCCCGGGGGCAGATCCCAGGAGGGCTGGACGGGATGGGTTCCCTGTACTTCGGGGCACAAGCCACTGCTGCTGGGCCGTCATCAGGCTTTTGTGTCCTGGGCGAGGAGGTGCTGGTCCCCACCCCCCACTTGGAGCCCAGCCCTTGAGGTAGCCCCCGGCAGGCCCTAATGCCACTCAGTGCCCAGAGGGAGGCGGCCCCAGCTTCAGGCCAGTCCCAGAGTGCAGCTCACTTTGGGCTTTCCCATGTCACGGGCTACCCAGTCCCACAGCGCCTTGGATCCAGGGAGCCCAGAGCAGCCCGATGCCATTAAGGGTGTGGTTTCCTCATGCCCCTGGCGGTCAAGAGCATAGCAGCCAGCCGCTGGCTCAGCTCAGAAACCATTATCCAAAAGCCCTCAGAGTTAAATAAATGCAGTGATAGAGATGTTCAGATTAAAACGCCAGGTTCTGCGATCGTGAGCCGGCTCCTCACGTGGCCTTCACACCTAGGCCCTCCTGCCCCCATCCTCCAGCGTGAGACGTTGGAGTTCAATGGCACGAGTGTCCATCCTCGTGTACCCCCAAGACAGGGCTGGGGCCCGCAGACCCAGAGCTCACGGATCCACCCACCCCACCGCCCCAGCCTCTTTCCATGTCGGTGTCTTGCTCCAGCTCCCAGTCCTTGAGAGGACACTTCCCATGGTCCCTGGGATTGTGACATCCTTCTTGTGACCACCTTTGCCAAGTGAGCTTTCCAGGGCTGGCCTGGGAAAGCACTTTTCTTTGTTCCTGGAGCTGCCAGCTTGTTTGACAGGCTTGGATCTGGTCTGGCTGTTCCAACATCACTTAACCCCCTCCGCTGCCCCCAATCCCTGACCCCCCTCCCAGCCCCCGCCCCGTCCTGCTCCCCTGCCCTGAAGGCTGCCGGCTTATTCCTTTTGGAGATGAACTCATTGTTGACTTTAACTCACTTCGATGTTTCCCAGGGAAGCATGCTGGCGGGAAGCCCACCGCAGCTCCTTGAAGAAGACAGCCGGGCTAGTGCCAAGACTGGGTGCCAGGGGCCTTGGAACTGCCAAAATGCCTCCCATTTTATGGATAGGCCTGGCTCAACCTGAAGACATTCCAAGTATTTAATCAGCAGCCCATGGTACATATTGGGTTGCAGAGGGAGCCCTCAGAAGCCAGCCTTTTCGGCCAGAAGAAGGAGCTGGCCTTCTCCATGGGCCAGGCTGATGCTCGACAGATGGTAAAAGTACATCCCAATCACAATAATCAATAATCAAAGGCTGGCAGCTGGTGTGGCCTGGTCTGAGGGACCCTGGGGGGCTTGGCTCTACCCTCTTTCCCACACCAGCCTGAGTCTGGCCAGGAATCCGTCTCACCCACCTCCCTGCACCAAGCTCCGGGAGAGCGAACAGGCGAGGGAGGAGCCATATTTCACATACTTTCTCTTTCAAAATGTAGCTCTGTTTCGCAATTTCCTACTTAAGTTCTGGAAGGCTCTAGGGTAGGACCCAAGCCACCTTCTCTAGCCACTGGCCCAGGTCTTTTATTCTTCTCGCCACCGACCTGGTGGCGGGCTGGAGATGCCAGAGAAAGGGGGTCCCCGTTCTGCAGCTCTCTCATCTTCCCCATCCACGGCTTCTCATGCAGGGTCTCTGTGATGCTGAAGGAGCCCCAACCAAGCCTCCAGCCAAAACCTGTTTATTCTTCACCCCGTGTCGGCTCTTTCCCTGGGGAGAGCCAGGAGGTACACCACACCAAAGCAGGTGCGCCCAGCTCTGGTATGCTCGGCCTCAGCAACCCCGGGGGCATCTAATCTTTAGATCTCCTCTACTCTCCTAGAACAAGGCTTTTGTTCCCGCTCACTTTTACCAGCCAGACAGCGCTCCAACCCCTTTGCTGTGAATCTCTCTAATCCTCCAAAATGGAACTTGTGCTCTCAGGTGGCTTTTCCGCTTCCTTACCACCTTCACCAGGGGTTTCACCAGCTGTCCGCTTAAGTCTGGTTTGGACCACAGCTGGAGGAGTCGGGGCATGAAGACGGCACCTCTTCGACCAGCCCTGGGACAAAGGCTTGAATGGGGCCCAGGAAGTTGACCCTTCTCCTAAATTCAATCTCAGTCCTTCCAAACCAAACCAAACCAAACAAACCAGAGAGGGAGAAAAAAACCACTTAAAAAAACAAATCCTGAAAACAACTCCATCACTCCAAATACTGAAGTGGAAAACAAACCCATGCTCTAGAGACTTGGTCTGAAACGTACCAGAGCTGGCACTGGGTAAGGTGGCCAGAAATGTCTTAGTCCGGGCAGAGCTGTGACCCCAACGAGGGCAAAGCTAACACTTCCCAAATGACAACGTGGGCACATAATGGCCACATATGAATCATGGGCTGTGTTTGCCTAAACCCGGGACTAGGGTTAGGAATCTCAACAGGAATCCCTCTCCCCAGTACCTGCTTACTCTGAAACTCACCAGGTGGGACTTTTGCTCAACCCTTATGGTCTCCAGCCCCGGGTGAGCTGCTTTGGGGTCTGAGCGCAGGTAAGTGAACCCCATGGTCACCAGCTCAAAAAAAAAAAAAAAAAAAAAAACACCCTTTCTTTGCCTTGAAAGGATAAGAGTGAGACAGATAGGGGTGAGACAGGTCCAGGAGGGCTAACTGTTCAAGGAGGGACTGGAGTCCCAGCGGGAAACACCCAGCATATTGGGTATCAGGAGACCTCCCTCCCACCAGTAATTCTGCAGGCGGGGAAGCTCAGGACCCACAGAAGCCCGCGTGATGTTCCCTTCCTTAGTGGCCTAGAGCTTCACGAGCAGCTTTAGGAGGCTCGAGGAGGTAATGCAGAGAAGCTGAATGCCTTAGAGTATCACCAAGGTGACACAAGAGATACAGGAAGATTCGGATCATTCCAAGTTCTAAGATTCTGATTTTTGCTTTGATGTTTTGGAGGAAAGCTCAAGGCAATGCTTCCCAACCGCCTAACATGCATGTGAAGAACTTGGGGACCTGAGGCAGATTCAGTCTTTAGGTCGAAGAGGGGAGTGACACCCTGCACTTTTAGGCTCTGGGGTTGCTGATCCATGGCCACACTTTGAGTATCAAGGACCTAGGCGATCTGGGAGATTAGAACACATCAGAGCCAGAGGCAGCCAAGATAAGGAGGGGCTGAGCCTGATGCCCAGAAGAGAGGCAGGACAACAGAGGGACTAGAATGAGAGGCTGACGTGGGAAAAGAAAAAGACACCGTGACGAAAAGAGGGACAGATGAGGACAGAGTCAGAGAGATAGGGAGGGGCAGAGGCAGAGACCAAAACCGGCAGAGATGACCAGGGAGATGGCAAAGATAGTGCCAGGGTCAGGGAGAGGAGGCCGTGGGCAGCTGGACCCCCAGGCAGCAGCCCAGTCTCGAAATCTTGGCCTGCAGTGAGGAGGCTATGCGGCATGGGTGGGAAGAGCCCCACAGAGGGTCAGGTGCACACACCTGAGATCCCCCACCTTCTAAACCTCCATCCTTCCCTCGCCTGCACCTGCCTCTCCTGGCTCCCGTCTAGCTGCCCTTCTGGAGCCTTCCCCTGATTTCCCCTTTGCTCTCCTGTGGATTAGACCTCTCTCTCTAAACTGGACACTTCCCAGTGGGTTTTAAACATTTTCAAGTCTTTCTCACTTTAAAAAGAAAAAAAAGGAAAGGAGAGGAGAGGGAAGGAAAGGAAAAGAAAAAAAGACTCTCTCCACACTCATCTCTCTTTCCAGCTCATTGGGCTTCTCCTCATTTCTCAGCTAAACTTCCTGAAGGAATTGTGCGTACTGATTTCTGCCCCATGCCTGCTCCGAATGGCTCCTGCCGAGGTTACCATTGGCACACGAGTTGTAAGTCCAACGGACAATTTCCGGTACTCGTTTACTTGGTCCCTGAGCACCTTAGGTCCTCGTGGTCTCTATCCTGCTTGTGGTCCCCCTGGTTCCCTCTCCTCTGTTCCTGCTCTGCCTTCTCTGCCGATTGATCCCCACTTTTTTTAAAGAGTTTATTCATTTATTTATTTATTTGACAGAGCAGGAGATCCCAAGTCGGCAGAGAGGCAGGCAAAGAGAGAGAGGAAGCAGGCTCCCTGTTGAGCAGAGAGCCCGACGTGGGGCTCCATCCCAGGACCCTGAGATCATGACCTGAGCCGAAGGCAGAGGCTTTAAACCACTGAGCCACCCAGGTGCATTTTCTGATCTTTTTACCTGGAGGGCCACCCAGCTGAGTCCCCAGCCCTCCCTTCCCCCAGCTCTCATTTTATGCAATCTCTTCCAAACCCTCAATCACCTTCTCTACCTCAACTCATGTTCTAGCTCCGAATTGCCCTGTGCATGCTAGACCTGCACTTGTGTCTATACACCATCTGCTCGCCTTGGTCCCCAGGATGTCTCAAAGGCACCTCACACTCAACATGATCAAAATCTTGTCCTCCCAAACTAGTCTTTCTGACCAGTTCCCCATCTCAGAACACTGAACCATCACCCTGGAGGTGTTCGAGCCAGAAACAGAGACTTTGTCTTGACTTTGTCCCCTTCTTTCCCCTTCCACATCCAGTTTATCACCAAACTCTGCCTTTATTCTCCGAATGCCTTGTGACTTTATCCACTTCTCTCCATTTCCACCCTAGTCTGTGTCTCCAACACCTCTCACCTGGATGACAGCAAGAGCCCCCAACGCAGCTTCCCTGCAATCTGTCTTGTACACTACTGCCATCTGGATTTGTATTTGTATGTGCAAAATACAAATCCGGTCATCTTGGCCTGCTGCTTAAAACTCTTTAGCAGCTTCCTCTGGCTCTGAGAATAAAGACCCAAACCCAGGAGACCTTTCTAGAATCATCTCACCTCACTTGCCCTGCAGGCCTTCCAGCTACATTGGCCTTCTTTCAGTTCCTCGAACACCAGTCTCCTTTCTGCCACAGGACATTTGCATGTGCAATGCCGTCTGTATAGAACTCTACTGTCCAACACAGTAGCCACTAGCCACGTGTAACTAATGAGCCCTTGAAACATGGCTGGTACAGCGGAAGAACTGAATTGTTAATGTTACCTAATTTTAATGATCAAATTTAAAATTGAAAACATAGTCAATTCAATCGCTGGAAAACTAGTAACTCTTCCTGAAGCAGGAATTAGGGCTGTGAGTCTCCTTTGCCATCTTTATGAAATCTAAATACAAGACAAGTATTTCTGGTGAAAATTTAGTGTCCAAATTAAGATAGGCTGTGAAGTGTGAAAATACACAGAACACTGAAGACTTGGTTTGAAAAAAAAAAGAATGTAAAAGATGTTGATAATTTTTATATTGATTCCATGTTAAAAAGATAACATTCGAGCAGAGTTGGTGTAATAAACGCTATAATTAAAATGAACTTCACCTGTTGCTTTTTTACTCATTAAATGTGGCTACTAGAAAAATTTTCAATTACGTCAGTGGCTCCTCTGGTTATTTCTCTCAGACAGCACTGCTCTAGAATGCCATCCCTTCTCTTTTGTCTCAACTCCTACTCATCCTTCGGAGCTTGGCTCAAATACCACCTCCTCTGAAAAGCTTCCCTGAGATAAAGTCTTATTTTTATTTACTTTTATCGCTCTGTGTCTGTGCCAGCAGTTGCCTGGCCTTAACCCCACCCATTGGTCATTACACATTTATTGGAATGATCCTTTGGTTCATGCCTGTCACCCTTACCAACTTCTAACTCCAGGAGAGCAAGGTCCATGCCTGGTTCCCCCTAGAAACCACTCAGTCCAGGGCCCAGATGGCACAAATGGCTGCCAATGGACACTTGAGGGCTCCATAGGAGGTCATGCTCTCTGCTGTCCTGCCCTTGGATCCAAGGTCCCCGACCATCCCAGAGAGCCCAAGTACCCCCTCCCCCTAGGCTGTCACTACGGCACTCTAGGGCTCAGATTCTAGCTTTCCCAGATGGGAGGTCTTCCTTTGCAGGGGACCAGCATCCCTCCTGGGACAAGCCAGCCAGGACCTTTGTTCCATCCGTAGTCGTGATCAGAGCAGAGCTTCTTAAACGTGAACGTGCATGCCAGTCACCCGGGACCTCGCTGTAATGCAGAGTCTGGGCCATCAGGTCTGGGATGACCTGAGACTGAGACCTGAGACCCTCAGAGACCTCAGAGACCTGAGACTCTCCCTTCTAACCAGCTGCCTGGTGATTATGTGGATGCTGGTCCACAGACCACACTCTGAGTAACGAACCAGGCTGCAGAGAACCTGGTTATCACCCTCAGAGTATCCTCGACGTTTTCTTCCTGCTCTGGACCTTCTGCCCGGGAGGCCAAGGGGGGGAGGGGTCTCTCGAAATTCAGCCCTGTCCCATCATGCTCCCAGGTACCCCACCGATCCCCATCCCCCGGGAAGGAATGTGGTGCCTACAGCTACTGTTGTCATTTGGTTTTGTTTTTAATTGGAAATAAACCTGTGAGCAGTTTGCAGAGTCGGGGCAGCCCTGCTACGGATCATGGGCATGTAACGGTACTCTCCAAGGATAAAGTCACACAGCTGGAAATGCTGAACAGTCCTCAAGCTCCGGTTCCCGTGCGCCACACTGGGCCGATCCTATCAGCTCCTCCAGAAGGATCCGCTCGCTTTGGGCCTGGACACTGGGAAATGTTCCCTCTGACACCTCCCTTGGGAGCATCGCAGGCCAAGTCTGTGCCACTGGGTCCTCTGCCAGGCAAAGGGGACCCCTCCACCTCCCCACCCTGTTCACGAGGTGATGTCCGAGAGATAGAAGTGTCTTCCGGTGGCCCTGATTGTGTGTGTGTGTGTGCACGCACGTGTACACACATGTATGTTGGTTGCATGTTTGGGCATGGGCCCTGTGTGTGTGTGTGTGTGTGTGTGTGCCCATATATGTATGGAGAGTGTGTACACGCGTTGCCCCCAGTGCTCCAGTTCGGTAAAGCTTCCATCACACAGAGCAGCGCTGGACTCTTTCTGCGGGGGCCTGGAGGTGACAAATGTCCCTAGGTGGGCCCCGCAGGCGTGACCGGCCCCGCTGTCCCTTGCTGCTGCGGCTGTTGCTGGCCCTTGCGTCTCCGAGAGCCGGCGCCCGCCTCCTTGCTCTCCTTCCTGCTCGGGTTCCTGTTGGCGTTCTCCCGCCGGCCCTGGCCCCCTTTCCTCCTCTTCTGCCCTGCAACCCCAACAGCAGGAAGAATCAACAAAGGATGTCCTGCAGCAAGCGAGGAGGCCCCGGGCATGGCCCCGGGCTCTAGGACGGGAATGGGGAGGAAGTTAGGGGGCGGTTGAAGTCACTGCCTTTGGGCCATGGGGGTCCCCCTCAAGGCCTCTTCTGACTAGTGGCCACTTGGGGGATCCTGCAACATGGGTATAGAGACGGGGGTCCCAAAGAGTCTTTCCTGCCCCCACCCCTTGATCAACCGGACACTCTCCTCTTCCTTGTGTCTCCCGCAGACCTTGAACCTCAGTGGGCCAAGATGTTTGGTGCTGCTCTCAGGACAAGCAGGAAGACCCCCAGCTCCTGTGCCCCCTCCACTGCCCCTGGGGGCGGCTGCCCCCTCACGGCCAACTACAGGCTGTGTGACCTTGGTCACATCACTATACCTCTCTGGGTCTTAGCACGGCTTCTGTGGCCCCATCGGACCTCTGAGGGTCCTTCCAATGCCAACACCTGCTGGTTCAGAGGAAATGGGAAAACTGGAGGACATGGACATTAAAGCTTCCAGCTCCCATCACACAGAGTTCGGAGGACTACTCTCTGCCAGAACCCAGCACTGGTACCCCCAGCACGGCATCTTGAATTGTGGGTTCCCATCTGGCCCTGGCCTGTGGCCCTCTCCCGGGTGACAGGCAGGAGGCAGAAGGGGTCAGACCTCCATGGCTGTCCCCGACTCCCAGCCCCAGGGAGGCAGAGGCCGCAGCTCACCCTCGGGACAGGGCGTCCTCCGCACTGTGCACCTGCGGGTCTCCTTGGTGTCAGAGCAGACAGCGTGGTCCCCCCCAGGGGCATGGAGCACCCTCCGAGTCCGCTCCTCGGAGCCCCTCCGGAAGCCACAGAGCCTCTTCTTCTTGGAGCACGGCCCCCACAGGGACCACTCGCTCATTTCACATTGCGCTGGCAGGAAAGGAGGGAGAGAAGGGGAGGAGGGGGTCACCCCTGGGTACTCCAGAATGCCCCAGGGGAGCCCCTCCCACCCACCCTCTGCCTGAGCCGGAGCCTGGAGGCATCTGCAGTCCAGAGGGCAGGGTGGTCAGGGGAGGGGGTGCAGGTGGGGAATAAGCAGGCTCTCCCTGCCCCTCCCCTGGGGCCCAGCCCCCTTGGCCCGTAGCCCCCGCAAACTCACCAGGACTGCTGCACTCCATGGTGCCGTTGGCGGCTGCTGAGCCCTCGGGACAGGCTGGATAGCAGCGGCCCTTGTGCAGGTACAAGCTCTCCTTACATTTGGTGCAGAAGTTGTGACTGAAGCAAGCCTCACAGTGCTCAATCTTGCACTCTGAGGAGAGGGCCAGATTGGGGACCTCCGGCTCATCCCCCATCCCCAAGGCCCCTCCACCCTGAGGGCAGCCCTCCCAACCAGGGCAGGACCCTGGCTCCAAGCTGCCATGACCGCAGGAGAGTCCCAGGAGGGAGGGAAGGCAAGGGCAGGGTGGGCAGAGGAAGCCAACGTGGCCGCTCTTCAGGGCTGGCTGGGCCAGTCAGCTAATGACACCCCAAACCCAATCCCAGGCCCCGGAACCAAGGTGAGTCCCCAGAGAGCTGGTTTCAGAGGCGCAGGGTGGGACCCTCTGGGATTCATGGCGGGGGCAGGGGGAGAGAAGGGTCCCAGCACATCATGGCACCCCAGAGGGCCACCTAATCAGAGCTGAACTGAGGGATGTAATGACCCCCGCTCACAGCTGTGTGGTTTTCTCTCCCCATTGCTGGGCATCCGTGACACCCCAAACCCTGGCTCCCCTCCTGCCCTGAGAAAAGAATCTGCTTGGAGCGGGGAGGAGAGATCCCAGGGCAAATTCCTCTCCCTCTGCAAGGCCCAGTTCCAGGAATCACCTCGGTTGGACTCCTGGGTCCCTCCCTGATCCCCTCCTGCCAGCTCTCCCTCCTCTGGGGAAGCTGGGGGAGGGAGGGTCACAGGGCCCTGGCTGGAAGCAGGCAGAGTCTTTCACAACCTCTGCCTTCCCCGACCGTGGGCAGAGCTGACTTCCTCCCCATCTCTGGCACCTGCGGCTGGCCCGCCAGTTTCACAGGAGCTGGTGCAGCCAGGAACTCCTATCCCAAACACCCTGAGGACCAAGAGGGCAGCCCCAGGGTCCCCCCTCCATCCCCCAAAAGCTTCCCACCCCGCTGCAACCAATCCCTCCTCCATGCCTCCTGGAGGCTTCTTCGCCTCTGCCCCTCTCTCCTCTCTTGCTCAGATCCCTGGGTCTGTTTGCAGGTGACATCGGTAAGTGGTAAGTGTACCCACTAAGGGCTTTCCATATGCCTCTGGCGATAGCCCTAGGGGGTGAAAACTAGCTCTCCCATTTCAGACATGAGGCTTCGAGAGGCTGCAACACACCCGAAGTTATATAATGAGAAAGAAGCAGAGTTGAGCTTAGAACCCAAGGCTGATCTCAGGTCAGCCATTTCCCCTGCAGGCCTCATTGTTATCAGCCTCCAAAAAAAGGGCACCTGTCACTTAGGTCCCATCTCCCGCCAAAGGCTGTTGTGAGGCTCAACGGGATACTCGGATACTCAATCTGGAAATGCATTCTAATCTCTCAGGCTCTGAGCAGAAAGGAGGGGCACGGGCATTGTTCACTGGAGTGTGTTCCCTGCCTGTCCCCCAGCATATCACAGTGAGCCTGAGCAGAGATGGGGCAGCACATGCCTTAGAACACATGGAATTGCAGCGGCTGTGGGGGAGCCGAGCCTGGCCAGCAGGATGACCTGGGCACGGGGCGGGGGGAGGGGGAGTGGAAGTGGGCAGTGTGGGGAGCAGACGGGTTGGCAGGGGCTCGAATTGCCCTGTGGTCCGTGGGGCCAGGGTGGTTTTCAGGCAGCAGTGTGATGGGACAGGACACATGTCTCAGAAGCATCTTTCTGGCTTCTGTGCGGAGGGAGGGCTCAACGGAACCGGATGAGTGCTGGAGGACAGAGAAGCAGGCTACTGGGGTAGTCCAGGACACAGGTGCTAGGAGCCCGGGCGAGACTACGGCGGTGGGCATGATGTGGTCATTAGATGGATGGGAGATGACATGAATCAGGCTGGCTCTCGGGCCGATGGCATGAGTGGCCCAGGACACCGTGGCAGTGCAGGGGGGTGCAGGTTGGGAGAGGGGACCTATGGTTCTGATATGGACACACTGAACTTGGACAGTGGAGGGGCTCCCCGAGATGCCGGGCTGCCAGCAGGATACTTGAATCGGAGCCTCATCTCCCCTCCTCCGCGTCCCCTCTCCTCCTGCTGGCCACCGACCATTCAAAGCACCCTCCCCCAGTGTCCAGAGCCTTCTCCAGCCCTCCCCACACTCACTGATGCACTTGTTCATGTCGGGGTTGCGGGCATCGAAGTATCCCGGGGGGCAGGAAGGCAAGCAGACGCCCACCTGGCGAATGTCGTTCCTCTCCAGCAGGATGAACAGCTTGGGCGAGCACTTGAGGCAGCCGTTGACCTCAGAGCAGAGCTCACAACCTTTGGCACAGGCCTGGCTCCCCTCGGCACTGACTGCAAGGGTGGAACAAGGGTAAGAAGGAGGCTGTAGGCGAGACCTCCATCTGTCCCAGGCCCCCACGAGGGTGGGAAGTGAGTAGACAGGAGTTTCTTCCTACATGACGAATGTGCTTTTCAGAAAGTACAGGCCAGGATGTCAGCTCCTTGCAAGGCCGCTTGATAAACCTCCCAGCATCATCTCTCAAGGGAACTGGCACAGATGCCCGAAGCAAGAGCCCCCATCCCTCCTAAATGTCTCCCTAGCTCCAGGCACAACCTTGGTCACTCCCCAGCCTTGCTTGGCCATCCCCTGAGGAGCTCCTGAAGCTGCACCTTTTCTGGAACCTTCCCCAGCCCTCCCCAGAGGAGGAAAAGCTCAGCCTCAGGTATAGAAGTTTTAAGGTCAAGAAGGACAACAGGTTAAACTATCTGAGAAAAAGATCGTCTACTCAGACACAGGAAAACAACTGGAGTAACTCGGGTCTGGAACAGTGGTCTCAACGAGAGACAATTTTGCTTCCCAGCGGATATCTGGCAACATCTAGAGACGTTTCTGATAGTCACACTGGGGAGGGGGTTGTTGGCGGCATCTAGGAGAGACAGGCGGGGATATTGCTAAACATTCTACAATGTGTGGTGTAGGGGGACCCCACAAGTTGTCTGGTTCAATATGCCAGTGATGCTAAGGTCGGGAATCACTGGCCTTCCCTTGAGGCAGTGTGACCTCCAGCCCCAGCATGGGGTCTCATCCCTTTGATGTCACTTGTTTAACCCCCAATCCCTGCGCCCCTCCCCAGTACCTTGTGCCTGGGAGGCTCACCTGACCACACTAAATTCATCTTTCAGTGGTGCAGAGAGAGCTGCAAATAGGCAAATGCTGATAGCCACAAAGTCTAGCAAGAGCGACCCCAAAAAGAAAAGAAGGAAGGAGTCAAGAAAAAGGTTTCCTTTGGGCCAACTCTTGAAGAATTAGTAGAGATTTGTCCATCACAAAGTAGAGATGAGAGTCCTTCTAGGAGAGGGCCCGCAGACGTAGAAAAGAACCCAAGGGAATTACAGATGATTTAGGGTACAGAAGGGACGGGGAGGGGAATGGAGAAAGGCAATCATGCTAAGGAACTCGAACTTGATCCTGCCAGGCAACATTTCCCAAAGAGCATTCCCGGAACATGCTTTCCCCTAGATGTTCATCACAGGCTGTGGAGTAAAGGCCAGGACATCAGGGAAGACAGAACCACTGGGTCCGACAGGTCTAAACAGGATTCTTTAGCGTAGGGTTTTTTCAACCTCTCTCATGCTCCTGTGCAGAGTGACTCCCTAAGAGGGGGACAGACGAAGCTTTACTTCCCAAACATTTTGGCCAAAGAACCCTTGTTTTGCAGAGTTTTTCTTGGGACCTTTCTCATAACTGATTAGACAGTAGGAAGCTATCGGCAAGGTGAAGGACCCGGGCTGATTTACATGTTGGAAGGTTCCCCTGGCAGCCTGGATGGAGACCAGAGACCGAAGGACCATTTGAAAGGAAGCTGATCGGATCAACCAGGTGAAAAAGATGAGAACGTCTTAAACAAAATTCTGCTAAGTTGGAGATGGACAGAAGAAGATTTGAGAGAATTTGGCAGAGGAGACCAACAGGAGGGAGGAGTCTGGGGTCAGGGCTGGGGTAGGTGGTGGTGGAACAGCGAGGCCAGTCACTGAATGAGGTCCACCCCGCAGGAAAAAAAGCAAGTGGAGAAGGTAATGCAAACAGAGGTTATGAGCCACTTAGGAGCAAGCATGAAGCAGGGAGCTGGAGACGAAGGTTGGGGGCAGAGCGGCCGGGGGGAATCAGAACAGATGGCACGAGATCACGCAACGTAGGGGACCCCGAGCTCAGGCGGGACCTGTGCCCTGGGGCAAAACACAGTGTCTCGTGCGCCTCTTTTCCCACCACTGGAAATGGACATGAGGATGTCTACTCTGGAGGGCTATTGGGAGAAGCACCACTGCAAGAGGGATACCTAATTTCAGAACCAGAGAATGAGCAAGAGTTAAGAAGGTGAGCAGAAGGGGAAGGGGCAGGAACAAACAGCCATTTCACAACCTCCAGGACCATAGTGATGGCTGCTAACTCCCACACGTGGCGCAATTACTCTGTTCCCAGGGCTCCTCGCGCGTTCACTTACTTAATCCTTACAACCCACACAGCAGGTGCGATTATTAGTCTGTAAGCCTTGTTTTCACAGAGGAGGACATGGAGAAGTTAAATGACTTGAACGAGGCTTCATAGCCGGCATGTGTGCAAAGGCAGAGGGAACAAAGTTTAGGAAGGCCAAGGGCAGGACCACACAAGGTGATGTGGAGGCCGGAAGTACAGGTAGACTGATTTTCTTTTTAATATAGAGTTGATTTGTATAGAGCCGATGTTAAGTAACCAATATATTTAAAAATTAATATTGTTCTTGGCTTAGGTCTTCTAAGAGCAAAAATATTCAAATGTCACCTTGGTGGTATGAGGGAGCCCTTGGGTTTATTTTTCCACTTTGGGCCTTTATTTGGCTGTATTACAAATTAATAAGTTAGGGGCGCCTGGGTGGCTCAGTCGGTTGGGCGTCTGCCTTCAGCTCAAGTCATGATCCCAGGGTCCTGGGATCAAGCCCCACGTCTCTGCCACTCCCCCTGCTTGTGGTCTCTCATTCTCTGTCAAATGAATAAATAAAATCTTAAAAAAAAAAAACAACCCAAATTAATAAGTTACTATAGATTTTAGGTACTGCTTCTACTTCAAAGACATTATGTTCTCTATTATTCAAGGTTTTTACTGACTTCATTGTAGAAATGAATGTTCCCTCTATTCTTGCCTTGGTTTCAATAATTGAACTGATCCCGGTGTCTCATTTGCCAGTCACACAGCTATGTTCCCATGCCCGTGTATTCCATCCTCGTCATTTTTGTTAAGGACAGTTTTGCAAGAGGCCTTCTCAGAATCCTGCTGCCCACCTCCCAATCAACCAATGACACATCTCTGGGTGCATTACTCTTCAGATCTCTCAGTGACACAGCAAGAAAAAGCGCGGAGCGCTCAGGGTCAGAAATCAGCATGGGGGCAGGGAGCGTGGAGGGAGTAGTTAGACGTGAAGCTGGAATGAGAGGCAGGCCAAGATAAGAAAGGTCTTGAATCTGTCCAAAGGAGTTTGGACATTGTCCTAAAGGCAGTAAAGGATTACTGGGGGCTTTAAAATCAGAGACATGGTGGGATCACTCTGTGATATGGAGAATGGGTTGTAGGGACAGCAAGTCTGGAGACAAGAAGATGCCTCCAGCTCAAAGAGAGAGCTGAACTGAGAAGACGCAGAGGAGTGGACACGGGTGAGATATCGATAAGACCAGGTGATGGGCCAGACAGGGGGCTGAGGGCCTGGGGAGAGTGCAAGCCGAGGGTGACCCCAAGGTGTTGGGCTTGTGTGACAGGGTGGCCCTTTGTCCTTCACCAGAGAGGGGACCACAGGAGGAGGAGCAGGTTTGGGTGGGGGAAGGATGAGTAGTCAGGTTTTAGATGTGTTGATGTTGTGGCTCCTGTGGGATATCCAGGGGAAGGTGTCTCTTAGGCAGTTGAACCTGTGGGTCTGGAAGTCAAGAGAAATATTTTGGCTGGAGACCGCAATGTGAAATCCCTAGCATGAAAACAGTCATAAAGGCATGAGGGACCACAAGACAGAAAGGACAGTGGGTCAAGAGAGTGAGCAAAGGAACCAGGAATTTAAGGGAAGGGCAGAAAAAAGAAAGGCTACTCAAAGTCCCAGTGAATATGAAAGCCAAGAACAGAGCTCACTGGGCAGGGCAGGGGGAGGCGTCGCCATTCCAATGTTGCTGAGATGTCAGGCAAGGAGACAGCATTGGTGCCCCTGATGGGGGCAGAGGGCAGAAGGCAGGGGTCGAGGAATAGAGGAAGGAGAGTCATCTCATTCAAGAAATCAGCTGCGGACCCAGGGTAAGAATGCAGGGATCCAACTGTGGTCATCAGTGGTTAAATCATGGGAGTGGGAGTCATCCTGAGGCAGAGGGGGCAATACTCACTCAACAGGCAGCCAAGAAGGAGGGGCTCAGAGAGAACTGAGAAGGAATCCTGGGGTGGGGATGGGGGGTTGCCGAGGGAGAGTGGGCACAGGAACCAAGTTGCAAAGGGGAGATGTGCAGAGACAGCTGGGAGGAGACATGGCCATAGACCAGCATGGGGAGGTGACCAACTGGCTGACCCCCAAAGGGGCAATTCTGGTGGAGTGGGGATGGGAATTGAGTGGAAGGGGAAGAGGTGGAAGTAAAGGGAGGAGAGGGCCAGAGAGCATCAGAGAACATAGGAACAGAGAGGGGAAAGCAGCTGGGAGCAGGGGCTGTAATCATGAGCCTCTGAACCTCCGAGTCTGGGTGAATTGATGGAGTGAAGACCCAAGGATACAGGAGAGTCGCAATGCAAAGCAGACTGGCCTTGGGGCTTGAGACAAGGACAAAGGAAATTGAGCTCCATGAAGTTTGGGGGTTCATGGAAGAAGAAGTAGAGCTTATCAAAGAAAAGAGAGGTTCAGTGATGGGCAGGGGTCAGTTCAATGAGGAAAGGGATGCTGGTCAAGAAGGATAGGAACCCAAAGGTGTTCTCAGCTTGGTGAGACAGGTGCATGGGCGGTGGGGCGCTAGACAGCCACAGGGAGGTGGGCTCTGTGTGCGGAAAACAGGGTCCAAGGAAGATGGTGGGGGTTGAGGGGTGCATAATGATTCAAAGGGAAAAACTGAAGCTCATTCATTCCATAGACATTTACTGCACACCTAACCCGTGCCCAGAAGTGCTGGGAGCTGGGGACCTACGGCTAGAGCTGAGGTATAAACCAAGGCCCACCCAGGGAAGCAGCAAGCAGGCCTGGCTTGCACCGCACTGTGTGAGTGGATGACTAATGGAAGGCACTCCCTTACCCAGCTGGCTAGGTGAAGAGGGTGTGCCACACAGCAGGAACAGCCTGTGCAAAGGCTCTGAGGCACCGAACATTCTAGCACATGCACAGAATGGAAAATAGGGCTTTATGCTACTGGCAGGGAAGGGGATCTCAGAAGGGCATGGCCAGATTCGCCAAAGCAAGGTTCCTATACCCATGATGGAGGGAGGCGCGCAAGGGAGGCACCCCTGTAGGGCTGTAGCCTCACTGGGGAGGCTGGGTGGGCTGGCTGAAGTGGAGGGGTGGATGGAGAGGGGATGGAGACAGAGATGGGGACGGAGACGGAATGGAGCCTGCTTCCCAACCTCTTTACAAAACCCCCTCACACAGCTCTGCCCCCCAAGTCCTCAGTGAAGCCCACTTTTCCAGGCCAGGAAGGCAAGGCTGTGCCCCCCTCCATTTCTGGGGCTTCATAGGCTCCTTCATCCATTCTTGCATAAAACCTTTGCAAATTGATGTTCCTACAACCAAACAACCCCGCCTAAAATCCATCGATGGCTCCCTATCACCAGCAGAACTGAGACCCATCTGGTCTTACTAACTTTTCTACCTGAAAAAAAAAACAAACTTCTCTACCTGGCCTAAAAAGCCTCCATGAGCTGATCCTACCCGCCTCATCTCTCAACACTACCCCTCAGCTATATAGAACTATTTTCATTTGTCTGGACACATCACACTATTGCACACTTCTGCGTCTTTGCTCAAGTTGGTCCCTCTGCCTGGAACATTCTCTGCCACCTCCTGAGCCTGGTGAACTCCTTCAAGCCTCAAACGAAAGTCGCCTCCTCCAGGAAGTCTCCCCTAATCTCACTTCCCCACAAAGTCTGGATGGGGTCAGACGGGAGAGTCAGGCTTCAGTGAAGGAATGAAGGACTCAAGGGGGCAGGACTGAGTAAGGGGCCCGCGAATCAGCTAGGAGAAGGGTCTCAGTACAGGGAAGGAGTATTCAATTTGAGGATAGTGAGTCAAGGTGGGCAACCTGAGGAGCAGGAAATCCAGGTAGGAAAGCATTCAGGAGAGGGTGAGGGCCAGTGAGGAGACAAAAGGCTGAGCGAGTGAAGAGGGGGCTTAGGGAGGAGATGAGGGGTCCTCAGTGAAGGGGAGAGGAGGAAATCACGCCACCATGGGTTCCTAAGTCACGGCTAAAGAGTGCTTTGCTCAATTTCACCCCCTCCAAGCAGGAAGACCATCACCTAAGCCTGAGAGCAGCCATTTCTGGACTCAAAACTGGTGCCTGCCGGCCCCCGCCCCCCGCCCCGACCAGAGCTCTACCGGCTGTCTTCTGACCGCAGACAGATTGACAAACCCTCCCCATGCTGGGTCCCCACTGTCCCCCTGCCCAGTGGCTGCAAGGTTGAGCAGCCACACACCGCATTGTGGTCCTCTTTCGTCCCTCCCCGCTCCCCGGAAACCCTAGCGTCACAAGGTCCACACATTGTTCATTTAACAGCCACATGCATCCCAAAGTCTAGACAGAGCTTGCTATTTTATAAAGCAAATATACACATATAAATAAAACCTCCCATAGGTTTTACTCTATCCCTTTGCAATTACCCTTGCAGCTTTATGGTTTCTACTCAACGAGCATTGTCTAGCAACCCTCATCCCTTTCTGGGTCGTCACTGCACCCCAAGCCTTTCCCCACCCTTACATGTCACCATCAAGGACGTCTGTCACTCACATCACCCGGTAATAAAAACAAGGTTACCACTGCGGGGGCTGTGGTTTGTCAAATTGGGGCATGCGCCTGGCCTTTGCAGGGACCGGGTCTTTCTGATACTCAGGCCAGTAATTTGTTCTTGCTGTTTTTGGTACAACAAACCTGAACCCAGGTCTTCGACCCCTGGCTTAGGAAGGGGGGCGTGGGGCTCTGCCTGTGAGTGGAAGTGTGATGGCTAGTGTCCCACGAGCATGAGTGGCCCCTCTCGTTTGCTCTCTCTCCCTCTCTTTCTCTCTCTCTCTCTCTCTCTCTCTCTCTCTCCCCTCTCAGAAACAGAGGAGACTGGTTACAAACCGCTAAACCACATTGGGCCCATGGAGTCCAAGATACTGGCCCATAACAGATGAGCAAGGAGGAAAATCAAGGCCTTGCTGCTGATTAAACCTAACCGTCTCTAATTGTGTGTTAAGCCAGGGATTTTCAGCTTCACCAATTTTCTGAGCTTCTCTCCCTGGGCTGGGTTCTGGCCTGGGCCGTGCCGGTGGGGATCCAACAGAACTCTGCTGCCTCCCAACCTTTCCTGGTGGGCCTTGGTTTGAAGGCCTTGGGATGCAGTAAGAGGGGCTTGTGCTGCACTTCAGAGGAGCCTCCGGCCTGTGGGAGTGACATCCCTTATGGGCGCGCTGAAAGGGAGAGGAGGCCTTGGGGTCTGTACCGGAGCGCGCCCCCCCCCCTCCCTAGCACAGCCAGTGGCTACTCCCCTCACACACTGGGCAGGTGCGCATCCCTCATCCCCCTCCCCCAGCTCCCCATCTCGGGAGCGAGCCAGCGAGCCGGGCTGAGGCCTCCCGGGGCTCATAGGTCTGCCTGGGATGGGATTCTGTGGGGACAGATTCATCGTGAGCTCCATCAAGCTCTGTTTTTAGGAAGACGGGGCTCATGGGAATCGGGTTCCAGCATCGACCGGGTGTTCTTAGGCCTATCTGTATCATGAGGGAATTTAAATTTATTTATTTTTTTTAACTGTGAGAACCCCTCCTTCCAGAGACATCTTACATGGAATCTTGCCGAAAACAGGAAAGAGTGAGCAGCACTCTGGTTGGACAGGCAGGTGGGGGGGGGACTGGACTCCTTTCCACTGCCTCCCCTTCAGTGCCGCCCCCCCCCCCAGCTCCCTGAATCCTGCTGTGCAGAGTTAAAACCACAGGAGTGGACAGTCTCAGAGCTTCCTACTCTGCTGTACCTGCCCCCAGTGAACTTGGCAGGAAAGCTGTTGTCCAAGCTGAGTAGAGCTCCTGGCCCCAAGGGTTACCGGGGGCTGCCCTCAGCCAAGACCCAAAGAAAAGAGCTGAGAACTCCTATGAGTGAGGAGGGGGCCGAGCACCCTGGGGTCGGGGCCCCAGCAGCAGGGGGACCCATCTCCATGGATACCACACAAAGCTGGTGTTATGTCAAAAGGCATAATCCACACACTGGATCCTCACGAGAGAGGGGTTAATCTAGAAAGCAGAGTCTACAAAGGGGAAAATAGACAAAAGTGGGTTATCTGCAGAGGGGCTAATCTCAACAAATTAATCCACACACCGGATAATCCACAAACAGGATAATCTACTGAGTAATCTACACAGCTGTAATAGACAAAGTAGAAACTGCCGGGGTCATCACAGAATGAAACCACCGATGGCCCTCTGGTCCCCAGGCGCCCCGCTCCCCCCCCCCCCCCCCCCCCCCCCCCCCCCCCCCCCCCCCCCCCCCCCCCCCCCCCCCCCCCCCCCCCCCCCCCCCCCCCCCCCCCGCCCAGCCCCACTCCGTTACTCACTCCGCCTCTGCCTCTTGCCCTTGATCCCCCTGCTGCCTGCAGCGAGATGCATCCAGCTCAGAACCAGGGCCACCACACACAGCCCAAGCCGCATAGTCACTTGCCAGCTCCAGGCCCCCGGTAGGAGGGGTGGTCTTTGGGGAGGGGGGTGTTGGACAGTGCAGGGCTCTTGCTAACACCTGCGGGGCTGGGTCAGCAGCAGGAGGCCCAGGCCTGGGCCGTATCCCAAATCCACCATAATCTCAGTTGGGGACAGAGAGGGTGTGGGGAGCCCACTTCTTCATCAGCCCATTGGGAGGTCCAGCGAGCTTTCCCCAAAGGCACCTCGGGTGTTTCACATGGGAGAACTCTTTGCCACTTCAGCAGGGACACCTCCAAAAACCAACCTGTTGAGGGAGGATAAAGAGAGGTTAATTCTGGGCAACCGGGGGGTCCCCCCAACTTATGCCTCCTACCCTCCCACGTGGTCTCCTACCCAGAAGACTGTGAGAACTCTGAATGGTTGAATATGACAAGTTACCCACCTGCCCCCTACCGCCCCCCGCCCCCACCCCGTAGAAGAAATCTGCTCCTTTTCCTGGGAATTTCGCAGAACCCCCGACCTGGGACTGGAGTCGGCTACCCAAGCAGCTGGAATATGGCAGACACTCACACCCAATCTGTGGATCCCTGGGAACCAGCTGGCCCCACCCCTGCCCAATATTGGCCAGCTCCGACTGGAAGTGCTTCTTTAGATCTACCCTTCTGACCTCATGCTGCAGGAATAGCCTCTGTCTTGAAGAGGAGCTTTCTCTGTCCTTCTGTGAGTGACCCCTCAGCCCTCTCCTCCCAGTGCTGAGTCACCCCTGTGCCTTTCACCTGTGGAGCTCGAGCGGTGGCCCCCCGACAAGCGGGCAGACTCTGCGTGGCCCTCTGGGCTTGGCGGGAGAAAAGGAAGTAAGGCTTCCCCCGGCCACAGAAACTCTGACACAGCAGACCCTGCGGGCCTGGCCTTTGTGAGAGGATAAAAGAGGCAGCGGTGCCCGCCCTGGCCAGAGACACAGAGAATGGGGATAATCCCCCGGCCCAGCGAGAGCCAGGTCTCTGGACCCGCTGGCCGGTGATGGGGGCAGGGGGAGCTGGCCCCTCCCCAGTGCCATGTGTCTGGAGCCCGACCCGGGAGTCTGGCGGGCCCAAACACGGCGCTTCACACTCGGGGATCACGCACTCCTGCACGTTGTCCAGGCCGAGGCCCCCTCGAGAGCGTTGCTGCAAACACTTGGCTGCACACCCACCCGCGCTCGCCCAGGGACAGAAGGAAAGAGCCAGGCTTCAGGAAGCTTTGTAGATGCCAGGGAAGCGTCACCCTCCCACCACTAGCTAGATGCCTCTGCACAGTTCACTCAGCCCCTCTGAACGTCAGTTTCTTCATCTATAAAATGGGGATAAAGATGCCTGTTTCACAGGCTTGCCCTGAGAGTTGGCTGAGTTTCGGCTTACTAATGAGAAATCTGAAATGCTGGCGTGGCAGTGCCCCTCCCGCCATGTCCCAATCCCTTTCCCCTTGGCCCCTGGGGGAGGCCCAGGGAGCCCACCTGCACGGGAGATAAATCATTATCCCTCAAGGGAGTTCAGCACTTCCGTCCTCGGCCTCTCCCACCAGCTTTGAAGGCCGGTCACACTCAAGTGGTTAAGCTGCCCCTGTGAGAAGTGTTTACGCGAGGCTGACGGGTCCCACCTGGCTCTGCAGGCGAGCTGAGCCGGTGTGGGGATGCCCCCGGCCGCCCCCAAATGCCAGCCTCTGCGTGCCCCTCTGGGACTCCCCGCAGGAGCTGCTGGAGCCTTCCTCCTCCCCAGCCCCCACCACACACTGCCTTCACCTGCAAATTGTGGTCAGTCCTCCAGCTGAGCTTATCAGACGGGTCTTTAGCCAGAGGCCGGCCCGGAGAGCAGGGTGGTCAAGGGAGGAAACAGAGCGCTTGGCTTCCAATGTGGGCAAAGCTATGTATTAGCTGTATCCTCAGCCCAGCTGCTTAGCTGGTCCGAGCCTCAGTTTCCTTATCTGTGACAGGGTGATGATTTTTTATACTTTAAATGAGCTAATACATGAAACGGCTTAGAAGGGCACCTGGAGCGTCAGGAGGACTCACTCACAATGGTTGTATTTTCCATGACCCAGAAGACACGATTTTGTGTCTACATGCCAATGGTCGTCTAAAAAGCCGTATAAGTGTTTGTTTTGTTTTGTTTTGTTTTGTTTTGTTTTGTTTTGGAATCATCTGGATAGGGACCTTAATACTGAGCCCTGTTACGCAATTTCCATATTTCATTTATCCCAGTGTGATCACTCACTAAGGCAGGGTTGACATTTAATTGAGGCATTTGTGAAACTGAGGTCTGAGGACTCCTGGCAGATACATTCTCAGGTCGCCGTGAGTCCTTACATCTCACTGCATGATCAGTATCAATGGGATCCTAGGGGCAGAAGAGATCTCCTTTGCTTCTTCTGTGCCTGCCCAGCCCGATGCCTGGCGCACCAGGCTGGGTGCTCAATCGGTGTCAGCTATCTTCCCCGCCCTCCCTCTACTTCGCCTCTATTCCCCTCAGTCCTCTTCCGTCTGAGCTTTCAGCCTTCCTCTTGCCATGCTCATCCGGTCCTTGCTGGTGAGGATCTTCTGGCCCACTCCCACACAAATCACTATGGAACCGTGATCTAGCTGGGAAACAGGAGGATTCAGATCTGAATATCACAGGAGCAACTAACACTGACCTCACTCACCTATCGCTGCCTGGGAGGAGATTCAAGCACTTTAAAAAGTATATACAGGGGTGCCTGGGTGGCTCAGTGGGTTAAAGCCCCTGCCTTCAGCTCAGGTCATGATCTCAGGGTCCTGGGATTGAGCCCCGCATCAGGCTCTCTGCTCGGCGGGGAGCCTGCTTCCCCCTCTCTCTGCCTGCCTCTCTGCCTACTTGTGATCTCTCTCTCTCTCAAATAAATAAATAAAATCTTTAAAAAAAAAAAAAAGTATATACATACAGAGTCTACCCTAAAAAGGAGCTCAGCACACATGATGCCAGGAGTATAAGTAACAAATAGGAGGGCAGCTAGCTGGTTGTGGAGGGGGTGCGCCAGAGGGCCAATGTCCCATCTAAAGGGAGCCAGAGCTGTTCAACTCCAGTGGACTGTCGATGGGCAGAAATAATGATCTAATGTTGTCAGATCCTCTGATTTTTTTTTTTTAAAGAGAAGTTGAAAACTCAGAATTTGATGTGAAATCCCATTTTAAAAGCTGGAGAGATCTCAGACTAAGGACACTACAGTACAAGCCCCAGAAGATCACAGGTCCCTGCATCCATCTCCCTCCAGCTAGTCCCTCCTCACCCCCATCCCCAAGCCATACAAACGAGGTGGGCACACACACACCGTCTACCCTGGACAGGCAGATCCAGCAATAGGAACTGCTGGCAGTAATCAAGGTCTCAGGCATCTGTGGGGGAAAGGAAGGGCATTTTGTCACTGCCAGGGTCAGGGTAAAGGGCTCACATTCATCAGGTGCCTTCTCCACCTGCCATGTGTTGGGCCCGCATTTACTCGGCATAACTCTAGGAAGGAAGTAGAATTATTGGCACTGAGAGGTTAAGGGTCTCGGGGTGACAAACCTAGCCCCGTGACCAGCGAGTGGGGTTTGTTGCTCAGGACTGCGTGCCTGAAGGGCGGGGCAGAGGAACAGGGAGCTGACCGCCGAGGTGGGGAAGGAACTGGCTGCAGAGGCAGAGCTGTAGCGGGAGGCGCCGAGGAGAGGCCACGCACAGGCTAGGTGGTCTGGGGAGGGGAGGACGCAGGCTGCGGAGGGGAACACAGCTGGGGGTGGAGCTGAGGGCGGGGACTCCGTGCCCCCACAAGGTTGCAGTAACTTTCACCTTCTTGCCTGTAACACTATCAGGATAAATTGGTACTCCGTCCGGGGCCGGATACAGACCCAAAAATGTAAACCATCCTGATAATGTCTCATTAACCCTCCCCGGGACGGGCTACGGGTGGGGAGTTTCGGCCGCCGAGCGCGCTGGCGGGCGGGGGCAGAGGTATTGCTGGGCGGGGGGCGGGACCGAGTACGTGCCTGCCCGACCTGTCGGGATTAGAGTGTCGGCCAGAGCCAAGCCAGGTGCTGGGGCCGCCCCCCACCCTTCCAACTCCGAGGGCAGCCGGGAAAGGCTCCTGCACGTCCCTCCATCTCTGCCCCGTGCGCGCAAATTCTTCCCTCCCCACTGACCCGGAGAGGCCCAGCAGGTGCAGGGGGAGGGGAGGCCGACCAGAAGTCCCTCTCACTGTCCCCCGCAAATCCAAGAGAGTTCTCCAAGAGGCCAGTTTCCCAAGAAAGCCCCAGCCCCCAAGCACCCGCACCCAGAATCCGTCTTTGCCCTTCTCTGAGCCCCGGGTGAACAGAGCTCCCCACCGCTCCCCAGCCAAGCAGCAACCATCCGTCCCTGAGCGCGCCACCTCGAAGCGCTCTGGGGGCTGTCGTGCTCGCAGCCTGCCACGTCGGACCCGGACCCGGGCTGCGGGACTGCGGTGGAAGGAACCAGGGGCCAAGGGACTCAGGGGAATCCGAGTAAACTGCACCAGGGATCAAGAGCTTTTGGACTGGGGAGGAGGGGTGAATAGGACTGATGGGCTTGGGGAATCCGGAACGATCAGTTTCGATCAGTTTCATATTCAGAGTCAGATGAGATCAGATCCAGAGTGAGGGCGATCACTGGGGGCTGCGGGGTTGAGGGGAACCCGAGGCAGCAACCGGGAGGGGGCTGCCCCTCGACTTGAGGGATGACGCGGGTGGAGGCGGCAAGGACTAGCAGGAGAGGCTCCAGGAGGTGCCCTCTCCCGCCCTCTGACCCCACAGCAGCCAGAAGTCCCCTTCCCCTCGCTGTCGCCCCCTTCCCCCCCTCCCCCCGGCACTCAGCTCGGCCGAGCCCCGACGGGAGGGCCCCGGCACCCCAGGTCCCGGGAAAGGGGGCGCTAGGGAGGAGGACGGAGCAGCTCAGGGGGGACTCACCTCCGCGCTGCCAGCCGCGGCGGGGGCAGGCCCGGGAGGGGCGAGGGCGCGGCCGGCTCACCCGCCTGCCACAGGACTGTCCTGGGCGCCCGGCTCGCCCGCGCTCCGCCCGCGCGTTCCTAAGTTGCTCAATCTGCGGGCGGCTCACGCCCTCCGGGGCCAGCGCCCCACCCGGCGCATCGGTCCTTTGGGGCGGCTCGGTCTGGCCCTCGCTCTCCGCAATGCCCCACTCCGGCGGTCCGTTCCCCGCTCTCCGCCCTGTGCTGGTGCTCTCCGTCGCGCCTCCGCTCTGCCCGAGCTCCCAGCCCGGAGAGGGGCCAGTCCTCCGCTCGCACGAGGGAGGGAATCCCCCCCTTTGCAGTCCCACCCCCCGAGCCGGCCCCCCTTGCCGGGATCCGCAGCAAAAAACGGACTGGAGTGCCAGGCCCGGGAGTCCCTAGCCCCCTCCCGCAAGCCCTCGCCCGCGACTGGGGCGCTGCGCTTGGAGCGCGGGGCCTGTAGCCGAACGCGTCCTCCGGACCCCGGCGCAGACCCTCTGTCCTTGCCTCCTCCCTTCCCCACGCCCCGCACCCTAGGGATTCCACGCAGCCACAGCCCCCGCTGCAGCTTCAGGCATCTTGGGGGTCAGAACAGGGTCTGAGAGCCTCGAGAAACCTCAGTTTCCCTATCAAGAACCCAGAAAGTAACAAGGACGAGGCTCATCAGGGCCTGTGGTCCCGGCCACGCCCTCCTCCTCTCAGGGTCAAGTCTTCAGAGCATCTTCCCAGTTCAAAGGAAATGTGAGGCTGTAAGATCCCGGGAATCAGAGTGAGCTGCGCTGCCGAAGAGGGAGGGAAATCTTGAAAGAAACCCTAGATTCAAATCCCTGCTCCATCACTTACCAGCTGTGTGGTCATACCTAAGTTACTTAACCTCTCTGAGCCTCATCTGTTTTGAGGGTTTTGTGAAAGGAAAGCTCCAACAGCCTAGTAAACGGCAGGGTCTCTACGAATGCGTGTGGAACGTCTGAAAGGGCTGCAGACACCTTCGGTGACCCAGACTGATGTTGAAGTCAGGCCTGAAGAAGAGAGGGAGACACTTCTTGGGGCAGCACATCGCTGTTCTCTAGCTTCGTTTCAGGTTGGGGAAAGGAACATGGGCTCAAACTGTAGTTAGCAGGAGTTAAGTTAGAGCAGAAAAGCTATACTGGGGGGGGGGGGGATAGGGGTGGTGAGTAATCAAGACAGGCTGTGGAATCTCCTTAGGAGGGGAGGTGGGGGCCCTAACTTTTGAGTCCCCTTGAGACAAGGGTGCAGGGTGTTTTACAGTGACAGGGGAATAGACGGAATGACCCCTGGGGTGTCCTGATGACCAGGGAACTAGGATGGTGGATGGCCAGAGAATGTGGACCGGTTGGGTCCCCAGTGACCAGTGTGTGGGTTCATCCAGCCACGGCATTGCCAAGCGTGCAGGAGGAGGAAAGCCACTTCCAAGTCGCTCCTGCCCCCACCCCAACTCCCTCTCAAGCGACTCCCCTCTCCCCTCTGCCCTGAGCTTTCCCTATGTCTCACCGGCCCTTGGCTGTGCTCCGCGCCTAATCAAACAAGCCCCAAATGCCGAAAACTCAATGTTTATTTTATTTTATTTTTTTACACACTTGCATAACTCCCTGACAAGCCACGCCAGGCGTTGGGCTTTTTTGTTTGGTTTTATTTTGTTGCATTTAGGGGAAAAAGGAGAGAGAGAGAGAAGAGAAGGAATCACACAAACCACTCAGCCCTAGAAGATGTCTCAGGCCAGACCGTGGGCTCGGGTTTCCTGCCTGAGGAAAAATCTGCGGGAGTTGGGGGGCCTCACTACCAGGCTCAGGAATGAGTAAGGGAAGAAAGCCACCTGGGTCAGGGAAGATAATGAATTAGAACCATGTGACAATAAATAAAGGGCATTTCTTGTGCACCTACTATATGCCAAGCCCTGGGCTTTGCATATATATTCTGTTGCCTAACTTCACAACCATTTTACTTTCCTCCTTTTTTTGTTTTCTCTTTTTCTTATAAATGTGAATTCTGAGCCTCAGAAACATCAGGCAATTTGCTCAGAGACATATGACCTGTAAGAGGCCAGCCCAGTTCCCATTATGCTAAATGACTTGTAATTTCCCTGAGACAGCCATGTTGCCCTGAGTTTGCATATGTTGTTCATTCTGCCAAGAAATGCCTTTTTCTCTGACCCTTCTCTTATCATCCTTCAAAATGCCTACATGAAGTTTCACCAGGCCACCTTTGCATGTCAGGCTCTGGACCTTATGTAGACTGGCCCATCACTCATTACTAGCCTGTGATCGCCTCTCCTGCTGCACTGTGAGCCCCATGTGGGGCAAAAACTGTGTCTGATTCATCCTTAGGATCCCAGCACCATGGATATGCCTAACTGAGTTTGGCTGAACTGAATCTCCAGATGGCTTGGATTGTACCTTTTGTAGATCCTGACCACTATTCAGACGATGTCTCCGTCATTGTCATTTCTCACCCAAACCAAGATCACCATTCCCATTAGAAGACCAAAGGTCAGTGGATCCAGACCCAGGCAGTAGCTCCTGGAGATTAGCAAAATTCCTTATAGTTTATGTCATCCTTTACCAGGTGAGAACTATTCGCCCACTTGGGTTGTACCTTCATTGGTATACTCTCAGCTACAAGTAATAGGAGACCAGCTCAAAATAGCTTAGATAGCAGCGTGGTTTATTATCTCATGTATCAAGAAGGGCAGAGGTAGTAAGGATCCAGCAGCTCAGCAACCACATCAAGAATCAGATTCTTTCCCGCATTCTCATTCTTCCATCCTCAGTACATCAGCTATTGCCCTCCTGATCACAAGATGGCTGCAGCAGCTCCAGGCTCCACATCTTCACCGACTAAGTTCGGCAACAAGTCCAGTAGTATCTTTTTAAAGAGTTAACTGCCATTTTAAAATGGTTAAAATGATAAATTCTGGGTTATGTATATTCATCACAATTTTTTTTTAATTTTTATTATTTGACACAGAGAGAGAGATTACAGACAGTAAGCAGAGAGGCAGGCAGAGAGAGAGGGGGAAGCAGGCTCCCCGCTGAGCAGAGAGTCCGATGCGGGGCTTGATCCCAGGGCCCTGAGATCATGACCCGAGCTGAAGGCAGAGGCTTTAACCCACTGAGCCACCCAGGCGCCCCATTCATCACAATTTTTAAAAATTTTTAAAAGTTAACTGGATGAACTCACTGCAGACAAGAAGGATGCTGCTGCTAAGATTAACATATACCAGTCAGGATTACATGGGGAAGAGTATTTGCAGATTAAAGCAGAACTCTGTGGCACTGAAGAAGGAAAAATGGGCTTTGGGGCAGGCAACCAAGGGTGTTTGTGACCGTCACCGTTATTAAAAAAAAAAAAAAAAAAAGGCTGACTTTGTTGTCAGTTTGTCATGGAGTCTCCTGCACCCTTAGTCTCCTTAATCCTGTTATTCTCTTTCATGGAGGCAATAGAGGATAATGGCTAAATGTATGGACCCTGGAATTAGCCCTGAGTTCGAAGCCCATTTCTACCTCCAACTCGTTCAACGCCCTTGGGCAAGTCACTTTACCTCCCTGGGGCTCAGTTTCTTCATCTGTAAAATGCGTATAGGAACAATATCTACACCAGCCTTCTGAAGGGAATAACATACTCTGATGCATTCAAGGAGCTTAACACAATGCTGGGAATGATAGTAAGTATTTAGTACATGCTGGCTTTTATAATTATATATGCATTTGTCCTTTCCTTCATCAAATATTAACTGAGTGTGATTGTATCCCAGGTACCAGGCTGGGAACGGAGGACAGAAATGAATGTCACTCTGTCTGTCTTCGTAAGGAGCTCCAGGTCTAGTGGGAGAGACAGATTTATAGGACAAGGAGATGAGGTCGAGTGACCTCAGCAAGAGATGAGATCTTTCCAGAAGGGCCCTGTGTACCAGGCTGAAGAGCAGGGACTTTACCTTGAGGGCAGTGGGCAACCCCTAGAGTTTATGAGGTGTGTGAGAGGCAGGTTTGGGGCTGCCTGGCAGCTCTTGTGAAGGCTGAGTTTGAAGGGGACAGATGGGCCGGGGTCATTCCAAAGAGCACTGCTCTGCTTTTCCCCTTTCCCTCCTCAACCTCCCTTCCAGAGGGCCAGCTATGTCCTCCAGAAGCCCGGTACACCAGAAATACACCTGTCAGATTCTCCACCTCAGAGATGGGGCTTCCCTAACACACACCTGGGACCTTCAGCCCTCATCGTGCGGGGTCTGGGAAAACCGCTCATTCTTCCCCACGAGGAGTGAGGGGCCTATGCCACCGCCTCCTTTCCCCCGACCCCTGACCCTCCCTTCATGGCCCTCCTTCCACCATCCTCCAAATGTCCCCCCATCTTTCCAACTCCTGTGGTTCTACCTCCTCTTCTCCTCCCATAAGATCCCCGCCACACAGCCTGTGGTGCCTGCTTTGCTCACACGGGACTCTGACGACAGTCTCCAGGTCCTCTTCTCCATGGCAGGCTCAAGCAGTCTCCTGAGGACCCCCTTGTCCATGTCCGAGCCGCTCTCACCCCCTGGACCGCCCAGACAGTGCTGGTCTTATCCACTTCCCTTCAGCTTCCCACTCACACGGCCACTCCCTCTTGACCTCCAACGGCTCCATCACTGAGACCACAGATTCTGAGACCCCCAGACCCGCAGACCCCCACTATAACCTCCTTCTGCCCCAGACCTGTTGCTCCCTTCCTCCTAATCCAGGTTCTTGCCATTTGGACCACTCGGTAGTGATTCTGGCACTGGTCTTGCCCCAACATCTCAATGCAAACCCTCTGCCTCTTCCTGCCGAGCTCTGCGGGTTCATCCCCTCACTACCTGGGATGGGTCACTGCCAACCCACAGCCAGGCTCAACTGGGCCCTCAGCCACCGGTGTGGACCCCTAAAGCCACCGGGGGCCCCACCCTGGTCCAAACAGCGGGGACAGCCAGGGGACTCCTTTGATTTCCTTCTGTGACCACTAAACCCGTGATCCCTACCCAGAACCTCTTTCTCCCCATGTTCCCACTTCTTAGTAAACAGCAGTGAACCTGATAAACAGGAAACTGAGGTTAGTTTTCATTCTCATCCCTCTCCCCTCCCACACCCACTCCATTGGCTAATCCTGTTGGAGCCACCTGCGGACCATCCCCAAACCCAGGGACCGCTCACCTCACTGCTGCTGCTTACCTGGCCACATGGAAGCGTCCCTGACTCTCCCCCCTGCTTCCGCTCGCTCCCCCCCGCCCGCCCCAACCAGCACAGGCTTCACACAGTAGCCAGAGAAAAATCTTAAAAATTATAAGGCAGATCCCATCACTCATAACCTTGTTTAAACCTTCCAGTGATTTTCCATTGTACTTGGAATCAAATCCAAACACCATCCCTTATAAGGCCAGATCCCTCCGGCTTCATCTGTCTCCTCTCTTGGCTTCAGCCTCACTGGGCTTCTTTCAAGTCTTTGACCACTTCCTCGTCTCAGGGCCTTTGCACAGCTCTTCAGATGGGCAGCTTCAACATCCCTTTGTCGGAAGAGCCACCCTGACCCCTCTGTCCCGGGAGCTCCCCCATCCTTCCGAACCACTGCCTCCTTCTCCTTTTCGTTCTATTGGGTGCGTGTTGGGTAATCATTTCGCTGCTTGCTCCCCTCGAAGCCTCAAGTTCCCGGTGCCCGTGTGTGAGAGAGCCCTCCTCTCTCTCACGGACCTCTCGCCCTGCTGGACCCATTGCTAAGGTCACCAACGAGCTCCGAATCACCATATTCTACAACTCCTTTGTCTTCCTTCTCTGTTTAGCTCTCTGCAACTCTTGATATCCCCTCCTCCTTGGAATGCTTCTCTCCACCATCCTGGTTCCAGTTTCTTGTCCTTCCACCCGTCTCTCCTCCAGGCCCTAACTGTAGGCAAGTGCAAGGTTATTCCTGGCCCTCTGTCCTTCCCTTCAACCATGTACTACTATAGATAAAAAGCACAACATTTAATAGTAAGAGAAGTAAATGTGATGGTTAATTGTATGTCCACTTGGGTAGGCCATGGTACAAACATCATTCTAGATGTTTCTGTGAAGGTAGTTTTTAAATGAGATTAGCATTTAAGTCAGAGGACTCTGAGTACAGCAGAAGACCCTCCATGGTGTGGGTGGGCCTCGTTTAATCAGTTGAAGGCCTTCATAGAACCAAGATTGATGTCCACTGAGCAAGAAAGAATTCTGCCAACAGACACCCTTTGGACTAAAAAATGCAACACCAGGTCTTCCCCAGGTCTCCAGCCTGCCAGCCTACCCTGCAGATTTTGGACTTGCCAAGCCTCCACAATGATGTGAGACAATTCCTTAAAACACACACACACACACACACACACACACACACACACACACACACACAATTGGTTCTGTTTCTCTGAGAACTCTAATATACTAAGTGATCACTAAATGTTAACTAAAACCCTCCCAAAACTTTGCCTTAATAAGATTACTCTCACAGATCCAAGCCCGCTGGGCCTGAGAGTCCAGATGCCCAGGTCTTTGGCCCGGGTTTGGCCACGGGCTGGGTGGATGCTTTTATCCAAGTCCCAGTCTTGCTCGTATCAATCAACAGCAACTCCAGCTGCCCAAATGCTTGAGCTATAACCCCAGAGGTTTGATCGGCATCTCCTTTACTCCTCAGGTCTGGTCCCGCAGCAAGCTGTTTCTCTTCCACCCCCACAGGGACTCCCGGATGCACGCACTGGACTCCGTCTGCTCTGCCAGCACCTGCCTGCTGGTGTATCTCCCACCTTCCCTCCTACCGCACAATCCGCAGCAGCCAGAGCGATTTGTAAAATCACTCTCATTTTTAAAAAGCATAAACCATATCATAGCCCTTGTATTAGTTTCCTTTGGCTGCTGTAACAAATTACCACCAACTCATCTCTGATACCAATCCTCACGCCTGCCATATATAAGGCCCCTTGGGATTATAGTATGCGCCCACCCGGATGACCCAGGATAGTGTCCCCATCTCAAGGTCCTTAACATATGCACAGGGTTTGGGGATTCAGATATAGACATCTTTAGGGGGTGTCTAGCACAGCTCTTAAATCCTCCCAATGGGTCCCCCACTAATTAGAATTAGAGGCAAATATCCCCCCCCGACTTCAAAAACCCCCAGGGCCTGCCCCTACTCACCTACTCTGCTGTGGCAGCTGCGTCGCTGCCCCTTGCGTGCCCTAACCATGCTTTCCCTTCTCCGTTCAGTGTTCTTCTGCTCCTTCTTGTCATTTAGGCCTCTGCTCAGATGTCACCTCCTCAGAGAGGCTTTCTCTTGTCCAAAGTAGTGCTCATGGGCCATTTTGAATTATTTTCTCCATTGCCCTTAATCTCTGCCTGGTGTTCTCTTGTTGATTATTTGTTTGTTGGTTGCTCATCTCCCCCACTAGAAAACAGACATCTTCAAAGCTGGGACCTGTCACACCAGTGTCACCAGCCCTGGAGTTCAGCTAGCGTTCATCGAATGCATCAGTGAGCCTTGGTCTCCTCATTTCCCCAATAATCATATATTCTGTCCCATCACCTTCTTTTATTTTTTTTTTTAAGATTTTACTTATATTTTTGGTTGATAGAGAGAATGTGGGGGGAGGGTCAGAGAGAGGGGAAAGAGGGAATCCTCAAGCAGACTTCCTCCTGAGCACAGAACCTGACGTGGTGGTGCTCCATCTCATGACCCTGAGATCATGACCCTGAGATCACGACCTGAGCCAAAATCAAGAGTTGGACACTTCAAAGACTGGGCCGCCCTGGCGTCCCATTGTCAGCTTCTTTTGAGGAGTAAATGAGTAATGATAGCTACCACTTTCTGTGGCCAATAATGAGTCACGCCCTGCCCTAGGAACTTTACCCTCAACATAGAGTGTTCATGTCTTTGTTCAAGGTCATCGGAGACAGGCCAGCTCAAGGGAAAGGAGGTTTATTGGAAGGCTGCAACCCATGATCTGCAAAGTATCCAAGGAGAGGGATCAAAAATAGGAGAGATGGGCTGCTTCCTGGGGACCAGACAGGTGATGGCCATCATTCCCCATCCATCCCTCTATGAGGCCACCTGGTCCTTCGTCACCACTCTGTCTGTGCAATGGTATCTTCTCTCTGAAGACCTGCTTCTTCTGCTTCCACATGGCCACTCATGGCCCACCACAGCCTCAACTCTTTGCCTCCTTATGGTGTAGCTGCCCAGGATCCACTTCTGTTTCCCAGGGTCCCCAGCCCATTCCAGAAAGAGAGCATCCCATTGCCCTGAAGAGAGTCCATTATCGACCCCTGGTGCCATCACCTGTAGGCAGGATGATGAGGTCATGAGACACGTGTGGCTGCCTGGGCACGTGCCTTCAGGAGCAGTTGTAGACGGGGAACAATTCCAAAGAGAGGATCGTCATGACCAAGGCACACCCAAAACACGGCTGCCATGATGCGGAGAGCTTGTAACATTCTAGTGTGTCCTCATCGTTCTCCCCTTCCCACCTCCCTTCCATTTTATGGGCCCATAGTTCTCTGGCTTCCTCATGCACCTGTCTCCAGCCTGGTTCTCTTATCTTCACACCTGTCGATACTTCAAGCTGCCTGCCATGTCACCAAATTCAGCTCAGAAAAAGCCAGATTGGGGCGCCTGGGTGGCTTAGTCGGTTGAGCAGCTGCCTTTGGCTCAGGTCATGATTTCAGGGTCCTGGGATCGAGTCCCACATTGGGCTCCTTGCTCAGTGGGGAGCCTGCTTCTCCCTCTGCCTGCTGCTCCCTCTGCTTGTGCACGAGCTCTCTCTCTGACAAATACATGAATAAAGTCTTTTAAAAAAAGAAAAATCCAGATTCCTCTTCCCCCGAAATTGGCTCACGTCTCCAGTTCTCCTGTCTCTGACCCAGCCCAGCTCCAAACCCTGCACCTCCCTTCGCCCATCGCAGGGCCTCGGAAGCAGAGCCTGCCTTCCTGCCCCCACCCCCAGGCATGTCCCCTCCCGACCCCTGGTCTTTATCCCATGAGAGTGAGTGTCCATGCGCGCCATGGCAGGGCGAGGCAGACCTAAGTGGCGAGGCAGACCTAATTGGCGAAGCTCGATGCAAGCCTGGCCTTCGAGCAAGCCTGGGCCCTGGCGGGCTCTGCTCATTTATTTCGTCTCTTGAACTTGACAAGTTCATTTTCCTCATGCGTAAAATGCTAATAATGATAGTTCCCGCCTTATAGGGCCGTGGTGAGAATTGATATAATTCACAGAAAGGAGACATGCATTTTTTTCTCAGTGATTGATTAGGGTCTAGCAATGTGCCAGGGAATGACAATGAGTAAGACATCGTCCCCGGCTTTAAGAAACCCCGAAGTTTCCTGACAGGTCTGCGTCACTCACAAGAGCCTTTCGACTTCCTGCCCAAAGGCCCCTCTGGCAACACAGGAACTGCTCATTCTATTGTACAACATTAATTATACTTAACTAGCTTCCAGTTATAAGAGCGATGCCGATTATTCAGGAAACATCGGAGGATTAGGATGGCCCTTAATCCCCCCCTCGGTGGTAGAATTCGTTCCTTCCGGGCACGCCGTTTTGCAACAGTCCTGTCACTCACCGTGTACGGTTTGTATCAATTGTCACCTTGCAAGTATTGGGCTAGGCCATTAGAGGTCCTTTGAAATAGCATTTGAACAGCTTCTGCAGGCAAAGCGGTGAATGCAGCAACATATATTACCCCCTTCCATTGTTAGACACTTGGGGGGGTGCCCCCGTGACAAATAATGGGCAATGTATAGCATCACTCCACGTCTCTCCCACTGGGGGCCTGGTGTTCACACCTGTGGTGTGACCATGCCGGGAGCCGATGTTATTATCCTCATCGTCCAGGGCAAGGCAACAGGGCTTGACCACTCAGGCAATGGCCCGTGACACACCAGGGCCTGGACCTACAGCTGTGTGGACAGCCACCCCCCCCCCCCACGCCAGTTAAGGCCGTAGACACTCCTTTCTGCCTCGCTGGCCTGAAGTCTTGGGAGGCTCTTCACCCGTCTGGCCAGCGTGCTTTCCGGCACCGAGATGGGGCCTGGCGCGTGGTGGGCGCCTGAGAAGCACCGAGCGGACAAGTGAAACAGGTGACAGCGCTTGTCTTTTTCATCGTATCACCTACACCGGCTCGTCTCTTGAAAGAAGAAAAAACTGCGCTAATCTGACAGGTAAAAATATTCTCGTCGCTTCAACGTGCATTTCTTGGATGACTGATAAGATGGAATATATTTTACCAACGTCTCTAATTTCTCTCCTGCAAATTTTGCATCCGTATCATTTGCCCCTGAATCTCTTGGGGTCTTTGTGGGGTTTTCCGCCGGTAAGTTGCATAAGCTCGTTATATGGCCAGAATATGAATTATCTGCTTATCGTATTCATTGCAACTATTTCCCTCTGGCCCTTGTTGGCCCTTCCCCTCAGATTCTGTCATTTCGTCCCACAGGGCTCTTGAGCACACCTCCATTTGCTTGGTTGAACCATCAGTCTCCAAAAGGGGGAGGGGGCACCTGGGAGACTCAGTCAGTTAAACAAGTTACTAGATTTCTGCTCAGGTCATGATCTCAGGGATGTGAGATGGAGCCCACCTTGAGCTCTGTACTGAGTGTGGAGCCTGCTTGAGATTCTCTCTCTCCCTCTGCCCCTCTCCTTGCGCTCATGTTCTCTCTCTACCAAAAAAAATTGGGGGTGTTTGGGTGGCTCAGTTGTTATTTCGGCTCAGGTCATGATCCCAGGGTCCTGGGATCGAGCCCCACATCGGGCTCCCTGCTTGACAGGAAGCCTGCTTCTCCCTCTCCCACTCCCCTTGCTTGTGTTCCCTCTCTCCCTGTGTGTGTGTGTGTCTCTCTCTCTGTGTCAAATAAATAAATAAATAAATATCTCAAAAAAAAATAAATAAATAAAGCAGGCAGCAAGGCACCTCCGACTTTTCCTATATCTCTCGGATCCTTGTCAGGAGCCTGAGCACAAAGCAGGTTTCTAATAAAGCATTCTCCGGGGTCACGTGACGTTTTGCATGCTTTGTGGACACTCTCACTTCTTTCGATCAAAGGTTCCCCCACAGGGAAGGGATTACCATTTCCATTTTGCTGCTGAGGCACAGAGAGGCCAAGCGACCTGCCCATGAGCCCAACGGATTGTAAGTGGCCAAGTCTGGATCTGAATTCAAGCCGTCTGGCCCCACGCCCATGTTTCCTCCGGCACACTGGCACACCGAGATGTGGGGGAAAGCTCAAAGCGACAACTTCAACAACTGCCAGCTGGTCTAGGCCCCAAACTCCTTTTTCTTGCAGGTTGGACTCACAGCCTCTGCTGAACTGTTGTTTTACACCGTGTTCATGACTCTGTGTGTGTGTGTGTGTGTGTGTGTGTGTGCGCGCGCACGCGTGCGTGTGTGGTGCGGGAGGAGGAAAGGGAATGAAACAAGGAAGAGAATGGGGCTGAGGATGGATTGCCGAAGGCCTTGAATGCCAAACCAGAGTCGGACTTTATTCTGTAAAGGATACTCAGATTCTCCATCCACATCCCTGCCCCTCCCAGAAAACAAGGGCCAGCCCCGCACAGACTGCAGGGCCCATGGTGGGGAAGCCCGAGACCTTGACCGTGGCCGGTGGCAGAGCTGAGAGAACCTCAGGAATGCCTAGCTGTCAGAGCTCCTCCACCTCGTGGAGGAGAGAAGCAGGCCCAGGGATGGCAGGTGACTTGCCCAAGGTCACAGTACAACTTAGGGACTGGATGCCAGTTGTCCCAACTCCCAGCTGAAGCTTCCATCTCGCAACCACCGAGCAGCTCCAAAAAAACCAGGTGTCTATAAGGAGACGGGGATGAAGCTCTCATTCATTCTCTCTTTCATTTACTCAACTCGTTTGTATGAAGCATTTACTGTATACCAACTTCTTTTTTTTCTTTTTTCTTTTATTTTTTTAAAGATTTTATTTATTTGACAGAAACACGGCGAGAGTGGGGACACAAGCAGAGGGAATGGTAGCGGGAGAAGCAGGCTTCCTGCCAAGCAGGGAGCCCGATGCGGGGCTCGATCCCAGGACGCTGGGATCATGACCTGAGCCAAAGGCAGACGCTTAACAACTGAGCCACCCAGGCACCCCTGTATACCAACTTCTAAACTAAAACCGAACAAAACTAGACAGCAATGGCAAACAACACAGACTTGGTCCGCGCCCTTGAGGGCAGCCCGGAGGAGGAGAGGTACAAGTGATGTAGCAGTCACAATGTAGGGGAACGGTGCTCCCTTTGGGATGAATCAGAGGTAGCGGGACCCCTGGGCAAGGTGGCCAGGCCATAAAGGATCCTAAAGAAAGTGACTCTCAGATGGGCCCAGAGAGCACAAGCTGGTTAGGCCAACAGTGGAGGGAAGGTCTGTATCAAGGGCAAGATCATGGGGCTAGTCCTGGAGGCTGAAGGTGAGTTATCATCAGAGACCTCCAGGAAGCAGGAGATGGCAGAGCCATACTGTGAAGGGGGAGCCCCAAGAGAAGATGTTACACACATAGGGCTGGTGGGGGGAGGGCGGCCCCGTGAGTCTGAGTGCACGAAGGCTAGTGCCGGTCCCTCCTCCTGCCAGCCTGCCCCAAACAGCAGTCACCCAGGGCAGGCCACAGAGCTCGGAAGGTCAGGAGCTGGGGCCCCAGACTCTGGAGAGTGGGGACAATGGACAGGCCCTCGGCATCCTGCAGAGCGAGCCCTCCAGTGCCGTTCAGGGCCTGAGGGAGCTCAGGAGTGGGGACAAAAGGGACTGGTGGAGGGACAGGGTGGCTAGGGAAGGTGCAGGAGTCAGGCTGGAGCGCCTCCGAAGAGAGTGAATCTGTCCCTCGTGCCATGTATGTCCGGGGATCTCCATGCTCAGCAGCGTGTGCGTATGTGTGTGTGTGAACCACTCACTGTGATATGAAGCTGTGTCCGGGGGGCATGTGAACCCACGTCAGTGTGCGTGTCCACGCAGGTGTGTTTGGATGTGTGGGGATCAATGGTTACGGGCACGTGCTTGACCCAGGTTGTGTGTGTGTGTGTGTGTGTGTGCGTGTGTCAGGATGCCCTGTGTGTCAGGATGCCCTGACATACACACATATATACACACACATCTGAGTGTGTATTGCTCACACTTGACTCTAGATTGGACGTGTCTTCTTCCGGGGGTGGGGAGGGGGATCCGGATTTGCTAGCCCCAGCCCAGGCATCACTGTCCAGCCCGCATGCCCACCCCAGCCACCCACTCTGGGACGCACTCCTGCCCCGGGGGCACCAGGCCAACTGCTGACTGCTTCCAGCTCCTCTGCGCGGGCTTCCCAAGACCCCGCTTTGTCTGGGAGGAGTTGAAGCAACTCAGACGCACATACCTGAGTCACACACACATTCGCAATACGTACACACACACACAGACGTGTGCACACACATGCACGCCACGTATGAGTGCAAATATGCACACAAACTCATACTGTCTAGACACTCCTCAAAGAGACAGGAAGAACCCCTCAGGAGGCCTGAGTGCCGTGGCCTGCGTCCTGCATCCAGTGTCCCACGTCTGGTCCCTATTCAGGGGGTGTCCAGGTCAGCAGGAGCTGGGGTTGGTAGAGGCCCTGGTTTCTGGACGCAGAGCATACGTGGAAGCCCTCCAGGGCAGCCTGAGAACATGCAAGGATTTCTGTATGTGTCCTTGAGACGGGGGGGGGGGGGGGGGGGGGGGCAAGATACCCCATCACAGGACACTCCCGTGCTAGGGCACCTACCCACATGGACGAGCTGTGTCATCTGGGCCTACTTAGTAGGGAAGTGGACAGAGCAAGGGCTGCATAGCCAGACAGGCCCAGCTCTGCTATTTACTTGGCTGTGTGACCTTGAGAGAGTAACTTAACCTCTCTGAGCTTCAGGCACAGAGAATAATTGTACCTACCTCCTAGAGTTATGAGGGCATGGCAGGTACAAATTCATTTCTTCAACGTGTATTTACTGAGCGCCTACCATGTACCAGGCTCAATGTTAGGCCCTGACCTTATAACACCGACCAAAGCTGAGAAAAAGCTCAGCTCAAACGGAGTTGCATTCTGGTATGTACATACTAATATGTGCACTGTCCCGAAGCAATGCTTGGCACACAGTAGGTACTCAATAAATGCTTACTTCTTGCGCTTTCCTCCTACCTGGTATTATTTCCCAGGTGAAGGGCAAGGCAGGCCGCCCCCCCCCCCCTGCAGTTCTTGACTCCAGCCCAGATTCCTGCAAAAGTCTCCTTCAAGGGCAGGAATGGGGGTGGGAAAGGCTGGGAACCCTGCAGGCAGGCAATATTTGAAAGCTCAGCAGTAACTGGGGCTGCCCTTGGCTTTAGGGCAGGGAGGGGAAGAAAGGCTTCTCTCCTGACTGCCCCCCTTGCGGCTAGGAGAAGAGGTCCCCATCAGGGCGGCTCCAAGCCTCACCGGCACTACCTGCCACCCCATCGCACCTCTCCTTCCCCCAGGACAGATGGTTCTGAGAATTCAGGGGATGGACAGGAAAACAGTAAGGGCCAGAAAAGGCTGCTGCCCCTCCCCATCCGAGCAGGATGCTGTCCTACGGAGGTGGAAGCCCAAATGGGAGCATTTGCCAAAGGAGAGAATTCCCACGGGTGCAGCCTACCCTGGAGTGCGGGCAGGTCACCCGGCTTCAGGACTGAGTCGGGCTTTTACCGAGGACCCACTTAGGGTCAAGTGCTTTGGTGGCCACTGACTTCAGAGGGTCCTCCCCACAGAGCGTATATCGTGCCCATGTTGCAGGGAAGCAAACCCAAGGCTCGGAGAGGTGAGATGTTTTTCTCCAAATCACAAAGCGAGTCAATGGCTGAGAGGATCTGAACTTGGATCTGTTAGTCAGAGGAGAGAAGGAGGAGCCCCTGGTTTGCCTAAGAGCCCAGAGTATGAGCAGGGAAGGGACGGGCCCTGGGGGAGCCTCTGACAGCAGGGCTCTGGCTTGGGTCCCCAGCAAACACATGCGCCCCAGATCCCGAGCTGCTCTGGGCTCATTGGGATCCGGATCCGGATCCAACAAGGAAAGTCCTCCCACCTGCTTTGGTCTGGGGTGCAGTGGCTATGAGTCAGACTGTGGGGGGTAGCTGAGGGAGGTAGGGTGAGCCCTGGAAAGCCCAGCTCCTTACTCTCCTCCGGTTCTCAGAGCCCCTCAGCCCCGCAGCAGCCCACCACCACGCCCGCCCTCCTAGGGGCTCGGGGAGGCTGGTGGAGGGTCGGGGAGCCTGCTCGGAGCGCCCCAGGCAGGAGCTGTCTAGTTTGGTCTGACTGAGCCGTGATGGAAGCCACCTGTGGTTGGCAGGCCCTGAGGTAGGTGGGAGGGTGGAGGGGGGCCCCTTGTTTCCAAGTTCATGGCTCAAATCTGGGAACTAGGATTGGTAGACAGGAGATGCCAACCCATGGACTCTTGGGGCAGAAGAGTCATCTCTCTGACCCTTCGCCCTACTGATTTGTCCCTCCCCCGACAGAGCCTCCCTTTCACCTGGAACTTCTGGAGAGTTCTCCCGGCGTGTGCATGTGTGTGTGTGTGTGTGTGTGTGCAACTGGGCTGAGCCCTGCCAGGCATTAGGAGAAGTGTTTATCACCTCCCACCCTACCCATCCCAGGCCCCCAGCGTCAGGTGGGGCTGGTCCCCCTAACAGTGATGTTCCTGGCCTGCCCGGAAGCAGGGAGCGGTTGACTTCCTCCCTCTGCCCCCATCCCAGCAAGCCCACCTCTGGTCCCAGCAATGCTCCCCCCAACCCATCTAATCCCCAGCCCCTCCCCCAGGCCTCCCAGCAAGGGTAGCTGGGTGGGAATGTGGGAATGAGTGAGCATGCAAGTGTGCGTGAGTGTGTCGAAAAGTGTGGGTGCGTTAAGGAGAGTGGGTGTGGGAGGTTTCACTTCTGAGGGTACGTACCCTCGTTTCCGTGTGTGTCTGTGTCGTGGGGAGACAGGGCTGCTGAGCACGCAGACCTGCACCACCCTGTCGACGGGGGGCTGGAGTCAGGGGTCACAGAACCTCCCTGCTCCCAGGGACCCTGGAGAACTTGTTATCCCACCCTGTGTAGGCACGTGGGGGTGCCTGCGGGGTGGGGACGGAGGGAATAGTAACGGTCAGCCGGCACAAGAGTTCCACCAAGTGGGGAAGGTTTGCCGACCCCATTTTGTAAGCAAGGGAACAGAGAGGCTCGCAGGAGGACGAGGGCAAGGTCACATGGTTCAGAGGGTCAGCGTCTAGACTATACCCCAAGTCTCCATCTGGGCCCCCCTATGGTGGGCGAGGCTCACCAGTGACTTGTGAGCTGCTCAGATAGTGGAGGACCTGGGAGGGGGTGGGGCTGGGGGGCTGCGTGGGAGGCCCCCAGAGGGGACAGGTGCATGTGCGGGAGGCCGGGCACACATCTGTGGCAGCCGAGGCACCATGGCGGTGTGCACACCCACGTGTCGGGGAGTGGAGGGGAACATGACCCAAGTGCGGGGAGGGTCAGGGAGTGGGCCCGGAAGGTCTGGGTTGGCGGGGGAGGGGGAGGAGCAGGGAGGGGGGG
>CM053606.1:24259785-24277497 GCA_028646535.1 Procyon lotor
TTGAGGAGGGTACTCTTACTATCTAGTTTCTATTTATTTATTTTAAAAAAATATTTTATTTATTTATTTGACAGAGAGAGAGAGAGATCACATGCAGGCAGAGAGGCAGGCGGGGGGGGGGGGGGGAGGCAGGCTTCCTCCTGAGCAGAGAGCCCGACGTGGGGCTCGATCCCAGGACCCTGGGATCATGACCTGAGCCGAAGGCAGAGGTCCCAATCCACCAAGCCACCCAGGCACCCCACTATCTAGTTTTTAGAGAAGATAACTGATGGCCACTGGTTAGGCAGCTAATAAGAATGATGAGTAAATAAATGAATGAGACCCAGAAGCCACGCCCCTCCACCCTCCCACCTGGGTTAGAGGGAGGCTCTGACCCAGGAATGAATGAGGGGAGTAAATTAACGGAGCCGGAGCAGGGGTGACCTGGAGCTCAGGCCTTAGGCCCAATAGAGGCAAGTCTGGTTCTAGCTCATTCTCAAGGTGCTCATTCTGGTCTCTTTGGCCCCAGACAGGGTGAGGCGCCACCACCTTCACAGGACCCTCATCCTTTGCCTCTCCCCTACCTCAAAGCTCAGGCCCCTGCCCCTCCCTGCTAAGCCCCTGCCCAGACTTGGGAGGCCAAATCGGCTATCCTGCTCAGATGACTCACCCTGCCTTGGTCCCCGCCCCTACATTTTCCCTGTCTGCCGAGGGCATTGGCCATCGGTCATGGTCATCGTAGGGACAGAGGCCTGAGCCTCTTGCTCTTCCTCCTTTGTTTAAGCAAACAAAGAAGCCAAATGTTCTCAGCTTGGACTGGACAAGGTGTCCTCCCTAATCCAAAGCAAGGCTTCCCTTTGGCAAGGACTCCCTGTGAATCCTCCTACCGGCCCACCCCACCCCAGAGCCCCATCTCCGTTCTGAAAGCTAGCCTTAGGCGCTAGCACCTGAGGTTTTGAGTCACTGGAGGTGGTTCCCAAAGGACCGGAGCAGTAAGATCCTTCTGATCAAAGTCCTCACGTCATGAGAACTCCTTGACCTTGGAGCCAGGACCAGGAACCCGTCTCTCCCTGGGTGATGCTGCGGCTGGGGAGGGCTGGGGAGAACCCGCTGGGTGGGGGCTGGATGATACTCTTTGGAGGTCCTCTCCAGCGCTGGAACCTAGGGTTCCTTGCACGGAGCTCTGCCCGAAGAATGAGGACACGTCTGAGTGTGTCTGCAGCAGGCGCCAGCGCGTGTGTCTTTGAGTGTGCCTATGTGTGCACGCCGCAGCATGTGGTGCCAGAAGCGTGTTTGAGGGTTTAAGTGACTCCAAGTGTCTCCGCAGGTCTCCGCGGGCCCATGCGGCTGTGATGGGGCCGGCTGGTCTGCTGTGGGAAGGGATAAGGAGCTCCGGCAACTTGACGTTCAAACCCTGCCCGGACACCGTGGCCTTGGCCTCGTCTGGAGCCTGGCTTGGGCTCAGAGGATTTGGGACCTTTTAAGAAGGCGGCATCCCGGCCCCTTGTAGTCACCCAGACAGACCCGCTGGGTGGGGAAGAAACCCGAGCCTTTGGAGGCTCCCGTGGGCCTAACTCAGTTACACGCTCATTACACAGTTTCTCGGCTGTGAACCCAACCAACACTGTGGGGGTGGGGCGGGAGGCCTGTGTCCCCCACCCCCATCAGCTCTGCAGCCGCTGCCCCTCCCCCCATGTCCTCCTCCGGGGTGTGGGGAAAGGCGGAGCGGGGTAGGGCTGGAAAGGGCCGAGGGGCCCCAGCCCTGCCTTCAGGGAGCCCCAATGCTGGATGTTCCCGAGGATGAAGGCAGCGTGATCTGGTCGCAGCCCCCAGCAGCCCCATGCTTTAAAGGACTCCCCTTAAAAGGCCTGTTTGTTCCCTGCCCCTCTGGTCAGGCGCTCAGGGCGGCGAGGGCCGGGGGCACAGCCCAGACTCACTCTGGGAAGTGGGAGAAGCCTAACGGCTCTCCCCTCACACGAGATCACAGTTACTCACACCCCCAAACCTTCACAATTAGATGTGTGGTTTGCAAAACCCAATGCCAGCCTAATGAGAAGCACATTGTCTCCCAGAAGAAGCTAGAAGGAGAGGAGAGGGCAGCTCAGCACCCAGCCGCCCTGGGGAGGGCCTCCAAGCCAGAGGGAAGGAGGCCAGCCAGTTCCTCGGCCCATCCCCTCTGGCCTCCCTCCCCTGCCCCCTTCCCCTGGCAACAAGGTCCCCGGGCCTTTGCCTTCCCTCCTGGGGGGGTCATTTGGGAGCCAGATGTGGAGCTCCAGCCTCCGAGAGGGAGGGGAGCCGAGGGAGAGAGACGGACAATGGCCTTTGGAACCAAACAGATGGATACCCTGGAATTCAGTCTCCACCACTGGAGCTGGCACATGAGCTGTGCGAACTTGGGCGAGTTTCTGGACCTCTCTGAGCCTTCGTGCCAGCACCGACATGCCCAGGGGTTGCCCGAGCATTAAAGTAGATCATTGACTCCACAACTCTGAAGCCGTGCAGGGGGAGGTAGGTGCTCCGGGCTAGGAGACTCCTCCTCGGGGATGTGAGGGGGATGTGGAGGGGATGTGGGGACACGGGGATGCAGGGATGCAGAGGACGGGAAGGACGCAGGGGTGTGTGTGGCGGGGTTATTTTTTAGCTCATGAGGCAGCAGGTCCTGTGGGCTGAGGCTAGTGCTAGGTGTTCAAACAGGAGGCCTGTGGGAAATCCAGCTGTGCCCCCCGGCTCCCTGAGGGCGATAGGCAGGTCCTGGGCGTCCATCGTGGAGCGATCTGGAGAAACTGCCAGGCTCCGTCCCTGCCCCCAGTTACCAGATGTGACCATGGCCCAGCCAGTGCCCTGTCCAAGCCAGGAATACCTCTTCTGTAAAGCGGAGCGGATCTCAGTCCTACCGACCCCAGAGAGTGGCGACCTCAGATGTAAAGTACCATAAAGGACTCTCGAAAGTGCCTGGCACTGGGTGAGCCCACAAAGAAATTTCTCTTTCTCTCTCTCTTTCTCAATCTATCCAAAACCATCTGCTATTTACTGATCACTTTTTTGAGATTTTTATTTATTTTTTTGAGAGAGAGAGAGAGAATGAGCAGGGGAGGGAGGGGCTGACTCGCTGCTGAGCAGGGGCTCCATCCGAGGACCCTGAGATCATGACTTGAGTAGAAGGCAGATGCTTAACCGACTGAGCCACCCAGGGAGGGGGGTGGGGGCCAGGTGCCCCATCTAATCATTTTATGTATAGTACGGTATTTAACCCTTCAAATGCCAGAGGAACAAGCCAAATGTCCATGAGCCGGTGAAGGGACAGTCCCACGCTGCCCCTGTAGGAGAGTGGTCCCAAGCTCTTGAAAGCAGGCAGGTGAGGCGACCTTGTACAGCGGTGATAGACTTTCGGGCAGAAGGCAGACACCGAAGACCACACCACGTAGGGTTCCACTCACAGGAAATGTCCAGGAAAGGCCAATCCATAGCCACAGAACATAGACACGTAGTTGCCTGGGGCTCAGGGTGGGAACAGGGAGGGACGACAAACGGGCACAAGGTGTATTTGGGGGGTGATGGAAACATCCTGAAATTGGATGGTGGTGCGGGTTGGGCAGCTCCCTACATTGACCGAGGATCCTTGGATTTGCACACTTAACGCCAGTGGGTTTTACAAGTGAGTTTTATACCTCAAATAAGCTACTTAAAAAACCATCTCTAAGATGAACGTTATTATCCTTTTGTGCTCAGAACAATTCACAGGAAATTTCTGGAATTCCATGCCAGGTCTTGTTGCTTCCAAAGCCTAGTATGGAAGTCCTTTCATTTGGGAGATGATAAAACAGACAGACAGACAACCTGAGGAGGATGTTCTGAGTCCCGTTGGCTCTCCGGTCAGTAGCCAAGAGCTGACACGCAGAAGTGAGACAAGGAGCGAGGGGGGGAATGGGCCCAGGAAACTGTCCTTCCCCGGAGAAGGGCTGCTGCCCACCCCCGGGGGAGCAGTGGAGGTATCCCCAGGCCCCGCCCGCGCCCGCTGCCATCAATCACCCCACTCACCCCCCACATACACGTAGCCTAGACTGTACATCCATTTATTTATTTCTCACCCAATATACTGTATATTTAAAGCTGTGTTCTGAAAACCTATTAAATTCCAGGCTTTGCACGCAGCATCATCGTACGGGACTTCTTTCTGCATTTTGCAGTGATGCTACGAAGGAAGAATTATGATTTCCAGTTTGCAGATGAGGAAACAGAGACTCAAGTGGATGAAGGAGCTTGGTCAAGGCCACACAACTGCACACCGGGGGTGGGGGTGGGGGGCTTCCAAAGCCGGTGAAAGTCCAAAGCTGCTTCCGCTCTTCCCAGTTCGCCAAGCTGCCTCCAACAGCCCACCGGGCCCACGGTCTATTTCTCTCTATCTCTTGAAGTCTCTACATCTACCTCCTTCGGTCTCTGTCTTCCCAGCTCCCTCTTCTATCTGCCTGTCTTTCTTTGTCTCTCTTTGCTCGCCTCTGTCTCTGTCTCTGTGTGTGTGTCTCTGGCTCATTTATTTTTTAATAACCACAATAATGAGAAAAGCTCCTTTCCGACCCTCCTGGGGAGGGAGACAAAAGGAGGGGAGTTCAGGGAAGAGGGGGAGGGATAACCTCCCCTCTTGCTCCTGAGAAATTTAATAAAGGGCCTGAGAAAGTGCTGGGCTCCCCCGGCCAGTACCCTGGGAAAGGGGGCGGCCCCCTCCCCCACCACAGACACCGGCTCTGCACGGGCCTGGGGTCAGGGGAGGGAATGTCTCCGTGCAGGGCCCCCTTCTCCAGCTCACAGGCTTTATCTCTCCCCTCCCTGCTGGTGGGAGCAGTTCCCCCAGCTAATCCGCCCCTGAATATGGTCCACACCAGACTCCCTCCCCTTGACCCAGACCTGCCTGCTTTCCCAGGAGAGCCGCTCAGAGGGGAGAATCACTCATGAATTGTAGCCTCTGGACTCCCAGGAGGTCAGGCAGTCCAGCCCCCTGCCGTGTCCAGGCCAGCTCCCCACAGGGCTGTGCCCAGCCCCCACCAATGTCTGGCAAGAGGGGGTTGGGCCAGCCCACCCCCATCCCAGCCTTCGGGAGGAACCTGATGCCAGAGTGCTCAAGACCCTCCCCAAATCCCTCAGCCCCCACAGGGGAGAGTGTAAGATCCTAGGAGGGAGAAGCCTCGGCCCTCCCCTCCACTCCCTTGAGGACCAGCATTGGCCAAGATAGGTTATAGGCCTACCCTAGCCTCACCTCACCCTCCGAGGGTGTAAGGACAGCCCGGTTCCATCTCAGGGAAAGGAAGGCCAGGTGCTGGCATGCAGCTGAAACGGACCCCCAGCGAGGAGCGGTGGGACTGGTAGGATGGGGCCAACTCATCAGACAGAACCCTGAGGCCGAGCCCCATGGCCCAGGTGGGCAAATCCAGCTCGCCAGCCAGGAATGTGCTCCAGGGTGCCGTCTGCCCAGGGAGGCTGAGGGCCCCGAGGCTGCCGGGGCACAGTCATCCTGCCGCTCCCAGGTGTCTGGACAGCCCTTCATCCGTGGGGAAACCGCACTTTGGCAAAGCTGACCCCGTCTCCCACCTGGCCAAGAACCGGAAGGAGGGGCCGGGGGTGGGGTGGGGAGGAGGCCTGGGACTGAGCATGCAGTCTCTCACTCATTGGCTTACCCTGCAATGGCAGCTGAGCCCCAGGGACGGACGGAGGGGGAATCCTAACCACAGCTTCTCCTCTGGGGGGCTCGCCAAGCATCCGGCACTGCGGTAACGCCCGGTCTCCCTAGATTCTCCCAGCAAAGCCGCATGTTGTCTGCACTTTAAAGATGAGAAAATCAGAGATACAGATACAGTAAGGTCGCTTATCTAAGGTCGCACAGCCGATCAAGAGGGGTCACCCCTCAGGGCACCCGAGTGGGACGGTTGGTCTGACTCATGGTTTCGGCTCAGGTCACGGTCTCGCGGCTGTGGATCGAGCCCCACGTTGGGCTCTGTGCTCGATGCAGGGTCCACTTTAGATTCTCTCTCCCTCTTGCGTGCGCTCTCTCTCTCTCCCTGGAATAAATAAACAAATAAATAAAATCTTAAAAGAAGAAGAAGAAGAGTCCCAGTTCAAGCTGGGCATTGAAAGGCGTCGATTGGAGCGTGGCTGACTCCAAGGACTGGGCTTGCTGCGGCCCAGGGATAACGAGGCACCCTTGCCGCCTCAAGGAGCTCCCATGCCAGGGAAGAGGTGAAGCAGAACTGGCTTCTGGGAGGGGTTGGGAGGGGTCGGGAGGGGCACAAGACTGGGAGCCAAGATAGTACAGGAGGGTTTCAGAGATGGCTTCGCTGGGACGTAGTCCGCCTTCACGAGGAGCAGGAAGGCAGAGCGGTGACCTCACAGACACTGCCGACAGATCCCGGCTGCTGCCAGGCTCCGCTCAGGCTAACAGAGGGGCCCCCCTTCCCCACCTGCCTGGCTGCTCGCCTCCCCAGTGCCCGGTGGGCAGCCAGAAACAGCCCCCGCCCCCGCACACCTGGGCCGAAGGGCTGGCCTTGCCTTTCCCTGGGCCCCTCGCCTGAGGCCGTGGGCAGAGGAAGGGAGAAACAGCCAAGAGATGGAAGAGATGGGGAGACAAACACACCCCCAGCTCCCAGGCTGATCCTGCTCCCCGCCAGAGCCTGCGGTGGGTACTGGCGAGGCTGCGGGGCAGCTCCCCGCCCCACCTTGAGGAGCCAACAGGCTGGCATTCTAGAACCTCCTCAGAGAGCTGTGGCCATGATAAGTGGAGCAGGTACTGAGTGGAAGGCATATAGGCCAACTCACAGAGCGTGAGAGCCTCCCAGGCCCCTCTCTTGGGCTGTCAGACAGCATGGTGAGGGAAAGCCTGGCTGATTCCTTTTCTAAATCTGCAGGAGCAGGGGCGACTTGGTGGTTCGGTTGTTTAAGCATCTGACTTTGGCTCAGGTCATGATCTCAGGGTCCTGGGATCAAGCGGCTCTGTGCTCAGCAGAGAGCGGGCTTGTCCGTCTCCCTCTGCCCCCCACCCTGCTCGTGCTCTCTCTCTCTCTCTCTCTCCCACAAGTAAATAAATAAAATCTTTTTTTTTACATGCAGGAGTAAAAGCCAGAAAAGTAAAATATTTCCCAAACACCCCACCCCCACTGGCAAAGCACTTTGTGCCTTTTAAGACCCTTCCTTGTTCTCTCAGATTGTTTTGGTCCTCCAGTCCTTCCAGATCGGAATTATACTCTCTGCTTGAAGAAAGAACCTCAGGCCCAGAGAGGTAAAGAGCTTTGCCTGAAAGCACACACCCCGCAGCTTCCTGCACCCCCACCTGATAGGCAGAAGCTGCCTCTCTCGGCTCCTTGCGTGGGGTGTGGAGGCCCCCGGTGATGGCTGGCGTTGGCAGAACTCGTGGGGAGCCGGGCTGGCTGGGGACCCGTCCCTCCCGAGGGGGCGGCTGCAGGTGCACCGGCCCAGCTCCACCTGGAGTTCAGCACCCGCCCCACAGCGGCTGGGGGGCAAGCGGAGGCTCTTCAGGACACGTGTTTCCACTTTCACTGGAGTTGGGAACAAATAGCAAAAAAAAAGAAAACCTGTGAAGCTGCTAATGGGATAATGGAGAAAGTATTTATTTATTTTTTGAAGGAGGCCTGTGAAGACCGGGGCAGGCTCGATGTGAGGCCACGGAGGCGGGAGGTCAGCCTGCTGTTAACGGGGATTAAGCAGATAGCGTGGAATGAGGGGGTTTCCGGGGCAGAGGCTGGAGGCAGGGGCTGGCCTGGAGCTCTCAAAGTTAGCTCCCCCAGGAGAGAGGGAGGCTGGACACAAGGACTCAAGGCACTTCTAGAGCAGGGGCAGGGCGAGGGTCAGGGGGGCGCTGGTACACACCCCGAGATTTCCTCCACACCTGCTTCCTGCCGTGCCTGCCCACACTGCAGGCCCCCAGGGGTCATTGAATTGGCCTCCTGCCTCTGAGTAGTGTGTCCCCAGTAGCCTCCTAAGGAACGTCCGGGTATCCCTCCACACACAGCGTCGGGAGCGTGTTGCTCCTTCCACTGCAGCCGGGACCATCCCTGGGCACCTATGTGAGTTCCATGTGAGAAATGTCCTCTCTGTGAGCATGCTTCTGGCCCCACTCCTGAGCTGGCCGTGGACACCTCTCCAGCCCACAGCATTGCCCTTGGATCTCCCATCCTAACCTGCTTGGAAGCCCCATTGAGCTTGAGAATGAGTGCCTTAGAGACCACGCAGTCCCTTGGCTTCTGGCCATGGATTTGGGGGAGATGCACGGGGCACAGTGGGACCCCAGGCCTCCCCCACTCTCACCAGATCTGCTCCACTCTTACTGGTTTTCTTGTGGACATTCGGCCTCAGCTTTCTCTCCAAATACTGAAGTGTGCACTACTGTAAAAAACAAAAAGCACTTTTCAAAAAAAAAAAAAAAAAGAGTGGGTGCCTTCACCCACTCCATGCAGCCTAAATAGCCCAGGGCCTGGAGAGAAGAGACTTGCCCAAGGTCACACAGACCGAAAGCTGACTGCAAGTTGCTTGCCTCCTGGTCCAGAGCTGTCCCCGATCCCCTGCTGGAGTAACCACCAGGACTTCAGGAAAACCAGAGAGGCCACAAAACTCTCTTTCAAGAGCTCGGAGGAGGGAAGGAGAGTGTGGGTTGCAGTCACCCCCACCCCCACCCCCACCCCCCGCCCACCCCCCGGCCCTGGTGAAGCTGTTTCTTCTCTCTGGGCGGGCATAAGGACTGCACAGAGGAGGTGACAGTGAGCACTGGCATGAGGGCGAGGAGCATGGGGGCGGCCCATCTGCCTTGGGCGGTAGATGGGGCCATTTATACTGGCAGAGCCACTCCTTCCTGAGGCCCCTTGGTGCTGGCCTGCCAGGTGGGGAGCCGTCCTGGCCGAGGGTCTGGGGCCTTCTGTCCAGGCCAGGCTGCATTTCTCATTTCAGCCCCAGCCTGGGAAGGCTGAGGTCCCGGAGACTCCCAGCCCGCAGCTTCCTGCACCCCCACCTGATAGGAGGGCCCGGATCCCTGCTGCCTCACACCGTGCGCCCAGCAAGCACCTGCCATGCTCTGGGAGGCCTGGCTGCCCGCGGCCTGAGAGCTCACCTGGCTTCACTGGCAAGGCCTTCTCCACCAGGGAAGCTGTTAAGATTCTGCTCGGACGACGCAGCCCTGCTTTGCCAAGCCCCACTTACCACAACTACATTCTATTTCCTGGGGAACGTGTGCTTGACATTCGTCAGTTTCATTTCCACACACCCCCCCCCCCAGCTTTCCTGTTCTGGTCCCTGGCGCAGTCCCTTCCTTGGGGGAGCAAGGAGAGGTGTTTTGGGTGGACACCCATCTGCCTCCAGGCCTGGCTCTGGGACGACAGGCTTTCGTTACTCCTGGAGATTTAGGCAGACATCGGGAAGGACTCCCTGACCAACAGGGGTTTCAAAGCTGGAACAGGAGCCACAGGAAGATGGTGAGATCATTGGCCCTGGAGATATTCTATGCGGGCTGGGTGTGGGGGAAGGCTGAGGGGCTGTCCAAGGTGGAAGTAGGTCACCTCTTAGGGGCCCCAGGCCTGCACCTGGCCATATACCCAAAGACTGCATTTCACACCTTAACAAATATTTGTGGAGCATCTACTCCATGCTGGGCATTACTCGGCTCTGGAGAGGAGCGGAGAAGGAGAGACACGGAGCCTATCCTAGGTCATGGACGAGGAACGCGGCAACTTTAAGATATACGTCGTTAGTGACAGAGAATCAGTAGCTCATGGCAGGACAGGTGAGCCCGTTGAGAGGGGAACCAGGTGGACTTCCTGGAGGAAGAGAGACTGGACTAGAAAAAAGAAGGAAGGCCCCACACAGAGGAAGACCCTTGAATGCCGTAGCCTGGGACCTGGGCCCACTGAGATACACCCAAAATCTCCGCTGGGCTGGTGTCAGGGAAACTTCCCCGTTCATGGGTGATTAAAAAAATGGATAGCCCCGCAAGGCGAAAAATAAAATCACCAGATCACCTGATTGACAGTAACCTGGATAGATATCCCTCTCAACTGTACGTTTTTAGCCTAGTGCTTGGCACACAGTAGGACCTCAATCAACATTTGTTAAATGAATGAGACATTTCTCAGTCTGGAACTCAGCCCTCCCACTGGCCCCCTTTCTCCGCCAAAACTGCAACTTGTCTCAGCTCAGAACCCCACCAGGAGACGATTAACCTCTAAGGCATCTGGAGAAATGTGTTTACCAGGTCTTTCTCCTGGCGCCGGGTCCTGCAAAGGGGTACAGACAGCGACAGCTGTGCTGTGCGAACAGTGATGTGTTCCCGTGTTTGCCACGTGCCAGGCACCGTTCTAATCACGCCCCGCTTGCCCTTTGCAGCTCGCCTTGCAGCCGCCGTATGAGCTGGACCCCACCATGGTCTCTCATTTTGCAAAGGAGGTGGTTGAGGCGCAGAAAGGTGATGTATCTCACCCAAGGTCACACAGCTCGGACATACGGAAAGAAGCCCTTCCCGTGTTCTGCAGGCCGTCGGGCACAGCGGGGGCCTCTCGCTCTTAGAAGGCCTCAGAGAAGCAGTTTATCATCCCCTCTTACAAACAAGGAAACCCAGCCTGGCCCGCTGTCCTTGGCTCACAATACAGTGCTCTCTCCTCTGCACCCATCTGTTCCCTGGGGCCTTTCCCAAACTGGGGTGCGAAGAGCTGCCCCGGGCGAGGCAGGGGAACTGGCCCAGTGATTTGCCAGCAGGATTTATGTCCTGTCCGGGGCGGACAGTTTGGCTGCTGTATGAAAGCTGAGCAGAGCTCAAAGATGGAACTCGTTCCGATTAAACGATTGCAAATGTCAGGCGGCACGGCCGGGGAGCTCCTTGCGCACGCACCCAGGTGGCTGGCGGCCAGGCCGCCCGCAGTGAGCATGCCCGCTGACCTCGTGGTCCCTCCTAATGCAGTCAGAGCCCACTAGGAGACGTGGGTTCCAACACAGAGCCTGAGCAACGTGCTCTCCGGGGGACGTGGGGCCCCGCCCTCCCGAGACATGGCGCTGGGACAGAGGGTGTTGTTCTAATTAATTGACTGCAATCCATTCCAACACAGATGGATGTAGAAATTACCTGCAGATGTGACTGCGCACAACCATTTCAACTGTCCGGGCTGTCACGCAGGCTGGGGAGCCAGGGCCTCTCGGGGCAGGGGTCATTCCATGCAGCCCCCCGCCTCCGGGCCGGGCAGACTTGTGCCAGCCTGAGCGGAGGAGGGGGTGCTGGCTCTTCAGGGCCTCCTGGCCATCGGCGCTCCCTGGGCCTGCGCTGTCCCGAGGCCCCGCTGGCAGGGTGTGAGTCCGCAGGGGTGCTGGCTGATGGCCTCCTGGAAGGTTTCCGTGGAGGGGAGGGGTACACCTGGGAGCAGGGGGCCACGGTCCTCTGTACACGCTCCCGCTCCCCGGGGCCCAGGGCCTCCTCCATGCCTGCTGCAGAGCCCCTTCCCGGGGTCCTCGGATCCCTAGGCATTTTTGGATTGTATAAAAACCAGATAACACGTTGGATTTGTTTAATATAAAGACAAAGCTATAGCAGTGCTTCCCACGCTGATGAGGTAAGATCTGTGAGAACACCGATCGCTTGATTGATTGATTGATTCATTCATTCATTCATTCATTCATTCATATCCGCACCCAGGGGCCTCCTGACTCGGTTCCTCTTGCTGGGACATAACCGAGGATCGGGCCTGGCCCCAGTTCTGGAGGAGCTCACAGTCCAAGGAAGGGAGATGGATGTACAAATAGCCGGTTACCACACAGTGGGATGGGCTGTCCTCCCGGAGTGCACGTTACCAGGAGGACTCCGATGAGGGAGGCAACGTGGCCCGGGTGGTCAAGGCGGCCTTCAAGGAGGAGGTGAGGTTTCAAATGAGCCATGAAAGTGAATCGAACTTCTCCCGGGGTGGGGGCAGGATACAAGGAGAAGCTTAGATTCTTCCCAGCAGAACCCCCATGAGCAGGGGCCTGGGGGCAGGGGAGACCCGAGGAGTATGCTGGGAGATGAAGAGCGGTCGGCAGGCTAATAAGGGGCCGTGAACATCATGCTGGTTTCAGGAGGAGTTCGGGTCTCTACGGACACTCTGGGAATCTTTGGAAGACTTCGGGAGTAAAAGGACCCCCTGGCTAGAGCTCTATTTTAGAGACCCTCTTGGCAGAGGGTGAACTGGAAGGAGGGAGATGGGGTGGGGCAGAGGCAGAGGTCCCCTGGGACCAGACCGCTTGAGTGGGGTGGGGTGGGGAATGAGGAAGCAGGAAAGAGGAGGAGCCAGGGAGGGGGCACTGGGGGAAAAGAGGAGGAGGATTCTGCTGAAGGCACCCCTCCCCCCACCAAATGGTCTCCACTTGGGAAACCCGGACGGCTGCTCTACAGTCCTGGCTGCTTTCAGAAGTTCTGTGAGGACTTCCCTTCCCTCAGCATCCGTTTCCTCACATGGAGTGAGAGGTTAATTCCCACCCCTATTCCCTATTCCATCCATTTACTCCCAACATGGAGAAGATAACTGGGAAACATTCGGGGAAGGTACCAGAAGCTCTTTGAAGGGGTGTTTTCTGAGCCCCCGGGGCCACTCTGGGCCAGGGGCCAGGAAGCCCCGAGCCAGGCTTGCCAGTTTCCTCACCCAGCCTCCTCGGTGGCCGTCCACACCTTCCCTATCCCTTCAAGCCCCCTCTGGCTGACACCCCCCACCCCAGCACACCACCTTGCCTCCTAGCTGCCATGCAGATGATGCTCCCTCCACTTCCTGCGCTCTCCCCCAGAGCCACTGTGACTGCCTCCTCCATCTCGCCCTGCCCCGGTCCTGAGCCAGCCTCTCCACCCCTGCTCTGGGGCTCCCCTCTCAGCCTACGCACACGGGGTTTCTGTGTCCCCCAGGCTAAAAGACCCTCCGCATCTCCTTCAAGCTCTTCTTCCTTCCCCTCTCAAAAATCTGCCCGCATCACTCCACAGCCTCATCCCGTGCCTCCTCTCAGCCTGTGCAAGCTAGCTCGCCCACAACCCAGGAAATTCTTACAGAGGTCACAGCCTGCATGGTTCCATCCTCACTGGACCCCTCTGCACCCTTACCCGACAGGACCAGACCTGCCTCTCTTCTTGGAACTCTCCCTCCTTGGCTCCTGGCCCCTGGGACCTTCTGGCTCTGCGTGGACCCTCTCTGACATCAACTTGAGCCGTGTCATGCAGGATTGCAATTGAATCCCTAGCAAGGTCCCTCAGGTGCCTCTTCTTCTCTCTGCACACATTCTCCCAAAGCTTTAGCACTCTGGCACCCATGCCTCTGGGGACATCCAAACGAATCTGTCCAGATACCGGCCAGATGTCCCCCACCCCTGACACTACCCATGTTCGGTCTCCCACCACCTACCCCAAAACTCTTCCAGCTTCTGTGGCCCCTACCTTGCTGAATGGCCAGCAACTTGAAGCCATTCTCTCCCTCACTCCCTACATTTATTAGCAGGTTCCTTCCAAATCTCTCTGGAAAGCGCTGCTCTCCATCTCCCCTGCTGGAGTCCTGCTTTGGTCTTTTATCTCACAGCAGACAGGCTCTCTGTCCTCCTCTGCCTGGGGTAGTCCTCCCTCCAGGTCCCTGTATGCCCCCCTTGGCCTCCCCACACCCACCTCATCAGCCACTGACATCTTTCTCTCCTCCCCCTGGTCCCCCTGCCTTCCTGCTCCTGTTCACACCTCGGGACCCTCTCGAAGGCTTTTCCACCAGATCAGCTGTTCTCAAACTTTCTGGTCTCATGACCCCATTACATTCCTAAAATTGAGGCCCTGAAAGAGCTTCTGTTTGTAACTTACATGGGTTATATCAATCAATATTTGCCAATATGGAAAGGAAACCTAAGAATGTTTTAGAACATCAGAGTACCAGTAAATATTTGTCAAATGAATGAATGAATGAATAAAGCCGTGATGAACGATTAAGGAATGAATAATATAAATGAATAGAATATAAATGATGCAATACGTATAACATAATAGAAATAAATGAACAAAACCATATCAGCAAAGGAAAAAACAAAACAAAACATTAGGGCACACAAGCATCTGTCTTATTAGCGGTCAGAGCAGTGAGGGTCATTACCTATCCCTGGGTGTGGCAAAAACCCTTGTATACTCTTGAGAGAACACCAGTAGAAGTGACACATAGTGTCTCATGTGATACAATGTTTCCACCTGCAGATCCCGTGACAGGGTCTCAGGGTCCCCAGACAGCACTGAGAACGGCTGCACCAGGTAATACACATCTGTCCCTTTCACTTCATTTAGGTCGTAGTGCACACATCCCTTGCTCAGAAAGCCTTTTCTGCCCCTTTTATTCCCTCCCCAGGGCAGCCTATCCTGGTCCTGTGACCATCGGAAAGTACCCACTTTCTTGCTTCCTTTGTTGTTCCTTACTAGAAAGCAAGCCCCACGCGGATAGGGGTCCGGATTCTTGTTCAGCTCGGAGCCCAGCATAGTGCCTGACACACAGGAGACGTTCCAAAAAAAATATTTTTAAAATAATGAGTTGTTTTCAAGCCTGGGCTGCATCCTGAAGTCATGGGTGGGGGTGGGGGTGTGCTTTTAAAATGCCTGCATCCCTGACAGTTAAATCAGCATCTTGGGGTAGATGCAAGCATTGGTGCTTCATAAAGCTCCCCAAGGGACCCCGATGTGCAGCCGAGAATAAGAACCACTGGTCTAAATGCTGAAATCCTCACTGATGGAGACACTGTTTCTTCCTCCTTTGGTCAGAGTTACACAGAGTGGAAGTCATGGCAACTCTTTGTCTCGCCTATGGATGGGGACACCAGGTGTTGGGGCGACAGGTTGGAGGCAGCTCCTAGGCCAGAGTCCTCTATGGGGGGAGGAGTGCCCTCCTCGGATCCGGGGTCTTGGATCAAAGCGATGGAGTCCACAGCTTGCACCGGGGGTGCTGGTTACTCTCCCAAAAGTCTGCAGGGCTCCCTGCACTGGGTGCGCCGGCTCCCCATGCAGCGGTGTGAGATTCTGGTGCTTTGGTGACTCATGGAGATTGATGGTGACTTTAGCGGGTAGACGTAGAAATGGGGCAAGTCCCCAGATTGCCCTGGGCCTGGGGAAGCCTCACATCCCCACCCTTGCCTCTGAAGTGTAGCCAAGCACAGCCAGGAAATGCCACACCTTACGCTCCTACCTCCTATGTGAGCAATGCTTCCCTTGCTGAGCGGTCACCCGAACCCCGGCCTGTTTCAGGGACTCTCAGGCCTGGGCTGGGAACCTCTGTTCAGGGCTAGAGTCAGCCACCATCTGACTCTAGCCTCCCTCAAGGCTAGAGCTGCTAGGGAGAGAAAATGCGCCCAGCACTGTGCCGGACACGGTCCACACATGGGCTGGTTTCATCCCAGCGGTTGTCAAAGGAACATCATGGTCTCCATTGCACAGGGGAGGAAACTGAGGCACAGAGAAGTTTTCAGATGACTTGACAGGGGACACCTCTCCAGGTCCACCTCAGATGGCTATGTGGTGGATTGGGAACTGGAGCTCACAGAGGATTAAAATTGAAGATCGGCTGTGTGACCTTGGGAAAGCCATGTGACTCTCCTAACTCGTGCTCTGATTCTGCAGAAGCAGGGAAATAGTGCCTACCTCACAGGGTTGTAATGGATATAAAAGCTCTAGGTATAAGCATGAAGCCTAGAAGTTCCTCAATAAATAGTCATTATATTATTATTATTATTATTATTATTAATTCCCAAATCCTTCTTTCCATGGTGCCCTGGTGTTTCCCAGAGGAAAATTTCTTGTATACAATTTAAAATCCTTTCGCATGCATCAACCCACTTACTTTTCGCAGCAGCCCCATGAAGTTGAAACTTTTGTCCACCCCACTGTATTTCTACTTTTTTAAAAAATTTATTTATTTGACAGAGAGAGAGAACTCATAAGTATGCAGAGAGAGAGAGAGGAGGAAGCAGGCTCCCTGCTGAGCAGAGAGCCCGATGCGGGGCTCGATCCCAGGACCCTGAGATCATGACCCGAGCCAAAGGCAGAGGCTTTAACCCACTGAGCCACCCAGGAGCCCTGATTTCTGCTTTATTTGATGAAGACAATGAGGTCCAGAGAGGCCAAGTCACCTGTTTAGGTCCCACAGGGGTGAGTGGCAGATGTCCAGACTCCTGCGGTGTCCAGAACCTTCTCCCCCAACACAGCAGCAGCTGCAAAGGCCTGTGACCAACCCTGGCCCCTGAGCAGAGGTTACGCCCTGGGTTCTTGGAAAGGAGAGAGGCGGGGAAGCCCGAGGTGGGAGGGAGGGCAGAGAGGAGGGTGGAGCTGCGTCCTTGATGTGGTGGCTGGGCCCATTCAGGGTTGTCGCCACAGTCCTAGGGTTTGGCTGGGACAGCGACTGCCATTTCCGCTGGTGTAGCAACGCCGGGTGGATCTGGAAACCCACGCCAGGCAGGGCTGGGGAAGGGAGGATGCTTTGCTGGCCTGGTCTGGGGCTCTCTGTCGCAGGTGGGGGTCCGTTGCCTCCCTGTTTGGCTTCTATCACCCAGCCCAGCTCCTAGACCCTAGCTTCCTGCTGGTGGCATGCATGAACCAGAAGTCTCTTCCGAAAGGCGATACTGGGTCAGGAACAGTTGACAACATGGGTCGGGACTGGGAAGCACCTCTTCTGGGCTTTTTAAAACATGGTTGCATGATGGGGATTGGCTATGACCAGAAGACTGGGTAAAAGGAGCCTTTGGGAGTGGAGTGAGGCCAGCTTCCTCACCGACAGGCAAATCACCGGCTCTGTGCAGGCTCACACTTGGGAGGAGAGAGCGTCTGTGCCCAGCTTGGGGGTGGCCGTTTGCACTACGTCCCGTCCGGAAGGAAGCTGGGCAGGACCAGTGACACACATTGCAGGGCCTCGTGCAAAATGAAAATCCTCCCTCTGGTTCCCAAACTATTAAGAATGTCCAAAGGGCGATAGCAGAGCATAAAGCCAAGCTGAGCGACCCTTCTAAGTGCAGGTCACAGGCTGGAGAGGCCATCCTCAAGAGGGATCTAGGGAGAGTAGGCGAAGGATGAAGCCCCATGAAGGGTGGGCACAGGGGTCTTCTCCTGGCCCTTGTGATCTCCTCCCCAAAATGAAGAGAACCTGTAAACACAGAGGGGAGAAATTCGGGGGCCACGCTCAACAGTTCCTAGACGGACAGCTTGCTCCATCTGTGGCTCCTCCAAGTACTCAGACCCCCTCAGCCAACCGGCAGCCACGGTCCGGGTCCTGCCTTATTTGGAGGAGGGAGGGCATTCAACTTTCATCCCTGTCTTGGGGGAGTTCGAAGTGCTGGGAAAGGATGTCATGCACGGAGCCCATCTGGGGAAAAGGCGTCCGGAGCTGTTCCTTTCGTTTACGGAACGGACCTCCAAGGATGGCAAGTACAAAGGGTGACGGCCCAGAAAAGAGGTGAAATATTAATAACGGGCTTGGTTGGCACTGGCTTCCAGTCCCCCGCCCTGGGCTTCGTGTGGCCCAGAAGCCTGATATCTCTGTTTCAGCAGTGGGATCAGAACCAGTTTTCAGAGCAACATAAGCCACGGCTCATTTTTAGCACAGACGTAACTTTCTAGTTCCTTTTCCCTACCCCTCATTTTTCAGTTGCCTTTAAACAGGCCACAGGGAGCTGGAAAACAAATCCAAGTTTAAAGAGACAAGTGCAAAAATGCAAACCGGACAAGGGGACAGAGCCACC
>CM053606.1:24277997-24302895 GCA_028646535.1 Procyon lotor
GCAGCTCTGTGAGGCGCACAGGCTGAGTATGTTACTCCTCTTCTCAAAACCTCTGAATAGCCTTCCATTGCACTCAGAGCAAAAGTCAAATCCTTTCAAAGACCTCCAAAGCCCAGCCCTGCCTCTCTGACCATGTCTCCTATCAGGCTCCCCCTCCGCACTCTAGTCTAGCCCCAGGGGCATCTGCACTATTTTCAGAACATACCAGGCATGCATGCTCTTACCTCAGGGCTTTTGCACGTGATGTTTCTTCTATCCGGGACACGCTTCCCCCAAATAACACCTGGTTCTCTCCCTCGCCTTTAGGTCTTTTCGTAGATGTCTCTACCTGTGCGGCCTCTCCTGACCACCCTATTTAAAATCACTCTCCACCCTCACCCCTCACTTGGCCTGTTTATTTTTCTCTAAGTTCAGAGACCAAGGAGAACTGACCCATACCATACAGTTGTATAATCTCGTGAAAACTGAAATTAAAAAGACTTCCTGAAGCAGCTCTGGACACTGTCTGAAACGCGTGCAAAGGATACGAGTGTCGGTAATGTCTCTCGATATCCTGCAACCACTCCATCATGTCAGCCACTGAGGGGCTCAGCACCGAAGCCTGCAGGACAGCGTCAATGCCAATCTGGTCTGCATGCTGCTCATAGGTCTCAAGCACCTGCTCCACGTGCCTGCTGACGGTGTCCCGCACCTTGAGGAGGGTGGCTCTGAGGGGAAAAGTCTCCTGTTAGACAACATCATGACAAAGGCCTAAGACGGGGTTCCTCAACCTCGGCACACTCAGGTTTCGACCTGGATGGTTCTTTGTGAAGAGGGGTTACCCTGTGCATTTTAGGGCACTGAGTAGCATCCTTGGCCTCTACCCTCTAGATGACAGGAGCACCCCACACCCCCACCTTCCCCAAGTTGTGACAATCAATAATGTCTCCAGACATTGCCAAATGTCCCAATGGGAAAAATTGCTCTGGGTGCACACAGACTACTGCAGACCTTAGGAAAGTTATTTATTCTCAATCATGTATAAAAATGGTTTGTTCCACTCACTGCATGCCCTAAGTACTTAGAACACAGAGACAGGCACATAGAACGACAAACACTTGTCCAATGAATGAATCAATGAAAGGGTTCTTATGAAGATTAAATGCAATAATGCTTACAAGGAGCTCAGGGAAGTGCCTAGCTCATAGTCAATATCGTTACTATTGCACTGGTGACTCCAAGGGACCCAGCCACCAAGAAGGCCACAACTTCGGAAAGGGCAAAGCATTCCCCAACCTAGGATTGTAGCTTTCAAAATGTGTGGCTTTGACTCACAATTAAAAAATAGACTTAAGGGGCGCCTGGGTGGCTCAGTGGGTTAAAACCTCTGCCTTTGGCTCAGGTCATGATCTCAGGGTCCTGGGATCGAGCCCCACATCGGGCCTCTCTGCTCAGCAGGGAGCCTGCTTCCCCCTCTTTCTCTGCCTGCCTCTCTGCCTTCTTGTGATCTCTCTGTCAAATAAATGAATAAAATCTTAAAAAAAAACAGACTTAAAATAATGGCCCAATACTCACACACAAATATGTCAACTGAAATAAAAGCTCACTACTCGGAACATACCACAACATAATTTAATGGACTGTCTCTCTTCTAATCAACTAAGAAACTAATTTTCATTCATTGTTCTATTCCCAGCACCTTGCACTTGGCATCCCATAGGTGCTTAGTTATTTTGTACAAATGACTACACAGAAAGTCCCCATATGTGACCATTTCCCATTAGTCTACAGAACAGACTATATATACCAGAAACTTCTTTTGGTCTAGTCAAGGAAAGGCCTATGTGCAGGGCACCTGGGTGGCTCAGTTGGTTAAGCATCCAACCTGTGATTTTGGCTCACGTCATGATATCATGCATCATAAGATGGAGCCCCAGGTGGGGCTCTGTGCTCAGCGAGGAATCTGCTTGAGATTCTCTCTCTCCCTCTCCCCCTTTCCCTACTTGTGCTCCTTCTCTAAAATAAATAAGAAAAAAGAAAGAAAGGGCAAGCCTATGTGCAAGGTCTCTTGTATACCCTCAATACTTATACTGTAAAATAGAGGGTCTCATGTTAGGCACACTAAGACTTTAGAGATGTACTCTGCCTGGCACAGAGACACCAATGTACAGCAGAACAGAGCGGTGGTTGAACACTCTGGACTTGGTGTCAGACAAACTTGAGTTAGACTCCCAGCTTTACCATTTACCAGCTGTGCGATTATAGGCAATGTGAGCCGCAGTTTCCTCACCAGCAATATGGGATTAAGTGAGGTTAAGTCAGAGATGTTGAAAATATTTTATGTGAGAATATATGTAAAACCCTTAGCTCTAGCACTACTATGTTTAAAGTACAATTCCTCACTGTTTTTGACAAAAGAAGACATTAGAGAAGGACTAATAAGCTTTTTTGATTGCTTTTGTTTTTCACCGTAACTACTACTGAGACCACCACTGCCATGCCTTACATGACAAGGGAAATACCATAAAATGACTTTTTAAAAAAAAACGACTTATTTGTTTGAGAGAGGGAGAGTCTCAAGCAGACTCCACACTGAGTGCAACATGGGGATTGATCTCACCGCCTGAGATCACGACCTGAGCCCAAACCAAGAGGCAGAAGCCCAACTGACTGCACCATCCAGGCACCCTATAAAATGACTTTTTGAGAAGAGGTCTCATTGCAACAAATGGAAAGGAAGCAAGGCTGAGACACCTCCAAATACCGTGTTCTCAAGTAAAGGGAAAAACACTCTTCTGAATGACCCTAGCTGCTTATTAAACACCAAGTTTTTCAATCTTCCCGCCAAGTAGGAGCGGCATTGAACTCTTACAGCCTCTCCCCTAACTTGTCCAAGACAGTGTCGCCAGCCGCCAGCTGCTTGCGCCTCAGCCGCTCCTTTAAATCCGGGAAGGCCCGAAGTGGAGGCACATCCTCAAATCGCAGATTCTGTGCCGCCTGCAGCTGCTCTGCCAGGTTGCTGAGGGAGGCCAGGAGGGGCTGGCACTCCCCCAGGGTGCTCTGCCACAGGCCCTGCTGCTCCTCCACCACAGGAAAGCACTTCCTCAGGGCCTCCTGCACCGCAAGCAAAGGTTGGTCTTGAGTCATCTTCTGCCGAGATAAACAGAGGGAGAGAGAGAGAGAGAGAGAAAAAAAAGCATTAGGGTCTCAAGTCGGCAGGGGAAGTAGCAGGTCCATTGATTTCCGCGCGCAGGTGAGGTCCCGCTAAACCAGGGTCTCCTCACCAACAGGGCTGTGTATTCCTTCCGACAGGACGTCCTGACGCGAGGCGCTGTCCCCATTAGAGGGGCCCCGGAGACAGGGCCTTGGTTTCCCACCGCCGGAAGGGTTGCATGACCAGCCCTCGGAGAGTTCGCAAGGGGCTCGGGTAGTCTCGGGTTTCAGACGGCGGAGTCCCCGGGCCGAAGGGCTGTCTCCGAACCCGTACTCCCAGGGCCGGAATCTTGTCACCTTTCCTCGAAACTGCCGCTCGCTTTCCCTAAATCCCCGGGAAAACTTGAAGCCAATGCCATCAAATTCTGAAGACCGCCAGGACCGCCACCAAGCGCCCCTGGTCTCTCTGCGCATGCCCTAGAGCGGCTGCCGAGTCGCGAACCTATGTCGCGGCCGCAGTGCCTTCTGGGTGCTGTAGTCCTACGTGTGCCCCGGCGGCTTGGCCGCGGAGCTTCCTTGTGATTGGATGCTGCGGGACCCTCCTAAGACGGCGACTTCTCATTCGTCAGCCTGTGGCAGTTTGAATTTGGTGGCGGCGGTCGCACGTCCGGTGAGGCCCGGAGCTGCTCCCTCCCCTCAGCTGGAGCGGCGAGGTTTTACTCGACCTGTTTCGTGACCCGCAGGTACGTGCCTCGCGACACCTTTATGCTCAGGTCTCCAAAGGCAGGGCGCCCCCACTAGCCCCGTGGGGCGTCCGTCCGCCCTCTCCCGCTCCTCCGCGGCCCCCTTACTCTCCCTCCCCGACCTGGGCCGCTGACTTCCCAGTGGCTGCGTCCCCCCGCTCCCCGTAGCCTCCACCCAAGCGCCATGGCTCCGGCTAGGAAGGGCGGCAGTCGGGTGGCCAAGACCAACTCTGTTCGGAGCCGGAAGCTCGCTTCCTTTCTTCGGGACTTCGACCGTGAAGGTAGGGGGCGGAACCCGGACGATCGCGGGGTGCCGGCGGCTTGGGGTGCGGGCAGCAGGGTTCCAGGCCCCGTACACCTGCCGGTAACCGGTGTTCTGTCGGCTCTGCCCTCTCGCAGTGCAAATACGATCCAAGCAAATTCAGTCGGACAGGCAGAACCTCCTCAAGGAGATGGATAACCTGTACAACATCGAGATCTTGCGGCTCCCCAAGGCGCTGCGCGAGATGAACTGGCTAGACTACTTTGGTAAGAGCTGCTGCCGTTTCCCCAGGCCTCAGCCCCGGGGCACCTCTTTGGTCGCCTGAGTGAAGTCTTCTAGATCACTTTAGGAAATTGCAGCCTTCCCGCTTCCCCCGCTCCTTATCTCACTTCCCTACTTTACCTTTCTGCATAGATCTACCCCCGCAGGTAGGCGAATGTCTACTCTAAAGGAGCAGATAGTAAATACTTCAGGCTTTCTGTGTCAGAGGGTTCTATATTGCAGCTACTCAACTCAAGCTGTTATAGGTCCAAAACAGCTGTAATGAATGGGCACGTATGTGTCCAAGAAAAATGTATTTATGGACACACTGAAATGTGAATTTTTGTGAATTTCATGTGTCTCAAAACACTCTCTTTAAATGTATATATAATATGTATTCCAATCATTTAAAGACAAATAAATGAATAACTTGGTTTGTTACTAGCTCAGATGGAAGGATAACTCCCAAGCAGTGCTTCCTGCATTTTATGGAAACTGTCAATTTAAAAAATGAGCAAATCAAATTGTGATGTGCAAGGGCTCAAGTTTTTCTGGCCAGAGAAAAAATTGCAGCGTGCTCTCCACTCCCTTGTTAAATGTCCAAGGAGGTGTAAGAGGCTTTCCTTTCTGCTGGGTTACCCTTTTCCTATTTTCTTATTATTACCTGTTATATAGGCTCCTTCCTGAATAGAAATGCATGTTGTGTTCAAATAGTAGATGTTTAATGATTCTTTGACTTGCCCTTTTATTTGAACATTTCTACAAATATTCATTGCTCATGTTTCAGTCACAATGCTAGGGGCTGAAAGTGCTTTGGGAAATAACACAGACATTGCCTACCCTCGGGAACTTACAAGTTAGTAGAGGAGGGTCGTTTTAAAAATGCACTTGTGATTATATAGTCAAATCGTAAGTACCAGAAAAGGGAAAGAGTAGGGGGCAGTAGGTACATTTATGTAGTACCGTACATTTGTATGTGCTAGACAGGTGTTTTACTGGGTGTGTTACATATGGTAACTGATTTCAGGTTCATAACAAAGGTATTCATTGTTAATATTGCTCCTCTTTTATAGGTGACAGAATTAAGCTTAGAGAGTTGACTACTTTGCTCAAGGTCTCATAAGCTAGTTAGTAGCAGAGTGTATTTAAGCTCAGGCACTCTGCCTGGTTCAAGGCATGAATTCTTAAGAGTTCTACAGGACACTATGAGAGTTTCTAGAAGGAGGATTAGCCTAACTTTATTCTACATCTGAATCTTGCACAGACCTCTTCATTCAACACACATTGGCTGCATACCTACCCTATGCCATATTTTTGCCCAAAACTGTCTTCAAGGAGTTCAGTTCAAGGCAGGGTGGACACTTAAAGAGCTCTGAGTAGTTGTTGGGTATGAGGAGAATGAGCAACTAGCTCAGCACTTTGCTGCAACCTATTATCATAGAAAAATACTTTAGGATTTGAACTGAGATTTGAAAGGTGAATTAGAAATTTGCCAGGCGCAGAGGTGCATTTCTGGTAGAGGAAATAATAAGCGCTGAGGCACGGAGGCATGAGAGACAGCAGCACAACAGGGAAATAAGGACTTGGGTGTGGCGGGACCTAGAATATCCTGTAAGGCGGCCAGTCACATGTGGAGAAAAATTAAACGAGGTTGTAAAGGTCCTTGAGTGTTGAAGCCAGGGCTTAATCTGGTCCAGGTTTAGACAGATAATGGGTGATATCAGGGAAGATGGTTTATCATTAAGATCTGATAGTAACTAAATAAAATGTTCTTTTTAAAGCCCTTGGAGGAAACAAACAGGCGCTAGAAGAGGCCGCAACAGTAAGTGACCTTTCCTATTTTGGAATTGTGGTTTTTAAATTTAATCCTGTCACAAAATCCAACCAGTGGATGCTTACCAGGGAAGAGGGTTCATAGGGGACATATCCTGTTTGTGCCAACTGAAACACTATGATTGTCAAAGGCTGAGTCTGTGAAACCCTAATACTGTCAAGTTCTAGAGAGGAAGGCAGTTCTATTTTTGGCAGATTCCTTGTAGCTCTCTGCCCTGACCTCTCAGGCAAAGCAGAACCCTCAAGCCCAAGTCCATCTAAGCCCGTGGGTCATTACCTGATGGTCTGGCCTGCTAGGTGTCAGAAACTATTGTCTTATTTTTATTTTATTTTATTATAAAGGTTTATTTATTTGAGAGAAAGAGAGAGAGAGGGGTGGAGGGGGAGAGAGTAAGAAAAACTCAAGCAGATGCCGCAGTGAGCACAGAGCCCGACATGGGGCTCCAACTCACAACCCCAAGATCACAGCCCGAGACAAAATCAAGAGTCAGACGCTCAACTGACTGCATTTCCCAGGTGCCCTGAGACTTGTTTTATCATGTTATCCTGTAGAAGCTTCACTCTTATTTGGTACTCTCAGGATTCCTCACCCTCTCTCACCTCCTTCATCCCAGCATCAGCATTAGGATTGAAGACAGTAAAATGGGGAAGCAAAATAAAGAGTTTAGATTTTAGATCTGTACTGTCCAATACAATAGCCACCAGCCACATGTGGCTATTTTAATCAATTAAAGTTAATAAAATTAAAACTTCAGGGGCACCTGAGTGGCTCAGCGGGTTAAAGCCTCTGCCTTCGGCTTAGGTCATGATCTCAGGATCCTGGGATCAAGCTGCACATCGGGCTCTCTGCTCAGTGGGGAACCTGCTTTCCCTTCTCTCTCGCCTGCCTCTCTGCCTACCTGTGATTTCTCTCTCTCTGCCAAATAATAAATAAAATCTTTTTATAAAAAAACCCTTCAGTTCCTCAGACACACTAGCCACATTTCAAATGGTGAGTAGCCACACGTGACTAGTGGCTACATATTGGTAGCTCAGAAATAGAGCATTTCTACCCTTGCAGAAAGTTCTATTATACAGTGTTGGGAACTAGTCCATAAATGGTCTTCACAGAGACCCTAGGCACTCTTAAAATCATATGTAAACAATGTGCATAAATACATGCATTTGTTATCTTTCTGGGGAGAATGTTTATTATAACCATCATATTTACATAGTGAACCCAAAAATCTACATTCTTCTTTGTGTTATTAGAATCTCTTAGAATCTCAGGGTTTGAAGGGACCTGACTACAAAGGGTACACAGTAGCATTGAATAGCAGATTTCCACCCGCCTCAGAAGTTAAAGGTGTTTCGGAGCCAGTTCACTCAGGAAAAAGAGAGAGTTTGGGGGTAAATACTGTAGGAGAGGAGTGGGGATCACTGAATAATAAAATCAAGAACTAGTAAGACATTCTAAGTTCTGACTTCCTCTTTCTTTGTAACATGTTCCTGCCTGCACACACCGAGATCTAATATTTCAAAAGACTTACCTCTGAGATCAATTATACTCATTAGCTAATGCATCACTCCCTTTTTAATTAATCCGACATACAGAACTACAAATCAGAGAGCTTCTAATGTAATATTAAACAGCCAGTGTCATCACACCAAGTTGAGAGAATTGTAGCCTTAGCTGATAGGAGTTAGAACTCAGGAAAGGAATGATACTTTGGCACAAGTTCATAATGATTAGATATGTGGGGGTCTCCCAAGACCACTTCCAGGAAGACTCACAGGGCTAAGCATATAGTTATACTTGTGGCTATGATTTATTACAGTGAAAGGATTTAAAGCAAAATCGACAAAGGGAAAACGTCCCTGGGCCAAAGTTCAGAGGAAACCAGGCACAAGATCCCAAGAGTCCTCTCCCAGTGGAGTCACGTGGGACACCTTAATTCAACATATGTGAAATGTTGTCTACCAGCAAAGCTTATTAGAGACTCAATACCCAGGATTTTCATTGGGGGCTGGTCACATACGGATCTTCTGCCTAGCATGCACCGAAATTCCAGACTTTTAGGAGGAAAGCAGATATGCAGCATAAACCATGTTGTTCGTACAAAGCTTAGGCCCAGAGAGCCATTCTAAGCAGGGGCTGGTGAGAATGCTGGAATCCAAGTTCTCATGCAAGCCGCCAGCCCATCCGTGCAAACAGGCCCTTCTATGGATATCAGTCGTAAGCCTGTTAACTCTTCTGCACAAAGCCACCACTGATACCTTCATAACATGCCAGTTGTTTCTAGAGATGGCACATAGTTGGCCACTATCTATTCCGTCACCCACTTCAGACCTCACTAATCTCCTACAGCGCTGTCTTTTGCTAAGATCAGACAGCCTCAGAATGCTCCTCTGAGCACTTCACAGAGTCCCTCCCAGTCCGGAGATGAAACCTGTCATCCCTAGTCTGTAACAACTCCTCTGATATTTACACGTGCCCTGCAAGGGGAGGCAGAGAAGCACGCCTGCTCACAGCTCTTCTCATTCACATAGGTAGTCACCACTGGGAGCACATTTAATTAGAATGGCGGTGACTAGAAGCCTTTTTGAAGGGCCTGTGAGTGCAACAGGAGACCTTATTGACTCTCTAGACTTTAAAAAAGAGAGAGAGAACTGTAGTACAGCACCAAGTGTAGAGAATGTGAGTCATTAGCAACTTGTATTGTTTGCCAACAGGACATAATCAAGTGCAACCACTTTGGAAAATGATTTGGCCTGATAGCAAGGCAGAACAACCTTCCAGTGCTCCCTCCTTGAGTATACAGCCAAGAAAGAACTTGGACACGTGCATCAGACACATGGAGAAGTTGTTTAGAGTAGTAAAAGACTGTTGACAGGAGATTGGAGAAATTAATTGTGATAGAGTCACACAGTGGGATGCCACATGACAGTGAAAACAAATGAACTACAACAGAAGCATCAAATCCAAATAAAACATTATTTAAGCACATACACCTTTGTAAAAAAAAAAACCCACATACACACAAACATGCTTTCTTTTAAGCAAATGGAATAATAGTGGTCACCTTTGGGGGCAAACAAGGAAATAAAACAGGATAGACTACAGATCTAGAAGCAAGTAATCAGCAATGTTTTAGCTCTTGGGTTGTACAATACATTTATAGGAGTTCACTAATATCACACTGTAACTAATACATAACTGTCTTGTACATAATAAATAGGATGTTTTTGAAATTAAGTGATTTTGAGTCTTAAAATATTCCCCATATTTGATGGAATGTGCCTGGTGTTTTCTGGCCGCGTTTGCCACAGGCTGACCTGGATATCACAGAAATAAACAGACTAACAGCAGAAGCCATTCAGACACCCTTGAAATCTGCCAAAAGTGAGTACTTTTCAAAACCCCTTGTTGAACCGGGAGAGCAGAGGCCAGGTGGTTGGCCGGCTGCTCAGAGAGGCCTCAGTGGTGGAGCCTCTTCCCTCTAATGCCTGGTCCTCGGTCTTGCAAATCCGATAATGTGCTTTTGGCCACTGCATTGAGTTAATTGTATGCAGCACTAATAGTGAGCAAACTCCCAGCCGAAGTGGGAGCGAGAGTGAGAGTGGACGGGGAGGGAAAGCCGGGTGGGAAGCATGACTGCCACTGGCTCCGCCTTACAGGGGTCAGCAGGACTGAGAGGCGTTCCGGGACGTGGTAAGGCCTGTGAGGCCTGCCGAGCCCCCACCCCCACCCCCGGCCGTGTGATCGGAAGGGCTGAGAGAGAGTTGTGAACGGACCTGTATCCTCCTGGTGCCATCCCGCATTCCTGGATTCGGTGACATGCTGCGCAAATCATCCCTCCCTCACACCCTACACTCTGAGAAATGCTGGCCCAGAGGGAACATGTTTGGGAAGCCCAGTTATGATCCGTGAGCGTCGTGGAGCCGGGACATAGTTGGCCACTCTCTATTGGATGAGCCCTGTTACAGACTTGGTGTCATTGTCATTAAGCTCTCATAGCTCAGTGCAGCCCCATCTTGTGAGGAGAGGTCTGGCCCAGGGCCTGGGCTTCGAGCAGGGCACTGTCTCCACTGGGGAGGGCCAGAAACACGGTCCAGCTCTTAGTCCATCTTGCTTTCCAGCCAAATGACCTCAGTGTGAGGAGAGCGGGCGCTCTCACTTTGCTGGTGTCACGGGCCAGTGCTACCTTGGTGAGGTTACGACATAAGTGGGCTCGGGTGTCCCTGAGATCCTCAGCCGCATATTTATAGTGTGTTAGTTCACTCTGGGTTATCTCCACATTTAGGGAATACCGATTTCTCTTCTGGATTCCACAAGTTTTGCTCAAGTGGCGGGGGAGGGGGTCTTCTGATTTCACCCCTGGGAACAGATGCACTGGGACCCAAGTCAACCAAAAATAAAACTTGTTTCTGTGCCCTCTTGACCATCGGGCTTTGACTACATTATAAGCTAGTTTCGAAAAGAAAAGAAAAAGATAAATGTATTATTTAACGTGTCAGAAAGTAAAAAGCTAAAAAGCTGTCTCGTCTGAGGACACACACACACACACACACCCGGTAATGATCAGATGCCTGAGTTTTCTCTGTGGAATCCCTGCTCAAGATCGTGTGGCTCGTGCTTGTACAGAATCAGCAGTGAAACACTTTCACCACCAAACAGCTGCGGTGCTTAGAAGGTTTTTTCTAATTTATGTAAATAATAAGGTTATAATAAATAATGATCCTTATGACGTGTGTCCCGTACTGTAGGAAGGGCTTTATGCTCATGCATCCCACAGACACTTAAACACTCACCCGCACAATTCCAGGGTTTGGGGAAGTAGGAACAACAGTAACAAAGACCTTGCTCTTGTGGAGAACAGCCCGGGTGTCAATACCCTCATGAAGCGACTACTCCCTTTTGTAGCTGAGAACACCGAGGCAGCACAGTGAAAGCCCCATGACCTGGGCAGCGCTAGCACCGGGCCTCACGCTCGAGGCTAGCCGAGTCTGGCGTCTGCGCTCTCACCAGAAAGCGGGGCATCGTGCGGGCTTTGTTAACCAGCCTGGTTGGTTCTCTCTGTCTAAACCCTCTTTTAAAAAAAAAAAAGGTCATCTTGTTTATATTCAAAGTCTGTTTCTTGATTACAGCCTAAGATTGCATACGTTTTATTTCCTCTAAGAAACAGGAACGCGTGATCGTTTACTCCTATGAGGAAGATGACTTTGTTAAAACCGTGTCTTACAGCACGAAAGATAATGAAAGTGGATGAAAGGATAGTGGAGGAAGAAGAAGAAGAAAATAAGAACAAGAATCTTCAAACTTCGAGAGTAAGTAGGCACTCGGGGCTGGGGCTGGGAGCTGACAGGGGACAGGGAAACACAAAAGTACCTAACCTCGTGCCCCACCTGACCCACCAGAGTTCACTGTCTAGCTGAGAAGAGCCACTTTAATGGGTCATACGAAAGCCATCAGAGAAGTGTGCGTAAAGCACAGAGAAGGCAGAAGTGGAAGCTATCAAATTTTACCTCCTGGCTTAGAGTACACCCAGGCGTTTAAAAGTGAGGGAGATTTCACCAGCAGAAGAAGGGGCGGGGAAGCCTGGGAGGAGATAGATAGGAAAGTTCCCTCGAGTTCCATTTAAGGAACAGGAAGCCATTGGGGGTGACAGGGCTGTAAGCTGTGTGTGATCTGCATACAGGAAGACCCAACGATGAATGGCCTTGTGTGCCGAGCTCAGAAGATTCCGTTTCATCAGGTCGGTCACACTGAGTGACAAATGGGAGAGGGGAAAAGCCAGAGACAAGGCACCAGTTGGGAGAGTGTTGTAATTCTTAAACTGAGGCCCTCACGCTATATACAAAGAAGGAATGATTTTGACAAATGTGAGCAGGACCGGTGGAGGAAGAGAGGAAGCAGGGATGCCTGATCATTCTCTAGCTTAGGCGCCCCTCATCCATGGAAGGCAGCCCACAGGAGGGAGAGCGGTGCTGGGTTTGGGTGAAGGGGAGCGGCTGGGGTGCTAATTGCCTGACGCATCGAGGGGTCCATCCTTTTCTGAAATTTCAGCCTGAAGTTCAGGGAGAGTAGGAGGTTGAGAGGCACCCTGACTCCCAGTGTGGGTATTGATGAGGCTGTGCGGGGAGGGCATGGAGGGGGAGGCTGAGGACAGGTGCCTGGAGGGAAGCTAGAAAGAGGCGCTCAGGCGGCGGCCTGTGCAGGGACAGCCAGAGCAGCAGGGAAGATCGGGCACCCCGGGATGACCTAAGTGACCTTCACAGCAGCATTGCACAGGGGAGTGATGGGGGGACTGGCCAGGCTGCAGTCAGTTTAAGAGAGATTTACTTTTAATCTTGGCCAAAACCCTCCACTTGGAAGACCCAGGCGATGGACATCCTTAGTTGACCAATCATGTTCCGTATTACTTAAGCCACTTAACTTCTGGGAGATAGAGCTCATGTTCATCAACTTATGTTTCCCGACTTGATCCCCCTCCCCTACTTTTCTTACCCTTGACCCTTCCTCACTTTCCCCTTTTTGGGGCTTTTTATAACCACAGTGTCATTTGATTGTGAATCCAGGTCAAAAGGTGTCCTCCATCCAAGAAGAGAACCCAGTCCGTACAAGGAAAAGGCAAAAGCAAAAGGTGACGGATTTTCCAAATGTCCGTGTGTTTTGGTTTAATTGGAGAGCCCCATCCATCATGGCAGAGATGGGGGTGAAAGGGTTTTTGTGGCCTGTGCACAAGTAGAACTTGAGTCTCCAAACTGGAGGGGCTTCTAGAAATGATCTGACCCAACATGCTCTCCAGATCTGCCTACATTCTCTATCCTCCCCTATCTTTTTTGTTTGTTTGTTTTAATGTCACCAGGGAGAGTGAGGACCAGAAACCCATCATAAGCACTGTATATTTTGTCCATTTGCCTGACAGCCCACATGCAGAGCCCTCCCGTGGCGAGTCACAAAGTGACATCTACCTACAGTTGTTCCTTGAGATGTTCCTCCTGGTCCTATTCAGTAAAGAATCACCACGGACCTGAACTGATTATACTGGGCCCCCCTAAACCATCTGGGATGGGGCACGGGGACCATACCTCAAGAAGCGTAAAAAGTGGCGGCTGGGGCGTGTGTCTGTGAGGGAGACTCCCTGCGCAGTGGTGGGTGCCCAGCAGGAGGGCCGGAGCTCCGGCCTGGGGCCTGCAGGGTGTGGAGAGGGTCCGTCAGCCTGGCTCAGAGGCCGGACTCCGGAGGCCGACTGCCCAGCTTCAGAGCTCTGGCTGCCCCCATCATTGGCGGTGTGATCGTGGCCAAGTTGTTGGGGTCGGTACGCTTGAGTTTCCGCGGCCGTAAACGAGGATCACAGCCGGGTGGCCCGGGTTGTTGGGAGGGCTGCGCAAGCTGGTGTACGAGAGGCGCTTGGGACAGTAGCCCACGTGTGACCTGTGCGCCTAATGGCCGCTTCTTACCTGCAGGTCAAGCCATTATAACACTGTCACGCCAGCTGTGGGCCGACTGGAGCTGTCTATGGTGAAGCCCACCCCAGGCCTGACCCCCAGGTTTGACTCGAGGTGAGTAGTGGGGGCAGTGCCCGCGTCTGGGTGGGAGCCCACCGGTTCGCCTTGGTCCGTAAGAAGGGCGAGTGGGAAAACACTCGGCTCCTTGGCCCAGCAAGGCCTCTTGGAAGAGGGAAACTGTCTGGGCTTCCGAGCGTCTGCCTCTCCCCTAAGTGCAGGTTCACCTGTTTTCAGCGACAACATGAGTATTTGATGAGAGAACATTCTGCCTCTGAGGACTAGGAGGCCTCTAGTGACTCTTGCTTGGCCTTTTCTGTTTCTGACCAACAAAAATATTTTTCAAAATGGGTAGGTGCTCTCCTGTACCCTTGGTAAGAGTGCGGATGGGCACCACGTCACGCCGGGGAGACTGATGTCTGACCCAGGCTGGAAGCTAATCTCTTCCACCGGCTGGTCAACTGGACAGGAGATGCTCTGGGGCCAGAGAGGCGGCTCTGTATGTGCCGATGGGGCAGCGTCGTGACCACGGGCGCCTCCCAGCACGAGGCACGACAGTGTGTCCTGAGTGATCCCATTTGTGTTTGTGTGCAGAGAATGTTTCTGGAAGGCATTAAGGATTTGAAAGTCAGGATCTCTGGGGTGAGGAGAGGGAGGAAGACTTCTTTTAATTCCCACTCTTGAACTGTTTTTTCACATGCGTATAAAGCAGAGGACATTTAGAGAAAAACAGGTAGCAGGATTTTAACTGTCTTGAGAAAGTTCATTTGGGAATTAATATAATGATGTAATCTCTGAATCCTCCTTTTTTGACCCTGGAAAATTCCTCTTGCTGGAAGCACTTAGGCACTCTTGGAAGTGCATCAGCTGTAGTTTATTTCTGGCTCTGTGGACGGATGGATGACTGGTGTCCATGCAGAGCTTGGGACTGAAGATTTCCATGGATAAGAACTGACTTCGGCTGGATGCGTGTTTGATCATTACAAGCTCCCTTCTCCAGCTGTGTGTAGTCATTACCGTTTAAAAAGACTTTTTGCCCTAAATTTAGAACTCGCCTTCTTAGAAATGCAGGATTTGAAAACTACAGCTTGAGGCCAGATGGGGGTTGGAAGAGCTCATGGCGCCTTGTGTCACTCACTCTGCCAGTCTTCTTGACAGAGAGCTTCCCACTTTGCAGAGTCTTCAAGACCCCGGGCCTACGGACCCCTGCAGTCGGAGAGCGGGTCTACAACGTCTCCGTGAATGGCAGCCCTCTCGCCGACAGCAGAGAGATTTTCCTCACGGTGCCGGTGGGCGGCGGAGAGGTGAGCGTCTCACAGGGAGGCTGGGCCACCACGAGCGGCTCCCTGGGCATTTCTTTCCTTGGCCCATCACCCACTTCTCACCCCCACAGTCCTTTGGGGTGCATGGGTCCCGATGTGCACACTTCTGCGGGACTCGGGGCCAGTTTTCTCACCCCGGCTGGAGGCCCAGACTGGGATCCTTGCCTGACTCCGTGTTCCCTTTGTTCATGAGCTGACGTTTGCCCACCTGCCTTGTGGCAAGCCCCAGGTGTAGATGACATGCTTCCCGCTCTTGAGAAGCCGTTCGGTAGTCGAGACAGGTTCACAGTCAAGTCTAGGGGCACGGGATCCGCGCAGTGAGGGACATCCTACAGGGAGTGCAGAGGAAGGCAGCATCAGGGTGCGTGCTCTAGAAAGGGGAACGTGAGCTGTGGCTCGCGCTCTGGAAAAACCGAAGGGGTTCTGATGCGGGCTGAGCCCAGTTGCCCGGAGCTGGGTAGAGCAAGTTGCGGACCTCGACTCCCGGGAAGGGAGGGAAAGCGTGTCTCAGACGTGTCTGCAGGGCATTTCTAAGCAAATGTCCGAGCCCTTAGTCACCAGGTGAGCCAGCCACGGGCCAGCGGGAAACTCCTCAGGGCAAGCACCTCTGCTAACTGCCTCCCCATCCCTCCCCTTGCCCAGAGTGCGAGGTATCGAGGGGACCCCTGGGGCACCCTGGGGCCTTGGGTGCGGCGTCCTGCCTCAGAGCACACGGCAACTGAACCCACTCTGCTCTCCACACAGAGCATGCGGTTGCTGGCTAGTGACTTGCAGAGGATGGACATCGCGCAGCTGGACCCAGAGGCCTTGGGAAACATCAAGAAACTCTCTGTGAGTCTTGTAACCACTCCCCCCACACACACACGGGATGCTGCCTACAGCTTGCTCAGTTCAGCCGCACTTAGGACTGTCTTTTCGGCCTGGGCTTCATACTCAGCTTCATTGTGTTGTCTCCTTTCCCCCAAGGGGTCGTGTGCCCTCCTCCTTACCTCGCAGCACTTCCGTCCCTGGACTGCTGCTGCCTTTCAGGCTCTCCCGGGCCACTGCCGCAGAAGTTCCACGGCAGACTCAAACTTCTGCCTCAGTTGGGCAGTTGGTGCCCGTGTGCGATGGCGGGTTGACTGCCAGGGAGGGAAGCTTTCTGGAGGGAGGGAGGGGCTTGTTCCGAGGAGTCCCGCAGAATCAAAGACAGCGCTGGGACCGTGGGACCGTCCGTGACAGCAGCTTGGAGCTCCATTCTGTTGCTCCCATGGCCTCTCTGTCTTTGAGGCTCATGCACGCACTTCTCGGCACTCCTTCATCCCTCCCTCTCGGCAGAGAACCTCCTGCAGGGGGCTTTGGGTCTCCGCTCCTTCTCCTTCAATACTGGCTTGCATGTGACTTCCCAACCCTGACTTCACTGCTCTGATGCCCGGCCCTGACTGTCCCCTTTTTGTCGCCCCCTTCAGTTCTCAGGAGGGAAAGTAAATTCGTTCAGCTTTGATCAGATGGGCCTCCCTGGTCTGGTCAGCACCAGCGTGCTGGGTGCTGGTCAGCACTGGGGTGGTGGATGGGACCCCTCTTCTGGGGGGGGGGGTCTGTGAAGGGTACATCCAGGGCACACGGCCTGGTGCCGAGGTCCCACATGTCCCCAGCCACCCAGATCCAGTGACGTTCATCCTCTTGTCTGCACCCATAGCACGCCTGGCTCATCTGAGGTCTCGTTTGACTCCTTTGTACAGATGAGGAGTGGGCATTCAGAACAGTTAATAGTTTGTGATCCAGCTAGAGCGCAGAGGGCCGAGATCCACTCAGAGTGGCCGACCCCAAGTCCAGGGTCCCCCGCCAAGACTCTCAAGCGGCTCCCAGGTGAGCGTGGCGGGTGCCCTCTTCTCTCGTGACCTGCCTCTTTCCTTTGTAGAGCCGCCTTGCCCAGATCTGCAGCAGCATACGGACTCACAAATGAGGCTGCTGTCGCAAGAAGCCAAACTTGACGGGATGGATCTTCAGTGGGCACTTCCGGGACCCTGAAGAGACCTCTTCCCCTCAGGCTCACTGTTTGTTTGAGTGTGAAGTTCCAGAGCAGGGAGTGGTGTTCCTCTGGGAGAATTTGGGAAGCGGGGAGACACGCTGCCCCCCCCTCGGTTAGATAAAGCTTTGCTGTTCACGCCTCCCAACCCCACCACCTGCTGCCTCCGTGCGGTCGAAATCGCCTGTCACTCTCCTGGCAGAATTCTCCTTCCTGCTCTCAGAGCTGCCGCCTTCTGCCTCCTGTAACCCAGCCCCCTCCCCGTCCTGCCCTTACTCCAGCGGAGGTGGCGGGAGAGAACCTCAGGTTCCCGGGAACACCGCCTGCTCCCCCTCCTTGGAGAACCATCTGCACCTGGTATTTCTGCTCTGTGTTGCTTGAGGCTGGGAGTTTTGGGCTCAAGAGAATTGAGAGCTCTGGGCCATGGGAGGACAGATCTAGAAAGCTGGGAGGAACCGTACAAATGGGGACAGGAGCTCAGAACAGGACGTGTCCCAGCAGTGGCCACAGCAGATCCCATCTCAGCCCGGCCCCCATCCCTGCTTCCCGCTGTGGTGGGTACCGAATGGGGCTTCAGGATCTTACACCTGCTGGGCCCAGTAGTTTTTTCCGAGCTGACTTGTGGAACCATGGCTTGTATTTATCCCTTTACTGAAGACCAAAAACTGGTTTGGAGGCAGCTTCTATGTCTGGCACCTCTACCTCTCTAGTTGGTAGGAATTTGGATAAGAGAATTCTAGGGCTTAGCTTAGTCTAGGGTTTTACGTGACCAGTTCCAGAGAAACTATCTCTAAGCTCTCCGTGGTCCAGTGGTCCCTGCCAGGTCCACAGACTTTGCAGAGAGCACTTCCTCTTACGGGGCTCACGGGGGGGGGGGGGGGGGGGGGGGGGGGGGGGGGGGGGGGGGGGGGGGGGGGGGGGGGGGGGGGGGCAGGTGTGAATTGCTTGGTGGCCTCATTCCACATGTTTGGCCTGTGCTCCGGGCATCGGCTAGTTACTCAGAGTCCACCCTGTGATCCCTGTGCTCCCATCCCGCACCTCTACCCCGACGAATCATGAGATGTGGTCCAAAAATACGGGAACTTGGAGTTCCCGCCTCAGGCCCGAGGGCCCCACGTTCTCCTGTGTGGCTCTATGTTCTACTCCGTGTCGCTTTGCTCTGTGACCCTCCTAGCAATCCAGTCCTGGTGCAGCTGTATTCCTTTCAAGTTGTTTTATTCTCCCTTTCCTGAGACTTTTGTGCATATTGTGTTCCTGATTAATGGCATCTTTTAAGCTGTTGTAGTTAGGGCTACTGAAAGGTACCCGTTTTCAATAAATTGTGGGTTGGTTTGTTTTTAATCGATATTCAGCCTGGCTGTCCTCTCCAAGCTGTGCTACCTGGACCAGAGGCCGTCTGGGAGCTGTAGCTGCCGGAGTGCGGGGCTCTGAGCAGCTGCTTTCCTCAGAAGATACAGAAACCTCTCCTGGGGGCAGAATCTCTGATACTGAAGAAGGGGCCCCTCACCCCAACATGCAGGCCATAGGTAACCTATCCCGAGTAGGTTCCCCCGACACCTTTGCTCACGAGCAAGAAATTGACACGTGGGAGGACAAAATCTAGGCCATCTGTAGTTTACCCATCGAGTCAAGCAGGAGCACAGGTAATACAGTTCTCATGCTTCTCACTTCCCAGAGTTCCAGAGTCTGGCAGATCTGCCTGCCTAAAATTCTTTCTGCACCACAGATGATCCACAGGGACCTAGCGGCAGAAGAGCAGAATGGGTCATTATCTGGCCGGGTCATCTGGCACTGATACTGATGGATGGGGAGGGATCCTGTGGTCAGTGACAGCTCTGGAGTAAAGGTTACTCATTTCAAGGGATTTCGTCACCAAACTTGAAGCTTCTCCCTTTTCCTTCATCCTCTGGTGCAGTGTCAAGAAGAGCCTGGCATCAAGGAAACACTTGGGACCCAAACTGCTTGACCCGGAGCTGTCCTCACCCTATTTCCTTTCACTGGCACCACTGCCTAATGAACCCAGTGTAGGGAATGTAGTATGCAGCAGGTGCCTAATAAATGCCAGTCATATAATGAAGATCCAGCAGTCTTCATCCCATATAAGGGGCGGACGTGGAGGGTAATGAGTTCCCCATCCCAGGATGTAAAGCATGGGCTGAACTATAATAGGGTTGGGATGTTGCAAAGAAAATTTAAATCCTACTGCTGGCCCACAAACCAAACAGACATACTTTCACTGGGTTTTGTTTTTTTCAGATTAGTTACAATTTAAAAATTGTGAGAGTTCACAAAAATGATTGCTAGCCTCCAAAAAATAAGATCTGGTAACACATGCAGCTGGAGCTGAGAGCAGCTTTCCTTAGAGAATCCTCTCCCCTACTCAAAACAGCCCTTGCTAGACACTTCTCTTTGTTATATGCCTCACCCCAGAAGGCAATTTCCTTTGTACCCTCTGCTGTGCAGATGAAGGAAATAAAAGCAGAGTTGCTCCGCGTTGAAGGGAGCATGGGAGCACCGAGTCCTCCCCTTCACCAGGGCACCTGAGGCAGCCGCCACGAGCCCTGGAGTTCCAATAAATACCGGGTTCATTCTTTGCCCTACAGGCCTCCTGATATTTCCAGAAGCCCTACCTAGGGCTTCCTGTTGAAAGAATTCCAAACGTACAGCCTTACGAAGAGTTGGGTTAAATTATTCGTATGGAGAATCCTCTCTCTTAGCTCTTGGGACGTGAACGGTAGGATCTCACCTAAGTGTCGCTCATTCACAGCGGCAGCAGACACGCTTTGTAGCTCAAAGGAATTGCGATCCCCATTCCCACCAATGAGTTTGCCTGTGACGGAAAACTGTCTCCGTGCCCACGTGGGCACAAGCTCTGGGAAGTGTTTTCCTCTCTAATTTCACACACTGACAGCTGTTGACCCGCACCTAAAGTACAACATGACACATGTGCTGAAGGTTTTGCTAGCAGATCATCCCTGAGGCTTCCACACTGGGAGGCGTTGGAGACGCTAGGAGAGAGCGGGGTCAGAACCGGGGTCACAATGGGCTCTGTGCTCCAGGGGATCCTGGAATCCAAGTTGCTTTGGCTCCGGTGCCTCCCCTGTCACCCAATGAGACATCTCCCCAGCCCCCCTCCCCCACCTGCATCACCTCCCGGTGACACAAGCTCCTCCCTCACTCCCATCCGCTGTAATCTGCACTTGCCTTCTGCACTCTGCCATGGTCTTTCCTTTAGTTGATCTCGGGGTCTCCGTCGTGGGCATCTTCCGATCCGCAGGTGGTGCAGATGGTGGAGGCCAGAACACACCCTTGGCACCGAGATCCTGGGGAGAGCCCGGCTCTCCAGCTGCAAACTCTCAGGGCCCCCTGTCACCATGGGCTAAGGGGCAGCAGGGTGGAGGCAGAGGCACTCCACGGCTACACCCCTTCAAATAGGACTCGAAGGTCCCCGGTCTCAGCCCTCTTCCTCGCGCCCCAGCAGTCGAGGGTGAGTATAGCGGGAAGGGAGGGAGGGGGCGAGGTGCAGCCTGTCTGGGAGGGGGTGGAAGGTAAACATCTCGTTTTGGTTTTCTAGTTTTTTCTCTTCAACGCCCACGAGCAGTCTTAGGCAACGCACACTGCTTGCAGCGAGGCTTGAGATAACCACACTGCGCCCACGAGATGCTGGGAGGCATCGGGGAGGAACCCTGAGGAGACTGGCCGGATTCCTTCAAGATACTGGCAGAAGCGTGAGCCTAGACAGGAAGGGCACCCAGAGATTGAAAGAGAGGGTTCCGTACGAGCAGTTTGACTGGAGTCTCGGGCGGTGTGAAGGGGGCGGTGGGAGGAGCAGAGCCCGGAAACCAGTCATGCTTAGTGAAGGCCCCACACAGTCCGGCTCCCCCAGCCCTGGGGCCCTCCTGCACCTCCCCAGGTCAGGCGGAAGCTCACTGGACTCCCACAACACCCAGAATTTACCCCTATGGCTGTGCCTTTCGTGCTTTTCACTTAACTGACTCCCCCCTTAGGCCGTGAGGTCCTAACTTGTTCATCTCAACCCCACACCACACACTGCACGTCTACCCGTTGCCTGACACCTTGCTAATCGTAACATTTAGCGAACACTTACTGTGTGCGGGCGGTGTGCCGTGTTGGTGGGGGTCCCCTCTTCCTCGGCTCCGCGCCTCCGCTGAGGACATCGCCCGCAGAGCCGCACTGTCTGCCCCAACCCCCTCACTCCCTCTGCCCTGCTGGGGAAGAAGCGACTCACTGAATGGAAAAACCTGCTTGAATTGGGACACCCTGGCTTGTCCCGCAGGTTGGCCTGCTCAGAGCAGGGTGCGCACCAGTCGGCTCCCCACTCTGCGGGTGGCTGGCTCCCCCGGAGCCGTGAGGGCAGCGGGCATTTGCAGCTTCCTGGCTCAGCTGGGACTGGGTGGGTCTAAGTCAGGGAAAGACAGGCACCTCATCCCAGTACGGCCCGACTCATTTGTCGAAGATGTACATTTCATACGTGTTACCGTCTCTGAAATTGGGCTGCATTTTCCAACCAGATGGCGTGACACAGTTGAATTGGCCGTGGTGTTTCCTTAGCGGTGCATCTCCCACTCAACGGCATCTTAGATCCGAGGAAAGGTGGTAAGCAATGTTCTCCAGTCAGCCTTATCAAGGAGCTGGGAACTGGGGCTCCGTCCGTCCCAGTGAGGGGTGCTCAGTTGGTTCTGAGCACAGGAACGGAGGAAAGGGGGGTTATTTCTTGCCACCGCCACCCGCCCCCAGCCCCAGCGCCAAGTGCTCCCCCTAGCCTGACTCAGCAAATAAATACAACACCTTTTTCAAGCTGTGAATGAGAACAGCCCATTCCGGGGAGAGCGGAAGCGCTAGCAAGCCGGAAACAGCAAGGGCTCTGTGGTACAGGTGTGCACGTGCGTGCACACGCGTGAGCCCTCAGGCGGCGCTCCAGCATTCAGCCCGAGTCCCCATTCCGCCCTGATCACAGTCTTAACCCACCTTCCTCCCCCTGCCGCTCGCCCCAAAAGATTACCACACTCCACCCCTCGATCCTTTCTCCTGGCTTCTGCCCCCACCATTAAGGCCACTGTTAGGGCTTGAATTATGTCTCCTCGAAATTCCTGTGTGGCAGTCCTAACCCCGGGACCTCCGAAAGTGACTATTTGGAGACAGGGTCTTTACCCGGCTCGTCAAGTTCAAGTGGGGTCACTCGGGCCACTCTGGTTCGACTGCTGTGCAGGGAGAAGCCAGCCGTCTGACACCCGGCAGAGAGGCCTGGGACGGGTCCCCCAGAAGTCCCCTGGAGGAGCCAACCCTGCCAACACCCGATCTCTGACTTCTAGCGCCAGGGACTACTGGACTGAGCTCTGTGCTGTGAGGCACCTGCCTGCAGTTCCTGATGCAGCCCCGGGGAACAGCCCAGCCGTGGATAACAGCCCCTGACAGCCGCCCCCACCCCCTGGGCTCACGAGGCTTCTCCACATTTCACATCCACACTCACTGCTTCTTCGCCTCGATGGCTGACTGCTTCCTGGCTTCTCTCCACGGCTCCCCTCAGGCTCTGTCTCCTGCTCTTCTTTACCCGCCGTCTCCCAGTGGCAGATTGCCCCAGAGCTCCCTCGGCTCCCCGGGCTAGCCCAGGGCGAAGACCTCACTGTGGCTCTCAGAGCTCTGTCTCTAACCCGCGCCTAGTGCCAAGTTCCAGACCCAGCACCTACCCATCTCCTAGGCATCTCTCCACCTGCACGCCCCAAACACATCTAAAGCCAAGCGCGTCATTTGCCGCCTTCCCCCCCCCACAACGCCTACCCAACCCGCTCCCCTCCCCGTGTGCCGTCTATCTCAGAAAACGGCACCACCACTCATGTGTTGCTTGCTGGGGGGAGAAGCCTTCCCTGGTTTACCACTTCCGAGACCAGGTGACCTCCTTCTCTCCGCTCCCAGGCCACTCCCTAGACTGGGAGACCTTTCATGGCCAAGGGCCATTCAATTCATGTCGACACAGAGAGACCTCAGACATATACTCTGGAGATACCCCACGGCGGGTGGGGGATGGTGAAAACCCCCTACATAAGATCTTCATGGGTAAGCAATTGTCACTGAAAGAGGTACCGTATCACAGACAAGTTTTTATTACTTTGTCCTGCGTATAGAACCCACGAAATATAAAAACGTCTCCAGAATTAGCCAAAGGAGCCACCCCCGCCCCCGCCACCAGCCCCTTCCCTCCCCGGATGGGCTCAGAAGGGGGCAGCTGGAGGGTTGCAGGCCACCTCCCTCTGTCCAGTGAACAAGTTCCATATAAAAATAGATCTGTAGAGGGCTCCCGGAGAACCATCAGCCCGCATCCGTGCGGGGCAGAGGTCTGGGACCCCTCAGGATTCTGCGACCTCACTCCTCCATGGAGGGGGGGTCTACCCTGGACACCGAAGTCCTGCCAGCACAGCCAGGGGGCCCCTCTGCAGAACAGCCAGGGGATGGGGAGGGGACTTGGGCCTTCAGAGCATGACTGATGTCACTGGAGATGGGGCCGAGCCTCCCTTCACCCAAGACGGGACACTGGTCCTCCCTGCCACGTCCTTTCTAAGCTTGGGTTGGGGGAGGGGGGTGAGCCTGGAGGGCAGCGGGCAAGTACCCTCCGGCCCTGTCAAAGGTGGGAGCAGCACCTCACACTCCCCCAGTACCCTCAAAGTCACTGACAGGCACAGGTGCCCAGGAGGTGGGGAGCAGATGGGGGGTTCCAAGGAGATGAGAGCTGCTGCTGGCAGGGTGAGGCCAAAGGCACTGATGTGAGGCACTGTCCCCCACCGTGGGCGCTCCCCCAAAATGCACGGCATCTCCCAGCCTCCGGGCTCCTTCTCATGCTAGCCCCTCTGCTTGGATGCCTCTTGTCCTAGGCCCTCCATCTTGGCCTGTGCAAAACTCCACCCACCCCCAGGAGAAACACCCCCCACCCCCACCTTCAAAGCCTTGTTCAACTTATGCATCAGCCTCTCAGCCAGGAAGCCTTTCCAGACATACCTCCGTATACACAAATCAGGAGTGTCCACCTGCCCTCAGGCTCACCGTCCCACAGACCCCGAGGTCTCTCTTCGGACCCAGGGCAGTTTTGGAAGGCGCCCCTGTCATACTTCTCAGTGCCTGAGCTTGTCTGCCCTCCTAGGCTGAGCCCTCCACAGGCCAGCTCGATGTCTCATCCAGCCCCTTCTTCTCCCCCTTGGCTCCTCCTTCCCACCCATCCCACCCACCCACCCACAGCCAAGCCCAGAGTAGGCATATGGCAGGGGTGATCTGGACAAATGCAGCCCCTGGAATCCTGTCCAGACCCAGCTGCCTTCCTGCCGTTCTACGAAAGCCCTGGCCTCATGATCATCACTGCCTCCGGGAAGCCCTTCCGGATAAGGATAAGGAACTCTGGAGTTAGCTCAGTGTGGCCATTCCTGACGGAGCCCACAGAAGCCAGAGAAAGAAGGTGCCCCCCACCAAGGGGCTGGTTGGTGCCCAGGAGACAGCGCTTGTGAGAGGTGGTCACCTCAGAGCACCTCTGGGCTTCCTTCGGGTACAGGTAGGACCAGGGACTCTCTCTAGAGACAACCTCAGCCCCAGACTGGGAGCTGGGGCCACGGGTTCCAACCCTAGCCCTGGGCCTGACTCCTCCCCCAGCCTCTGTCTTTCCTCTCTGCACAGTGTGGCTCAGAGCCTGTCAGAGAGAGAAGGTCCACCTCTGAGAACGTCTTCAGCATCCCCTGAGGCGGGACAGCAATGCTCACAGGTCCTCCGGGGAGAAAACCTCTCCCCTCATGCTCTTCTCGGATGTCCAGGCCAGTGAATTTATAAAACGAATGCAAAGGGGAGGCCT
>CM053606.1:24303395-24320698 GCA_028646535.1 Procyon lotor
GGGGGGGGGGGGGGGGGGGGGGGGGGGGGGGGGTTAGAGACATTTCTGTGCGGATGGGAAAGGCAGGAAGCGGTCACGATGGCGGTTAGCAGCACGGGCCCTGGAACCTCACGCAGGGACTGGCTTCCCAGCTCCTGCGCTTGGCAGCAGCGGGACTAGGTGGGCTCAGATTTCTTTTTAATAAAATCGGGATTAGTAAATTTAATAAATTTAATAAAATCAGCCCCGCCCAATACAGCAGGGTTGCACAGAGCTCATGAAGCACTCACTAAATGTCAGCTGTTACATGGGGCAGAGGGGGACATTACAAATACTAGGGTTCCTGAGATGGTGACAAGGGGCGGGGTGCGGAGCACAGCAGGAAGGACTGGGAGGAAGGCACCTCTTCTAGAGCAGAGGGAGGGAGGGGATGGGTGCAGGGACAGGTGCACAGACTTGGGGATGAAGAGCGGGGTGGGGGAGGCAATGAGGCATGAAGGAGCAGGAGCAGCAGATGTGGCCCAGGGGACAAGCTGTAAGGCCAGGGCTCCTGCGGGACGTACGTGGAAGAGCCAGTCGGACAGAGTATTTGGGGGTGATGGCGGCTCCATGGCAGGGCACGGGAGAGGGAGGCGGAGGTGGAAGGGAACAGAAGGCCCCTGGGACTGAGAAGCCAAGGGGTGGGACGGGTTATCCAAGGGCCACTGAAGTCACCCAGCGTGGTGACAGGACTTCCCATGAATGACAGGAACATCCGGGAAAGGTGGGTGGAGAGGAAGAAGGCAAGGCCGAGCAGATGGAGGAGGGGCAGAGAAACGGAGAAGTTTCCACTGGACAGTATCCTCTGATGAGAAGTGGGATGAGCCGAGGTGGGGTGGGGAGGGTGAGTGGAGGGGAGGAGACCGGGTAGAGGGCACGTGCGGCACGGACTCGGAAAGCGGGCAGCCCCGTGAGGCTGGCCGGACAAGCCCATCAGCCCCTGGTCGACAGCTTCTCCCCGTTTCCGCGTCATTGGACTTTGAGCAAGTTTTGAGAGCGAGCCCTGGCTTACTCTACCTGCCTACCCCTGCTGCGCAGCCCCTCCCCAGAAGGGTGCTCCTCACGCCCCCTTCCCCTGGTTCCTCCTCCTGCCTCCCCGAGTCCCTAAGCTCCCAGCCAGTACAAGAGGCTCTGAGCTCCTGGCCATTCCTATTTCCCAACAGGTCCAATGTGGGCATCCAAGCACCAGAGAGGAGCCCACGACTCCTGTCCTGCCCCCCTGACTGTCCTGGCCCGGGCAGAGGGTCTCCCGGACCCCCAGGTCAAGGCTCTCCCCTCCTCGGCCCCTTCCAGCACTCCATTCAAGGCCAAGCAAACAGTGCCGTGTGAACTCGCTGTCCCTCCAGCCCACAGGCAGTTCCAGGATGCTGAGATGTGCTGGGAATGCGGCTCCCTGAGCAGCCATCGCTCTCCTCTGCTCCCCCCTCCCACCGCCCCCCCCAGCCCATCACAGGCAGACTTCCCACCCGTCAAGTCTGCTGACCTCAGCCCCAGCCCCGTACCTCTGCGTGCAGCAGAGTGTGGCCCTGGGGAGAAGGCAGGAGTACATGCTATGCGGTTTCTGCTGCGTGCAAAAGGACTGGAATCATCTCCGAACCAAACTCAAGCACCACATTCTTCCCCTCCTCCCATCCCCTTTCTCTGTCCACTCTCCTGCAAGCTGCCTCCTGCTCGGGGTGGGGGTGGGGGGTTCTGGTGCCTGAGATCCCCTCCCTGTCCTCCCCCTTCCCACACACAATTTCTGCCTTTCTTCCCCGTGTCTGTTCAAGGGCCTCAAGATCCCTTGCGGGCCGGGGCTGGGGGCCTCTGAGCGCCTCAGGAGAATCCTAATCACACTGGAGCAGCCGGAGCTTGATTCCATCCTCAGTGATGCCTTCTGACATTTAATGAGTTAAGGAGCTAAATCCCCTTCATCCCCGAGCGGCTGAGCCAGCTGCGGTGCCGGCTGCCGCAGGAGCGGGAAGTGGGGGGAAGGGCCAGGAGTGAGCCAGCCCGGCCTGGGTCTACACAGCCAGATGCCTGCGTGTGCAGATCTGCACGCGTGCAAATGCAGGGGCAGAGGGGCCATGAGCGCATGTGAGGGTGCCCGAGGACCCGCCCCCCCGGGAGTCAGCCTGGCCGGGACCAGCCACCTACCTCCTCCACATGGCCAGCACGCTCATCACGGAGCCCAGGACGAGGAGGGCTGAGACGGTCACCACTGTGACGACCACCACAGGGTTGTGGTCCCTGGACCCTGAGGCAGCTAGGGGTAAAGCATGGAGGTTGAGGCAGGCAGGGGGCCAGGCTCCTGGGGCAGCCCCAGGGCCCACTCCCGCCCTGTCCCCGCAGCTGAGGGCCCCACAGCGGTGCCCAGAGCTCCCTGCTCTCCCTGCAGTCGAGAGAGAGAGAGAGAGAGAGAGAGAGAGAGAGAGGAGAGAGAACCTGGGGCCCGTCCAGACAGGCACACCTGCGCCTCCCTTTGTGCCTTTTGGATGGGCACTGACTTATGGGAACTCTGCAGGGGGTGCCGGCCTCTCCCCTGAGCTCCGCAGCCCCATCCAGACTGGCCGACCGGCCTCACAGTAAGGTAACAACGAACGCACGCTTACTCCATCAAGATACTGTGCCACGTGCCTTAACTAAATGACGCCGTCTCGCTGTTTCACCTAGCCGGTACGGTGGTGGTATCTCCACTTTATAGCCGAGGAGACCGATACAGAAAAGTTGTGCAATCCACCCAGGGTCCCATGACTAATACACGGTGAACCTAAGATTTGAACCTGATTCCAAAAGCCTCTACTGTGAACTCTTTCCCCCAGAGAGGGGTCGAGAGGACCCCAGACTCTCCCTCCATCCCTCCACCTGTCCATCCAACCTGTACGACAGGCCGGCACCAGCCCTCAGAAGACAGCGATGAGTGAGCCAGAATCCCTGCCCCGGGGGCTGTACAGACCAGGGCAGGGGGGCAGGGGACAGAAACAGAATTCCGAACTGCAGAATGAAACAGAAGCAGAGAGCTGAGCGGAGACAGGCTCCTTTCCTCCTAAGGAAAAAGCCAGTGAGGAAGGCTTCTCGGAAGAGGTGCACCATCCGCACTCAGCCTGGGAGCCCAGCAAGGTTTTGGTGCTGCTCGGAACACAAGCTGGGTCTGGAAAATGGCAAGCCATCCCGTGGGGCTGGGGAAACAGACCGCATGGGGGCCAAGAGGGGCCAGATGTGAAGCTGGACGGTGGGAGGAAAAAGAGAAGAGGGGTGGGGGGGGACAGCACCTGAAAGGCCAAGGAGCAGGGACTTCATCCTGACGGTGTCGGGGGGCAATGGACAGAGTTCCTGCCTGAGGGGAAAGGGATGAAGGTATCTGCTGGGTCTGGAGCCGGGATGAACAGGAAGTGCCCGAGAGAGGGGAAAATGTTTGGGAAAGCTCCTGAGAATCAGGGAGGTGCTGCACAGCCCCGGAGACTCAGCTGAGATTAGATGAAGTGCGGGACACGGGACTCAGGCCAGCTCTGGGCTCCAGGCTCTGGGATGAGGAGGGCGGGTGCAGCGCAGTGTCCAGGGGATGGGGACCAACATGGCTGGGGAGCATTTCCCTGGGGAGGATCTGCAGCGGCCAGGGGCGATATGGGGCCAGGAGAGGCTCACAGCCTGAGAGGTGAGGTCGGATCCCCAGGCTTGTTAGGAGGATGTCACAGTCAAGGGACAAAGGACAGAGGAGGAAGGGAGAGTTAGAGGCCAACAAGGCCAAGGTCAATGAGGGGATTTTAGAGCCCATGGTTCCAGAGGTGGGGACAGGACCCGGGGTCTGGCCGGGGCAGAGGCAGGTGGAGTTGCCAAGGACTGTTTGAAATGAGGAGTCCATGTGGACACGGAAATGGAGACAGGGCGGTTGGGGCAGTTGGCCTCCCAGATGTGCCCCCTGGATTCTCACCTCCTGGTATTCAGTCCTCTTGAGCATGGGCTTGACCTAGTGACTTGTTTCTAATGGAGAGAGTGCCTCCCAAGGGGTGGGATATCACAGACAGGAGACTGTGGCTTGTCCCGGGCACCCTCTTTCTCTCTCACTCACAGTCTCCGACAGAATCGCATTGCTGTGTGATGAGGAGCTCTACAGAGAAGCCCAAGAGGCAGAGAACTGCATACCTCCAGCAAAGAGCCAGTGAGAACCCGAGCCTTGAAGGACTGCAGCCAGGAGGGACCCTGAGCCTGTGGCACCTGAGCACCTCCCCGCCCCCCACCGGCCAGCACTCACTCCAGCCAGACCCAGACCTGTAAGCCTTTGTTCGGATGGATTCGTCGACCCCATGTGCCTTCCCTGCCCATCTCCACACATTCAAATGCTCCCCAGCCTTCAACACAGAGCTCTAATCTCCTCCTGCCAGCACCTGGCCAGGGTCTGGCACAGACAGGCATTCGAGCAAGAAGTGCCGTCTCTCTTCCCAGAACCCCAACTCCCTCCACATTTTATCTCCACCTCCCTTTGGGCTCCGAGCTCTTCCTATCTTGGATTAGACTCGTGTAGCAGGTTGGAAAGAATTATTATCTTGACAGCTGATGTCAGAATGCCTCTTAGGGGGAACTGCCTTTGTCCAGGAAAATACTTTGGTGAACTGCTCGGGGTAGATAGAGGTGAGACCCCGAGGGCAGGGTTAGCAGCGGGCAAAACCGCCCAAGCCACAGCTAAGCTGCTCATCTCTCATCAAGAAAGGGACTTTGGGGGTCGTGGGGGGAGAGGAGCCAGGGGGAGGGAGGGGAAGGGAGGAAGAAGGTAGCAGGATACCGCGGGGGACAAGCCAGAGCTGTTTTAGAATCAGAGTATCTGATGTTCAGCTTTTGTTTTGTTTTTGTTGTTTTGTCTTGATAACAGTTTCGTTGGAGAAATTATTCAGACTATACAATCCTCCCCCCAACTGAACATGCACAACTCTCGCTCTGTTTTGTTTATTGCTGTGGTGCGACCCCTTTGTGTCCCCAAGCTTCAGTGAAGTGTGCTTCTCACTCTAAGGCCGAGTGGGGAAAGGGACGGCATCCTATCCCTCGTTTGAGTCTCTGTCACGGCAGAGAGAAGGAAGCAGAATGGGAAAGAATTTGGCCATTGGAGCAAGAAGTGACCGCAAGACGACAGCTCCTCCCAAAGAAAATGGCAAGAATCTTAGAGAGCACACGGGCTGTTTCTTCAAGACCTGGGAGGTCCTGGGAGGCTGGGAGACCCCAGCTGAGACGTGGCCTGTGACTGTTCATGAGCCCCTCCCCTGCGAGCTCCCCCAGGACAGGCCCCGCCCCCATTGAATTCACGTCACTGAATAGCCCTCGTTGGTGGATTCCAAATTCATGAATTATTTAGGTTATAATTAAACTGCTCTGCAGGTTCCCTTAATTGCATGGATAACCACCCAGCCCTTCCCCACATACACATCACTTACCCTCCCCTGGGGTCTGGACTTCAATGGAGGGATTGAAGCTCTGGGTCTCCCAGGAGGGTCCCGGGGAAGCCGCCCGGATCTGAAAGACGTATCGGGTAGCCGGCTTCAGGTTGGTGACAGTGACCGCAGGTGTCCCTGTCTTCACCGTGGAGTAAGTCTGCTCACTCTGACCCTGAGGAAGGACCAAGAAGTGAGCCCCACATCCAGCACCAGACTTGCACTCCTTGGAGAATGGCGGGCGGGGTGGGGGCAAGGAGTAGGGGCTGGAGAAGCGCCCAGAGGCAAGCATGGACCCGGTGGGAGACTCGGGCAGTCTAGGAGGGCTCCACAGGCTTCTTCCATGGGCTCTCCGGCCCCTCTCTGCACCCACGCTCCCTCCTAAACTCAGTGGTACTTGCAGCTAAGTACAGTTAGAGAAACTTTAGAGAAGACGCTAGATCCCCCTTCTGGGGGCCGGACATCAGGGCCTGGCGGTCCTGAGGGTGAGCTGGGGCTGATGCCTGATGCCTCAGAGGATCGAGAAACAGCCCTGACTCCTGCCTGGCCCCTGTCGGCTCACAAAGCTTTCCCTTGTCTCTGTCATCCAGTTTTCACGATTTCCTGTAAGGCACGAATTGACAGACGAGGAATCAGGTGCAGAGGGGTGGAGAGACTCGCCCGAGGCTGGACAGTGGGGACAGTGGCAGCTGTGCTAGACCCGTCAGAGGCCTGGCTACCTACAGGGCTCGCAGTGGCATTTCATTCTTTTATAGGTGATGGTCACATCAAGGAAGGATTAGAACGACACAGTCTTGATTCCTTCGGGCCCCGTGCTTTATCTCTACGTCATACTGCCCTCCAGCACGTCTGATAATGGCGTGTACTGGGGATGTTGCCATCGTTCCATCTCTGCCCACCCTCCCCCACCTTATTAGAGCTCCTTTCACGCCCACAGCCCCTCATTATCATGTGGCCCAGTTCTTTGGCCACAGTATTCAGGAATGGGGCAGATTCTGACCTGAACTGGGCCAATCGGAATCTCTCTTCCAGGTATCTGAACGACCAAGGGAAAGGCAGTGAGACCGGCAGGGTAGGGGCAGGGCCGGGAGAAGAGGCAAGGCTACCATCCTGGGCAGCCATCAGGTGCCCTGAACTAGCCCTTGGGCAGGGGATGAGGGACTGGTGTGCACAGAGACAGGCAGACGAGGAGCCCCCTGCCTCCAGGACTCGGGGTCCCTGACTTCCCTACGATGCCCCTGAAGCCTTTCAAATGGAGCCCCTTTTGCACAGGCTCCTCTTTTCAAGGGTTTCGGTTCCCTGCAAATTCATACCCCTTTGGGGTCTGGAGCACCCACCCAGCTCTGCTTCAGGACTCTGTCTCCTCTGATCTGACCCCCCCGGGTGTCGGTTCAGTGAGCCCTCTGTGAGCAGTGACTGCATACCCTGCTCCTTCCCGTGTCCTCTTCTGTTGTCTCCTAACCTCAGGGTTCCTCAGAGCTCTATCTCGGCCACACTTCTCACTCTCACCATCCTTCTTGGCCTTCTCTTCCGGCCCCTGGCTTCGTTCAGCTCCCAGCCCTATGCTGAAAGGCCCCACCTCTCCCTTGAGCTGGCAGACCCCCAAGCCCACCTGGATGTACCAGGGACCCCCTGGACATTGCATGGGCCAACCCAAGCCCACCCTTTTAGCCCAGACCTGCTCCTCCTCCTCCGTGGGTGGCACCCCATCCCCTAGATCGCCCAGCAGTGACTCAAGAGCCCCTCCTCCTTGGTGTTCACTCCCCACCCCACCCCCGACTCATAGCTCTCAGTAGACTACCAGTATTCAAAAACTATTATCTGATTCAGCCAAGAAGTCCCTCGGGTCACTAAAGGGTGAGTGAAGTTCTGACATGACATGCTGAAGATGAAAGCAAGGTTTCGCTTGAATGAATAAAATTTGCACCAAGGTGAGAAACACTTTAACAGTAGATCACAGATCACATTTAAAGATGATACATTTATGGGGAAAAGAGATAGTGGACTGGGACATATCTCCATTTGTCAAGTCGAGGTTGAACTGCAACCGTAGATTGACAACTGATACAAAAAGTCAGCAAAAATCAGCAGAAGTCTCCTATAAGGACCAATCAGCATAAGGACACTGTATATCTTTTCTCCTTATTTGTAAATGATGCATTATACATCCTGTATATCAGTAAAACTGTAATAAAACAATTCATCCATCCATTCATTGTTCTGGAGAGCAGGAAGTTAAATATTTAGGAGCACAAGATCACCTTCCAGGGGGTCACCTGACTTAGGACAGACATTTTTGTAAATTTTGAAACAATACGGTATTTCTATTTCTTAAAAAGTGTTGCAAATTGTACGTCTATGGTCTGGCCACAGCAAACTCTGGATCGGCCCCCAGAGAACGCTCTTAGTCAACTGTAAACACCAGGCAAAGGCGATTACAAAGGAGCTGATGATTGGGGAGGAGAAGAGAGCTGGACAGCGGAGGAGCAGTGGGGTCCAGGCACGGAGTGGAAGGGACAAGAAGAAACTCAGGCCTTAGGAGGCCGGTGCATATGTTCACAAAGAAAGTATGGTGGACTTCTGCGGTGAGAAGGTAGAAAAGGAAGCAGCTACGTAGAGACAGACCACAGCCCCTGAACGCAGCCCCAGGTGCCGCCCATCTCACCTTCTCGTAGTATCGAATCTCGTACTCGGTGCCGTTAGCCCCCGGAGCTCCGACGGGGATGGGCTCCCGCCACGACAGAGACACACTCTGGGGCTCCACTCGGTCCCTGCGGATCTCATCCTCCTCCCAGGGCGCTGAAAGTAAGTAACGCTGGGTTCTCCATGGGATCTCACTGTGGAGCAGGGCCGGCTAGGGGACTGGAAGGGCGGGGCATGCAGGGAGTGGGGCGGGGCCATGGGCGGGGCCATATGGTCCTGGGGGCGGGGCCTGAGGTGTGGAGTCCTGAGACTGGAGGGAAGCGAGGCCTCTCTCACCTCACAGCTCTCAGCCTCCTTTGTCTCTGCGGGGGGGGGGGGGGGGGGGGGCCCAGCCACCTGCTTCTTGCCCACCCCGTGCCCTCCAGCTGCCCTAGTGGTGGCTGGTTCTAGTCCCCCAGGTTCTTTCTACACTTTCCGTGGTTTGGAGACATTAAAGAGCATAGGAGGCAGGAAAACAATCTACTTTGCTATTCTAATGGTCTGGTTAAGAGGCAATTCACTGGATGCACTAGGGAACCCAGGAAACTACCTCATCATAATAAAGACCATAAACGAAAAGCCAAAGTGGACATGCTCAAAGGTGGAAAACGGATAGCCTTCCCCAAGGCAAGGATGTCCACGCTTGCCACTTCTATTTAACATAGTACTGAAGTCCTGGCCAGAGAGTTTAAGCAAGAGAAAGAAATAAAAGGCACTGAGATTGGAAAGAAAGAAGTAAAATTATTTCAGTCCAGAGGTAACATAATGTTACATGTAGAAAATCCTAAAAATTCCACAAAAACACTATTAGAACTGATAAATGAAGACGGCAAAGTTGCAATATACACAGTCAACACGCAAAAATCAGTCATGTTTCCACACACTAACAATGGACAATCGAAACAGGAAGTGAAGAAAACAATCCCATTTATAACTGTAGCAAAAAGAATAAAATATTTAGAAATAAAGTTAATGAAATAACTTTATATATATTATATATATAATTTTTAAATAATTTTAAATTAATTTTATAATAATTTTAAATTTTTAAAATATTTAGAAATAAAGTTAACAAAAGTTAATGAAAAACGAGAAAACATTGCTGAAAGAAAGAAGACAAGAATAAATGGAAAGACATCGTGTTTATGGAGTGGAACACTTATTGGAACAATAACATATGGAACAATGTTATGATATCCACGCTACCCAAAGTCACCTACAAATTCAACTCAATTCCCATCAAAATCCCAAAGATGGCTTTTGCAGAAATAGAAAAGAAATCCCAAGGTTCACATGGAAAATCAAAGGATCATGAATGGCAATATGATCTTGAAAAAGAAAAACAAGGCTAGAGGCCTTCTGACTTCAAAAACATTACAAAGCCACCATAATCAAAACAGTTTGATACTGGTATGAAGACAGAAATACAGATCAGCTGAACAGAATAGAAAGCCCAGAAATAAACCCTCACATATACAGTCAAATGATTTTGGACAAGAGTGCCAAGGTGGACACAATGGGGAAAGGACAGTCTTTTCAACAAACTGGGAAAACTGATTATCCACATACAAAAGAATGAAGTTGGACTCTTACCTTATACCACATACAAAATCTAACATGAAATAAATTACAGACCTAAATGTAAGACCTGAAACTATAAAACTCCTGGAAAAAATACAGAGGAGGGGTGCCTAGGTGGCTCAGTTGGTTAAGTGTCTGACTCTTATTTGTCTTTTTAAGATTTATTTATTTATTTTAGAGGGAGAGTGAGAGAGAGAGAGAGCACAGGGAAAGGGGCAGAGGGAGAAAGGGAGAGAATCCCAAGCAGACTCCTTGCTGAGCACAGAGCCTAATGCAGGGCTCTATCTCACAACCTTGGGTTGATGCCCCAAGGTGAAATCAACTGACTGAGCTACCCAGGTGCCCCTGTGTCCAACTCTTTGACCTCAGCTCAGGTCTTGATCTCAGGGTCATGAGTTTGAGCCCTGCATTGGGCTCCAAGTTGGGCATAGAGCCTAGTTAAAATAAAATAATAAAAATATATTTAAGGGACACCTGGGTGGCTCAGTTGATTAAGTGTTTGACTTTTGATTTCAGCTCAGGTCATGATCTCAGGGTCATGAGATCAAGCCCCACAACAGGCTCTGCACTCAGCAGGGAGTCTGCTTGAGATTCTCTCTCCCGCCCTCCCTCACCCTTTGACCCTCCCCCCTCAAGTAATAAATTTTAAAGATAAATTTAAAAAAAGAAAAGAAAATATATAGGAAAGATTCCTGCCATTGGACTTGGGAATGATTTCTTGGATATGACACCAAAAGCACAGGAAACAAAAGCAAAAATAGACAAACAGGACCACATCAAACTTAAAAACATCTTTACAATAAAGGAAACCACCAACAAAATGAAAGGCAACCTATGAAATGGGAGAAAATATTTGCTAACCATATATCTGATAAGGGGTTAATATCCAGAATATATAAAGAACTCCTACAACTTAACAAAAGCCCCTACAAATGACCCAATTTAAAAATAGGTAGATACTGGGGCACCTGGGTGGCTCAGTGGGTTAAAGCCTCTCTCTTCGGCTCAGGTCATGATCTCGGGGTCCTGGGATCGAGCCCCACATCAGGCTCTCTGCTCAGCAGGGAGCCTGCTTCCCCCTCTCTCTCTGCCTCTCTCTCTCTGTCTACTTGTGATCTCTCTCCTCTCTGTCAAATAAATAAATAAAATCTTTAAAATAAATAAATAAAAATAAAAATAGGTAGATAAAAAAGTTGAGTATTCATCCTTTCTGAGAAACTTTGGACTCTGAGAAACAAACTGAGGGTTTTGGAGGGGAGGGAATAGGGGGTTGGGTGACCCTGGTGGTGGGTATTGAGGAGGGCACGTATTGCATGGAGCACTGGGTGTGGTGCATGAATAATGAATCTTGGAACACTGAAAAAATTAAATTAAATTTAAAAATAAAAATAAAAAGCAATAATGAAACTAAAAAAAAAAAATGTAGGCAGAGATAGGGGTGCCTGGGTGGCTCAGTCTGCCTTCAGCTTACGTCATGATCTCAGGGTCCTGGGATGGAGCCCTGTATCTGGATCCCTGCTCAGTGGGGAGTCTGCTTCTCCTGCTCCCTCTGCCCCACTGCTAGTATGTAACCCAAGAAAATGAAATCACTATCTTGAAGAGCTATCTGCACTCTCGTGTTCATTGCAGTATCATTCACAATAGCGAGGATATGGAAATTACTTTAGTATCTGTTGATAGATGAATGAATAAAGAAAAGAAAATGATATATATAAAGGAATGCTACTCAGCCATAAAAAAGAAAGAAATCCTGCCATCATCACAACATGGATGAACCCTGAAGGCATTATGTTAAGTGAAATAAAAAAGACAAAGATGAACACTGTATGATTTCACTTATATGTGGAATCTGAAAAAACCAAACTCACAGAAACAGAGTAGATTGGTAGTTGCCAAGGACTAGGGGCTGGGGAAAATGGGAGAAGTTGGTCAAAGGGTACAAACTTCTAGTCAGAAGCTGAAAAAGTTCTAGGGATCTAAGGTAAAGCAGGGTGACTCTAGTCAACAATACTGTATTGTATACTTGAAAATTGGTAAGAGAGATCTTAAGTGATCTCATCACATCCACGCGCGCGCGTGCACGCAGGCACACACACACACACAAGTTAATTCTATGAGGTGACAGATGTGTTAAGTAACCGTATCATGGTAATCATTCTACAAGATATACGTACACCAAATCATCACATTGTAACATTAAACTTACACAAGTTGTATATCAATTATATCGCAAAGCTGGAGGGGAAAAAAGAGAAAATGTGATAGAGATACGCAATAGAATATCATTCAGAAAAAAAAAAAAAAAAGGAAATCTTATCACAGGCTATGACATGAATGAACTTGGAGGACATGATGCCACATGAAATAAGCCAGTCACAAAAAGACAAATACTACATGATTCCACTTATATGAGGCATCTAGTCTTCAAGCTTAGAAACAGAAAATAGAATGGAGGGAAAGAGGGTGAAGAGCAGCTTTTGTTCAATGGGTACAGAGTATGAGTTTTTCAAGATGAAAGTGTTCATGGGGCTCCTGAGTGGCTCAGTCGTTAAGTGTCTGCCTTTAGCTCAGGTCATGATCCCAGGGTCTTGGGATCAAAGCCCCACATCGGGCTCCCTGCTTGTTGGGAAGCCTGCTTCTCCCTCTCCCTCTGCTGCTCCTGTTTGTGTTCCCTCTCTCGCTGTCTCTCTCTCTGTCAAATAAATAAATAAAGTCTTTTGAAAAATGTGTTCAGAGGTCTATTGCACAAAGATATGCATATAGTTAACACTACTGCATACTATACATTTAAAAATGGTTAAGATGTTTCTTAACATGTTTTATATGTTTCTTTCCCTACAATTAAAAAAAATATTGATGCCCAGGTCACACAAACCAAAACAATTAAATCATCTTCATAGAGAGGGACTTAGCCATTGGAATCTTTTTCTTTTTTTAATCTTTTCAGTGATTCCAATGTGCAAACAACTTTGAGAATCACTAGTCTAGATAATGTTGAGTCGACAGTAGTGAATTTAAAAAAAAAGGTAATAATGCCTGATCTGAGGTAGGGACCACCAAGTTACGAGGAAGCAAGATCATGGCCTCATTTCAGGTGTGTCAAGCAGAGGGGTTACCAAGAAAGATACTGGCAGCTGGATAGGTGGTTTCGGGGCTCATAAAAGGCATTTGAGAATGAGATGGAAATCCAAGAGCCATCAGAGAAAGAGAAAGAAAAGCATTTAGGAAACGAACATTTAATTTAAGAGGTAGGTAATGAAGAGGAGCTCAAATATGAGGAGCCGCAAAGGTAGCAGGAAAATCAGGAGCAAATGAGATCACAGAAGCCCAAGGAAGAGAGCATTTAAGAAGGTTCCCTTCTGGGACGCCTGGGTGGCTCAGTGGGTTAAAACCTCTCCTTTCAGCTCAGGTCATGATTTCAGGGTCCTGTGATTGAGCCCCGCATCAGGCTCTCTGCTCAGCGGGGAGCCTGCTTCCCCCTCTCTCTCTGCCTGCCTCTCTGCCTACTTGTGATCTCTCTCCTCTCTGCCAAATAAATAAATAACATCTTAAAAAAAAAGAGGGTTCCCTTCTGACTCTTCCAGTTATGAGCTATTGGTCCATGAGCAAGAGCCTCTGTTACCTCACATGTAGAATGGAAAGAATGAGGACCTCATTAGGCTGGCTGTGAGAATTTTATGAAGTCATGAAGAACTTAGCACAATACCCGACACAGAGCACGCGCACTGTGCAAGCTTACCAACAAGAGGAGCCCGTGGTTGGCAGTGCCATGTGCTAAGAAGAGACAGGGTAAGACCACGATTCAAAGTGCCCCTCCGGCTTTAACAATGTGGAGGGTGCTGGCGACCGCAGGGGATTGAGGGAAGCAGATACCCGGGGGCGAGGGGCCAAGGAAGTGGAGACAGCGTCTATGTAGCTCACTCTTTGAAAAGTGCATCAATATGGCTTCTAGTTCTAAATGGTAACCATCCAGCAGCCCCCACCTCCAGTCTCTCCCAAATTCTAATTCAAACATGAAGGTACAGAGAGACTTGAAAACCCAGAACATCGCCATAACCTAGTCTTGATGGCTGATTGCCAGAATGGGGGTGGGGGGTGGAGTGGTACAGCTCCAGCTGGGAGAAACCAGTGGAACTGGATTGAAAAGTGCAATTGTAGTGAACCCCCGGGGTTACGCTGCCCACACAGTGACCCTGCCTCCCAACCTAAAAATAACTTGAAAGATCTTTTATCCCTCCTCCAACCGTCTGACCTGTAAAAAAAAAAAAGGCAAGGTCTCTGTCAACTGGACAACGCACAGCCACCACTCTCCTGCATAGTTGCTCTGGAGGAACAGTGTTCTTCCCTATCCCCCAGGAGTGCCTCTCAGCCTAAATCTACTTGGAGATTGTAGCTCACAGAAAAGACGTAAGTCCAGGGGAGGAGGAGGAGGAGGAAGCATCTGAGGACGAGACGAAGCCCCCTTGCAGATACAGACAGACAGCACAGATAGGAAGAGGCGAGGAATGTCACTTTTTTGGAACTACATTTGTTGAAAGCATCAGAGGGCCAGGATACAGAGGTAGGAGAAGGTTCCATTTCAACCCCACAGAGATGTGTTAGACAAGAGCCTGATAAGTCCTGAGAATGGAGCTGAAAACCAAGCCCAGGCACCTGCTCTCCCGCCGCAGAGCAGTGAGGAAATTCGGCCAGCGCCCAAGTGGGACCAGGATGCTGCTGGAAAATCATTCAACAGCCATGTCTCCCTTCCTTGCCTGTGGAGCCCAAGCTTTGATTCAGGGGGTACTCTCCCTCCCCCACCCCCCTGCCACCATGGGACTCAGGTGAATTCTAATCTAAGATAGCTGTGTGCACTCATTTCCTGGGCCAGTGATTGGGGTTGGGCTTGTAACCCAGTTCTGGCCAACATAAGGAGAAATCAGATAAGGGGAGGATGGATTCTGGGAAAGGTTCCTTGCTCTTAAATGATACCTATAAGGAAGAAACAGTTCTTCTGCTCTGGAGGGTAAGGATGCGATGTCTGGAGCTGCTGCAACCAACTTGCCTCCATGAGGCAGCCAGCCGAACGTGATAAGGAAGGCACAGTAGAAAGATAGAAAGAATCTGGGTCCTTGAGGACCCTGGTGAGCTGCTGAAGTAACCATGCTCTACCTCCACCCGTAGGTAAGCTAAGAAAGCATTTCTAGGGGGCACCTGGGTGGCTCAGTCGGTTTAGTGTCTAACTCTTGATTTTGGCTCAGGGTCATGAGCTCAAGCCCCGTGTGGGGCCCTGCACTCAGCACAGAATCTTCCTGGAATTCTCTCTCTCTCCCTCTGCCCTTTCCCCTGTTCCCTCTCTCTCAATAAATAAATAAAATCTTTTTTAAAAAATCATTTTTAGGTGAACACCAGCTGCATTGAGATTTATCACAGCTTGATTGAGTCCTTGCAGCTAAAAGCCTTATAAACCAACCCAGGGGACAAGTCACACGTTGGGCTTTTTTGGCAGAAGCTAGTTATCTCCCTGTTTGAGAACAAGGAAATAGAAAATACCAAGAAATTGGGCTCATGAAGAAAATCCTTCAGAATAAATGAACAGTAAAATTATTCAGAAACTCCAGGAGGAGCTGCTTCTTCCGAGGGATTGAGTGTGATGGAGAAACAAGTGACTGATTGCCTGGCGTCTGCAAGGAGAGGAGAGAAAACAGCCTCCCCAAAATGGGAACAGAAAGCCAGGAAGGGAAGACAGGCGGAGAAGAAAAAAAAAGACGGGGGCGGGGGGTTGAGGACAAGTGGAGAGGGTGAGCGAGGCCTGAGGGGAAACCACAGGTGCGTTAGCAAAGCCGAAATATTGAAAAGAAAAGGTGCTGCCAACAAGGAATTTTGACAGAATCACACACAGGATGGGAACACCAGGTGGACAAGAAGGCAGTAGAAATGAATAGTGAGTTTACTTGATACACGGAGAACCCGAGAGCAAAACTGCAGCACGGAAATAATAGACATCGCTTTCAAGGAGCCATGAAGTAATTAAAATGTTGACCCCAACTTTCACAACCAAGGAAACCTCAGTAGTGACTTTAAAAAGGAAATGTTGTGCAAACCTCTTTCTCTAAGCATGGAGCAGTAAAATCAGAAACAAAAATCAAAAGCAAATCATCCAGAAATTGGAACACAGTCTCTAAAATAAATTCATGCAAAACGGTACTATGAGAAGAAAACCATGGGTCGGGGCACCTGGGTGGCTCAGTAGGTTGAGCTCAGCTCAGCTTCAGCTCAAGTCGTGATCTCAGGGTCCTGGGATCGAGCCCCACATCGGGCAATCCGTTTGGCGGAGAGCCTGCTTCCCCCTCTCTCTCTGCCTGCCTCTTTGCCTGCTTGAGATCTCTCTCTCTCTCTGTCAAGTAAATAAATAAAGTCTTTAAAAAAAGAAAAGAAAAAAGAAAACCATGGGTCTAAATCTTCATGACTTTGAATCGGGCAGCTGTTTCTTAGACAGGAAACCAAAGACACAGGCAACCCAAGATTTCACCAAAATGTAAAATTCAGAGCCTCAAAAGACACAACTCAAAATAAGAGATAAGTGGGGCGCCTGGGAGGCTCAGTGGGTTAAAGCCTCTGCCTTCAGCTCAGATCGTGATCTCAGGGTCCTGGAATCGAGCCCCGCATGGGGGTCTCTGCTCAACAGGGAGCCTGCTTCCTCCTCTCTCTCTGCCTGCCTTTCTGCCTACTTGTGATCTCTCTCTCTCTCTCTCTCTGTCAAATAAATAAATAAAATCTTAAAAAAAAAAATGAAAGACAGGAATCTGCCAGCAGCATGACTGGGGAGTGGGCAAAATGGGGGAAGGTGGGCAAAAGGTACAAACTTCCAGTTATAAAATAAGTAAGTCCTGGGGCTCAATGTATGGCATGGTAACTCTAGCTAACAATATGATGTTGTGGGGCACCTCGGTGGTTCCGTCAGTGAGGCGTCTGCCTTCGACTCAGGTCATGAACCCAGGGTCCTGGGGTCGAGCCCCACGTCGGGCTCCCAGCTTAGCAGCAATCTTTTTAAAAGATTTTATTTATTTATTTGACAGAGATGAAGAGGGACTGACATAGGGAGAGAGAGCAGAGCTGGAGGGAGAGGGAGAAGCAGGCTCCCCGCTGAGCGGGGAGCCCAACACAGTGCTTGATCCCAGGACCCTGAGATCATGACCTGAGTTGAAGGCAGAGGCTTCACTGACTGAACCACCCAGGTGCCCCAAATAAAATCTTTTTCAAAAATTACCATGTTGGGAGCACCTGGGTGGCTCAGTCGTTGGGCGTCTGCCTTCGGCCCAGGTCGTGGTCCCAGCGTCCTGGGATCGAGCCCCGCATCGGGCTCCCTGCTCGGCGGGAAGCCTGCTTCCCCCTCTCTCTCTGCCTGCCTCTCTGCCTATTTGTGATCTCTCTCTCTCTCTCTCTGTCAAATAAATAAATAAAAAATCTTTAAAAAAAAAAATACCATGTTGTTGGGGCGCCTGGGTGGCTCAGTCATTAAGCGTCTGCCTTCCGTTCAGGTCATGATCCCAGGGTCCTGGGATCGAGCCCCGCATCGGGCTCCCTGCTCAGCGGGGAGCTTGCTTCTCCCGCTACCATTCCCTCTGCTTGTGTTCCCTCTCT
>CM053606.1:24321198-24345396 GCA_028646535.1 Procyon lotor
GTCAGCCGGGCGAGCGGCGGGGGGCGGGGGGGTGGCGAAGGGGGAGGGGCAGAAGGGGCGTGGGCGGAGTTGGGGGGAGGGACGGGGTGGCGTGGGGGCCAGTGAGGCGGGAGAGACAGGGGAGGGGGGCGAGGGGGCCAGTGCGCGGAGGAGGGTAGTGAGGGGAAGGGGATGAGGATGCACGACGAGCACAGAGTGTGAGGGGCGCGAGTCGCCTTCCTGGCTGGGGCGCAGGGTGAGGTGACGGCCGGGGGGGTGGTGGCAAGGGCGGGGGGCAGTCCACTCCAGGACCAGCTAAGAAGCCTGACCTCACCCCTCGGCCTCGGGACCCTCGTCCTGGTTCTTCCAACCCCAGACCCCGCCACTATCCCCACCCCAGGCTCCCTTCCCTCCACCCCGCTGTCTAGGTCGCTGATCCCCGTGCGCCCCACGCTCCCTAGTGCAAAGCCCCCTGCCCTCGGCAATCCCACCACCAGGCCTTTCCTGACCGCCGCCCACCCCCGCGAACGCTTTCGGGGGGCACTCACGGGTGCAGGAGGCCGAGGGCGGGTCGGTGGGCGAGCGCGCGTAGCTGTCCTGGCACACGCAGAACGTGGAGGCGTTTTCCAGGGCCCGGCTGTGCTCTGGGCACGGGGAGCAGAGCAGCCGGCGCGGGGACAACTTGTAAAACCCTGGGGGACAGGCTGCGGGCGAAGCCACGTGAGGAGGGGTCTCCTCCACAGCTCTCCCCTCCCCCACTGTCCTACCTGCCCCATTAGGGTGAGTTCCCCACAGTTCCAAGACGGTTCCATGTCTTGGAACTGTGCCGGGAAAGGGGGTCTCAGCTCTTCCAGCACTGCCCCAAGGGGTGGCAGCTCCTGACCCAACAGCCCTGGACTACCTGACCCTTAGTAAGCGCTAACTGTGTGCCCAACACTATTTTACTTCCAGTGGTTCAATTAGCCCTCACAACAGCCTGTGAGGTATGTACTTTATCCTCATTTTTAAAATGAGGAAATTAAGGCTCAGTAGCTTGCCCGATGTCCCACAGCTGGTAAATGCTGGGATTCCAACCCAAGGAAACACCAGGCTACCCTAATGCCCATTGGAAGAAAATAAGCCAGACTCTCTCAGTCTTGATGTGAAGCCAGAAGAGAGGCCCCTCCAAGGGGCGTGTCACAGCTCCCCGAGGACAGACACCCACACGCTCCTAGTTACACACACACGCGGGCACATACTCACACTGTTGTCAGAGCCCATCCTCCAACCCTACCATTTGGGGTTCACCATCACAGATCCTCAACTGACACCCTTGGTTGCAGTATGGAAGTGGAGCCGGCCAGGTGGGGGGGAGTAGAGAGGAGGGCGAAGTTTCCCCGGTTCTAGTCTTGACACCACTCCCCAATGACTGCTTCTCTCACTTCTCTGCTTCTCTGGCCTCACCCAGGACACAGGCTGTTGAGAGCACAGGCTTTTGTATCTGGACAACATGGGTTTGCAGTTGGGTCGCTGGTGGCCTCGGGCAGATGACTTGACCTCTCTGAGCCTTGCGTAGAATACCCACCTCAAAAAGGTTGGTGGGGTATTCGCCGAGACGAAGTGTAAGCCACTTAGCCCAGCACAGACAACACGTACACAACCGTGGTAGTAATTACTGTCCATCACAGGCCTGAAGTGGAAACTGCTAAACACCCACTTGAAAAATTTGCCTACCAGCTGGGCCAGGCGGGAGGGAGGCAGTGGCTCCTGGCCCTCCTCTGGGAGTTTGGTGGTTCTCACTTTGCTCCCTGTCCCCAGCCACCCGGCCTTCTTCCTAGTTTAGCTGGTTCTGGAAGGCTGGCTGCTCTCCAGCCCCGAGAAGACACGTGCAGCAGAAGGGAGGCACACAAGCCCTCAGGAAGAATGTTCGGGCTGTATGAGGAAGAGGGGAGTGGGCTGAGGGTCTCCATGATCTGGAAGCCTTTAGGCTTGGGAGGCTCCATCTTGCTGAGTCCTTGGGCAGCAGAGCTTTGGGCTGGGGCTCTGAAGCCCCCAGGGGCTTTGGAACTACCTGCCTTCAGAACAGAGTGCAGGACTCACTACCATCGTGGCCTGGTGGGCGGTGGCAGCCCCAGGGGGACTCAGGTGGCCTGGGTTCCCGGGTTGGCTCTGCCACTCCCTATGCCTCTCTGGCCTCAAGAAGCCATCAGTCAGGTGGGGGTAGTAACCACGGCCTGCCAGCCTCCTCCGTGAGGTCAGAGCTGGGATCTGTTTGCAGGGTCTCGCAGCGGTCTTTGCTTGGACAGGCTCTGTGTAGAAGAGGGTCGTGCTGCGGGGCAGACTCCTGAAGCCTCCTGGCTGCTGGCCCCTCCCTCTCTTCCTCAAGGTCAGAATCAAGTGGTGGAGATCGCCTAGTTCAACTCCCGTGGCCCGGTCCTCCAGCAGCTTCTCTAGCAGGAGCCACCTCAGAAATAGAGAGCCCACCTCCTGTGACTCTGCTGAACGGCATTGGCAGTGAGGAAGGGCTTCCTCATGTTGAGGCCAACTTAGCCCCCCTGTCTGGAATCCCGCCTCCTGCCACCCCGGCACACGGCCTCTGTGTGCCCCTTGGGGACTTAGCATATCTGCTTGGGTCAGTTCCCCAAGGCCCACCACCCCACCAGTGCCACACTAAACTCTTCCTTTCACACTTCTGGTTCTTGTCCTATAACATTTTACACTCCTTCTCCCCTTTTTTAGATTATTTTTATCTTTTTTTTAAAGATTTTATTTATTTGACAGAGAGAGACACAGCAAGAGAGGGAACACAGGCAGGGGGAGTGAGAGATAGAGAAGCAGGCTTCTTTCTGAGCAGGGAGCCCAAGACCCCACGATCGTGGCCCCAGCGGAAGGCAGACGCTTAATGACTGAGCCCCCCAGGAGCACCGCTCCTTCTCTCCTGGCAAACTCCCATGTTTCTCCAGACCCCAGCTCAAAATAATAATACCTCCCTTGTGAAGCACTCCCTGGCATTCTCCCCAGCTCCCTACTCCTCAGGGCAGAGCTGATGCCGTTATAAGTGACTTTTGTCTAGTCTCAGCTTAAGTCAGAAGTGGGACAGGGTTTCTGAGTGTGTGTGTGTGTGACTGTGTGATTGCCCCCAATGTGTATCCAAACCCCTCTTCCAGACACTGGATGATCCAGTCACTGGATGATTTTTTTTTTTTTTTTAGCACCTCCTGTGAGCCAGGGGCTCTGGATCAAGGCTCTGGAGACAGACTGCGTAAAACAGACCAGGATCCTCCTGCCCTCTGGCCCAGATGCCCCCCTCCCACCTCACAGGGAGAAGAGAGGCTGTAGGCTGGTAATTCCCTCAAGGTCTGGCCATCAAACCCACAAACCTCCATCTACACCCACCTTCCCTCGGCTCCTTCCTTCCAGGCCCAGCTGAGGGGATGGGCCACCCCCTGTTGAAGGCCTCCACCCCCTCCTTCTCCTCCACCCTGGGTCCTGCCCCCTCTCCAGTCCGCTTCCCACACTATATTCCATCAGTCATATGGCTCCTAATTCTTACATTACTCCTTCTCTGCCCCTTCTTCCCAGTGACAGAACAAGGGAGTGCTGCAGTCAGAGTGGTCCATTCGGGTGCAGACAGTGAGGACATTATCTATAGAGTATTGAAAAACAATAAAACTGGGGCGCCTGGGTGGCTCAAGTGGTTAAGCGTCTGCCTTCAGCTCAGGTCATGATCTCAGGATCCTGGGATCGAGCCCCGCATCGGGCTCCCTGCTCAGCGGGGAGCCTGCTTCTCCCTCTGTGCACCCCCCCCACTGTGAGTATGCTCTCTCTCTCTCTCTCTCTCTCTCTTTCAAAAAAATAAGTAAATAGAAATGTATTTAAAAAAAAAATAAAACTGACTAAATCATGGCCTGATCTTTATTAGCAGCAAGCATCAGCAATTCTAAACGATGTTAGGAATAAAGTACATCTCCCTGGGGCAGACTGGTCCCACCACACCCCACTTGATAACCCACAGGCTCCTTCTCAGCAGATAAACAAGGCTCCTATCTACGGCCAAAATCTTCTCTCAGCCCAGTGTGCTCTTTAAGATACCGCCCTCTCTCCTTGCCTTTCAAATCCAGCCTTCCAGGAGTTGTGAGTTGTGCACATTCCCTGACTCTCACTGCACATCTTCCTCCATCCCCCAACCTACTGCAGCCTGGTGTCTCTCTCTCTCCCCCCCCCCCACATTGCTCTTGACTGGGCCACCAAGCAGACACTGTCCAAAGCTCGCTTTACCCGAGTGCTCGCTCACCCACACTATAAGCTGTTCCCTCCCGGACCCGTCCACATCCCCAGGCTGCCATGAGATCACACTTCCCCGGATCTCCTCCAACCTCTGATTCTCCCTCAACGTCCTTTTTTATGGGCTTCAATTCCTCTACACCCGCTTAAATACTGCTGTTGTGTGAGACTCCATCGCTGGCCCTCCTGCTTCTTACCCCACCTTGGTCAGTCCCGGCCATACCCACAGCTCCAGGTGGTACCTATGTCTCTCTGGCTGAGTTCCAGACTCACTTTCTAGCTACCTCCCCTTGAACGCACCACAGACATCATACATTTGGTGTCCATCAGTGTCCCGTGTTCTCTACCCCAGTGAATGATCCTCTGTCCACTGAATCCTCTAGAAGCGTACAAATCAAAAAGAGCTCTTCTCTCCTCCCGCATCACGTGGTCACCAGGGGCGATGGATGGGTCTCATTTTTCCACCCATCCTCATGTGTCAGTGATCTCTCTGCCTCAGTTCAGACCTTGTGCTCTTTCTCCTGGACTACTGTACCATCTTTTTCTGGCCTTTAATCCTTCCTTTCCCCGATCATTTCTTTGTAATTACAGCTCAAGTGATCTCTTGAAACTATAAATCTGAACGTGTCAGATTCCTGCTTCAAATCCTCCACATTGGTCTACAGCATAAAGTCTAAGCTCTTTATTCTAATGCTCAAGGTCCTTCATGATCTGTCCCTGCCCCTCTCCAACCCCATCACACCTCACACCCCCAAAGGCCCTCAGACCCAATCATGCTACATTCTCTCCTGCCTCCATGTTTCTGCAGACAATCTCTTAACTGAGGATGCTTTTAGCTGCCTGGAAGAAAGGCCTTCTCACCATCTCTCTCCACCCTAAGAATTGGCTTCTCCCTTCTCTAGGCTTCCTCAACTCTGTTCCTGTGTATCACACCCTATGGCAACCTCTCCTTCACCCAGTACATTTTCATTGGGCACCCACCGTATCCTGTTATGGACCCTGAGGCTGCCGAGACGGATACAACCATTGCCTGAGGTCAGTTCCTAATCCAGTGGTGGAAACACACATAAGTAGATCACTGCGTACCATGGGGTGAGTGCAGAAATAAAGGCTGCAGTCAACTACACTTCAATTAAAAAAAAGAAGAAGAAGAAGAAGTAGAGGTTGCAATGGGTGCTAGAGAACAGAAGTGGATCCTAACCCTAGTTGGAGAGTTCGGGAAGGCTCATGCCTCCAAGTCCCTTACTAATCCACAAGTTCTCCCCAAGGAAAGAGATGGTGACATCATCTAAATACACAAAATGAACCCTCTTTGGTGCATTTGGTAAGTTCTCAGTTCATATTGAATGGATGTCTGAACAAAGGAAAAAATAAGTTTAGCCATTTCGTCCTCTCTCTCCCCATCACTATATTAATCCCTCTGTTAGATCATATACCACCTTGTGATTTTTAGATTTTTACATTTTTCCTCTGTAGAGCTTCAGAAGAGTTGAGACTATCCCTGACTCATTTCTGCTGTCCTGCCATCCACAAAGGGATGTAGCTTAGAAGAAGCATCCCCTGATCTTTCTACATTAAGGGCGTGCATCCATACGCCATCCCCTGATCTTTCTACATTAAGGGCGTGCATCCATACGCCATCCCCTGATCTTTCTACATTAAGGGCGTGCATCCATACGCCATCCCCTGATCTTTCTACATTAAGGGCGTGCATCCATATGCCATCCCCTGATCTTTCTACATTAAGGGCGTGCATCCATACGCTATCCTTACCCTCAGTTCTCAGAGCCAGAGATCAGGGAGAAAAGGAGAGGTCTGGTCCTGGTGCCCCACAGACCTGAGAACCCAACCCATCTCGCACATGAAGGGTCTCCCTCAGTGGGCACAGTGACTCATAGTTTAGAGAGTTGGGTGGGACCTTAGTTGTCATCTAGTGCAATCTCCAGATCTCTCTCTCCCTCCAGCCCAAGAAACCCCCTGCCAGCCTCTGATTTGCATATCGCCGGTGAAAGGGAGCTCACTCTTTATAATGTAAGCAATCCATTAGCTAGTAGAGGTGGGTTGCTGTATTGTTGTTATTCCCTATGCCTAAGGGAGGCAGCAAGGTAATACAAAGAACTTGACAGTTGGGCAAATCTGGATTCAAATCCTGGTTCCCCATTTACTAACTTTGCAAGTGAGGTGTTAATAATCTCTCTGAGTCTCCGTTTCCTCATTTGCGTAATAGGGATACTGGCGACTTACTTTATTGCCGGGAATAAGTGAGACGTCCTTTGTGAGGTGCTGATCTTGGTGCCTGAAATGCAAACCCCTAACACCCCCCTCCCTTATATGGGGTCAAATTTACTTCCTAGTGATTTCACTCAACGGTCCTGTCTGGACTCACTGGAAAGCTCCACAGAAGGTCAGGACTCTGGGCTCCACAGCTTCTCCACTCCCCCTCCTGCCTCTTTCATCTACGGCACACTCTCTCCCCATCGCCACCTGCGCGCTACGCTCCCACGCCACACCCCCTCGTCCGCCGAATACCTTCACAGATGTCACCACGTTCCTGGAATCCCGCACTGCAGCTGCAGCGGCCCACGGGCACCAGCCACTCACCGTCGGCGCCACAGTGCATGCGCGGGGGGCTGCCGGGCTCCCCTTCTGAGTGCGCCACGCACGTTCCCGTCACCTCCACCAGCGTGGAGAAGGCGCTCTCGGCCGCGGTGGCCGGGAACGCAGCCAGGCCCCGCACCGTGGCGCGGCACTGCTTGTAGTAGACGCGCACCGAGACCAGCGCCACGCATGCGCCCACGTCCTGAAAGGCCAGGTGGAAACCCCGCCGGCTGAGCGGACCGATCTCGCGCACCTCTGTGTTCAGCTTCATCTTGCGCTCGCCCAGGTCGCCTTGCGTGAAGCTCTCATCGGCCGCGATTGTATCGATCTTGCGGGGCCGGCTGCCACCTGCGCGGGGACGCCCGCGGCCCAGATCAGCCTCTGTTTCCAGGTAGTAGACGTTGAAAGTCTCCTTGCAGGTGCCGGCGGCGCCTGGGATGCTGCTGCAGTCGCGCAGCGTGAACTGCAGCTCCACGAAGATGCGCTGCCCGCGGCCACGGCTGATCCAGCCAGTTTGCAACCAGTTGTCCTGGTTGGGCTCCAGCACGTTGCACACCTGATATGTGCGGATGGGACGGTCATGCTCGTCCACGCCGCTGATCTCCTCCCACTGGGGAGGAGAATAAAGATGCGGGAAGCTCAGAACCAAAGCGCCCCCAGGAGGTCGAGCCCTGGCGGTGACGAAAGCTGAAAACTCCCTTCCCCATCATCTCTCATTCTCCCTCCCCCCACCTCCGGCCCCTGAAATTATAAGATGCAGAGCTGGGAGAGACGTTGGAGACAACGGAGCCCAACCCATAATTTTACAGGTGGGGAAACTGAGGCTCCAGAGAGAGAGAGAGAGAGAGAGAGATTTGACTGGATATGAACGTGAGTTAGCCCCATTGTTGGGAATGGTGCCTGAAGTCTCCTGGCTCTCCACCAGGGGCCCACTCAGTGGCCAGGCTGCAGTCACACAGCCACATCTCCCCACCCCCACCCTAGTTTCCAAGCCTCTTTTAGGACTTTACGTCTTGCTTGTTCTGCCAATCCATCAATCAACAACACTGCTTAGAGGGTCTACTACGCGCAAGGCATCGTCCAACATTGCATCATCTAGATGACACATTTAGGTTGCTAGACACAGCTAGTTTACCCCTCACTATCATTTCTTTTTCCTTTTCTTTCCTCCTTGGACTGACTAAAGACAACGTTTCCTAATAGGCTACTCTGGCTTGAAGCCAGTTCTGCTGAAGACCACATGCTCTGAGGAGCATTTTGTGCTGCTATAACCACAAGGAGCCAAAGGATTTGAGTCCCAGACCACCAGAAGATTCCTGGGACAGGGAGAGAAAGGTTACACTTACCCCATTACTTGGCAGTGCAGTCCAGCCCAGCTCAGCCTGGGAGGCTTTGGAATCCAGGAGGATGACTAGGGAGAAGAAAGAACAGAGAAAACCAGAAGGTCGAGAAGGTTGGAGGGACCCTTTTGTGAGTTCACTGTAAATTTGCTGAGAGGACAGAGACAAAATTTTCCCACTCCATATTTTCCCATGAGGGGGTGGGCTGTGAGCAGCTCAAGTCCAGAAAGAGGTAGCCACAATGATTAGGGAAGGAGTCTATATTAGTTTCCTGTAGCTGCTGTAACAAACTGTCACAAACTTGGTGGCTTCAAGTAATAGTAACTTATTCTTTTACAGTTCTGGAGGTCAGAGGTTGGAAATCAGCTTCATTGGTCTAAAGTTGGGGTGTCAGAAGGACTGGCTCCATCTATAGGTTCAGAGGGGAGAATCCATTTCCACCAGAATTTTTCAGCTGCCAGTGGCCCGCTAGAGTCCTTGGCTTGTGGCTCCCTCCTCCATCTTCAAATTGCATCTCTCCTATCTCCTTCAGTGATCAAGTTTCCTTCTCCTTTGACTGACTCCTCCTGCATCCTCTTATAAGAACCATTGTGATTACATTGGGGCTATCCAAATAATCCAGGATAACCTCTCCATCTCAGGATCCCTACCCATATCTGCAAAGTCTTTTTGCCATTTAGAATAACATTCACAAGTTCTGGGGATTAGGGTGCGGACATATTTGGGGAGTCATTATTCAGCCTGCCACAAAGTTCATGGAAATACTCTAAGATTGTCTTTAAGATGGGGGGTGTCAGTGGTTCCCCCCTCCCACCTTCCTAGACTCCCTAAATTACGACTAGAGTGCCAAGAAGGGGGAGAAGGTGAACATATTAAAGGATTTCTGCATACATCCTGAATTCACTCATACTCAGGGGCTCTTCTGAGGTCTGAAATCACCAGGGTTGGAAGAGACTTGAACCTTTTTAGTTTGACTCCCAGGGGCTCTGGGAAAAATGAGTGGAGAGACTCTGCCAGCAGCAGGAGAAATAAAAATCTCTTCTCTCCTCTGCTACCAGTGTCAATCCCAAAGAAGCACTGGTCTGGATGGCACAATAGCAGCTCAGAGGCAAGAACCCAGGCTATCCTGAAGTCTTGCAAGATTGCAAAGCTGGAGCTTAAACAAGGGGGCGGGGCTCCAAGGTAAGGGTCTCTAAAAGGGTTAGCTCCAGAGGCATCGCCGACTGTAAGCAGGACCGCCGACAGCTTTCCCGATTTGGGTATAACTGACAGCACATCGCAATTGCATACTGGAAAGCCTCAGAGATCCGGCGCCCAAACCCCCCCTGTCAGCGCTTCAAATTCCAGCTCCTCGGGATTCTGCACCTGGATATGACGCCTCTGAATTCAGTTCGTGTGCAGCTCCCCCAAATCCAGAATCAGAGGCAAGACGCGGGCGGTGGTACCGCAGGCATCCCCAAGCCCAGCAACGCGGACCGCGTCGGGTAGTCTACGCTCCAAATTCAGCACTGCGGACAGTTCCCTCACCAGCACGTCGGGCTGCTCTCGCCCCAGCCACCCCTTCCCGACTAGCGCGCCCCACCTCCTGCCTCGCTGTTCGGGCTCCATCCTGTTGTCCCGTACTTCGATCTCACCTCCACATCTCCCTGTCTCCTCTGCTCTCTTCATCTCCCCGCCCCCACACCTCCCACCTCCAATCGCTCAGCCTGTCCGTCTCACCGGCCCCTGAACCGCCGCCTCTGGCTCCCACGGTTCCTGGGCTCTTTCTTCCCCAGCCTCCCAGGTCTCTAGCGCGTTCTCCTCAATGCCCCTCTCTTTTCCATTGCTTAGCTACCGTTTTCTCTGTCTCTTTAGTTCTTTGCTTCCCGCTGCCCGCTTGCTTCAAATCCCAATACAGACTCCAGTCTCTCTATACGACTCCTTCTCTCAGAACCCCAGTTCCCAGCCCCTTATCTTCTGGCATCCCAAGCTCCAAGAACAGCCACCGGTCTCCTCACCTTCCTCAGCGGTCCCGGGCCTTCCTGGTCCCAAAAGCAACGCCAGACAGAGCGGCATCAGGCAGACTAACAGACGCAGCGGATGTGGGCCGGCGCCGGTCTCCATGGTCCGCAGACCGAGCTGTCAGTGCGGCGGCGGCTCAAGCCGCGCCAGCCCCAGCACCGCTGAGCAGTGCCCCCAGACCCTAGCGCCTGCTGGGGGCGGGATCTCGCTGGTTACCATCATCCACGGGGACCAATCAGTAGGCACCACCGCGGGAGGTCCACCAATCCTCACCAGCAGAAGATGGAGGGGTGGAGTTTCATAGGCCAGGGGCGGAACAGCTAATTGGAGGGGGGAAGGAAGGGGTCCCGCCAGTCTCCAAACGTGGGGGTGGGGCAGCGCTGAGCGTTGGCCTGGCTCCTGGGGAGGAAGAGGAGCTGGAGACGATGGCCCAGAGCGCAAAACCTTAGCATCTCATTCCTGAGGGGTAGACAATGTGGGCGTGGCTTAAGGAGGGTGAACCTCGGGAGGCGGTGACACTTGCAGCCTCTGACCTAGTCTGGAAGCTCCCTTGTTCCCAGGACTTCCAAGGGATTTTGAAACCTGATGTCCTGACCCCAAGCCCTAGGGAGTTCCTCTGTCTGCCAGCTCTTGGCTTCTTCCCATGTCTGCGGCTCCTGGCGTCTCCTGGCTCGATCCCGCCCCCTTCTCTCCCCGCCCTCATCATACAACACACACACACACACACACACACACACACACACACACACACACACACACACCGGCTGGAGGAAGGGGCTAAGCCCGACCCTGGGAGCTACTTGAGAAACGAGAGCAAAGTGGGAGACGGAGTCCCACCCTATCACCAACGCTTCCGAGGCTGGGAAAACATGTGGAAGCCTGGATGGGGTTAGTGGTAGATTTTGCATGAACGATTGGTTCCTCGGGTTCTTGCTCTTGCTGTCAGGACACAGACGGCACTCTGCACAACTACCCTTTTTCCTCGGTCTGCTCAGAGCTTGGAGTCGCCCCCCCCCCGACCCCCCCAGCCTCCTTTGACAATCCCTCTCCGCCCATCCCAGGGGACTGGTGAAGAGTTCAGCGGCCAGGATTCCGAGGCGTCTTCGAGACAGGCGGACCAAGCCTCACAGAGTTCATCCAGCGCTGGAGAAGCTGCAAGGAAACATGGAACACGACCTCTATTTAGTGAAGGTCATTTATGTGCAAGCTGAGGGTTTAAGGCGTTGGTGGTGGGAAGGGCTGAAGCCCTCCAGGACGAGGGAGGCGGCTATTGAGCGCCACCATCTGGGCTGAACTTGAGCAGACAAAGCTCCACCCACCCTGTAGCTTTTCAGTGCTCTTTTCTTGGGGGACTCAATCCCTCTGCTTTTGGAAGCTATAGTACCTGGAGAACCCGTGGAAATCATTGAGTTCTGTGTCTACATGACCTGCGTGGCTTGACTGTGCGTTTTGTATATATGTGTTCCCTACCCTCCTAACCAACACTCCCTGAGTGCCATGCTCTGTGCTGAAAATATCTGGGTGAATCTCTGTCTCTGCCACAGCCCATACTTCCTTGAGCACCGAGAATTATGAAAATTCGTGGTATCGTAGAATATTGGTCACTTACAAGCTTTCATGTGTCATTTCTGTGTGTGTGTGTGTGTGTGTGTGTGTGCGCGCGCGCGCGCGCATCTATTATGTGTATATGCACACTTGTTCGCTCACAGACATACTAGCTGGACAGCAGCAATAGGAGGAGTGGCTAGGAGGAGTTCGACTCCTTTGTCGGTAGAAAGAAAGGTTATCAGGAGGGATTGGGGCTCCGACACCGCAGGAGACTGAAGCTGGCTGAGGAAGCAGAAGGAGGTGTGGCGTCGGGCAGGTTCTTGGATGCAGGCGGGGTCTTTGAAATCAGATCTACCTGAAGAAGGGCTCTTAACACCCCCACCTCTTTCCATCTTCATTCTTCTCACGCTCGGTTTTCCCCTCCCCCTCTACCCCCAGCGTTGGGAGTTGGTATTTTTAGAAGCTGCTTAGAGACCCAGGACTCCTTTCATTTCAAAATGAGTCCTCACTCCACTACCCCTCACCTTTCTTTTCAAAACAAGGTCCCATCCCCTATGCAGTCTTAAGGCACCAGTCATGACTTCTTACCTGAGCTCCACAGACTTCGACCCAGAGGTTCTGACCCTTGTGCTAACACAAAATGCAAACTCCTTGTGAGCCTCGATAGGATCTCTCAGGAGCCACGCATATAGGGGAAATTATCTGGGGAAAGCCATATAGAACGCCCCAACAAACCTCTGGCTGTCAGAAATCTGGTTCCCCCACCCACCACCACACATACATGCAAGCTCCTTGGGCCTTGGGGAAATTGCCAGATTGAGACCCTGGCAATGGGGGAAATAATTGGAAAGAAGAGGAAAAGAAGAATTGAAACAATCCTTTTCTTTCTTCCTCTGAGCTACTCATTTATAATAAAACCAGAATGGAAAAGCCTCAGTGTGTGAGGATGTATGCAAAGCAGCAAGACCTTAAGAGTTACTCTAAGGTAGACTCCACTCTACCAAATGACTGTGGAATAGACACCTAAGTGAAGATATGCAAAAGGGCTTGAGAAGGAAACTGAGCCATGGTTTACTGCGAACTTTAAGTGCTGGGGTCCAGTCAACCAAGAGCTAAGTTAAATCCTTTCCTGGAATAGTGAGCTCGGGAGTCAGGTGAGGGTGGTGTTCTAGCTTGGTGCTGAACTGTGAGACTGTGAGCCAGAGGGCAGGCTTCAGCCTTTTAAAATTTCCTGTCCATGTTGCTGAACCCACTAAAGTCTGGAACCTCCATTTTCAATGGGACCTGGGACCTCTCACATGCCCCGCTCGAATCCTCAGTCCAGGGCTTGCTGTGCATCCTCCAGCCTATAATCAAGATCTAGCCACATGAGCCTCCAGAAGACAAGCAGCATTACTCCATGGAGTAGAAGTGGAAGGGCCTGGAACCCATCTGGGACTCCTATTTTCTCTTTTGCTCCTCCCAAACCCCATATGAGGTAGTATAGAAAGGATCTTTTTCTCTTCTTCTACCTCACTATCTGCAGAATGATGTGGAGAGCACCTGCTGGAGTTGAGCAGCTTAATTCAACATCCAAATAGTTAGAAGTGATCTTCCAAGGAGCAGATCCAACTTTACTGCATCGCCAAGCTACTGAAAGTTACAAATTAAGGGGCTGAAAATTTTATCTCTTCTTTTTGCACAAATCCAGAAAGTACATCTGTTCTGGCTGAACAGAAAAGGCCATCTCCTCCATGGAGAAGACTAAGATTGCTTCAGAGAAATCAGGGTCAAGCCCTTTCCTCAACAAAGAAGACAAAGAGGGAGCAAAGAGCACTGGTGAGCACTATTGCTCAAAGGGACACTTCCAATTTGTCTCTTTCCTCTTCCATTCTATCCCCTACTTCCAAGCTTAAGAAAAAATAAACACACTCAAGGTGAATTATTTTCTGGAACAATACACTCACAGGCAAAAAAAAAATAAGATGGAGGTTATATACAAATGTTTGAATTGTATTTTTCTAAGACAATGGAAATATAAAACATTTGATTTATTGACTTTGAAAATTAAGCAGCAAAAACCTTTCATTATCAAACACAACCATTTAGACTTTAGGTTACTCTACTTTCTCCTCTGCGAAATAAGAATGAAAACATTTCAGAGTTATTGCAAAGTCAGAATATAATTTATTTGTATGGCCTAGCACATGGCATTTGGCACATAGTTCTGGTATATTTTATTATTTAACCTCATGGTTAATTAAGGTAAAAACAGAAAGAAAAAAGGAAAGGATAAAGGAAGGTTAGCTGGTGAGAAAGGAGGAGAGAGAGAATTAGGGAGACAGTCATAGAGGAAAATAATGAAGGATAAAGAAGGAGACAGTCTGTTGAGATGAATGTGGCTAGAAAGCACAAGAGCCCGAAAGAAATGTGCTTGAAGAGACAGGAGTGTCATGAGGGCAGACTGGCTGGCCAACTGCCAAGTGGCCTCCGAGGTGATACTTACCTTGGTGAATTAATCATGGCCCAGGATCATAAACTTGACTTTAACAGCATTAAGAAAGAACCTATGTGTTGGAGGGTTGGAAAGTAGATCATAACTAACTCAGCTCTGATCCTGCGACCTGAGCCAAAGAACCAGTGAATTAATACACAATGAGAAATGGAACTGCCTAGGGAGTCAGAATTCTCACATTGCCATGTCCAGCAAATTCTTCCCTTGTATGAAAATGTGCACGGGAAGCCAATTTATGATGAGAAGGCTGCTTTGAGAGTTTAAGGGGGAGGCAGTTGGATGGTTTAAATATTTGATGGCATCAGGCTCTGGTAGCCTTGTGCCTCCAAATTCCCAGTAGGGGTAAACCTGCCAGGGGTACCTCAGTGACTGTACTAAGGGCCAGGGCTTGGAATGAGATCTGTCAACATATGCTTCTCTGACTTTTTTTAAAATCCTAACTTCATTTCTGAGAAGGTCATTTTAAGATTGAAACAGCCTTTTTAAATTTAAGTGACAAGAGTAATAAAAACTCATAAAAATTTTATAAGTAAACAGCAAAGATATCCATAAGGATATCCAGAAGTAAAGATATACCACTCCTATATAGTCCCATTTTAAATTTTAAACCTGTTAACAGATTGATATGTATCCTTCCTGATATTGTCTATGAACACACACACACACAATTTTACAGAAAATGAATATATTGGTTAGTGAGGTAAACACTGTTGATTACCCAATATCTTTTCCCCTTCATATTTTTCATTGCTGAGAAAGCCCCAATTTTGTTTGGATGTTCATAGTCCTTTGTCCAGAGAAGATGACCCTCTCTCCAAGTTCAGGGATGAATAAAGATGGTTCTTGGCTAATCGTTGTCATCCCACTTCATGTGTCAGGGCTAACGTAGGCACGCATAATGTGATACAACCCTGGCCTTCTGAATTATGGATTCTAGAAAAGGTTTTCTCTCCTAATAAAAATAATTGCTTAGGGATGCCTGTGTGGCTCAGCTCATTAAGTGACTGCCTTTGGCTTGGGCCATGATCCTGGAGTCCTGGGATCGAGCCCTACACTGGGCTCCCTGCTCAGTGGGGAGTCCGTTTCTCCCTCTGATTCTCTTCCCTCTCATGCTCTCTCTCTCTCAAATAAATAAATAAGAACATTTTTTAAAATTACATAACAGGCAACATCTCACTTCTTTTCTGTATGTCATGTCCACATCTGACACCTGAAGTTGCAGCAGCCATCTTGACATGATGAAGAGAGAGATCTCAACACTTTGGTAAGATTTTTCAGTTGTATGTAACTGGAAACCTAACCCAAACTGGCTTAAACAAAAATGACATTTTATTAGTTTTATTACACTATTTTATTAGAGTAACTGAATGAGGCTGATCTGCATACAACAGCAATATTTAGCACTGGGATTGTAGTAGAGTATTAGCTAATCACCAAATTTGGATATTCTAAAAAAGAATGCAGTTGAGATCTTAGGACTAAAAAATTACAATAACTGTATGTAACACAACAGATGGTCTAACATAAAATCAGACACAAATAATTCTAGGATTAATAAGCTGGAAGATTGGTCAGTATAAAATACCCATACTGAAGTGCATAGAGAGAGAAAAGAATAGAAAGTTATAGATAAGAGACTAGGAGACATATGGGACATGGTGAATAAGCCTAAGTATATGGAATTAGAAAGAGAGAAGAGAGAATGGGAAAGAAGCAACATCTGAAGAGAGAGTAATTGAAAAATTTCTAAAACACGATGAAAGACATCAAGACATATATGCAAGAAGTCTCATCAATCTCAAGCAGGATTAATGCAAAGAAAACAACACCTAAACACCTCATAATAAAGCTGCTAAAAACCAAAGACAAAGAAAATAAGACGTAAAAGCAACTAGAGTGAGAAAAAAAAAAAAAACCCACACATTATCTTCAAAGGAAGAACATTAAGACTAACAACTGACTCCCCAAAATAAATGATAAAATCAAGAAAATGACAGAATAGCATCTTTAAAGTACTGACAGAAAATATAGTTAATCTAAAATTCTATACCCAGTGAAAATATCCTTCAAAAATGAAAGAAAAATACGTTTTCAATCAAAACCTGAGAAAAATTTTTCATCCATAGAGCCACACTAAAAGAAATACTAAAGGGATTTTTTCAAGCAGAATGAAAATAATCCAAAAGGAAGCATAAGTCTGCAGGAAGAAATAAAGAGCAGCTGAAAAGGATAAATACATGGGTAAAAGTAAATGAGCAGTGACTGTATAAAGCCATAATATCTTGCAGAGTTTAAAGCATATATAAAATTAAACCACACCACGAAATAGCACACACTGTGGGACAGGTGAATAGAGTTAAAGTATTTTAAGATCCTTGCATTGTTCAGGAAATGGTAAAAGAATTAATTTATATTAAACTCTAACAAGTCAAGAATGCATGCTGTAATCACCATGGTAATCATGGAAAAATAGTGAATATATATATTAATAACAAGCTACTGTAGGAAAATAATGGAATAATAAAGTCAATCCAAAATAAGTTTCTTTTTTAAGATTTTACTTATTTGTTTGATAGAGAGAAAGCTCAAGCAGGAGGAACAGCAAGCAGAGAAAGAAGGAGAAACAGGGTCCCTGCCAAGCAAGGAGCTGGATGGGTTGTGGAGCTCAATCCCAGAACCCTGGGATCATGACTTGAGCCAAAGGCAGACACTTAACCAACTGAGCCACCCACATGCCCCTCAAAGAGAGGTTTAAAAGATGAGAGGCAAAAGGAACATAGAACATGTGGGAGAAAAAGAAAACAAATACAAACATCTTGAAATTCAAATGTATAAATAGCTACTAAATATAAGTGAAGTAAATACCCCTATTAAAAAACAAAAATTGTCAAATTATTTTTTAGAAAGCAACTCTAAACTTCTTTTAAAAAAATCATATATATAGGGGTTCCTGATTGGCTCAGTTGGTTGGGCATTGGACTCTTGAGTTTGGCTTAGGTCATGATCTAAAGACCATGAGATCAAGTCCTGTGTTGGGCTCAATATGGGGCATGGAGCCTGGTTAAGATTCTCTCTCTCTCTCTCCCTCTGCCCCTACACACAGCCCTCTTTCTCCCGCTCTAAAAACAAACAAACAAAAAACCAAAAACTCTTACATATAAGGATTTGGATATGTTAAAGAAAATACATGTTATACAAATAGTAACTAAAAGACAATCAGTAAAGCAAAACTAATATTATACAAATTAGACTTTAAGGGAAAAAGCATTATTAGATGCCATATAATGAATAAAATGTCAATAAGCTAGGAAGATATAACAATTCTAAATTTGTTTACACCTCTAGTAATATAGCCTTAAAGTATACAGAAGCACATCACCCACACCTCCACATCTGCAGTATAAAAACTGATTCTTGGGAATTCAAGAAAAGAGAATTTGGGCAAAAGAATGAACACAGAGGGGCGCCTGGGTGGCTCAGTCGTTAGGCGTCTGCCTTCGGCTCAGGTCGTGATCCCAGGGTCCTGGGATCGAGCCCCACATCGGGCTCTCTGCGCGGCAGGAAGCCTGCTTCTCCCACTTCCATTCCCTCTGCTTGTGTTCCCTCTCTCGCTGTGTTTCTCTCTGTCAAATAAATAAAATCTTTAAAAAAAAAAAAAAGAATGAACACAGAAGAAAAGGTGTACCCAGTGATATGAACACAGCACAAGAGTATCACTCGGCATTATCAACAATAGCCCAAACATCCATCAGCTGATGAATGAATAAAGAAGATGTAGTATTTCTACAATGGAATATACCTCAGCCATCAAAAAGAATGAAATCTTGCCATTTGCAGTGATGTGGATGGAGGTACAGTGTATTATGCTAAGCAAAGTCAGTCAGTCAGAGAAAGACAAATACCGTATGATCTCATTCATATGTGGAATTTAAGAAAGAGAACAGATGAGTATATGGGAAGGGGGGAAAGAAGAAAAGGAGAGAGGGAAACAAGCCATAAGTGACTTAACGATAAAGAATATACTGAGGGTTGATGGAGGAAGGTGTGTGAGGGATGGGCTAGGTGGGTGTTGGGGATTAAGGAGGGCACTTGTGATGAGCACTGGGTGTTGTATGTATGTAATGAATCACTGAATTCTACTCTAGAAAGCAATATTGCACTGAATGTTAACTACCTAAAATTTAAATATAAAATGAATAAAGATAAATAGTTAAAAAATATATCACTTGGCGTAATTAACTGCTTGCTGCTGCAACAGATAAATCCCCCCAAATTTCAATGACCTAATTCAACAAATTTATTTTTAGCTTTCATTACATATGAGGAGCTCATTTTAAGATTGAAACAGACCTTTTAAATTTAAGTGACCAGAGTAACTCTTTTCATTACATATTCAGTGTGGCTTAGTAGGGACTCTGCTTCATTTACAGTCCTCAGGGGGAAGAAACTGAAAGAAGCTTTAACATGTTGACCCTGTAGAATCAGGAACATGTGATGGGGGAAGAGGAAGGTGTATAAGACACACAAAATTCCTTTTTTATTTATTTATTTATTTATTTATTTGACACAGAGAGAGCATAAGTAGGGGGAGTGGGAGAGTGAGAATCAGGCTCCCCGCTTGCTGAGCAGGGAGCCTAATGTGGGACTTGCTCCCAGGACACAGAGATCATGACCTGAGCCAAAGGCAGACGCTTAACGGACTGAGCCACCCAGGTGCCCCAGACACAAAAAATTCCTATCTCAGCTCAGAGGTAACACAAGTCATTTATTCTCAAAGATCATTGGCTAGATCCATTCACATGACTTAATTCTTATTTCAAGGAGAATGGGAAATGTAGATGAACACATGTGTATTTGGTGGACACATTGTTACAGGAATTCCCCAGCACCTTAGAGGAAAATACAGTCAACCCTTGGACATGCTGGTGTAAGGGATGCCAATCCCCTGTGCCACTGAAAATCTGTGTATAACTTTTGACTAAAAACTTAACTTATAGTGTACTATTGACCAGAAGCCTTACCAATAGCACAAACTATATTTTTTTTAAGATTTATGTATTTATTTAGAGAGGGGGGAGGGGCCGAAGGAGAGGGAGAAAGAGTCCCAAGCTGACTCCACACTGAGTGTGGAGCTCATTGTGGGGCTTGATCCCACCACTCTGAGATCAGGACCTGAGACAAAACCAAGAGCCAGATACTTAACCAATTGCACCACCAAGGGGCCCTAACACAAACTGTTGATTAACATATATTTTGTGTGTTTTATGTATTATATACTGTATTTTTTCAATAGAGTAAGCTAGAGGAAAGAAATGTTATTAAGAAAATCATAAGAAAGAGAAAGTCTATTTATAGAACTGTACTGTATTTATTGATACTGTAAATTTATATAGTCTGTTTACAAGATGAATCATCTGTCAGTACCTACATCCATATCCTATTATATGATACAAACACTGTCCATATTGTATGTTTCACTAACATTAGACATCAAAAATGAAAAGATAATGTGAAAAAGACATTCATATTTATTTACGGGTATAATGATTCATGCATTGATAATGAAGAAGCAGCAATATCATTATTTTATGGTAGCCTAGCCTATACACTAATGAATGAATCATTATAAAATGTTTATTGCATACAGTATCACAGTCATATTCATAATACAGTATTGTATTACACTGTTACATTTTTTAAAACCCACTTACCTAAGATGATAAGCTGATACGCAGTTTCTCCAGTTACAAGAGAGACAGGCATACTGTACAATAATGTAATTCTTTGAAAGGAAAGTTATAAAACAGTGAGGAAAATGAACATGTTATTAATTGTATATTAAACATCACTGGTCATACACCTCCATAAGGATAGGCCATCCACTTCCACACAACTTTTGCACGCAGTGTTCTATGTGATGAATACTTAGGTGATGATGGTGACAATGACACAAAAATCAAGCATATGATTTCATTCCAAAAATGTCTATGACAAGAGGGAGAGAAAAGACTCTCTCCTGTCTTACAGTTAGTTGATGTTCACACAAAGACACACACACACACACACACACACACACACACACACACACACCAGGTCAGCTTAACTGTATAGCAGGATGGTTATTTGTTATTCAGGAAGTAGAAGTGGATCGTTGTAAAGGTCTTCAGCTTCACGGCCTTCATGTTGAGTAGGCTGGAGAGGAGGAGGAGGAGGAGGGGTTGGTGGCTGTCTCAAAGGTGGCAGAGATAGAAGGGATGGGGGAGATGGAACAGGACACAGGAGAGGCCAGTACTCTCTGTGCAACTTTATGAAATACATAGTAATTTCTGTCTAACTCTTTTTTGCCTTTTCATGTCTCTAAAAATGTTTCTGTAGGGTGCCCATCCTTCTTCCACCAATCGCTTTGGTTCCAGGGCCGAGATCATAGAAGGATCCATGTCATAAAAGAAATCAAAAGCCATCTCAAATAATCGAGCTCTTCTGCCAGATTGTCTAATGTCTGTTGATTTGGGGCACTGCTTCTTCTTGTCTTCCCCATTGTCTGGACATGGTTCAGAAGTATTCATTGGCATAGAGTCATCTTCTGTTAATTCTTCTGATGTGGTGTCTTGAACTTCTCCAAGATCCATATGTTTAAACCCTTCACCCCTCATCTCTTTTGCCATATTCACAATCTTTTTTTTTTTAAGATTTTATTTATTTACTTGAAAGTGAGAGCACAAGCAGGGGGAGAGGAGAGAGGGAGAAGCAGACTCCCCGCTGAGCAGGGAGCCTGATGCAAGGCTCAATCCCAGGACCCTGGGATCATGACCTGAGTCAAGGTAGATGCTTAACCTGCTAAGCTACCCAGGTGCCTGTGCCATATTCACAATCTTTTTCATGATTTCCTTGACTGGCTCTCTTGTAAATCTTGTGAAGTCATATAAAACATCTGGACACAGTTTTCTCCACCAGGAATTTATTGTTTCAGGTTTGATGGCTTTTCAGTAACAGAGATGACATCTGTAGTGGTGTAACCCCTTCCAGACTTTTGTGACATTCTCTTCCTTGGGGTTCTCTTCCGTAGCATTGACAATTCTTTCTGTAGGGTACCATGTGTAATGAGCCTTAAAAGTCCTTAATGACTCCCTGATTTAGAGGCTGAATTTGAGATGTTGTGTTTGGGGGCAAGCACACTCCTTGGATACCTTTGACATTGAACTCATGGGGTTTGGGATGGCCGGGGGCATTGTCCAATATCAAAAGAACTTTAAAAGGCATTCCTACTGGCAAGACACTTCCTCACAATGCATCAATGAAACCAATCCATAAAAAGTGTTCTCATTGTCCATGCCTTCTTATTGTACAATCAAAAGACTACCAACCAGCGTTTATCTTTTTCCTTCAAGGCTCAGGGGTTAGCAGTTTTATATAGGAAGGTAGTCCTGATCACAAACCTAACTGCATTTGCGCAAAACAGTAGAGTCGACCTATCCCTTTCTGCCTTAAATCCTGGTGCTTGCTTCACTTTCTAACAAATGTCCTTCGTGGATTCCCCCCCCCCCCAGAATAGAGCACTTTCATCTACATTAAAAACCTGTTCAGACAGATACCATTTCTTCTCAATGGTTTTCCTAATGGCATCTGGGAACTCGTCTGCTGCCTCTTGGTTGGCAGATGTTGCTTCTCCTTTTATCTTGACATTTTTAAAGCTAAACCTCTTCCTAAAATTATCAAACCATCCTTTGCTGGCATTAAATTCTCCAACTTAAGATCCTTCACCTTCCTTTTGCTTCAAGTTGTCATATAATGATTTCACTTTTTTCAAATCAGAGTCTACAGGTACAACTTTCTTATAGCAATCCTGCACCCACATAAAAGCTACATTTTCTATATAAGACAAAAAGGTACTTTGCAAGAAATGCAAGGTTTTTGTGCTTGCTGGCAAAACTGCAGTGACTGCTTTACAAATTTCCTTTCCTCTTTTTTTTTTTATAATAGTATTTACAGTGGATTCATTTATCTTGAAATGGAGGGCACCTATAGTGGCAGACCTCAATCTACGGTACATAGCAAGCAATTCGACTTTTTCCTGTAATGTCATGACTTTGCTTCTGGGGAGCTCTTCCAGCATCACTAGTGGCATTTCCTACGGGCCCCCTGGTGATATTCAAAGTTTACAGTATTGCCCTAAACACAAGAAATACACAAGAACCATGAGAGATCACTTTTTACTGCAATACCCAATCTACTGGAGAGACCCATTTCTCATTCAGAGATGATTAGCATCAATCATATGTTACTTTTTAAAACTTGAAGTAGAGTTGACACACAACGTTACATCCATTTCAGGTGTACAACATAGCAGTTCCACAACTCTAGACTTCAAGGGTAGCTACCATCCATCACCATACAACACTATTACAATACTATTGACTATATTCTCTATACTGTACCTTTTATCCCCTTGACTCATTCATTCCGTACCTGGAGGCCCCACTCCCCTCTACCCATTTTACCCGTCCCTACACCTCTTTCTCCTCTGGTAACCACCAGAGTTTATTCTCTGATCACATGCTGTTTTAAGCAGACACTTGCAACACTTGAGCTCACTGCAATAGCAACAGGAGACAGCTAGAAAATTATTGGGGTACTACAGTATGCATACAGTTAATTTTATGCAGTTATGATTTTTTTAAAAGATTTTATTTATTTATTTGACAGAGAGAGAGAGAGAGATCACAAGCAGCCAGAAAGGCAGGCAGAGAGAGAGGGCTGAGCAGAGAGCCCGACATGGGGCTCGATCCCAGGACCCCAGGACCATGACCCGAGCCGAAGGCAGAGGCTTTATCCCACTGAGCCACCCAGGTGCCCCTGCAGTTAAAATTTATACTGTGTCTTTACCTTTGTTTACATTTCTCTGGTGTCACAATGGTCTGTAAGTGTTTGAGTGAGTTTTGATTAGTTTTAACTTTTTAAAGGGATTTTGTTTATTCATTTGAGAGAGAGAGAGAGAGAGCCCACAAATGGGGAGGAGCAGAGGGAAAGGAAAGGGGAAAAAATCTCAAGCATATGGCAAGCCTGGGTGGCTCAGTAGGTTAAGTGGTCAACTCTTGATTTCAGCTCATGTCATGAACTCAGGGTCCTGGGATCAAGTCCCACAATGGGCTCCACACTCAGGGGGGAGTCTGCCTGAGATTCTCTCCCTCTGCACCTCTTCCCATTTGCACCCTCTCTCTCTTTCTCTTTTTCTCTTTACATCTTTTTTTTTTTAAGTTTTATCTATTTATTTGACACAGAGAGAGAGAGATCACAAGTAGGCAGAGAGGCAGGCAGAGAGAAAGGGGGAAGCAGGCTCCCTGCTGAGCAGAAAGCCCGATGCGGGGCTTGATCCCAGGACCCTGAGACCATGATCTGAGCCAAAGGCAGAGGCCTTAACCCACTGAGCCACCCAGGCACCCCTAAATAAATAAATCTTAAAAAAAAAAAAGACTCCCAAGTAGAATTGACCCTGAAATCATAACCTGAGCTAAAACCAAGAGTCAGTCACCCAACTGCTGAGCCACCCAGGTTACCTAAGTTTTAACTTTTATAATAAATGTGTATGCATCTTATGATAGCAAATGATAAAATAAGCTAATGCCGATATATGTTTTATGAATACATGATATACTCAACTTTTAATTTTTTTAATACGTCTAAGCTATGTGGTTTGTCTGTGAGTTTTTTCAAATGGGCACAAATCTCCAAAAAGTTTTCCAGTATATTTATTGGGGAAAAAAATCCACGTATAAGTAGACCTGTGCAGCTCAAATCGTGTTGTTCAAGAGTCAATTGTATGTCTTTTATTGATGTATCACATTACTTGAAAATTGTGTAAAAAATTCTTTTTCTAGGGCATCCGAGTGGCTCAGTTGGTTACGCAACTGCCTTCAGGTCAGGTCATGATCCTGGAGTCCCAGGACTGAGTCCCACATCAGGTTCCCTGCTTAGCAG
>CM053606.1:24345496-24378689 GCA_028646535.1 Procyon lotor
GAGGGGCGCCTGGGTGGCTCAGTTGTTAAGCGTCTGCCTTCTGCTTGGGTCTCGATCCCAGGTCCTGGGATCAAGCCCCGCATCGGGTTCCCTGCTCGGTGGGAAGCCTGCTTCTCTCTCTCCCACTCCCCCTGCTTGTGTTCCGTCTCTCACTGTGTCTCTCTGCCAAATAAATAAAGCCTTTTTTAAAAAAATCTTAAAATGAAAATAAAACAAAATAGCATCTATCCATTTCTCTTTCTGTGTGTCTGTTTCTGTCTCTGTCTCTCTCCTTTGCTCTTCTTTCCTTTCTCTCCAACAAAGCATCTTCCTTAGCTCATTCAAAACTCCTGGAAGAGATCCAATGTGATCCAGAGTTAAAAGAAACAGTTGTATCCCTTCATATAATGTGGTTTTGACTATAGACCATAGACAACGATTCAAATACAGTTCCTTCCTCACTCCTTGGCCCCCCGAACGATTATATTAATAGGGCCAGCAGAGGGAGGCTGCATGGTTTCACAAAAGGACTGTGGCAAAATTGGAAGACCAAACAATGAATTAGGATTTACATCCTCAGATGAGGGCAGTAATTTTGTTTTGGAGCCCTCTGAGATGAGAAATGAAGTCAATATACCTCACTCCACAAGAGGATAGCGGGCAGGGACAACATCCAAAACATTGCAACTGAAAAGGACATCAGAGCTCCACTAGTCCACTTGCCCAAGTGTACAGATGAGGAACCTGAGGCCCAGAGAGGGAAAGACATTTGCCTGGGTCCAAGAAAACTACTACAAAGCTTAGACTAGAACCTGGGCATCCCGATTAAAAATTTCAAACCCATTTGTTTGTCAGAGTTGGTTGGAAGGACAGTGTGTTATTTTTCTATGCTGTACTAACAAATTACCACAAACTTGGCAGCTTAAAAGAATGCCTATAATAATATATCAAATTTTCAATGGGTCAGTTCTGGGCACAACATAGATGGGTCCTTTGCTCAGGGTCTCACAGGGGGCAATCAGGGTGTTGGCTAGGCTGCATTCTCATCAGAGGCTCAACTAGGGAGGAGTTTGCTTCTAAGCTCATTCACTTTGCGGGCAGAATTCATTTCGTTATGACTGTAGGACTGAGAAGGCTGGATTTTTGCTGGCTGCTGGTTGGAAGCTGCCTACAGCTCCTTGCCGTACGAGCTTCCCAAAGTGGCTGCTCGCTTCCCCAAGCCTACAAGAATCTATCACCTCAGGGGCACCCAGTCCTTGTGTTAAGGGCCTTTTTCATGCCGAAGTCAGAATAATCTCCCTTTCAATGAACTCAGACTCAACTGATCTGGGACCTTAATTACATCTACAGAATTTCTCACTTTTGCTCTATTAGTTAGCAGCAGCAAGTCACATGTCCCACCCACACGCAGGGGGAGGGGATTTCAGAAAGACATGTACACCAGGGAACAGGAATCAAGGGGATCATGCAAGGGTCTGTCTGCACAGACAGAAATATTTAAATCTACTCAAGTGAAGGAGAGAGGACTCATCAGGTGGATGGAAATATCTACCAAGAATGAGCTCAGTGACCTGGTGGCAAATGAAGCAGGTCTAAAAGCTGCCAGGTACTGCGACAGCTGATTTCTTCTTTAAAAAAAAAGTCTTGGGGCGCCTGGGTGGCTCAGTGGGTTAAAGCCTCTGCCTTTGGCTCAGGTCGTGATCCCAGGGTCCTGGGATTGAGCCCCGCCTCAGGCTCTCTGTTCAGCAAGGAGCTTGCCTCCCTCCCTTTCTCTGCTGGCTTCTCAACCTACTTGTGATCTCACTGTCAAATAAATAAAATCTTAAAAAAAAAAAAAAAAAGTCTTTTGCTTGCTCTCTCTCCCTCTTTCCTCCTGAGGTCGAAGGATCTCTGGTTTCTTCTTCTTGTGGCATAGTTGCTGCATTTTCCTTTTAGTAGACAGACTGTTCACCTCAGCCTCCTCATGCTACCTGCTCTTAAACTCTGGTCTCCCCATGACGTTGACTTTTCATGGTCTACCTAGCTTCTCATGTCTACTCTAGCTTCTGCTGTATCTCTGAGCGTGCATGACATTTCATGCACGATGGCCTCCCCACACCTAATTTTGGTGAATTCTTGAGGGAGGAATCTGATTGTCTAGCTTGGTTCGAACGTCTATTACTGGCCCAAAAGCCATGATCAGGGGAACAAAATGGCCACTTAGGCAGGTGTGGGGTGTGTGTGTGTGAAGGAGCAGGCACTCCAATTCATGTCTTTTATTTAATTCCATTGCACCAAACTGGGCAGCAGCAAATGGAGATGGCTCTTCCTGCCAGAGGTCTCCGCCTGCCCCGGTAGCAGCTCCCCGGTCACTGCAGTATTATATGCAAACTTGACCAAGGTGTGAAGCCGACCTGCCTCATTCCCTGTTGTATGTTCAGTACCTAGAACTATGCCAGGACTTTGAACTTGCTGCTCTCTCTGCCTGGAACTCTCTTCCTCCAAATGTCTGCATAGTTTCCTTCTCCTCTCCCTTTGGGTCACCCTTGCAGTGAGGCCTTCCCTGGCCAACCTATAAAAATCACAAAACTTCTCTACCCTGCCTCCTCCTCCCACATGCACATGTCTTGCTTTTCTCTGCAGCCCTTATCATCATCTGACCACTCTGTCTTATTCACCGATTGAAAGACGTCCTCATATGGGAACTGAGTAGAAGACATTCAAAAGATTTCTATAACTGTGTTGGAGAGTTTAGGAGAAACAACTAATAAAGACACAGAAAACAAATAACAGGAAAAGGGGGGATTATTAATTCCAGGAGAACAAAAATTATACAAGAAAGGAACTATAATCATAGTTCACATTTGGCTCAGTAGTGGAAAGTATTATTGAATATAATGTATCTATTAGGGATTTAACCTAAAATAACAAAACAGCCACAGAAGAAAGTTGGGTCTGGGTTGTATATCAGGATGTCTATTAATTTCAGTCATTCCCTAGACACACCTGCCCTGGGATATCTTTCCACTCTTATGGGGGCAGACTGCTCTTTGGACTTGCCCAGCTGTCATCCTGGGGCTCTCCAAAGCTCTTCTTCTCTTAGATTTCCTTTTTGCCAGATTCCAAGTTTCCCCTTACCCTTTTAAATTTACCTTCTCATTATATCTTTTGGTGGCTTCCTAAGAAAGAGAGCATAGAAAAAAGAAAAAAAAAAAACCTGCGACCTTGGATGCCTAAAAATGTCTTTATTCTCCCTTCACGCTTGTTAAATTGGTTATAGAATTCTAGGTTCAAAGTTATTTTCCCTCAGAAGTTTGGAGGCAATTCTCCCCTGTCTTCTGGCTCCCAGTGCTATCCTAATTCTACACCCTTGAGGTATGTCACTTCTTTTCTCTTCCTAAAAGAAAAAAACAAGACAGCCATTTCCTCTTCTGCATCTGGATATTGTCAGGTGGGAATGTGATGCTTAGAATTGCTTCCATCCTTTTTCAATCATGAGGGGAAGGCCAAAGAAACCACAGACAAGACAATGTGATGCCCCAGTGTCTTTGAAACACTGGGTTAACCATCTCTCGAAAACCAGCCTATCTAAAGACTCCTCAAAATATGGGGTCATAAGCTCACTGTACTTTAGGGACGAAAATGTGGTCTGAGACCACCAGAATCAGCATCCCCTGAGATCTTATTAGAAATGCAGAGTCTTGGGCCTCACTCCTGACCCGCTGAATCAGGATCCGCATTTTAACAAAATCCCCCAAGGACTGGCATGATGTTCAAGTTGGAGAAGCACTGCTTTTAGCCGTAGTTAGCTATCTCCCTTCTTATTTACAGCCCAAATCGTTCCAACTGATAGACTGGGTAGAGCCGACAACCTTGAAGCCACAAGTCACACCCCTTGGCTCACTTTGATTCCAGCAACAGTTTCCAAAGTAAGAAGAATTCTGAAATGTCCCTGCCCCTGAGATTCTCGTCCTTGGGCTATTCCTCCAAATACTAATATAGTTACTGCTACAAGGGACTTTGCAGCTGGGATTAAGGCTACTCATCAGTTGGCCTTAAAACAGAGACATTATCCTGGCATATCCAATGGGGCCTAATGTATCACAGGAGCTCTTACAAGTAGAGGAAGAAGTCAACGAGATTCAGTGTGTGAGGGCTGAGCCTGACGTTGCTGGCTTTGAAAATGGAAGAAGGCAGCCACAAATCAGGAAATGCAGGCAGCCTCTTGGAGGTGAGAAAGACCCCCGCACCTGACAGCCAGCAAGGAAGTGGGAACTTCAGTTCTACAATTCCATAGAACTGACGCTCCGTGCCAACCATCTGGGATGCGGATCCATTCCTAAAGCCTCCACAAAGGAGCAGAGTCCTGCCAACACTTTGATTTTGGTCTTGTGAGACTAAGCAGAAAACCAGCTGAGCCACACTGTGCCTGGACTTCTGACTTCCAGAAATTGTGAGATAGTACACTTTCCTGCTGTTTTAAGCTGCTAAGTCTGTAGTCGTTTTTTCTGGACGGTGCAGTTAGGGGGGACAGTTCTGCTAAGCCCAGACTTACCTCTCCCTGACAGCATCCCACTTCAAACCTACGATGTGTCTGTCTGTCTTTATGCCTGCCCCAGGACCTTCTCTGGCATCATGGCAGCCTACTTGGCACAAAGGAGACCAGAGGGGTGAGGAAGTTAACAGCCCTAAGGAAAACACTCAACCTGTGGATGATGGGGGCCAGTAGATAATTGCTTTAGCTGTAACCTTTTAATTCTGGGAGGCATTTGTACACTTCTTAGAGGGCAGAATCAAATCTCCATTAGCTATAGCAGCAACCTCCGTAATGTACCCTTCCCCTCATTTGCCTCTTCTTTCTTTTTTGTCCTATTCTCCTCGATTCCTTGCTCTTGCTTCCTATGGTTACCTTCCAAATGCCTGCCCTGTTCCTAAGTCCCTTAGGAAGGGGACTTAGGAATCAATCTCTAATTGAGAGTATGTGATCTCACATTCTCAATCTCTGCTTGAGACTCACAGGCAACCAGTAAAGTCGACTCCATGAATCCATCTTGCACAGAATGAAATTTACTGGAATTTACTAAGTTAATTTACTAAGTTAATTTACTGGAAGATTATTTCAGTGTTTCACACTGAAACCAGGCCTCAAGGAAACTGTTCATTGTTTCTTCCCTAATGGTATTACTTTTAGAGAGAAAGACGGAAGCTACTCTCAACAACAGAGAGAAAAGTCCTGGAGAAAGATTGTAATTGATGACCCTTGGGTTGGTGTCCGTGATCGGTACAGTGGGAAACAGGGCACTCTCACTGGTTCCTTGTGGGTCAGGGTTCTAGCCCTGGATCAAACCATACGGCTGGGCTGGGCGGTAGTGTCAGGGCCTCCAGGCGTGGCCAGTGGAAGCCCCCATTACATTGCAGGGCATTCCCAGAAACAGGGGAATGACTGAGAGATGGGGAAAGCTCCCCTCATTTTCTAAAACCGTTACCACCCACTCTCACTTCTCTTACTGATGTGGGAAACAAAGGCAGAAGGAAATGTAGATAAAATTAAATGTCCTTATAACCTGCAGCCCATTGGCAAATAACCTGAAATAGGCAGATTATAACATTCCTCCAGGATCCTGCAAGTGTCCTCAAGCATATGAAAGTCCTTTTGGAACTTCCCTTAGCTTCACTTCCCCAACCCCCAGGTATATAATCACTGCCCCTCACAATCCCTGGGGCAGCAGGGAGCAGCTCTTTCTGCCCATGGTCCTGTCCCTGTGCTTTAATAAAACCACCATTTTGCACCAAAGACACGTCAAGAATTCTTTCTTGGCCGTTTGGCTCTGCATCCCATCAACACACAACAACATCCCCAAAAAAACTCCCCTAAAACCAAAAACTACATCATTGCTTCCTCCTTCCTGATTCTCCTCAGCTTCCCTCACTTTCTCTCCTTTCTCTGCCCAATGCATAAATGCTGGTGTTCCTGAAAGTTCCATCCTTATTCTTTTTCTCTTCCCATTCTTCCTCATTTCCAACATTTAATTCTCTCCAAACATTTAATCTAATCTAGTCATGGTAGTTCCATCCCTCTTGGCAACAATTCATTTGGGATAAACAGGACTTAATCAGATCAAACTGGTAATATTTAAGGAGAAGCTTGCTTAGGACTTCTAGGAAATCTACTGTTGCCTGTTGGATGGGAAAGGGGAGCATGCTGCCTCAGTCGCCCCCGCAGCCATTCTGCGACATGAGGGGAGCCAGGTTCGGTATGAAGTCAATGGTGGGCACTCAGAGCAGTGAGATGGAAGTGTCTCAGGTTCCTAATGACATCATTGAACCCCTCGCTCATTGAATCTACTCACTCTGCCCTACCATTGGATTTCCTGTGTTGTGATACATTTCCATATTGCATAAGCCAGTTTGAATCAGGTGTCTGCTGCCTGGTGATGAAGGCATCCTACTTAATTCACACTTACTACTATGAATTCTCTCAAAGTCGCTTTCCTGGGCTCCAGACCTACCCACATTTCCCAACTTTGCTCCTCCTCTTCCCGGTTTTCCTACAATTCTTTCACATAAGAAAGAAGAAACAGGTGCCTACTATTATGCCAAGCTCTGTTGTAGACACTGCAGCTAGAGCAGTTCCTGAAACAAGATTGCTGTCCTCATGGACCAGTGAAAAGGCAGACAAACAAATTTCTTTCCTGAATAAATGAAATAACCAATAATGCAGAGTAGGGACTCAGTGTCCAGTGAAAAAGTTACCATTGCCTATAGACTAGCAGACCAGAGGCTGGTGCTCAGGCAGCAGGCAGCTCTGGGACCTGAGTGTCAGACCCTGCTCTTGCAGCGCCGCCCCCCCCCCCCCCCCCACATCTAGAAGGGTAAAATAACGACCCAGGGCCTGCCCCCCAGAGCCGAGTCCAGAAAGAATGCGAACATGGACTGAGTGCTAATTTTGTCAGGCCTTGTATAAAGGGCCTTTGGGTAACTCTCTCACGTAGTCCTCACCCATTCTAGGGGTTCGCCCGAGGACAAACGGCTCTGGACGACAGGCCTGAGACCCAGCGGTCTGGCCAGAGACAACAGCTCCCTCCAGCCAGTCCCGACCCTCGGGTTCAGGCCGGGTCCGTGTGACTTAGTGCAAGTCACCGTCTCCCTCGACTTTCCACGCTCTAGCCCGTGTCTGAAATGTCTGACCCCTGGGTTTCCCTGGCGCCGCAAGCCTCAGAGGGTGCCTGGGGTGTGAGACGGGGTCCGAGGGATGGTGGCCGAATGCAAAGAAGGGAGGTCCCTGAGATCAGCACGGAGGCTGTCAGTGAAGTCAGCGAAGAGGGATGAGCGCGTAAGGAGATCCCCGGAGAGAGAGACGGACACTCGCATTCTTCCCCACCTCTGCTCCCAGGCCCTCCGGCGCCGCCGCCGCGACCTTCTCCTGGGCTCCGGAAGGAGGGCATTCCCTTTCCCCCACTGGGTGCCTCTACGCCACTGGCCCGGGCCGAAAGGCGACAAGTGCTCCGCGAGCCGCGCAGCTTGACCAGGCCCCTGCTCCTTCGGCCCCGGGAACTCGCAGCTCTGCTACTCCTCGCCTCTCCTCTCGTCCACTCCCCCCTCAGCTCCTGACCACTTGGTCTGCGCCATCTGCATTTGCTGTGTGCCGGGCCCGCCCGCACTGCGGGGGAGAGGCGGGGAGCCGCCCACGCCGCGCTCGGCGCTCCGCGCTCGGCGTCGCCGTCTCCCTGGGACGCGCGCGGGCGGCGCGGCGCGCGGGAGCCGGGCGGGCAGCCATGGCGCGGCGCGCGGGGAGGTAGCCCGGCGGGCCGCGGGGAGCGCAGGGGCCGCCATGGCCCGGCGGCGGCGCCGTGCCTGCATCGCGCTGTTCCTGGTGCTGCTCTTCGCTTTCGGCACCCTCATGGGCCTGCGCACGCTCAAGGCTCCGGACGGACTCCCGGCGCTGGGCCCCGGCCTGGAGCTGGCGCCCTTTGAGCGACGCCCGGAGGGAGCCCCCGCGCCCGCCGCCCGGGCCCCGGCCGCCCCCGCCGCGCCGCCCCCGCCGCCGCCGCCGCCCCGCACCGCTGGCCCGGGCAGTCCCCCGGGCCCGGCCCCCGCGGAGGCCGAGCCCGCCCCCGGGCAGAGTCTGCGCGTCTACTCGGACCTACACGCCTTCTACTACTCGTGGTACGGGAGCCCGCGGCGCGAGGGCCACTACATTCACTGGGACCACGTCATGGTGCCACACTGGGACCCCAAGATCTCGGCCAGCTATCCCCGCGGCCGCCATAGTCCTCCCGACGACTTGGGCTCCAGCTTCTACCCGGAGCTGGGGCCCTACAGCTCCCGGGACCCCGAGGTGCTGCGGGAGCACATGACCCAGCTCAAGGAAGCCGCCATCGGTGAGTTCCCCCCAACCCCGGGCCGGCCCTGTTCCCCAGCCTCACCCTTCCTCAGTTTCCACACCCCAACTTCCGCTGGTCCTGTCACCGGGCCTCTGGTCCCACTCACCCTTCCGCTTGGCTTCTTACTCTCTCCCTTCTATTTTCATTCAGCGCTCACCACGCGGCGCCCCCCCCCCCCTTTAGTATTAAGACTCCTCCATCTCTGCCATCTGATCCCTCACAGCAGGGCCCTTTCATAGGGCGGAGCTGCCGGGAGGGCCAGTGGTAGAAAGCATTTGCTCCCAGCTGTCCCAAGTAGGGACAGCAAGGAGAGGGAGAAAGTCTTCATGTCTCTTGGACTTCTAGGCTTGGGTAAGTGAGGACTGGGCACCCTGGCTCTGTAGGAGTGGGGTTCAGAGGAGCCACACCTGGGATGGCCAATGCTTTCACACCAGATATAGGATAGGGCAGCAACCCTTCCAGTTTTTGCCAGCTGCAGAAACCAAGTTTGCCCATGTTACATGATGGACCCGGCTGTTTGGGGGGGGGGGAGGGCAGGAGCTTTTCTTTAAGTACTCTGCTTGCAAAGAGGTCCCTGGGAGCCTCTTTTGTAGGCAGGTTTGGGTGGGGAGGCTCACTTCCTTCAGATTGTGTCACTCAATTCTCCTGGATTTTAGAACACATTTCAATTTATGTGTTAGTGAATTAGAGTTGGTTAGTGAATTGCTGGGGGGGGGGTTGAATGACAGAGACAATGGTGGGAGGTATTCACAGATACATAACATAGAGACTGTTCCTCAGGATTTTACAGTCTGAAGAGGCAGTTGAGACAAATGTTATTTCCCTCACAAAGCATAAGATGACCTCTGCGTGGGGCTCTTCACCCTGCAGGACCTTAGAGGTGCCCCTCTTCTCCAGAGAGAGGACTGTGGCTTCCAGATGGGTGTGGCATTATCCACTCATTTCCTTTTGTTCTACGGCTTGCGGATGCAAGCGGAAGCCAGAGTCCTCCTGGCTTTTCTCAAGCTCCTTCCCCGCCTGGTGCGCAAAGGTTCCCGTTGGCGCTGCGCTTCAGCACCGTGGGCGTGGACAGCTCCGGAGGCTAGGCTCTGGGATCTGAGCTGCAGGAAGTGAAGCTGGCAGGAGCCTCGATCAAGGGTTCATTCAGAAACCATTTTGCAGTTGGAGACGGTCGGGAGGAAACGGACCTCTGTTGCGGGGGTACCATGTGTCTCTGAAATAGCTTCTGTGTTGTGTCTCAGGCGTCCTGGTCCTGTCCTGGTACCCACCTGGCATGGCTGATGATAACGGGGAACCCTCAGATGACCTGGTACCTGCCATTCTCGACACCGCCCATCAGTACAACATCCAGGTGAGCGCCCAAGAAGACATCAGGTGCTCTTTGGCCCATTCTGGAGATTTCCCCTTCTCTGCCCACAGGGTTAGTTTTTGGCTTTAGCCCACATGTGGCATATACACAGCAAGTGTGGTGTTGGTGGGGTTCTAATAAATTCTGTCACTCTTATTTTCTTGAATTGTGAGAGGAAAAATTGGGAAAACGAAATATAGGAGAAATGTTAGACTGAATATCACTGTGATAGAGGTTAGGTTGGAGACCCTGACTCTGGGTAGAGGGCAGGCAAGGGCCAAACGGGCCCAGAAACTGAACGTCTCAGAACCCTAGCGGGAGGCAGTGCTGGCCCTCAAGGAGGGGAGTACAGGCAGACAGGTGCATTTTCAAGAGGAATGATGGGGCGGAGCTAAGCATGTCCAGTTACTTTCCCCAAATGGACCAAATAAGTCATTCCCCTCTCCTGGGGTGAAGGAAGAGAACCAGCAGAGGGGAGCCCCATCCCTGTTTGAGCCCATCACTGACATGTAACACATCAGAGCGCCTTCGCGACAGCTTCAGCAAACTTCTCTCCATGGTTTCAGACAGCTAGTGCCAATCACGTGGAGCTGGCACATAAGCTTAAACCAATTAGCCATCCAGTGACATCTCAGAATGATTCTCAGATGCCCCCGTGGGAGGTGGCCAGGCTTCTTGCCTCTCTTTTTCTGACCCTCAGGGAAGTGGATGCTTTTATCTCTGTCATGCCCACTGTTGCCAGGCCTCCTCCTCCAAGCCCCAGTGGAGCATGAGCCTATGGGTTGTGGCCCCTGGGCAGATACTCACCTGACCAGTACCTCCCCTGTCTGTGGCAGGTGGCCTTCCATATCCAACCCTACAAGGGCCGGGATGACATCACTCTGCATGACAACATCAAGTACATCATTGACACGTAAGGCTGCTGTGGGGCCTGGATCTGGATGGGGATCAAAAGGGGGGCGGGGATAGATTTAGAGGGGTAGGTCGGGAGACACCAGGACAGAATGCCTGTGTCCTCAGCAGCTCCTTCCCAGTAGTACAGTACTAGGCTTTGAGTTGGCAACCTGGGTTTGAATTGCAGTTCTGCAGCCTCCGATCTGATGTGATGCGAGCCTCTTAACCTTTGAGTCTCGTGAGAGTTACAGGAGTTAAAATAAGTCAAAGTGGCTTGTACAGTGCTTGCAGGTTTCATCCATTCATTCAAAAAATATTTTGAGTGCCTTCAGGTGTCCGGGCTCTGTCCTGAGCCCTGGTTGATTGGTCATGGGTAGGCCTAGTGAAGGTGACATTCTAGTGTATCTCTGCAGCGAGGCGGCAGACGGCAGTTACACATGAAAAATCCTAGTGACCCGTGCTGTAGGAAGGTGATAATAAAGAGTAGAGCAGGGTGTTGTGTTAGAACACGCCTGAGAACGGGTGCTAGACTTTAGAACGGCTGGTCAAGGGAGGCTGAGGAGAGGAACGGTGCACTAACACCTGAAGAAGTCAGCTCTGCAAAGATCTGGGGCAGGCAGAAAATTCCCGCTGGCTGTCAGATAGATGCAAAGGCCCTACGATGGGACAAGCTTGACAGCAGAATAAAAGGCCGTGTAGCTGGTGTGTGGCGATGGGGTAATAGCTGGGCTGGAGGTAGGCAGGGCCAGATCAAGTGGGAGGGGCCTTGCATGTCTCCCTCAAGAGCGGTCAGATCTGGTTCATGCCTTAGAAAGAGAGTAGATTATAGGGAGCCAGAAGTGGGAGGCTGGAGACCAGTTGGCTGGCTGCTGCTGCAATCCCAGTGGGACATTGGCGTGGTGTGGGACAAGGAAGTGAGGCTTCAATGGAGGGAGGTTGAGGGTGGGGACTAGGTTCTTGCTCAGAGGCATGAAGAGAGCAAGCACAAGGATGGGCTGGATCCCAAATCACACTTGGGCATCAGGGAAGACCTGATCCTGGCTCGCCCTGCAGCTGAGCTGGCTGCCCCCCTCCTGGGCCACCAGCTCAGGTTCTTCTCCCTCCCGCTCCCCAGGTACGGCTCCCACGGTGCGTTTTACCGCTATAAGAACAGCATGGGTAAGAGCCTCCCACTCTTTTATATCTACGACTCCTACCTGACATCCCCTGAGGCCTGGGCCCACCTCCTGACACCCAATGGGCCCCACTCGATCCGCAACACCCCCTACGACGGGGTCTTCATCGCGCTGCTGGTAGAAGAGGGCCACACGCACGACATCCTGGCTGCCGGGTTTGACGGCATGTACACCTACTTTGCCTCCAACGGTTTCTCCTTTGGCTCCTCCCATCAGAACTGGAAGGCTGTGAAGAGCTTTTGTGATGCCAACAACCTCATGTTCATCCCCAGTGTGGGGCCTGGCTACATTGACACCAGCATCCGGCCCTGGAACAACCACAACACTCGGAACAGGGTCAATGGCAAGTACTACGAGACGGCCCTGCAGGCAGCCCTGACCGTGAGACCCGAGATCGTCTCCATCACGTCTTTCAATGAGTGGCATGAGGGCACCCAGATCGAGAAGGCCATCCCCAAGAAGACGCCAACACGTCTGTACCTGGACTACCTGCCTCACCAGCCCAGCCTGTACCTGGAGCTGACTCGCCGCTGGGCAGAGCACTTCATCAAAGAGAAGGAGCAGTGGCTGATGTGAGGAGCCTGGCCACGAGGTGCCGATGTCCTGGCCTCCCTGGGAGGTGTCACCGTGTGGGGCTCAGCTGAGGTTGGAGGCACTCGCTGGTCTCCCAGTCAGCAGCGGGGCGCCTCTGGGTGGGCCATCGAGCCTGGGCCCGTGGGGACCAGAGCTTCTTCCTCAGGCATTTGGCGCTGGGGTGCTCTGCAGAGGCGGGAAGTGAGGCAGGGCTCCTGAGAGGGACCCAGAGAGGCTGGCAGGTGACTGGACAGCCCAGGGCCACTCCACAACCTGGCGAAACACTTTAGAATAATCCTTTTGAGCTTGGAACTCAGCGGGTTGGCATAGCAGTCCCCAGGTCACTGCTGTTAGGAGGGGTCAGGACTCTGGGCGAGCAGGTGCCCTGCTCCCTCTTCAGCCTTCTTCCCACAGCATCTGTCTTCTCCAAGTGAGGGAACAGTATCTGAGACTTCCCCAAAGGGAAATTCTAGGTTTAAGGCCTTCCCGGTAGACTTCTGAACACAACAATCAGGAAATAACCCTGAGCATTTGAACACTCATTCAACACATACTAACAGAGCACCTACTATGTGCTAGGCACCGGGGAGAGACTCCACACGGGAAGGTTCCTTTCTTCCAGCTTACAGGATCCAGCTTTCCTTATTTGGTGTGGCCTTGTAGCTAGTGCCTGAGCAGTTTTTCCTTTTTTGCCCTTTTCTCCAGTGTTGGGAGTTCAGTTTTTTCTTCCTCTAAGAAGATACCTCTGCGCCCCAGAGCCCACATTTCCCCAGATGACCATCTGACTCCAGGGAGAGGACCAGGACATCCTCCCTCCCTCTAGCTGCCTAAGCCGAATGAGGCCCACTCAGTAGGGCCATTTCCAGTGCTACCGTGATTTGTAGTAATTAAATATGACATGGTCTTCTCAAGTAAGCATTCCTTTTGCTCTCTTCAAGCCTTCCTGAACTCTGAGCCCTCCCTCAAATGCTGTGACAAATGGACACGTGAGATGGGCTGGCCAGCATCAGCATAACGAAGAGTGAGTTTGCTTAAGAAACCAGGAGTGTAAAGAAGATTTTTACAGGGGACATTCAACAGTGCTTATTTACAAATAAAGGAATATACTCATTGTGGGGGCCCTCAGAGCAGGTCCTGGAGCACCTTGCCAAGATTTAGGAGCTACTTGGGAATGTGAGCATTACTTTATAGGCTCAAGCCTGAATCCCTGTTGTGGGACCGGGGTGCAAGGCAGGAGGGGAGGAAGCGGGGCCTACAGATTACCACGGGGCCCCCAGCTCCTGTGAGGCACTGGATGCTACAACGGAGAGGGCAGACTGGGACAGGAGCACAGTGCTGGACGGTGCCCTGCAGTACTTTACAGAAGCGAGAAACACTGAGGCTTCATTTCACTCACACACACACACACAGTTTGAAAAATACTGAAAGTATGGCAAGCTCAGGGCCAGGAGCAGTAATACTCATTCGTTGCAGTCTGATCAGTTCTTTCAAAGGCTAATCTGTAGTGAGAGCCATAAACACGTTCATACACTTTGACCCTGTAATCCTATCCCTGAGGAAATAATTCAAAAAAAAAAGAAAAAAAGAACTATTTACAAAACATTTTCTATTAAAGAAAAACAAAGTTCAAATAGCCAAGAATAATTCTGTTTAACACTTGGTATGCGTATGAATAAAGGCTCTGAGTACATACCGGATTCAAATAAAGGCATTACAGACATAACTCGTTATAATTTATTTTACCAATAAATAAGAAAAAAAGCCATTGAATGTAAAGAGTAGTGGAGATTTGTCTTCCAGTATTTTCCTTGACCGGGCCTTCCCATCCCCGCCCCTTGCCAACTGAGCTCACTTCCCACCACTAGCCCAGAACGATGACTTCCTCCGCCAGGCCTCTCCGGTTCAGAGAAAACAGTGTCAGGCCTGTGGCTCAACATCTTTATCCTAGTCTGCGTCCAGCTTCAGGTGTCTAAATACAGGCCTTTGGTCACTGGAGACTTTCATTAAACAGCACCAGCTGGTGCTCTGGCTGATCTGGACCTTACTACCTGCCCGAGAGGGGGCTCTGACTGGATTCCAAATCTGTTCCTCAAATTATTTCTCAAAAAAGATTTTTTTAAAAAGAAACTCATCACAACAAGGCCATCCTAGGAATGTTCTCAAAGTCTCTAAGTCAGCTTTTGGCTGACACGTGAACTTACAGATAATAAAGGTGACCTGCCCCACCAGGTGTAGAATGAAACCAGCAGCTTCTGGGGCTTGGTCTGCAGGGCTCACAAAGACACAGTGCCTTCAAGAGTCAGACGAGGGGCGCCGCAGCCCCCATGGCCTCTGTCAATGAGGCCGTGCCGGTCCCCAGTGGATAGACACATAGTGTCCAGCCCCAGTCCTCGGGCCCTCCCCGAAGACGCACACGCAGGATCAGTGTGAGGGGAGGAGCCCGTACTTCTGCTGGAGGATGGCTGTAGTCCTCTCCAGGGCACTGAGGAAGGAAAATGGAAGGCAGTTAAAGTTTGACTTCTCAAAGCCCTGAGCCCACCAGAGTCTGGTGATCCATGACCTCTAAACCCTCGGGTCTTAACTATGCTCTCTTCACCAAACCCGTGAGGAATCCTTTGAATCATCAAAAAGCCAGCAAACAACAGCAAACTCAATCCATCCACCACTTCTCCAAACCTGCCCACCCCACGCAGGGCTAGACAGGATTGCCAATCCTTATTCTAGGACTAGATAGGAGTGCCAATCCTTATTCTGTTAAGGCCTTTTTTTTTTCTTTTTACACCGTCCAACCTTCCTCAACTCTATCCCCGTGCATGGCAGAGACTCACCAGCCTGGACGAATGATGCCAAACTTTCCAGGGACAGACAAATCAACCACAGTTGAGCCCAGGCGATACTCGGGGCTCTGGCCGTCTCCAATCGGTCCCCCATCAATGACCAGGGACAACTGAGGCCAGAGGTCCTGGAACTCCTGAGAAGAGGGAGAGGAAGAGCATGGACACCACCCCTGGCATCCACAATGATGTCACCCTGCATGCAGCGTGCACAAGGAGACGAAGCCCGCACACGTCTAAAACAGGAGACATCTTCCTCTAAGCAGGGGAAGGAATCTCCTTCAGTTAAGGCCAGTCAGCACCTAGGACATGGCTTCCTGTGAGGTTTGGAGCCGCCCCAGGTTAGCATTTCAGGGAACACCTACCTAGAGCTTAAAAAAAATCTTGCTGTGCCAAGAGCAGACTGCACACAGGGCTTCTGTTAGGGACATATAGGTCCAATGACTGGAGTTCGAGGTGGATGTCCAAAGATATAGGCTTTGACCCTGAGCTTTTGCCCAAATTTCTGAGTCACTGCATGCAAGTTACTTCATCCAGCGCACCTCCTGGCTCTCAGGAGAACTCTGGGTAAGGGTAGGGAGAGGAAGGCAGAGTAGATTCTGCACATGCGCACCACCAGCTCTCAATTCTTGGGCTACAGGAAGGATATCCCTTCCGAAATCCGTGGCCTGAACTGTTAACCAGGTTAGAGCATCACCCACTTTCTCCGCCGCCACCACTCACGAAAACCCTGCACTGGTGGCTAGACCTGGGCATTTGGGATGGAGGAGCATAACCACCAGCTACTGCACTGGACGGGTCAACTGTTTGCTGACAATACCCCCACCTCCATCCCCACTGCCTCGGGCATAGCCACCAGGTAAAGCCTGCAGTCCCAGAATAAGAAAGGATGCTGGGCTGTCTCTAAGGCCCCTGAAGCCACTCTCTAGGTCCGGGCATGGAAAACCCCATCACTGTGCTGTGTTTTACATTTAAGTTGAGGAAGAAGAAAAACGTGTGGTAAGTGACTTTTTTTTTTTCCTTCAGATTTTATTTATCTGAGAGAGAGAGCTCACATGCACACAAGCAGGGGCAGTGGCAGGCAGAAGGAGAGGGAGAAGGAGGCTCCCCACTAACCAGGGAGCCTGACACAGGGGTCCATCCCAGGCCCCAGGGATCAGAACCTCAGCCAAAGACAGACGCTTAACTGACTGAGCCACCCAGGCACCCTTGTAACTGACATTTATTTGTGTTGTCATTTGTTCCAAGCTACGCAGTCAAGACAGAATTAGGATGATTCTTTGACCTCGCTAGGGGCCAGGGAAGAGAACAGTCAGGAGTCTCTGGGCCAAGTGATTTAACTTTTTAGAGCCTTAGCCTTCTTTACAGCACTGTTGTAAAGACCTACTGCCTGACTATGCTTTCCACCAGCTACCACCACAAAAAGGAGGAAGGAATTACATTTACCATGACCTTTCCTATTATTAAAAAGACAACAAGAAGAAAACAACAATTCTTCCCCTCACCGCTCAAGCTTTTCAATTAAACCTTTCCAAGATTCTTTAATTTGTATCCCCACCACCACCCTACCCCACCCCTGCCAACCAGACAGACCTCCCACCATCAGACCTCCTGCAAGGAAGGAGGCTGATGAACCATCAACCCTACTGATTCGGAGGAAACTGTCTGGCCTGGTGACGTTTCTGAGGGGAGAAGTAGGTAACTTACCTCGACATTCAGAGAACTGGCCTGGGAGCTCAGATTGGCACTAGTGAGAGCGAGTGGTCCTCCGAACACCTGGACCAAATCCTGTATGAAGGCATGGTCAGGAATTCGGATGCCTACAAGCTATGAGGCAAGGGAAAAGAGGATAGTCAGAAAGACTGCAAGGGGTGGGGAATAGCTCTCGCCTGGATTCTAATGAAAGCCAGATGGCAGGAGTCTGGGGACACAAGAGAAAACTCTTGACTCACAGGAGTAAAGGGGTTCAGGTCATTATTGAGCTCCTCCGAGCGTTCCAACACTAGGGTCACTGGTCCTGGTAGTAAGTCTTTCAGGAGTCCCTCGGGTACTCTCACATGGCAGTACCTGAAAAACAGAAATGGCACGAGTCCACCCAAAAATGAAGGGTCTCTGCTGGTCCTATTCTAGACGGCAGGCAGATTGAGAAAAGGGGAACCTGGGGACTACAATGGGATCTGTCTTCCCTTTTTACCTAAGAGTCTGAGAAGGCAGGGCTCCAGAGGCACACCCTCGGCTTGGAACCCACATGCCTCTGGTCTCCGGGACTACAATAGTTAGACCGTTATCACGCTCCGTGTTTCATTTTCTTCCAGGGCATCCCCTACTGAAGTCAGCCATCGCGTTAGTTTCCTTTGTTGCCGTTTTTAAACCGTGGGAGTCCCGACCCCTCCCCTCATCATCACAAAAACGCCAGGACAGCGACCCTTCCGGCCTCATTCATCGCTGCGCCCCAGCATCTCGTTCAGGGACTGGAAGACGTTAAGTGCTCGATACACATTTCCAGTTCCGGATTCCTGGGTGAGCCTGGACAAGCCCCTCCCGCTCTCTGCGCCTCAGTCTCCCAAGCCTGTCACCGGAAGCCCCTCCCGCGGTGCCGCCCCCAGCGGGGCCGGGTCGGGGCGGCCTCACCTGTAGACGTCGGCCACGCGGCCCAGGCAGACGGCCAGCGGCTTGGCCTCGCTGCGGCCCTTGAGGCGGTACACAGCGCCGAGTGCCGCTGAGCAGCTCGCCGAACAGGCCAGGCCGTACAGCGTGTCGGTGGGGACGGCCACCACGGCGCCGGCGCGCAGCTCGGCCACGGCGGCCCGCAGCGCCTCGGTCCAGCCGGCGCGCTCCGGGCTTGCGGCCCGCACGGCCCCGCTCCCCGGGAGCCGCAACAGCCGGGCCCCCGGCACCGCCGGAGCGGGGCTCGGCGGGCGGAGGAGGCGGCCCCTCCGGGCGGAGCCCGCCGACCCCTCGCTTAACCCCACGCTGGCAGCCACCGCGGCCCTCAGCCCCCTGCACGGACGCGCCGGAGACATCCGCCCGGGCCCGCTTCCGGGAGGAAGTGACGCGCGCATTCAGCTTCCGGCCGGGGACGCTCGGCCCCACCTCCGCGCCGGGCAACTTAAAGGGACCGCGACCCCCAGGAGGATTGAAGGAGACCGGTGGGGACGGGGCGGGGCACAGCTTTGCGGAGCCCTAGCGCAGCGCTGGGGAGGGGGGCGGCCGAAAGGGGGGCGGTGGTCGGGCCGCGCAGGCGGAGATGGAATGGGGCCCGGGCTCAGACTGGTCACGGGGGTGAGAGGGGGCCCGTCGGGGCGGGGGGAAAGGGCTCCGACCCCGCGCGAGCGCCGGCCCTGACCGTGTATCTGTCGCTCTCTCCCGGGCAGGGAGGCTGCCGGCGTGGACCGTGGGAAGGCGGGGCTGGGGATCGGCGGGAGGCCACCCCCGCAGCCGCCCCGGGATGAGCGCGCCCAGCAGCTGCTGGACGCGGTGGAGCAGCGGCAGCGGCAGCTCCTGGACACCATCGCCGCCTGCGAGGAGATGCTGCGGCAGCTGGGCCGCCGGCGCCCGGAGCCGGCTGGTGGTGGGGTCAGTGGCCACCCCGGGCTGGGCCTGGGAGGTGGGGACTGCCCCGTGGCTGGACTTGCTAAGCCCTAGCTTCCCCTGGAGGGTGGAAGAGTGTCCCCACCGCCTTAACCTCGAACCTCCTTTCATCTGGGCGAGAGGCTTTGAAAAAGTTAAGTGCTATCCAAATGCCAAGTGGCCATATCCTTGCAGGGCCTAATCCAAGGCCTTTCCTCCCAGCCTCACTTTTCCTTTCTGTTCCAACCAGAACGTCTCAGCCAAACCCGGAGCACCTCCCCAGCCAGCTGTCTCCGCCAGAGGTGGCTTTCCAAAGGATGCTGGCGATGGAGCTGCGGAGCCCTGAGCATCCCTGATGGGCGCCCTGACTTCTCTCCCTCCCGGGGCTGGTGGCTGGACTCTGAACAACTCCCTTCAAATAAAGGGGCCAGTCTTCACTGGCAGTGGCTGGTACTTGGCTCTCAGCCTGGGGTGGCAGCTCTGCTAGCAGCTGGATTCACTCCCACTTCATCCTGGCTGAAGGCAGTGCTGAGCTTTGAAATGTAGCCAACGAATACCCAGTCTGATTACCCGGATTTGGGCAGACCAGCAGTGCTCTCCAGAGTGGTCTGGCCTGTTTTGGGGGACCCAGGTGGTGTTAAATGTCCATTTCATGCTTTGGGGGCTCCTAGCCCCACAAAACACTTTTAGCAGAGCCTTGATTAAAAGGAAACCTGCAGACTCTCCTGGTGACCGACCTTTCCTTTCTGTCCCCTAAGACACAGCTGGGGAGGGGAAGCGGGGTAAGCAGGGGAAAATCATCAACCATGGGTAGGTTTGGGAAGAAATGCCACAGATACTACCAGATTTAAATAAGCATTTAATTAGGATTTCATTAGTATTTAATATTGCTTTTTCAATTCCAAAAAGTTAAATTTTCACTTCTTAGCAGATATTTTAAAGTACAATATTAAGTTTATACAAAATGAGCAATTAAGCAAACACCATTATTTCACATTCTTCAAAAATACAAATTCATATTTACTCTTTTTTGGGTTTGGAGGTTTCTTCCTTTGGAAGTACTGAACCTGTAACGTTTTCATATCGCTCAGTGGAAGTCCGTTGTTCCCATGTTTCACACTTCAAAAAATTTGATAGGCTTTCACATAATCCAAATAAAACCATTTTGAGATTTAAAAAACTGTCACCAAGACCTCCAGCCAAAGACTACTAGTGTGTGTCAAAAAAGAAGGCTCTCTGTGGATCTTGCCTTCCCTGGCCAGAAGATGTGAGCCAGAGATTCAGCAAAAACCTATTTCCAGCCACCTTCCCCAAAAAGGGACTAGGAGGAGTTGACAGGGAAAGGTAACAGCCACCTTGAACTCTGACCCCGCACCCCACATTCTCCAAAACACAACAAAGGATGTAGACTGTTGAATCAAAGGCGCCCCGGGAAGGCCTAAGGACGTGGGAGAAGGGCAAGAGAGGCCTCTGACTTGGCACCACTATGAGGATAACAAGGATATTGCAAAAAACACCCCTGGGTTTTGGTGAAAAAAGGTTTTATGAAAAATTTTCCCATAAGAAAAAGAGTAGAAACTGCATTGAGCTGAGAAAGTGACACTACATTATCACCCAATTTTTGGCCCAGCAGGCACACCACCAAAAGGGCAGTGTGTAGTTTTAAACCTTGCTTCCAGTAGAAAAAGCTTGTACTATGTACACATTGACATAAGATCCAGTTTAATTTGCATTTTTTAGTGCAGACTGAGAAGCCCTCTGGAACAGGAGTAACAGTGAGAAATGCCCAAACAGTGATCATCAGCTTCCCCAAGGGGCATGAGAGGAAACATGGGACCCTCTCCCTGTCCCCCAAAAATATGCAAGAGGAAACAGGCTAAACTGACTACCAACCAGAAATATGCAAAATTCCATTTTGTTGCCCCCCCTCCAATATTAGGGAATGGACAATTTCCCATCTATGTCACAGCAGGACCATTTGCATACTGATCTGTGGAAATCCTTCTGCTTTGGCTGAAAAGTGTTATTTCAAAACTTCTCTATTCTACAGTAGCCTGAGAATTGAAGATAAAATGGGGGACTCCCCCCTCCTCCCCGAGACAAAAGGGGAATATGGGGGAAGGAAGAAAGTCGATAAAGCAGATTTTTAACAGCTTTGTTTACTGGATTTAATGAAGGCTGGAGACCTTTTTTTCTTAAAGAACCAATGCAGGCGGTGAGGGGAGCAGTAGGGAAATGGCTCATGTTGCCCGCTCCCCCACTACCAGCACAACCTCCTAAACAATTTCTGATTGGTGGTGGAGGAAAATGTAAACTCTAGCAATACTGTTGCAGTTCCACAAATCAATGGTTTCTTTCAGTGACTCTGGAGAAGTCTTTAAGATTAAGGACAATGAACGTGATTACAAATAGAAAAGTCTAGAAGGTGCCAGGTTCTACCTAGGAACAACCTGTTCCTTCCTTTCAGGCATCACTTTGTAATGGTGAAGGCGGGGCAAGATGGCAAGGGACCAAGAAGTGATGAGAAAGGGCCTCAACAGTCCGCAGAAGAAAACAGGACCCGCAGCAGTTCTTCAGAGAGCCTGAGGGGGCGCCCTCGGGCACACAGGGAAGGCTTGCATAGATTGAAGCAGTTGCTGAGAATGCATAATAGTGTTTCCCCATAGACAGCCGCACAGCACAGGGCTGATCAGAGCGGAAAAAACGCGGCCAGGCCGGGGACACATGGGACAACGACCGTCAAGCTACACATATTGCACCAAGGTAAGTGCTTTTCTTTTCACACCTCAATTTAACTTTTTATTCTGAGCAAAAAATAAAACTTTGTGGAAAGTATATATATGTATATATATACACAAAAGAAATTGCAGCAATTGGGTTAAAGATAAAATAACCTAAAGTGCTTTTTTATTTTATTATTTCTTTAACATACCAATATGAGGTTCTGCAAACTCATCCCTCTGGACACATTCAGCATTATACAAAGTCTCTCAGGAAAACCCACCCACCCTCCATGATCCCCATCAGCCCACTGCCTTGACCTGAAGGTAAAACTCCAATCTACTGACTCTCCCAGAGCTGGTGGAGAGAAGTCCCTGGCTCCTACCCAGAGAGGTCGTCACACCTTAAGGCCCCTCCTGGGCTTTGTACCATGATCTCCTTCTAACGGGAAAGGGGTGGAATTTAATAAATGACACCAACTCCTGTCACCAAACTAGGGATGCCCCCCTGAGGCTGGCCAGGCCCCACCCCCACCCCCGCCACGGGAAGAGGCAGGGCCATTCTCCCTTGATGTCCCACCCGCCTACTGGGGAAGGGCCCCACATCACTAAGGCAGTTTGGGGGTGCCAGCGGGTCTCCTACCCCTTCCTAAGTCCATGAACCCCAGTCCCTGGTTCTGACGACCCCCTGTAAAGGGGCAGTGGAGCTGGGGATGCCAGTGGGATCTGGAAGCATACACCTACCGGGAGGAAATGGTTAAGGTTACCACGGGAAGAAAAAAGGCTGGATACCACCTGCCCAAAATCTGCAGCCCTTCCCTAACCTCACCGCAGGGTCATTCCTGGGTTTGGGACAGTACACGCTCCCTGAAGGCCCACTCTAGCTCCATCGTAACCAGTGGCCTGCTCTTCCCCAAGGTCTCTGGCACCAGAGGCCAGGCTTTGCAGGAGGTGATGGGAGAGTGAGCGCTCTGGAAGAGGAAGGAAAGACTGCCTGTCCTGTGGGGACAAAACCTCTTCACAACTGCTCACTAGCATTTTAAGCACATTCCTGATTTTTCAAAAGCTAATTGGCTCTGACAGTCCCCCTTGTAATTTTGAGTCACCCTCAAAAGGCAGATACTTCAACTAGAAAAATCTGTCAGCCTAAATACTGTTTTAAGATGCTTCTTCATCACCCCTGATCTTTGGAGAGCAGAAAAGCCAATGACCTAGCTAGGCCCAAGAGGAGCACAGCCCTGGCTAACTAGAAAGAAGTGATCATGAAACCATGGACACTTCCAGTGGCCTTCCCTGGGCTCCTGTTTCCCACCTCAGCTCCCAGGGAACCGAATCCCAGGTACCCCTAGGCTGAGTATGTGGGGAGGTCATTTGTGCCCTCGGATATGAGCTACCTGTGGGACTCCGTTGCGTTGCTCTGTCCGGAGTTGTAGCAAAAAACAGCCTCAAAGCTTCCTATGGGTACAAGACCCAGAGACAGCCATGGATAACCCCACGCTCAGCAACTGGTTTTCCAGGAAGACTAAGCCACTGTGGTAATAGAAGATTCCTCCCCATTTATCATCTCCTGCTGAGGTCAGTGGTCACCAGAACCCACCAACCTTTGGGGGAGGGGAGTGGAGAAGGTCAAAAAGAAATGCATTCTCCGGACAGGACTCCTGGAATGAAAAACGACCACTTGCCCGGGGGAAAATCCTTTTCTCCTCATGGGAGTAACAACATTTACTACCTCTGCCCTCTTGTCCAACTCTGTCCCTGAAATTCGGTCAAAGGCAGGGCCTCTGGGCCCCCAGATAAACAATCAGCTCTGGATGCCGTCTTGGCTGGCCCTGAGTAATAGCTCAGAGAACACAAGAGTGACACATTCAGATCTCCGTACGTTAGGGAATGGAAAAAGAAGACAAAATTATGGCTGCATTCTGCCTGACACTGTTGACTCAGGAGAGCAACCCTGTTCGTGGACCTGTTTCTCGCTCGAGGCAGGGAATGGGCTCTTGGAGGCAGAGACCTAGTCTAGACCCTGGGCCAGGCCTCATTTCTGGCGAGCTTCGTGAGCACTCATGACTACGTTAATATAGCCAGTTGAGAGAAACCTTCCATTTTAGTGTGAATTGTATTTTAGGTTTTATTTTAAAGAGGCAATGACTTAGAGCCAAAGGCAGACAGATGGATATAATTCTATACACAAATCAAAAAGAATTTTTTTTTCCTATAACACAACTTAATGAAACATTCCAAATGAGATAACTTATTGCAACATTTCAGGCTTTTTGGTGGAAGGGGGATTTTTGTTTTGTTTTACCCTGAGTAGAAGATCATCGTTTTGTGGTTTTTGTTTTTTTGTTTGTTTAGAAATCACATGACTAAGCCGAGCAAGTCACATCCTTCTTTGCACTGTACTAGACTGTAGGCAAAATCCAGAGGGCTGAGAGGCAGAGATGGGAGAGGCAACCAAAAGCCTGGCTAGAACCCGGAACCAGGACACCTGGCCTGCCAATTATATGCCGCCTTAAAAAGAAAACAAAACAAAACAAACTCCCTTAAAGCTGCACCTTTTCCCGATAAGCAAAATGCAGCTCTTCTGCTCGGAGGAAGAAAATACCATTAAAGGCAGGCAGACCACCACCCAGCCACTGGCTGTAAGCCGCCTATCAACTCTAAGATGAAACAGGGATGTTCCCCAAGAAAATCTCACTGCGCTCTGCAAGTCCCAGCTGCCAACCCACCAACCGAGAGAGGCAAAGAACCAGGAAGGCAAAGACGGGGATAGCGTGGCTAGAGCCTGCTATCGGTTCGGACAGGCTCGGACAGAGAGCAATCAACAGCGCGTCCCCGGGCCCCCGCAGAACCCAGTGCCCCACACAGCCTCGGGCCAGGCTCTTCGCTCCCACCGGGCTGCAGCCGGCTGTGAGATGACACCTGCCACAGCCACCCTGAGCTGTCCTGGCTCAGCTCCTGAGCTCCACCGACACCGACAGCGAACAACGAAACCACCTCACCCAGTCCCTGTCCGGCTCCCGCTGTCTGCCCTGCTGTGGCCGCGCCCCCTCAGATGGAGACAGGGTCTGGCCTCCTGGGCCCGCTGCGGCCTCACACTCAAAAGAGGCCTCAGACTCAAAAGACACACAGGGAGGGAGGAGTAACACCCGACCCGAACTCCGCTGCCCACACCACAGAGACCCCAGTGCAAGTGATGGGCAGCATCAGACTGAGGGAAGCCACACCCTTTCATTTCGAATGTTTATGCATACGAGTAACCTTAGTTTCCAAGTTCACATGACAACAAGCAAAAGTGACATACAGTGCAGCCAAACAAGTTCATTTATAACTTAGCTTTTTTTGTTTTGTTTTTTTTTGTTGTTTTTTTTTTTTTTTTTCCAAAGATCAGTTCCTTAAAATGGATGCTCCTGGGATATGACTAAAGAAAATACGTCTGAAAGGTGAGGATTTCAAACAGATTTCTTCATCCTTAGAACTGCTGACCCCTCCCTCCCCGTGACGGCAGGCACCGGCCCTTCCGCCTTCCGCTCACCCTCCTTTCCTGGAGGTGAGCGTGCGCGTGGCCCTTTCACTTGGAGAAGCTGCTCAGGCCCATCTCCTCCTCCCCCTGCAGTAGTGCTTCAATGGGAATCAGATTGGACGGGGTGTCCAGGCTCTGGAGGGACAAAAACTCTGACACATCCATGGCACTTAACGTTTCTGTCTGAGGGTCTGAAGGAGCCTCAGCTTGTCTGCTTTGCTCACAGGAAGAGGGAACAGCGGAGGGTGTCGACAGGGGGCTGGGGGGCGAGGGAAAAGTCTGTGGTGGTAGCTTCAGGCCGGGCCCATCAGGAGGCTGAGGGCTCGGCTCTGCAGGGGGTGGGGAAGAACAGCCCTTCCTCCTGCCCGCCGCCCGCTCCTTGGCAGAGTCCCGGCACGCGCACTGACACTGACATGCCTCCTCTTGTTTGATGATGATCACAGGAACACTGAGGCCAATCTGCTGTACAGAGCTCCCTGCGAGAGAGGCAAGAGACACTGCTCCTCAAGTAGCCACAGGCAGGGGTGTGAGGGACGGGGGGAGGGTACAGACTAGGTGAACGCCAAGGGCCGCGGAGGCAGGATGCCATGCTCTAGGCTTCGTTCTGCCTGACACTCCCCATCCCCCCCATGGCAAAGTCCCTTTTCCTCAGAAAGCCACACACACCATCTAGATGACCCTGTATCTCCAGCTTCGCTTCCGGCCATTCTCCCCAGTACCCTCCGTGCCAACCACAGCGGATGCTTCCCTTTTCCTGACATGTTCTTCATACCTCTGGGCCTCTGGGCTCTTCCTTCTGCCTAACCTCCCCACACAGGGCTGTTTTTCTGAAGACCCAGCTCATCCCCTTCTCTCCTGAGGCTGCCAGGCCGGAATTCTAGCTGGTTCCCACCTAAGGGTTGGCCCGAGAACAATCGGGCCTCCAGGTTCCTGTCTGTGTGCAAGGAGCTCCAGTCTCCCTGTGCGCCTCTCTCCACACTGTGTGGGACGTGCGGCTGGAGTCCCCTTTGCTCACACTTGCATCCCCAGTCTTGACACACGTGGGAGGGATCCCCCTTTACACTGCCAGCCTTGTGCTCACGCATGCTCCAGCTCTTTTGTGCGTGTCTGTGTGCTCTGCACGTGCACACTCTGAAATCACATGGGCTGTGTCTCAGAAAAGCTAGCGGCCAGGGGGGCAGGAGGACAGAGTAGAAGTTAGGAGCCTGAGATCTAGGGCTTGGGCTCAGGCTCTGTCACAAACTCACTTAGGACTCTGGAGGAGTCATTTCATCTTTCAGGGGCCTGTTTCTTAATCCATAAAATAGTTTGGAAAAAAAAAAAAAGGAACTTTTAACTCTTTATCAGTCTCTGACCCAGATGCTACTTTTTCATTACTGTAATTAGAAAAGAATCCAGTGAATTAACAGCTGCCCTCTTCAGCATTAACTGTGAGTCAAACTTTCTTCTGGTTACATTTAAATGCTGTATCTGAGAGGGAAAGAACCACTCCTTAAGGAATGTGAAATACTCTAATAAATGAACGATACAATCTGACAAATGTGAGGTTTTAAAAACTGGGGCAAAGCAACAATGAACTGTGCCTCAAGGGGCCCCGAAAGCTGACTTGCTTTTGAAGCTCCCACACAATTACATACCTGTGCTACTGGCTACTGGTACTGCGGTGGTAAAAAACACCTTCTCGACTTTAGATGCTTGCTGCTGGGGAGGAAAAAAAAAATCACATTTATGGCCACTCAAGTATGGCAGATCTCCAAGGACCTGAAGCTTGCCTGATTCTACTGGTCATCCAAGAGGACAGAAAACCCTCAGTGTTCAAGGATTTCTGCACTGAGTGATGTTTTGTTTGTGCTGTGACGTGAGGTCACCACACTGTTTGACATTCAGTGCTGACGGGGCAGCCAGCTTTGTCCCCTACTACTTGGCTGTCTCCCAGCTGCCCAATCTAGTAGGTTCTGTCTGCCCAAAAGCTCCGCCAAGGTTGCTTTGCTTACGCTGGGGTACTCTCACAGGGAACCCCAGGGCTAGCTTCCCTAAAAGCCCTCTACTGCCACCACACCACAATACTTCTGTGAGGCTAGAAAGTTCTTTTGTCTCGTCAAGGATCAAGCTGCATGCTGAGGACCGGCTAAGACTTCCTCTCGCTGGCAGAAGAGCCCCATGCAGTGTGCTGTAAGCCGCACAGGGTAGCAGCTCCAGGGTGGACCCTGGCCTCAAGTCCATGGCCCGCCACCTCTTAGTTGTTGAGGGCAGGCAAGTGATTTAACTTCTTCAAGTCTCAGTTTCCTCATCTGTAAAACGGGGATAATATCCGAAAGACCTCTCCGTGGGCCCCCCGTGAAGGTGAAATGAGAGGAGGCATGTGGAGCCTGCAGGACGCGGTGAGCCCGTAGCAGATGTGCGTGATTTCCGTTACTATGAGGTGGATCGCAGAGTCAGGCTCGGAGGTCCCCCCTTTCACTGTGGTAGCACTGCCCACACTGGCTTCAGATCTCTGCTTTCTTCCTGTATTATCTTAAAAAGGCTTTGTTTTTTATCCCTTTAAGGGGGGAAAAAGAGTCCCTCTAGGCTGAGTCTAGGAGGAATGTGAGAACTTCTGGCTAGGTTACAGGAGCTGATGCTATAAAATAATCATGGAGAAACGAGACCCATATTTAAATACACAAAAATGAACTGTATGGAAAAGGAATGACATGCCTCATGTAGCGCCCCAGGGCAGATACAGAAAAAAAAAAAATAGCAAAAATGACATGGAGCAGATGGATTACGACACCAAAAAGGCCTAGTGACTCTGGCTATCTGAACATGGAATCAGGTGGCTTCCAGAGGTGGCAGGCACCTGATCTATGGAATCCGAACACTGTGGCCTCACTGTTCAGCCCTAGACTACCTTTCCAGTTTGCTGGTGTCATACATCCACTCAGACATTCTCTGACTTGGTACATCCTTTTCTCCATCTATTTCCTCCTCTCACCTAAAAGCTCACCTGCCCTGCATGGCTGCCCAACAAGCCCCGATTCTCTGCACCCCTCATCTGGCAGCATTAGTAGTCAGGAGCATGGGCTCTGGGACCGAGCTATCTATGCTCAAATCACAGCCTTGCCACTTACGAGCTATGTGACCTTGAGCTAGTCACTTAACTTCTCTGGGCCTCAGCTCTCCATTGGTAAAATCATACTGACCTCCTAGGATTCCTGTGATTAAATGAGAAATGCACTGAAAGGTGCTTAGCACAGTGGGTGACATTCAGACATACATTTAGACTCTGAAAGTATCAGTTGCTAAGGTTGCTAAGGGAGAGGGGGACGGGATGAATAACTGAAAAACAGGGATTTTTAGGGTGGTGAATCTACTCTGAACACAGTAATGGGAGACACGTGACATCATGCATTTGTCAAAACCCACAGAACAGTGCACACACAGAGTAAGCCCTAATGTAAACCATGGACTCTGGTTAGTAATAATATATCGATACTGATTCATCAGTCATAACAAATGTGCCAGACTAATGCAAGATGTTACTAACAGGGCAAACTGGGTGGCCAGAGAGTGTATGGAAATTCTCTGTACCACCTGTTCAATAAAATCTTAAAAAAAAAAAAAAAGTAATCTAAGAATAATGTACATAAGGTAACAACTAGCACATGTCAGACCTGCAATTTCAAAAAGTGCTTAATCAGCACAGTAAGCCCTTACACATAGTAAGGGTTCAATAAATCACTGCTGTTATTTTTTTATTACCATTTTTATTATTATTTGGCCCGTTCCCTACTGGTAATGTTAACTTTCTTTGAGGCATTTTAGCCTCTTGAACTAGAATGTAAGCTTTTATGAAAAAGAGATCATGGTTTCCACTTTTCTATATCCCCCAAAGTATCATGCATGATATCTGGTAAATACCAGGCCCTCGGGGTCCCTGGGTGGCTCAGTCGGTTAAGCATCTGCCTTCATCTCTAGTCATGATCCTGGGGTCCTGGGATTGAGCCCAACCCCCCAGCCGGGGAGCATGCTTCTCCCTCTCCCCCTGCCCCTGCTCGTGTGCTCATTCTCTCTCTCTCTCTCGCTCACTCCCTCAAATAAATAAAACCTTAAAAATATATATATATATTTAATTGACCAAGTCATTTCCTTCATCATCAAAACCTAACACTTGTGTAGAAACCAGCTCTCAAGGAGGCCCTGGGAGCACAGACTCTCTCTCTCTGACCTGACCATGGCTGTGCTTCCCGCCTGATGGGGTCCCACCATCCCTGCACATCAGTCTGACTCTGCCTTGGAGAAGAACCCGCTTTCCTAAGTCGTTCTTGGGCTTCTGCAGTCTACTGACTGCTCTGCTCTCCTAGAGGGTGCGTGACACTGCAGATGGGTGGAATCTTCGTTCACGTGCCTCCTGCTGCCTGGCAGAACGAGAGGGCTTGTTCTCTGCTTCCCTACTGCGGGTCTGCATCGTGGCATTCCCCGGATTTCTACCACTCGGTCATGGGGACAAGGCCAAGAGGCCGAATCACAGGTTTCAGGACCGATACGAAAGCCGATAACCACGTTCCTTTCTGAAGCAAAACCTGGGAACACATCCCCTATGTACAGACACTTCACCCCACCAGATCCGTTTAGACAGAGTACTTACAATTTGTTCTTGGTTTTGCGGTGAACTGGTGGCACCATTTAAGATCCACTGTAGGTTCTGTTCGCCCATGACCAGGCTGGACTGCAGGATGGCCGTGCTGGGCGTCGGGGTGATGGTGATGGTGGGGTTATGAGTCAGGACAGAGTTGGCGCCCAGGGGCAGAGTCTGGACCATGGCCGGCAGGGGCTCAGTAGTACTTTGCGACTGGGGCGCGGCCGACACGGCTGGTGCCGCCGCCGTAGCCCCGGCAACGACAGAGAGTCCCGGCCCGACGGGCTGCGGGGCCTGGGGGTGCGGGAGAAACTCTTGATGATTAGCAGCAAACTGTGTGCTGTGGGGAACAGGCACTTCTGGAGGTTGTAAGAGAGCAGGGGGGTTGCCAAATGCAGCTTGCCGGGAACCAGTTCCTAGGGAAGGAGCAGGCGGAGGAGCAGACGGTGCTGAGGCTGGTAGCAGAGGCTGGGGTGGCTCGGAGATGCCAGGCTGCAGTACAAGCGGGAGAGATAAAGATGCTGAATTTCCTGGGGATGGCGGAACATCACTGACTGACTCTGCATCACCATTAAAACTTTCAATCAAGGCAGCTGGCAAGAAAAAGAAATAGAAATATATATACATATCCTGAGCCTCACAGGAGCCACAAAAACACAGTCATCATGGCGACACCAAAGACAGCTGAAGTCCGTTAGAGCCAAGAGCTTCACTCCTAGAAGGCTGCCCTCCTGCTTTCCCTTTAACGACCCCTCCGGTTGAAGCACCAGGCTTCACGACCGACCTCGCTTTCTCCATGTGAAGAGCTAGTATGGGCTTCACCATCCAAAAAAAAAAAAAAGTGTTCTAAGGCTTTTCTGGAAAAGAGACTAGACATCCTTTTTTGGCATAACCAACAAACACACTTTCTGACTGCTGTGAAGTTTCAGGGACAGATTTTCATTCAAACACAGAAGGATCTAGGCATCTGATGCTGTTCGTGGATCCTGCCCACTCACGAGCACAGTATCGCATCAGAAGAAAGTTCACAGCTCCTCTCATTTTTCAAAGCCAACAAGAGCTTTTGAAGAAGGAGACCCTCTTCTTTTGAAGGGCTAGGGAAGGTAGGCCCTCAAGTAGACTCTTGCTGAGGGAAGGAGAGGAAAAGGTGGAACCGAACAAAAGGCTCCCACTTCCTGGACCCCTCACCAAACACACGTGTCGTTCAAGGGAACTGAAATCTACTTCACTGCACCTGCCTCGGTGTGTCACCGAGGAGGGACTCCCTTGCCCAGTGCCGAGACCTGAGCCGGAAGAGGGTCTGTGGCACAAACCTGTCTGTTGAGGATCTTCCTGAATTGCCGTGTCATCGGAATTCTGGAACATGGATTCGAAGATGATTGCTGGTGAAATTGTGCTGAGGTCCTGGCCCTGGGATTGATGGACAGAGACAAAGACATGAGGCTTGTCATCCTGAGGCAATTCTTCACTGGGAGAGAATACACAGCAGCAGAACTAGAAAGATCTTTTTCGATATGCTTCTTTTTTCTAACTTCTCCCTTTCCAAGGTGACCTTTATTTCCCCAAATCTCAGACACCGATTATTTGGGTCCTCAGATACTCTAAAACAGAAGCCCACAAACTATGACTTGTAGGCTGCATGCCCGTTTTGGGAAAGAAGTTTTACTGGAACAGATGCATGCTCGCTCACTTATCAACCACGCTGCTTTCATGCTCTGACGGCACGGCTGAGTTTTGTCAGAGACTCTGGTCCACAGAGCCAAAAATATTTACTGTCCAGCCTCTTCCAAAAAAGGAGCTCCTGACCCCTGCCCTAAAAAAAGCCCATATCCTTCCTAAAAATGGGATTGTATAATATCTATTACCTGAAACCTGCTCTTCTCACGTAATAATAATGTACTATGAGTATGCTCCAAGGTTATTACATAACATCTATGAGAATCTAAAAGGTATGCATGGTAACCAATCAAATACAAAGAAACTTTTCATGACAGGCAGTAGTTATCGCCTTATACTATTGTTTGTCACTGAAAGTTTCTTTGTAATTAAGAATTAAGAAAACGCCAGAGGCATTTTAAAAAAGATAAAATGTGGAGGGGAGTGTGCCCAAAAAACATATAATGCCCTAAGGGTCTGACTCCCGATAGGCACCAAATAAAATGGCTGCCTCAGGGGTGCCTGGGTGGCCCAGCAGGTTAAAGCCTCTGCCTTCTGCTCAGGTCATGATCTCAGGGTCCTGGGATCGAGCCCCACATCGGGCTCTCTGCTCGGCGGGGAGCCTGCCTCCCTCCTCTCTCTCTGCCTCTGCCTCTCTGCCTACTTGTGATCTCTCTCTCTCTCTGTCAAATAAATAAAAATTTTTTAAAAATCTTAAAAAAAAAGTGGCCACCTCCAGGCTTCTTTTTGGTGAGGTGGAGGGGACAGCAACTCTTTTCCCTGCAGTCCACCTCCGCCCCAAAGCTGGTAGGGCAGGAGGGACAGAGGCAAGTGCCTGCAGAAGAGCAAGCAGGTAACAGAAGTCATGAAGCCAGGGCGGTGGGGATGGGAGGCTGAGGCAAACCGGGGAACATGTATCCCTGGCACCTCGAGGGCTTTGGAGGAACGCTGCCCTGTGATGTGCAGACTGGGGACTTCCAGAGCTCAAGAATGGTCGGAAATTTGGACTTTTATGTGAAATCTACTGATTCGTAATTAAAAGCAAGTAACTGAAAACAAAGCACTGTATGGACCAACAATACCCATCTTCAGGCCATATTTTGCATCAGTGCCAACTTATGTCTAAAGGTCATTTTGCAACAACTCTGCTTCTGGGAGGGGGAAGGATCACTCTGGGCCTAGGCAAGTGTGCTGAGTGGAACTGTCCAGCAGCCTAGAGGTCTTCGAGATAAAACTGCTCATTTGAGCCAAGAGGGGCCAATTATTCTAGCATGATTCCACTGACTGGAAGATGAATGAATCTGATTTCCACATGACATGTGCTGAAGGCACAAATCTATGCAAGGCCTTCTGCTTCCAGTGCAAGGGGAGTTAGGGAGCACAGACCAGAGAGAGTGGCCTTCAAACTTTTTATCATGATGCAAAGTAAGAAATGCATTTTATACATACGCACATACATCTCTCACATTACATAACTGTCCATATGTACAACTGTAACAAAAGTCTATGAAACAAGGGTTATCCTTACTACATGCAATGCCTTCTGATATTCTGTATTGTGTTGATGCCCTTAACATGCTGACCATGATCCCCTACTTTATAAGCCAATAAAGAGGCACAACTCGGTTTAAAAAGCAGTAGGCTAACAACTCCCACTAAGCTTTCAGCTCTACAATTTCCTCATGGTGGTGATTTTTTGTTTTACCTGTTTACAAAATATCAGCAGTAACACTGTTAAAAAGGAATAAGCAAGCCTGTGTGACTCCACACGGTCACACACAAGAATGTTCACAGCAGCACTATCTTGATGGCTCCAAACCAGAAACTATCCAAATGCCAAGGAAAGTAGAAAGAACAAATTGTGGTACAGTCACTTAGTATAAAACTGCTCATCAAGAACCAATGATCTACAACTATGCAACAATATGGATTCATTTCTTTTT
>CM053606.1:24378789-24416963 GCA_028646535.1 Procyon lotor
CCAACTGTAAAAAGCACAAAAATAGGCAAAATCCATCTTAGGTTGCTAGAAGTTGGGATAGTGGTTATACTTAGGGAGAGGTAATAGCTGTTAGTGGACATGGAGGATGGGAGGCTTCTGGGATGCTGAGACTGTTCTATTTCTTGATTTGGGTGCTGGTTACATCGATGTGATGAATTGTGATCATTCGTTAAGCTGTATATTTGTGACAGGTGTACTTTTCTGTATGTGTATTAAATTCCAATAAAAATTATTTTAAATTTTAAAAAAAAGTGCTGAAGGGACTGTGACTCAGCCACTGTCAGGCTTCAGGACACAAATCCTGGGGACAGAGTGAGTTCGAGCAGCTCCCCAAAGTAGAGGAGACCAGAACAAGCTGAGCCTCTGGGGCCTGGAGCAGAGAGACAAAGAACCCTGGGAGTTGTCTAGGACCAGGATGGATCCTGAAGTTCTAGATCCTGAAACTCTAGAGCCAAGAGGTCCAGAGCACCATTCCCTAGCCGCTTCAACCCTCCTTTAACAAAAGATCCAAGCAAACCGAAGCTCACGTCAGGGACCCACATACACACATGGCTGCCCAGAAACCAAGAAAAGGATGACCTAATCAAAATGTGTCATTTGGTATTAACAACTCATCATTTTTTTAAAGCAGAGCAAAGCAAATTAATTCTATTACTTCAAGGAATTGTGGCCTTGGAATGAAAGACTAAAAATGAGACTATTTCCAATTCTGGAATAAATGATGGGTGGTGAAGACACACTATGTACTTGGACCCCAGGGAACAGAGTATCTCTCTTGCTGATGTCAACTGCAGTAGAAAAGGCTTTCCTTTTTTTTTTTAAACAAATACTTAATGTACCTCCATACCAGGATTCCTCACCTGATGACCCCAGGGCTCCAAAAAGCTCTTTAGTCCTAGGTCATGGCCCTGGTCAGGGACTAGACTCCTAAACAAACCATTTAATACAACTTCTGAGAATAAAGAGCTATTATTCCCCGAAATCTTAGGTTCCCCAACTCCGAGGGCATCAGGGCATCCAGTGGAGAAATTCCATTTTAAACTATTAGCTCTGAAATGTAAACAGGCATAAAAGTCATATGAAGTGCTTATTTAATGGCTTTCTTTGTTCTTCAGATTGGTTCATTTCTATTGCTCTGTCTTCAATTTGACTGGTTCTCTCTTCTGTCATTTCCACTCTGCTATTAAGCCCATTCAGTACATTTTTTCTTTCAGATACATTTTCAGTTCCAGAATTTCCATTTGATGTACTTTTTATAGTTTCTATTTCTCTGCTGAGATTTCCTATTTATTCAATTATTACAAGCATATTCCTTTATGTCCTTGAGCATACAGGAGCTACGTAGAAATCCTTGTTTACTGGGGCGCCTGGCTGGCTCGGTCAGTGGAGCCTCTGGCTCTTGATCTTGGGGTTGTGAGTTTAAGCCCCAAGTTGGGTGCAGAGATTGCTTAAAGAAATAAACTTTAAAAAAAAAACAAAAAAAAACCTTGTCTACAAATTCTAACATCTGGCTCATCTTGGGACTACCTTAGCTCTTGAGTAGGGGTAATGTTTTCCTCTTTCTTATGTTTACTAATTTTGGATTACCCGGGACACTGTAAACGGTATGCTGTAGAGACTCTGGATTCTCTTCCACTTCCTGGAAGAGTGTCTTTTTGTCGGCCTGACTATTCTGTGGGTCTGGCTGTGCTCCGATAGCATACTTGGACTTCCCTGCAGGGGACAGCGGCCGCCTCTTCATCCAGTTCTTCAGCCCTTGCTGGGCTGCTGAGGGTCTGTCTCACACACGCCCAGTTCAGGGGTCAACCAGAGATGTGAACAGTTTATACACAGAGCTTGGGGTTCCCAATTTCTGGCTCTTTACTTTCTAGGCTATCCCCCCCTTCACCTTCTAGGTTCTGCTGTGGTAGCTCTGAACCCTGTCCTCTGGTTATTCAAGCCAGTGAGCCTGCATGTTTCCTGAATGTTAGCCATCTTGTCTGGTGTCACCTGGGGCTTGGCCTGAGGCTGATAAGCCATAAAACTCGAGAACCTATCCAGGGCCCTTGCCATTGTCCACATGGCTCCTTCTTCCAAGCTTAACCTCTGCCTGTTTGAGGGCTGCCCTATGGTGCCTTCGAGTAGTTGTTCTTGATCATTTGCCCAGCATATGGAGTCATTTTCCATGGGAGGGTTGGTCTGATAAGAGCAACTCTGCCATTACCAAGAAGAAGCCAAGCCTTGGGGCGCTTAGATAAAAAACGCAGTGTCAGATGCCACTCCCAGAGGATACCGATGAAGCAGGCTTAGAGTGAGGCCCAAGAAGCCACATCATCAGAAGCACGGCAGAAGACCCCACTGACACACTCTGAGAACCAGCACACACGTCACGGCATTCCCGAGGCTTTCCATCTCTGCTCAAATACTTCCTAGCATGTTGATTCCTTCTTATTTAGGCATATATTCACAGAAAATCTGTTTATTTACCACAGAAAAATGTCAAACAATGCCCCTTAACAACCAGCGTTGGTGACACAGCCAAGCGCAGATCCTCACGAAGGACCGTAAGCTCGGGCTTCATGCAGCGGCCTGCAAGGCACATCACTGAGCCACGGGAACAGCAGGGAAATACCACACAGGGTAAGCTGAAGCCATGAGATCAAGAGACAGTGGGGCTGTCCTTTAGAAGAGGCTCATAGAGAAGGTTCCCTTCAGGAGTGAGCTCAGAGAAAGACGGACAGCAGGGCTTGAGAAAGCCTGCAAACTGGAATTCTGGTGAATTCTAGTCCTCCCCCTTATAGCAGACTAATTTTAAGTACCTCAAGGACAGACCACACCTACTTTTTTACCCCTCCAAGCTCACACCTGCACACTGCCTGATGAACTAGACACTCAATAAATATTTGCTAAGTGAATAAAAGAAAGAAATTTTCTGGGGCCAGAGGTTATCGAGTGAGTGACATGGGTCAAAAAGCATCAGACATCAGAGAGAACAACCTTTCCCATGGGGGCTCTATCGGGAAATAAAATCAAAACAGCCCTAAACAGTCGGTAAATGGATGCAACCAAATCTGGAAGACTGCAAAGGCTGGCCTCCCTCAATTTCCCACCAAAGGGGTGCGCTCAATCCTCACACTTATTTTTCTCATACCCATATCACACGTACACTTACCGTAGAATTTTCTCGCAGTTCAGAATCTGTGGACAGAAGGCTCAAGTCACTCAGACAAAGTGAGTGATTTGTATCCTGTGAAAGAGAAAAAGTTCTAATTAACAGAAAAAAAATCAGGATTTATAGTAGCATAGCATGTAATAAAACACTTGATCACAATGTCCCTATGGTTCCAAATGTCAAGATTTGTTACTTGGAGAGAAAAAAACCATCCAAAGAAAGGGCTATGTGAATTATTTTAATTTTTAAAATCCTGATATTCTTAGAAGACTGCCTTATATTTCTTAAAGACGGTTAATAGAAGAGTTTAAGAACTATCTCATGACTCAAGCTCCGGAAAAACAAAAGCCGTAATAATATGAAATTAATAATATTTGTATAATTGGTATTATCATTTACAAAGCAATTTCACATGACCTCATATGCTATTCATATGAACCTGAAGTATTATTTTATATTTCCATTTTAAGTATGAGAAAATCAATGCTAAGACTGGCAGTGAACTGTCCAAAATCACATAGCTAATTAGCAGAATACAAACCCAGTGCTTCTCATGGGAACTCCTATCTTCCACTGTATCACTGTGCTCCCCGCATCTCAAGGATTCTTACCTAGCAGTACTGAGGATTTACTTTCAAATACGACTGCCTAGGCTAACTCTGAACTCAGGATTCCTAGAATGCCAGCTGTGATTCGCATACATTAAGTGGTTACCCTGCTTATCTCACGGATCAGATGTTTCCATTCATACATGCATTCAACAAACAGTCACTGAGTGCCTACTATGTATTACGCACGGTTCCAGGCCCAGGGCTACAATAATGAACAAAACAAGGTCCCTGCCACCAGAGAGCTTACATTTAGGGGGTGTGGCAGGGGTGTGTGTGACAAAATCCCCGAAGAATACAAGATGATACTAAGTGCCGTGGAGGATAAAGGGAACAGGAACACTGGGGCAGGAGATGCCCTCTTATTAGAGCAGAGGAAGCCTCTTAGATAAGCTGGCATTTGAACAGATATTGAGGAAAAGAGAGCACAGGCCATGCACATAGCTGGGAAAAGCGTTCCAAGCAGAGGGTACAATAAGTACAAAGGCCCAGAGGCAGGAATGGGCTTCCCTTGTTCACGGCACCACAAAGAGGACAGGAGAGCTAAAGTGAGAGGAAGAGAAATAAATGAGGCCAGAGAAGTGACCAGACCAGAATCTACAGGGCCCTGCGGCCACTGTAAGATTCTGACTTTTGCTCTAAGTGACACAAGAAGCTACTGGAGAGTTATGAATAGAGGACAGACATTATTTGCCTTATGGTTTAGAAAGATTGCTCTGGGTGAAATATGTAAACCAGTCTGCTTCAGGGCAGAGTGGGAGTAGGGAGAAGGGGAAAGGTGTGAGGAAGGTCACTTCGTGGTCACCGCAGTAATCCAGACAAAAGGTGACAGCTGCCTGAACAAAGTTTTCAGAAGTGATCAGATTCTGTGTATATTCGCATGGTAGAGCTGACACTTTGCTGGCAGATGTGGGATGTGAGGGGGGATATGAGATATCAGGAATGACTCCAGGGCTTTTGGCCTATGCCAGTAAAACCAGAGAGGTACCATTTACGATGGTGGGGACCTGTAGGTGGAAGAGATTTGGACACATCAAATTTGAGAAGACTGATGTTTTCTGGGTTGAAGAGGGAGGCTGAAACTATTGATCTTTCTCAACTTACAGTGCCGATACGTCCTGATAAACCCAGCCTAAGTCGAAAATGCCCTGGATACCTAACTTTCCAAACATCACAGCTTAGGCTAGCCTACCTGAAACGGGCTCAGAACACTTCTCTTAGCCCAAAGTTGGGCAAAATAATTTAACACAAAGCTGACTTTATAACAAAGTGCTGACTAGCTCCTCTAACTGATCGAATACTGTCCTGAAAGGGAAAAAACCATACTGGCTGAATGGGTCTGGAATAGTTGGAAGAGTTACCAGCTGGTTACCCTGGAGATCGCAGGGCTGAGAGGGGGTGGTGGCTCACTCCCACTGCCCAGCATCACAAGAGAGGATCACACAGCCTCGCCTACTGTTAGACCAGGAAAAGATTCAAATCAAAATTCAAAGTATGGTTTGTACTGAATGCATATCACTTTAACACCATAAAATCAAACCATCCTGAGTAGGGAGTGTCTGTACAAGTCTAGAGTTCAGGAAGAGATCCAGGCTGGAGATCTTTATTTAGGACTCAGAGGCAATCTAGATGGCAGTGAAAGCCTGGGACGAGAGGAGCTTCCCTCCCCTGGGGAATGAGCTGCAACCCAAAGAAGACAAGACCTGAGCACCATGCACTGAGGGGGGGGCGGGGGGCAGTGCTTAGGGGCTGTCACCAATTAAAGTGTCCTTGGAGGGGCGCCTGAGTGGCTCAGTGGGTTAAAGCCTCTGCCTTCAGCTCAGGTTGTGATCTCAGGGTCCTGGGATCAAGCCTCCCTGCTTCTCCCTCTCTCTGCCTGCCTCTCTGCCTACTTGTGATCTCTCTCTGTCAAATAAATAAATAAAATCTTTTAAATAAATAAATAAATAAAGTGTCCTTGAATTGTCACATGAACGAGAAGATTGATCACAACTTAATACAGGCAGCTTAGTAAACAAAGACTCTCAGATTCTAAAATTTTAACTGGTTTTCCAAAAGAAGAAACTGAGGCACAAAGAAGCCATTTGCCTAAGGGCATCCATCTGATCAGTAGCAGAGCTTGGGTCTGAATTCAAGCAGCTGAGTTCCATAGGCCACAGCCTTCACAGCTAATGTTATTGTGCCTCTCACGACACAGAGGTCAAGAACCAGGCTCTGGAGTCAGACTGCCTTTCTAAATTAGAGTAATTATAAGCTTCTAATACTCAGGCAAGTGATTTAATTTCTCTTTGTCTCAAAAGTTTTATTATCAGTAATGTGGGGGCTAAAAACACTACTGACCTCACAGAGCTCTTGTGAGTGAGACAATCCATATAAAAACACTTAACACCGATTTGGCACAAGATGAACACTCAGTAAATGTCAGCTATTATTACTAATAATATACAGGGGCAGAATCTGTTTGAAGGGATCCTTTGCTGTTTAAAAATTGGAAACCACAGAATTAAAGCAAGCTGTCTCTCCCCAAATCAAAAAGATACTATCTACTTTAAGTAAAAACCTCATTTTTCAGAAGGTCAGTGTGCTTCAGTTCTTTTATCTATGAAATAATAATAATAATACTCACTTCCTAGGTTTAAGAGACAGACATAAGTCACTGATACATTAGAAGTAAAAACAGTACGGGTGCCTGGGTGATTCAGTCAGTTAAACATCTGACTCTTCATTTCAGCTCAGTTCGTGATCTCAGGGTTGTGAGATCGAACCCCGTGTCAGGCTCCACACTTAGTGGAGTTTGCTTCTCTCCCTCTTCCTCTCTCCATGTGCTCTCTCTCTCCTTCAAATAAATAAATAAATCTTAAAAAAAAACAAAACAAAAAAACCACGAAGAAGTAAAAATAGCAAATTTCTCCCAGGACCTCTCCAGAATGGAGCTGCAGAGGAAAGGGAAATATGGTAGAGGGGTTTGGCAAAGAACAGACCAACTGCCTAAAACTCTGCAGAAGAATGTTCTATGGTTCACTATCTCCCATCAGTGGCTCTCAAACCTTCTGGCCTACAGACAATTCAAAAGGTCAAGGAAACTTCCAGAGTCTGCCTGGTTCTCCAATAGTAGATTAAACAGATGTATGAAGCAAAGCATTAATGTGTGTTTCAAACTCAAGTACACGTGTACCATTTCACAGACACAAATGAGAAAATAAGACCCTTTTAGAGCATCTGGCTGACCCATCTGAGACCTCTGGTTACAAGGCACCTCTTGCACCATATCTGATGGGAAGGAGGCAGAGCTGACTCAAAAGCTGAAGCACAGGGCGCCTGGTGAAATTTCTGGCTTGCACCATCCCAACACAAAGACACAGATCTTGACCCTGACTTCTTCCCTCTGTCAGATACGCAGAAAAGACATTTGACCGTTTATTTTGATATACAAACAACTGTTGCTGTTCTGTGATGCCCAGATCTAAACAAGAGACAAAACACCACACACCTCTGATCCATTGTGATTTGGAAGTGCATTGTATGAGTGTCCTTTGTTGTCGTGACCTTTCATGTGACTTTTGAGACTGTACTGAGTGCTGAATGTTTTCTCACAGCCATTACTGGGGCAGAAAAAGGGTCTTTCACCTGCAAGAATGACAAATAGTGTTAATATTTCCATAGTCATTTCACTGGATTCAGACATCTACTTTTCCCTAACAGAGAGAAGTAAATACTCCTATGAGGGTTCAGGTAACAGTTGTTACAAGTTGGACAAATTACATGTTAACCATCTCAGTACTAAAACTGAATGTAGAGGGGCACCTGGGTGGCTCAGTTGGTTAAGTGGCTGCCTTCGACTCAGGTCATGATCCCGGGGTCCTGGGATCGAGTCCCACACCGGGCTCCTTGCTCAGCAGAGAGCCTGCTTCTCTCTCTCTCCCTCTGCCTGCCGCTCTGCTTACTTGTGCTATCTATCAAATAAATAAATAAAATCTTAAAAAAAAAAAATGAATGTAGAGTAAACATAGTTTAAAGAGAAGATTCATTTTTTTCCCTCCAGGTTCTTTTGAGAATCTCTGCACTGGTTTCATTTCTTAAGGTCGGATTCCTGACTCCAACCTTCAGATCCTTTTACCTCTGAAAGAAACTCAAACATTATAGGTGAAGGCTAAGCTGATTAGATTTGCTCCCTCCAGGAAGCTCTATAGGTCTCAAGGGAAACACAGATATTTACTGGCTTGATGAAGGTTAAAAGAAAAACTACAGATCAGCCTAAACTCACCAGTATGTGTACGGACGTGAGTTTTAAGGTGGTGACTTGCTGCAAATGCTTTTCCACAGCCATCATGATCACACCTAAGAAAGTTGTTTAAGCAAAAAGAAACAGCAGTCATTTGGGAAATACGTCTTTATCTTCAACATCTCTTATAAATACAAGCTCAAACTAAAACATATGTTCAGAACACTGAGATCTGATTGAGGAAATTGGTTTTAGAGATGGGAAATGACGACGGGTCGCTAGAAAAAGTGACAGATCTGGGAACAGAGGGAACTGATGGTCCAGGATAAATATTTCTTGTCCTACAAGTAAGTCACATGTTGAGAGCTCTGACAATGAAAGCCTTTTGATGAATTACTTAACAGAATTCTATTGACGATCAGAGATGATACAGAAAATCTAGTGCCAGGGGAATACTACGAATGTCAATAGTGGGTACAGAAGTTCCCGCATAGGCAGGAAGCCTAAAATGTAACACTAAAACAAAATCAGTCCCAACCACATTGACCATATAATATATAATGTATAATGGCCATAATGACTTATTTATAATCTTCAGTGTCAAGATCCACTTCTTTCTCTTTTACTTTCTTGATAACCAGAGCTATAAGTAATCTCTCGCTCCTGAGAACTCCTGAGGCGTTTATCTATGTGCTTCTTTTATGGCATTTGTCCTTTCCAATCTTATTTTATCTCTACGGGTTATACACTTGTTATCTGTTCTAGATTAGAAACTCTTTGAGGGCAGGGTCCAAGTAGTCCTACATAGCTGCTGTAGTTCTTGCACACAGCAAGCATTCAGTAACTATTTATACGAATGAATGCAGTTTCTCGTAAGCCAAAATATTTTCTTTCTTTAAATAGAAAGCATCTCTGGAGCATTTTACTTCTTAATTATATATAATCATGTGTCTAAATTCCATCTAATATTCAAGAAAAATTAGCAGTTTTAATCATCACAAAAATGCATGTGATTAAATAAAAATCAGAGTCCCCTCAACAACTCTATGGGGGAAAAAGTAACCCAAGCTTCACAGAATCTGGAGTAACCAACTAGAATCTAAATACTCTTGCTTTTTTGGGGGCGCCTGGGTGGCTCAGTAGGTTAAGGCCTCTGCCTTCAGCTCAGGTCATGATCTCAGGGTCCTGGGATTGAGCCCCGCATTGAGCTCTCTGCTCAGCAAGGAGTCTCCTTCCCCCTCTCTCTCTGCCTGTTTCTCTGCCTACCTGTGATCTCTTTCCTCTCTGTCAAACAAAAAACAAACAAAAAATAAATAAATACTCTTGCTTTTAGGGGTGCCTGGCTGGCTCCAATCGGTAGAGCATGCGACTCTTGATCTCAGGGTTGTGAGTTTAAAGCTCATGTTGGGTATACAGCTTACTTATTTACTTACTAACTAAATATTCTTGATGTTAGAGGGGCTATGACTCAGGAATGAAACTTTAATTTTTTTTAAAGATTTTATTTATTTGAGAGAGAAAATGAGAGAGAGAGCGAGCTAGAGTATATGAGGGAGGAGGATCAGAGGTAGAAGCAGGCTCCCTGCTAAGTGGGAGACCAATGTGGGACTTGATCTCGGGACTCCAGGATCATGACCTGAGCCAAAGGCAGTCGCTTAACCAACTGAGCCACCCAGGTGCCCAAAGCTTTAATTTTAAAACATCATTCCATTCAGTTGATATTTAAGAGTTGACTGCCCCATGGGGAGCCTGGGTGGTTTGGATGGTTGGGCGTCTGCCTTTGGCTCAGGTCATGATCCCAGGGTCCTGGGATTGAGTCCCGCATCGGGCTCTCTGCTCGGTAGGCAGTCTGCTTCTCCCTCTCCCTCTGCTGTTCCCCCTGCTTGTGCTCTCTCGCTCTGTCAAGTAAATAAATAAAATCTTAAAAAAAAAAAAAAGAGTTGACTGTCCCTGAAGACAGGGGCACCGTCTAAGGATCCTGATGAGATGAGTGACTTGAGAGGGGGAAAGGTAGCATTGTGAGGCCGTGTACGGAACAGCAGTCTCTCCTACCACCCTTCAGAGACAAACGTTTATGGGCAATTTTCAGAAATACCTCTATACTAGATTTAGAGGGAATCCTTACAAACTGATCATCGATTTAAAAAATGTCATATAATCATCCCAAAGTTGTTTTTGAACCCCTACTGAATGCCCAGAACCACATTCTATGCTATGAGCAGAGAAGGTAGATGATACAAGTCCTTCCTTCATGGTTACACATCTACACGTGGATATGTTCAATATACACATGTGCACATACATATATAGATTGCAATACAGACAAAAACGGATGCTCCGATATGTGTGTGTATACACACGTATTACAAGGCAACAACTAAACAAGCAACAAAATAAATTCCTGCATTCTTATCCCTCATCTCCCCACCTAGATTTTTAGGTAGCTCTCCCTTCCACTGTGCTCAAAAGTCGTGTGCGCACCTTGGTCTTATGTACTGTCTGTTACTTATTCTTTCTCACCAGACTATGTTCCCAAGAGAAGAGCGTGTGTCTCAGTATTTCTCTAGCACCGATAAAAGTGCCTCCCACCTTAAGTGAGTTTCAACAAACGCCTGTTGAGAAAGGGAAAGCCTGAGGCAGAGAGGCCATCACCAGAGTCCAGAGTAAGGCTGCTCTCAGCACCCATCACCACTCGTCCTGTGTGCAGGAGTCGGGTGTGGCTGCCAAAGAACCAGCAGAGGGAATTTTCTTCCCACTTTGAAAAATGTCAGGGCACATGAAGACACCCACCTGCAACCCGGTCGGCGACAAACAGAGAACAGTCAGACTTACCGAAATGGCTTTTCTCCTGTATGGGTTCGAATGTGCTTCCTCAGATCGCTGAGTGTGGTGAAGTACTTGCTGCAGCCTTCGGATTCACAGTTAAACGTTTTCCCTGTGTGAAGCCTCTGATGTGCTTTCAGCCTGTGAGACAGTCCAGAGACAAAGTCCCTCTGGCATTTGCATAATGTAGGACAGAGCCTCCCCACCCACGTCCGCTTAATGTGCTTCAGGATCCAGTGCATAAGAATTCTATATCCTTAATATATTAGTATCCCCAATTTTTTTGCTTGAGGAGAAATTCAGAGAAGTATGTAGCCTAGTGGTAGGAGAATGACTGTGTGGCCGGACTGCCTGCGACTCAAATCCTGCTCCCACTTCCTACTGGATGAGGGCCCTCAAGCCAGTACCAAACCTCTCTGCTTCCACTTACTTATCAGCGCTGTGAGGATTCGCACTCAGAACAGTGCTTAGCACACGGTGAGTGCTGCCCAAGTGTTAGCCATTGCCAAAGTTGAAGACTAACAGGAATCTCCTGATACAAATGGCATAAAAGACAACTGGCCCAAGAGTGGTAGAAAAAAGTTAACTTCAAGGTGATGACGGAAAGAAAATGACAAAAACAAAAGCCTCCAGATAAGCCCCTGAGCCAAGGGGAGGCAACAGTACAAGTATTAAGGGCGCCTGGGTGGCTCAGTCGTTAAGCGTCTGCCTTCGGTCCAGGTCATGATCCCAGGGTCCTGGGATCAAGCCCCGCATCGGGCTCTCTGCTCGGCAGGGGGCCTGCTTCTCCTGCTACCATTCCCTCTGCTTGTGTTCCCTCTCTCGTTGTGTTTCTCTCTGTCAAATAAATAAAATCTTAAAAAAAAAACAAAAAACAAAAAAAAACAGTACAAGTATTAAAATGCCCAGGCCAGTATGTCACTCCGGGAGATACAAATCTGAATACGAATGTACTATCTTTTTTAACCAACCCCATATAGGTCAATCTTTAACAAGTTCCTCCAGCAGACTTTAAAAATTCAAGAGCACAGCTGTGCTCTTTATTTTGTTTTATTTTTTTAAGCAGACTCCAAGCCCAGCACAGAGCCGGGCACAGGGCTTGAACTCACAACCCCGAGATCAAGACCTGAGCTGAGACCAAGAACTGGATGTTTAACGGACTGAGCCCCCCAGAGGCTCCCCAGCTATGCCTTTCCAAGCGCTGGAAGTGCCCATCCGCACAGAGCAAGGAGAGGGCTCTTCAATCACAAGGGCAGGGACAGGGGCTGGAGAAGAGGCCGACCTGTACAGCGTGTTGAACGCCTTCTCACAGCCCTGCACGTCGCACTCAAATGGCTTCTCCTTCGTGTGCACTCGCACATGGATCCTGAGGCTGTAGGAGGTGAGGAAGGCCTTGCCACAGCCCTCCTGATTGCAAACAAAGGTGTACTCTCCTCGGTGAGTCTTCTGATGGGTGCGCAGGTTGCCTGCTGTGCTGTAGGTGCGGGGACAGCCCTCAAAGGTGCACTGGTACCGCTTTACCTGGCAGACAAAGGACACCTCATTAACAGGACAAAAGAGCTGCCCCAGGCCTAACTCCCCCAGAGTCTGGCTCCCAGGAAATGTGGACGACACACTGAGGCTCATAGCATAAACCTAGAAAACCACCTCTAGCAACAAAGCAGGGGAAATCTTCCCCTTGATCAAATCATGCCAGAACAAATAATAAGTCATTTCTCATGACAAATAATAAGTCAATAATATAAGTCATTCTATAGGCAGATGAATATTCTAAATGAATATAATAAGGGGATTTTCAGACCCTCGGATACATCTGCCATCTAAAGATGGGTCCATACTGTTACAGTCACCTATACTGAAATAACATTTTGGCTTCTTTGTTTGTTTAGGATTTCTTTATTTTAGAAAGAGAGAGAGACACTGAGACTGTGTGTGCAAGGGGGAGGGACAGAGAGTCTTAAGCAGACTCCACGCTGAGCACAGAGCTGCTTCAGGGCTCGATTTCATGACCCTGAGTAGAAACCAAGAGTTGGACGCTTGCCCGACTGCACCACCCAGGTGTCCCTTGGCTTTGTTTTAAGGCTTGATTAAAACCCTGCCTTATGGCACCCCACCTTGATTGGAACTGACAATTGTTAAACTGGCTCTAAAACACCCTGCCACTGATAGACACAGTCATCAAGCATTATCTCCCTAGCATAGCTTCCACTGCAGTTTTGAGTCCACGAAATTAAAATACTGTATATTGAATTTCTCAGAGTATGACATTTCTCAAAATGCCAGCCTCTCGGTTTCACTTTCACCGCCAAACTTCTTGAGAGGGTGGCATACATGGGTGCCTCCATCTCCCTCGATGCCCACATACTCCTTAACAACTTGGCAAGCTGCTTTCGCTGCAGGAAATTATTCTCTTACACTTCCCAGTGGCCAGACCCTCCCATCCTTCTCCATTGGCCTTCACTTATTTGCAAACCTCTCCCAACGCCCTCCCCTCCTGAAAACTTGTCCTTCACGGCACAGCAATTCTACTCGGCTCTCTCTATCTTCTTCTCCTCCTCTTCAGAGCCACGCCTTTCCCTTCACCTTGATATGTAGGTTTATTCTGGAACTTATCGCTCCCCTCCCAGACCTTCCCGCTCTCCTCCCAGACCCTCCCGTGCCTGCGGAGGTGCAGGGGAAGCAGCCTCAGACAGTGGCTAGAGGAGAATGAATTTCTGGCACTGACGTTCAAGACCTTCCGCAGGTCATTTTGCTTCTCTGAGCCTCAGTTCTTCTTTTTCTCTCAAATGAGTATTAATGCGTGCCCTGCCTGTCTCACGGTGCTGTGGAATGGAATGAAATGAGATCAAGCATTTGTGAATATATGTGGTAGGAGACCCGAGGCCACACACGCCAGGGTGCTAGCATTGTCTACTCTTAAGCTTTCGCCAACATCTCCGTCCTCTAACCCGACCTTGCTCCAAAGCCTCAGTCTGCATCTCTAGCTACACCTTTAGTATTCACTCCACAGTTACTGAACTAGCAGGTCCCAGGCAACAAGCTAGATACCATATGAGATAAACAAGGGAACAAGACAAAAATCTCTGCTTTTAAGGAGTGCCAATTTTAAGGAGGCGGATGTGCACAAATTATTACAAACTTTGCTGAGCCTGACAACAGATATTTGCCCAAGGAGCCTGGGGAATATAAAAAAGTGAAACTTAACCCTTCTTGGAAAGACTGGAAGTAGTAAAGGCTCAGAAGCTGAGGTCCTCTCTCTGAAGGGTTTTTTTTCCCTTGCCTGTTTGTTTGAGGGATAAACTGAAAACTTATTCCTCAGACAAAACGGGAGAAGGGCTTTTTAGAAAGCCGTGACACAGAGTGCCTGGGTGGCTCAGTAGGTTAAGCATCTAACTTTAGCTCACGTCGTGATCTCAAGGTTGTGAGACTGAGCCCCACACTGGGCTTGCTGCTCAGCAAGGAGTTTGCTTTTCCCACTCCCTCTCCATCTGCACCCCCCGTCTCAAAAAAAAAAAAAAGAGGTAACACCTTGGGAACTGCATGGAAAGAGGAATGAGTGTGCTGGTACAGGGAACCACAAACATACCTGTAGCATGTAAGAGGCTGGGAGAAAGATCTAGAAAAAAAAGATGAGGCCTCCTTAGCCAAGCTATGGAGTAGAAGAATAGGACAATGGGGGCTCACCAATGGATGTCAACCAAGAGAGCAATATATTAGATCTGCAGTTTGAGAGATCCTTCTGGCAACCCAGTGGAAGATGGACTGGAAGGGTAAAAGAACAGAAAAAGGTATAGAGACTAAGAAGAGGGACAAGAGTCTAGGAAGCAGATAAAAAGAACCTCAACGGGGAAATGAGAGTGGACAGTATGAGAGATGAATTCCAGAGAAATTAAAGGGGGAAGAATGACTGGCCATAGCAGCAACTGGGCGCTGAGGAGCGGAAGGGGTTAGGGAGAGGCAAAGTCAAGGTCAAGTGTATGGCCGGGATGACTAAAGAGATGGTCCTAAGCCACCAAGTTGGGGCCGGACAGAGGGTGCAGAAGAGATGATGAGTTGGCTATGAGGTGCTGCCAGGACTTCCAGGTAGAAATTTCTAATAGACATAGAGGCTGGAAGCTAAAAGCAAAGCCTATGGCAGGAGTCGTCAGTACACATAGCTGACTTTACCTATATACCAAAGCAAGCTCAGGTTCTGCCACTTACTGTGTAACCCTAGGAAAATTACTTAAGCGTACTAAGCCTCACTTTCCCTACTTATAACGTGGAGGAAACAAAACCTATCTTTTTAGGTCTGTTGTAAGGATCAGGAATAATGTGCATAAAGCATTTAAATATAGTGGCAGGCATATCATAGGTATACAATAAAATAACGGCTCTTGTAAAAGGACAAAGGCTAGACCTCGGAAAGTCACCAATGTGTAAGGTGCTGGTAAAGGAAGAGAAGCCACTATGGGTGAGTGGGGGGAGGGGTAGGGAAAACAGGAAGAGTCGCCAAGGAGAACGAAGGCACAGAAGCCAACAGAAAAAGGATCTCAGGGAAAAAGAATGATTGAAACATGAAATGTCCGAAAAAATAGGGAAGACACGACTGAGGAAACTCCTGGATCCAGCAGCTAGGAATCACTAATGGCTTAGCAAGTCTAGTTTTAACGGACTGCTGGAGCCCGAAGTCTGGACGAAGGAAAATCAAAGGTGACATGGAGGGAGAGAAGAGAGATGGACAGCAGGAGCAAGAGCGGACTTGTGAGTTGTTGCCCATTTCTTTCCTTCTTTTCCTTCTTTCTTTTTCTTGAGTAGGGTAGGTCCTGAGCACATTTGGAAGGAGAAAGGTCCTGGAAAAAAAGAGAGGTTGAGGATCTGAGAGGAACATAAAGAAGAGAAGGGTATTTAAAAGGCTGGTGGAGGGCAAGGCCTCAGATGGGAAGAGGGACAGGTAGCTTGAGAGCCGAGAGGGACTGAGGTAAGGACAGGTATGTTCAAGGGTGTACAGGTTTCTGTAAAGGGCCACATGGTACATATTTAAGGTTTTATGGGCCATGCGGACTCTGCTCCCACCACTCGACCCTGCTGCTACTACGTGAAGGTAGCCATAAACAATATATAAATGGACAAGCCAGGCTGTGCGCCAGAAAAACTTTATTTATAGACAGTGGGATTTGAATTTCGTATCATTTTCACATATCACGAAATACCATTCTTCTTCTGATTTAAAACAAATCACTTAAAAATGTAAAAACCATTCTACAAACACAGGCATCTGGACGATTTGGCGCGTAGGCCATAGTTTGCCAAACCCTAAAACCTGTGCGTGTGGGGAAGGGAGGAGCCGTGACTCCTCCCATCTCCCCTCCCACTCCTTGTCTCATCTGTCCAAGGCTCAACACAATCTTGCACAAGTGCTCTCTCACTTTTCATTCAGCAGCCTTTCTGCTGCTGCCCAGGAGGAGCTCCGTCAACCTTTGCTGAACGGAGTGACTGAGCCGCCAGTCCACGTGTTCTAGTGTCTCAGTGTCTACGTCTGAAGCCAGTTGTGCCCAGATTTGTTCTAAAAGGGTGTTCTCCACATGCCACCTCTATGCTCGGATGCTAACGTCCCTTCGCCTGATACTCAAGCCCCGCCCCCCCACAGTTCCTCTTCCGCCTTCTCCCAAGTGACCCCATGTGTAACACCAGCCAGCAGGAGGCTCTGTCTGAGGCTGCAGGCAACAGGACCCCTTCCCCTAATCCCCGCACTGAATCCCCACACGCCTGCCTCTGCTCTCTCAGTTCTTTGTGCTGGAAATGCCTGCTTCCTTCTACTTCCTTCCTTCCTTCTGCTTCTGAGTCTCTCTCTCCCTTCTATTCAGGCCTCACCACCTCCAAGGTGCTCCAGGATCAACGCATGTCAAAGTGACAGCGCCCTTCTCTGAATTCCAATCATATCAAACTATACCACACATGTGGCACTTAGCCTGTGTTGTTAATGATCCTCTCATGGCTATATCCTGATTTCCCATCAAGACTAAAAACCTCTTTGGTTCTGCCAGGCAGAGATTTCAAAACAGTCTCTGACCAGGAAGGAGAAGCTGCAATAAAAGAGCAGCGTGTCTCAATCAGAGCACGTCAACGATGGCGGCTGATGAGAGCTGACTCCCATTCCTAAGATGCCACTGCGTCGATCACTTTATAAGGAAAAGTGCAATCAATCATTAACTACCCCTCCCTGTCTCTTTGCCCTGCCAACCCCTACTCCCGTCCAGGATTTTCACTTGGCTAACTCAAGCTTCCCTTAAAAGTTCCTTCCTCAAGGAACTGTTTTATACCATTCCCTCTTCAGTTGGTCGGCACGGCAGTAGCTGGAGAACATGAGGCACTAAAGAACTACTTGTTGAGTTAAATGCAGGAATGGCTACTCTCCTGATGGACTGTAGGCTCCATGAGAGCGGGGCCATGTCTGTCTTGGTCACAGCCTCAGGGGCTGGCCCTGTGGAGGAGGGGTACCACATTCCTATTTGTTGAATGAAGGAAGGAATGATGACACAAACAAGAACAAATCAACAGGACTTAATGCTGAGGAAAGTAGTAACAAAGGGTGACAAATGATAAAGGAAGGATGGTCAACTAGGTCAAATGTAGCAGAGATGACTAATGAAGCATTTTTTGGGTTCACCTGACTCACTAGATCATAGCGCGCCAGCAAGATTAGCTTCACTGGAGGGGTAGGACCAGAAGCCAGAATGTAACAGGCTGAGAGGTCAGGGAAAAGCAAGGAACTAAAGACCATGAATATAACTACTCTTAAAAAGAACCTGGCTGAGAAGAGAGAGAGGAGAGAAAGTTGGGAGAGGACACAGAGGACCGGGGAAGGTATTTGTGTTTCAAGGTAGGGGAGACAGGTTGAGTGACAAAGCCAATGCCTGCTCCCCGCTAATGTGCTGAATAGACAAGTAATCTCTTACCCCATCAGGAGGGAGGCCGTAAATGGAAGTCATTATTCTGGGTCTTTCAGAATCGTTTTTAAATAGCACCAAATTTCACAAAAGGGAAAACTAAACCTCCTCAAACTGGATTCGAACAGGAAGTTGCAAAAAACACCCAAGTTTTCACGGTTACAGAGAAGAGATATTGCAACACACGGTACATTTAAATACAAGTAAAGTTTATCATGCCTTCAAAAAATTATGTCGCAGAGATTATATTGTCCAAGGCTCTAGGCATACAGCAAAACCAGTCCATGCTCTCAAGGAGCTCGATGGCAGAAGGAGAATCAAAGAGACAGAGACAAGACCAATATGTTATGAGACGTTGTGCTGAGAATGGATGTGAGAATAGAAGTACAGGGGGGAAGCATCTAACTTAGACTTGGGGGCCACTAAGAAAGGTTTCTCAAAAGAAGTTATGCTCGAGCTGAATCTAAAGAAAGAGGTGACACATAATTCACCTCTCAAAATTAACTAGCATTATGTATAATATGAATGTAACGTCACTGACGATTCCACTGGATAATAAAGAATGCGTTTCTCTAAAAGAGCTGAGGAATTGCATCACCTTAACTTTCCCATGTGGCCTCTACCACTTGTTGATTACTAAGCTAAGGAACACGGAGGGGGTGCAGGGTAGGCTCATGGAGGATGGAGTCTAACGTTAGAGTGGGCAAGAAGCATGAGCTTTCAGAGAACTGATATTGGTTTACAAAGTGTTCTGAGTAGTTCTAGAATAAAGAAATATTTAACAGAGATGACTGCCTGACTAAGTCAACAGAATCAGAGGAGGAAAGGTAAATGAGACAAGCAAAAATGAGAAAATTAAACACTGGACTCCAGGAGACAAAAGCTTAAAAATTTTCAGAAAGGAAAAAAGGCTGGGTTTCTGCCGGAGGAAAAAGAAATGAGAGACCAAGAGAACGAGATTTGACCCTGCTCACCAGCACCATACTCAATGAGGAAAAGGAGTCTCTGGTCCTGAGCGTCTAGCGCGCGAACATTCTCGCAGATCGACGACTGGCCTGGCCCGATGGCTGTTGGAGCTGCCCACTCCTCCCCAGGCCTGGAGACTTCTCACTCATCTCCCTGATACCAACTCTGTTCCCAGGCTGGCACTGACCGCATTTCTTCTATTCTACAATGTGCAACCACAGAGCTCAAAGTGGAAATTTAAGAGCTCTGACAGACCTCGTTTCTCCATCAGGCCTCCCACGGCCCACCACCAGGGCTGGAGCCACACGGCACTTCCCACACCTCAGCCTTTTACGCTCACAGAACTAACGCCTTCCTGCCGCCCCATTCCACAGCCAACGGGCCTCGGTGGCCGAGTCTCCCCTCTGTCCTCGCAAAGGTGGTGCGTTATGTTAGAACGGCACGGGCTTTGGCATCCAGAGCATCCTCAGTTCAAACCTCATTTCTATCACCTGCTAGGTGCCTATTTCTAAGCTTGTCTTCATCTGTAAAATGAGGGCTAATAGCACCCATTTCATAAATAGTTATGAAGATCAAATACAAAGCTATGGAGAAGCCCCTGACACAGGCGCTCAGCAGATGCTAGCCGTCTGACCCTCTCCGCAGCCAGCATATCTGGAGTCCTCGTTCTTTCGTTCTAGGAGCCCTCTGCTTATAAAATAAGTCATGGGGATGTAGTGCTCAGCAGGAGGTCTGCAATTAATGGTATCATACTGTGTATCTGAAAACTGCTAAGGGAGTAGGTCTTAAAAGTTCTCATCATAAGAAAAAAAATTGCAACTATGTGTGTGGCAAGACTTATTGTGGGGATCATTTCACAGTGTACACAAGTACTGAATCACTATGTTGTATATCTGAAACTAATATGTTACATGTCAATTATCTCACAATTAAAAAGATCTTTTTTTTTAATGAGCCGTCAGCTTTGCTGGTGCTCCGACTGCCCACCGATGGAAGTAACTTTCAGTGGCCGGGTGCTAAGGAAGTCCAAGGGAACGGATTACCTGTGGCAAGGGCTGGTGTTCACAGGACCCCACAGAAGAACTACAAACATGTCCCGATTATAAACGGTGGTTCCCATTCCATAGTGATATTAATACAACAGCTCAGCTGCTCAGGGGTGACTGGGACTTCTGCAGGCTATCTCCTTGTTTTAAGGAAAAAATGCTTCCCAAAGAGTTCCTAACAAAGGCCATTTTAACTTCTTAAACAAGAGATGACCTCTGAACCTCCTTCAAGAACCTGTGGGCCTACGAGGGACAGAGAGTAAATGAGCATTCACTGAACAACCACGGTGAACCAGACACTGTGCTCCATGTTTTATGCACATACTGTTGTATATTTATGTATGAATAAATCTCATCTCATTTTCACAAAATGCAATGGGATATTTTTATTTCAATTTTACAAAAGAGGAAACAGAGCAGCTTGCCCAAGGCCACACAGAATAAACCAGAGCAAAGATGGAACCTAAGTCTAAATTATCCCTTTGCACATCACAGAAGAAACAATTGCAAGAATAGGCTTGATTTTAAAAAGAGAAAAACATTAAAATTCGGGCTCTTTCTCCAACGTCCTACACTACCAAAATGTTAGCAATAACCATGAGGTACAGCTTACATAAAATATAAATCTGAGGCCTGCTTATTCCTGCAGTACGATGCTATAAGACATTGTATTATGCACACAAAACCACTCTGACCCTCTTCCAGGCCAGGGGGCTGCAGTGATGCAAGTGCCGACGGCTTCAGAGACCGACTACCACGCGTACAGGCCTGCGAGGAAGTGCAGGGATGGCTTCTCCCCGTGGTAAATGGAAAATGCTTCCTGCCCTGGGTTCCTACAAACCCCACACATAGGAACTCTAGCAGTCTCCCCTCTGGAGTCCCAGCCCTTCAGGGCAGGAACTATTTCTCTGTCTTTCCTGATCGCTGACAAAACCAGGTACTCCAGAAGTAAAAGCGTGCAGAAAGAGTGAATGGCTCCTTAACACCAGAATTTCAAGCAGCAACAGTCCTAGTTCTGAATGGCAACTCCGTGGGCGTTCAGAAGGGAGCCTGGGAAGAAATGTAATCACAGTAGGCAAAGACTAAAAGCAAGTAGCTCCCCTCTGGGAGAGTCAGCAATACCCAGGTTTGTCAGAGTGGATCATTCCACTGCCTGAGGGGCTGATACTGAGGAATGAAATGGGAACTAGGTCTCCCAAAGTAAAGGACGACTGCAAAACACTGGAGTCACACTTTTCCCTTTATTCTTATTCTTAAAATTTGTCACACTAAGGGGAAAAAAACCCCCACAAAACTCCTCTTGGACTGTCACTGACTGATATAGCAAGCAGCCTGATTCACAAAGCATCTCTGTAACTGTGCTTCTTGGTAGGAAAAAAAGATATTCTTTTCCAGTCAACGCACTAGAATACTTCAGTGCATCATGAAGAACATATCTGGTGTGGGATTCCTGGCTTTCTTCATACTTCCTGGCCAACTACTGAGCAGAAAAGTGGCAGCACTAGCTAGCCACAGGGGGTACATTATGTTCTTCGATGTGGTTCGTACAGAGGGGACAAACAGGTAACCAGACAGTCCTGGCAGGTTCTCGGGAAGGGAGGGATGCGAGAAAGTTTAGGAAATCATGGGCTACATGAACCAACTAAAGGAAACACAGCGGCTCAGAAACCCAGAGCAGGGCATTAAAGGAGCAACCCCCTTTAGAATGCTGACTTGTGTAGAAAGACATATTTTGATCGGAAATTTCTCAAAGATACCAGCAGGTGGATGGTGGTAAGACAACAAGTATGAAAATAAGATGCACGAAATTAGAGTCAGAATGACCATGGAGGGGCACCTGGGTGGCTCAGTCGTTAAGCATCCTCCTTCAGCTTAGGTCATGATCCCGGTGTCCTGGGATCAAGGCCCACATCAGGCTCCCTGCTCGGCTGGAAGCCTGTTTCTCTCTCTCCCACTCCCCCTGCTTGTGCTCCTTCTCTGGCTGTGTCTCTCTCTGCCAAATAAATAAAATCTTTAAAAAAAAAAAAAAAAAGAATGACCAGTGGACCTGTGGAAGGAGGAGAAGACAGTATCTGTAGCAAGGTTCTGGTTGGTTTATTTTTACGCAAGACAAACAAAAGGGGAAAAAGTGAAGTAACAGGTACGCCAACTACACACTACAGGAAACAATAGAACAATCCAGGGTAAACAGGAAAATCAGGCTAAAATCTGACTCAGAAAATAAGCTGCTTGGGAAGCCAAGAAGACTAACTAGTTATCAAATGATTTGATTTCTCAAGAGTAATACCTGGACATGGAGATGGAGGGAAAACACCAGGTTTTAAAAAAGGGGAAAAGAGGGGGTACAGAAATCACGGGAAGTATTATCAAATAGTCATAAACATTGCCCTCTTTAGGCCAATTAAATGGATTTAAATGCTCCCCACCCCCACCACTGTTAAAGCAAAAGCTAAGGTAAGATGGTGCCTCAGGAAGGTAAGTCTCCTGAATGCCTGGTCATTAAGCAACATTTTCAAAGACTAAAAGCCACTGACTCTTCACCCTCAATCTCCAACAAACTCCATACCAACTGATTTTTTAGTTTCTAGAATCTTCCATATAGGTTTCAAGAATAGACTGGAAAGATGTAGTGGGATGAAAGTTCGGTGAGCTAAATCCATAGTAGATTGAACAAGGTGTTCATAGTACCCTTCACCTTATCTACTCAACATGATTATCAAGACCTGAAGCCATGAATGGATGATAAACCAGGCTTGCAAGTACAGTCCCCAACTTATGATGGTTCAACCGTACAGTGGTGAGGAAGCAACACACATCCAGGAGAAACTGTACTTCAAATTATGAAGAAAGGTACTTTCTCTTGATGCTGGGCACTAGCAGAGAGCCGCGGCTCCCAGTCAGCTCCATCATCACGAGGGTAAACAACCAATATACTTCTAGCCATTCTGTATCAATACAGCCATTCTGTTTGTCACTTTCAGCATAGTATTCAATCAATTACATAAGCAGGTCAACACTTTATTACAAAATTGGCTCTGTGTTAGATGACCTTGCCCAACCACAGGCTAATGTAAGAGTTCTGAGCATGTTTAAGGCAGGCTAGGCTAATCTATGAATGCGATAGGTTAGGTGTCTTCAACACACTTTCCATGGTATTTTCGACTTCCGACGGGTTTATCGAAACAACCACACCATGAGTCAAGGAAGATCTGGAGCAGAGTGGGAAAGTGACAGCTCATACAAGTGATTGCATAATATCATTCCCTCCCTACCATCTCCTCCTTTCCTGCCTAGATCAGCATTTCCCAAGATGTGTTCCACAAAATATCAACCCTGGAAATGACACCTGAAAATGGTTTCCCAAGTTCAAAGCACTTGGAAAAGTCCGCATTTCCTTCCTTCACAGATATTAACACATCAAAAGCTCTGAGAAATTCTGTAATAAGCCTCTGTCTCGATTCAACTTAATGTTTCTCAAACATTTGCTCTCAAAGACTTTCACATAGTAATCATTAACTGAGGATGGCTTAAAGTTTAGGCTCTAAGCCATGTTCACATTTTCTGTGCTAAAAAAATGATTCAGCCCCCTTGAGTTGCTACTACCTCATCACTCTTCCTCCAGATACCATAGTAAACACACACACACACAAACCAACTTGACACCTCCTGCCTCCAGTTTCCTCACCACCCACTCACTTCTCCATCACTGGAAAACTGGCTTCGGCCCCCAGTGCTCTACAGAAAGTCTTCTCATGGTGTGATCAGTGGACAGAGAGCCGAACCAATGGCTTCTCTTTGGCCCATCAATCCCCCTGCAGCGTCACAGAGGGTCACAGAGGGACAGCCTCACTCCCCGACACTCTTCCCTCACCTTCCACAACACCATGGTCCAATTCCACCCATCTCTCTGACTATGTGATCTTTGGTTCTTTATCTTTTTAGCCTTTACATTTGCAGACCAACTCTGACTCCTCCCTTGAGTAAACTGCCCATGGTCTGAACCCTTCACGAATCCTGAGCTAGTTCCTCCACTTCAGATCCACGTTTCCGATGGGCTTCTCGACTTGTTCACTTTACTTTTCCTCAAGGACTACACGTTCGCTATACTCCAAACTATACTCATCTCTTGCCCCACTCGCTATACTCATCAGTTGCCCCACCAAACTTTCTCCCCTTCCCGATTCCTCTGATGAACTCACTATTCCCGGACGGTGAGGCGAGCAGCAGAGTCCCGCCACCTTCTCCTCAGCCTGACATGGCAGTCTGAATAGGCCTCTGTAAAAGCACCCATCGCAGTTTGCTCTAACTACTCAACATGCTTCCTAGACTTGAAGCTCCATCAATCCTCTGTGTGTCCCCTGAGCTAAGACAGAGAAGAAACCTGACATACTTGGCAAAATGGACGAATCCTTTGAATCATACCCAATTCATGGCTCATTCTTCAAACGCCAGTAATGTACAAAGTTCCCTTGTATTTCAACAAAAGCTCTGGATTCTTTCCACTTACAAGGCCATTATCCTTCAACAGACTCAAATGAAACTCCAAATCTAAACGACGACTACCTCCTAACTGGGCAAGCAAGCTACCACTGCTAGGAGAGCAGTATTTCTCAAATGCTGCTCTAACCACATCACTCCTTGGCTGAGACACGTTCAATGGTTTCCCACTATTTCCAGAACACAGTCCAAACCCCTCAGCATGTTATCACTGCCTCCCATGTCTGGATCTCTGCTACCTTTCCATCCTTTTCAACTACTCCCTAAGCTCCCCATGTTCTAGTCCAGGAGCACGCACACTCCAGCCAGTGGGTCAACTCTAGCCCACTGCCTGTTTTGTAAATAAAGTTTTATTGGAAGACAGCCAATCAACATTTTGGCCTAGATCATTCTTTGTTGCAAGAGGCTGTCCTGTACATTGCTGAATGTTTAACAGGATTGCTGGCCTCCACCCACTGGATTCCAGTAGCACTTCCCAGTGTGATGACCAAAAAGGTCTCCACACATTATTAAATGTCTTATGGGCAGCAAAACTGCCCTCAATTAAGAATCACTATTCTAGGGGCACCTGGGTGGCTCAGTGGGTTAAAGCCTCTGCCTTCGGCTCAGGTCATGATCTCAGGGTCCTGGGATCGAGCCCCACATCGGGCTCTCTGCTCAGCAGGGAGCCTGCTTCCCCCTCTCTCTCTGCCTGCCTCTCTGCCTACTTGTGATCTCTCTCCTCTCTGTCAAATAAATAAATAAATAAATCTTTAAAAAAAAAAAAATCACTATTCTAGAGATTCCTAAATACAAGCTAAGAGTAAGTATGATGTCACTGCTAATAAAATACAAACTATACAGCCATTTTAGGAGAGTGTGCAGATTAGAAGACAAAAGTCGCACAGTATTCAGTGCTGGTTGCCTCACACTTGGGAGAATGTGCTCCACTGTGAATTTTAAGAAGACTTTGGATAACTGGAATTCATACAATCCAAGGTGACCAGACTGATGAGAAACTAGTGAAAAATGTCACAGAGGAATACTTAAGTAAATCAAAGTGATTAGCCTGTACAAGAGAAGACAAAGAGAAAGCCATGATCTTTAAATATCTGTTGTCCTGTCAGAGGAAGGTTCAACTTGCTGTAGTCGAGGAAAGCAGGTTTTTGGCTCTATACAAGTAAAAGCTTTCTAACAATCAGAGCTGGCCAACAAAGGGATGAGGCTGAGTGGTGAAACACCGTGCTCTCTTCATTCTGCAAGTGTTCAAGCAGAGCCCAGAGGAACTCATGTCAGAGATGCCGTAGAGAAATTCCTGCCTCAGGTGGGAGGTACGACGAGATGGTTTCTCTCAGGCTGCTTCCAGCTCTGAGATTCTATGGCTAGCAGTGGAAAAGCCATATGGCATGAATAATAAAATTCTCTAATTCCAAGACCTTAACTGCAGCATAAGAGAAAAATATTTTGCTAAACGATTTACCCTATATCTGTTTGGTAACATTTTACATTTAGTTCCTGACGCAGCTGCGACTACCAGTGACCTGTTTTTTCCTAAAGGATCTGTAATCATTTCCTAGATAATGTCTATCACTACCTTTAAACTCTATCTTTCATTCTGCTAATGATCACCACACTGGTACAATTTGTACAACGCTTTACGGTTTTCCAACCATCGTGACATACATTGCCTTACTCACAGTTGCTAAGTATGAGCCTGAACACTTATTTTAGATAACCTACTCTCATTTACTGTCTCTTGCCTGAATTTCTTATGAAAGAAAGCAAGGCCTTATTATTCATCAAATATTCACTACGAAAATAAAGCATATTCTAGCAGATACTCATCTCCAAAACAAATCATTTATCCACACTCCAGAAATAAGCCAAATCTAGTTATTACAGCATCAGAAACATTGACTTACCTCAGTGAAATTTCTATTTTATTTACGATCTGGGAAGGAAAATTTGAAACATTATAATTTAGCTTTCCCAAATTTCAGTGTGGCCATACAAACTAAAAGTTCCAGAAAGCAGTCACAACGAAACGTGAAGCATATGTATTGTTGACAAGTAAAGCCACTGTAGGTCCTCATTCCAGGGACTCCCTTATTCCCCAGCTAAAACTGCCAACACGAGTTGTGTTAAGAACTTCTCTACAAAGCTAAACTGGGCCCTCACCCATTGCTTTACTTACTTCTTTACGTTTCGTTTCTGGACATTCCGACTGTAGAGTGAGAGTTGCACCTTCGATATTTCTTGGCATGGGCGTGGAACCAGGGTTTATTGTTAAATGAATCTGATCTGGTGAGATAATGTGTTGCACATAACCCTGGGACATTGCTTCATGATCTATTAGATGAAAGCCCTCTTCACCCCCTACTAGAAAAGGCAAGTGTTCTCCACACTGTCCATCGTCATCTTCATCCTCCAAAGTGCCAGGGTCCTGCTCAATGAGAACAGTTGTCCTATCATAAACAGTTCCAGATGAGGAAGGCACCAGTCCGTTTTTATCCACAAACCTGAGCATCTTGTCATCGGGGGTCAGCTCATCTTCCTCTGCCTCAAAGTAGATGATGTTATTGTCTGGACTGTGTTCCCCCATGGTTCAATCGTGCTCACCCCAATTGTGAGAAATGGAAAGGTAACGACCTGTTTGCAATAGAACAAAGCCAGAGTTAGAGTCAGACCCAGGGACCTCCTCAGCAACCACAGGGCTCATTTTTCCTCTCACATGAAGAACAGGCCAAAGTAAATGAAAATCATCTTCCCTGGGAATAATTTTTTTTTTAATTTAACTTTTAAACCATTAAATTATTTTAGAGGATAAGCAATGCCTTCAAAACAAAACAAAATAAAACAAAACAGAACACTGAAGAAATAAGTAGCAGTTCTTAAGACCTTCCAAACATGCCTTACTACCAAACAATTCCTGAAGGGGATAAAAGGGCAAACTACTTCAAGGCTGAGTTGTTTAAGTCTTAAAGTAAGAAAACCCCAGTCACATATCCTTCAGATTAGACCCTGGGGGAGCGCCTGGGTGGCTCAGTGGGTTAAAGCCTCTGCCTTCGGCTCAGGTCATGATCCCAGGGTCCTGGGATCGAGCCCCACATCAGGCTCTCTGCTCAGCGGGGAGCCTGCTTCCCCCTCTCTTTCTGCCTGCCTCTCTGCCTACTTGTGATCTATGTCAAATAAATAAATAAAATCTTAAAAAAAAAAAAAAGATTAGACCCTAGGGCAGCGTAGTCTATTGTGGAAGTAGAACTTTGGAGACAGGGTCACCTACCCACAAATCCCAGCTTTGCCACTACTACTTGGGTAACTTTCTGTGCCCCATTTTCCTTATAAGTAAGGTAGGACTGGTAGTTCCTTCTCTCAAAGTTGTTACGCAGAGTGAAAGAGATGTCTGATAATTATAGAGAAAACAAGTATGCATTCACTCCCTCCTTCCTGGAAGAGATGTTTCAGCTTCTGTGTAGAGGGGGGGCTGATCCCTAATCAGGCATATTAAATGAAGATCATTATATCTGTTAACCTTCTAGTACAATGTGGTATCCACTAGAACCTATGCTTGTATAGTGTGCTCTCTGCAGTGAGGGAATAGTGAATCTTACTTTTGTTTCTACTGCCAATGACACCAAGAGCTCAGGAGATGTCAGCTAAATGAATGAAAGACCTGCAGATATACTCTCTTGGGAAGACATACCCTCTTGGAAAGATATGTTCTCTGGGTAAAAATACCAAATCTGAAGCTTTCCTGTTCTGGATTAGTTCTTCTTCCTTAAGCCGCAAACACACAGGTTCTACAAATGTGGGTTTGGCAGGCAGAACAGAACTTAAAAATAATCAGCACATCACTTTTAGTTTCCAGTCTGGCTTTGCACTTTTTTCTTTTCTGCCCTGGGTTAGAAAGTGAACCTTTACGTAGTGGGACGGCTAGACAGAGAGGTATTTAGCAGACAGGCCAAGGGATCAGATCTGGGAGGAACCGGCCCGACCCCATGCTCTGGCTTACGCAACCCGGTAGATGCACATTTCGCTGCATCTGAAGAGAGATAAGAGCACCGGAGGCCCCACAGGGCTTCCCTGGCACCATCAGCGACTAAGCGGAGACCAACTGTCCGGAACAAACAAGACCAGGAGGTTTGAGGGTGGCATACGAGGAGAGCAAACCGAGCACCCTTGAGAGGATGGGAAAAGGAACCTGACTGGGATAGCCCCCAGACGGGGCTACACAGAAAAATCTGAAGACAGGCTGGGGGGCTCCAAACCCGGCGAAGAGGGGCAGGGTCCGGGTCTCCATGGAAACAGGGAGGGGGGCTGGATACCCATCCCCATGGAAACGGAGGAGGGGTGGGGTCCCTATGGTGACCAGACTGGGGTCTCTACTGGGAAATGCTTCAGGAGGGAGCCTAAGTCCCGCGCCCCCCGGGAAGCCCCCAGCCCAGGCCGCGTCTAGTTTCGCCTTTTACCTCCGCGGCTCCCGGCAACGGCGGCAGCGGCAGCTTCTCCCCTCCCCAGCGGCACCATGATTGCCCCCACCTTCCCCGAACGTCACTTCCGCTTCCGCTTTCCGGAGGAAGGAGGAGATACCGGCCCCGCCTATCCTTGACGCTTCTAATTGGTTTCGGCGGTGTGGGGCTGAGCCCGAGGCTCCAATTGGCGAGCAGGAAGAGCGGGGCGGGGCGGGGTGCCGCGGAGCAGTCGCGGGGCTCTAACTTCATCCCGCGCTCAGAAGCACCCTCCGTGTTCGCAGTGGGCAGGCCATCGGCGCGTCCGCATTATGGCGCCAGACTCAAGGAAAGGGGGTCAGACCTCCCCCACCACTAGTGGAAAGTAGCGTCACCTGGGCTTGCGCCTGCCGCCCTAGCCCTGGCAGCCCCAACCGCAACGGGAAGGATCCCAGTTAGCCCTCCTAATCCCAGTTCGGAGCCTCAAGGGGAGCCTGCAGGGCTGTGACCTTCCCGACTTTCTGCCTCTGGTGTTGGGGGGAAGCTGGGACCAACCAAAGTTAATGTAGCGGGTGGGACCAAGAAAGGAAAATGGGATCCAAATGGCAGAACCAAGTTCTCCAAGCTCAGCCAGAGGATGCCGCCGCCTCTCCTCTCCATCGCCCCCCCCCCGGCCACGCCCCCCACTGGCTATCCCGGGACGCCCCACTCCTTCCCTCTCACTTCTGTTCAGGCTGTCGGTTCCAACTTTTCCCCCAGCAGAGGACTGCCGGCTCCCGCCCGGGCCAGTCAGCGCCACCTACTTGCCATTCCCTTTTTTTTTTTTAGTTTATTTATTTATGTATGTATGTATGTATGTATGTATTTTTTGACCGTTCGCGCCATCAGCCCATCAGCCTGCATCTGAGTCACATTTCACCCTGCCAAGGAGTGTTGGTGTCCCAGAAGCGACTTTGCACGTGCCTTCCTTATTCTTTTTAAAATTTATTTATTTTAGAGAGAGAGCATGAGTGGGAGGGGCAGAGGGAGATGGAGAGAAGCTCAAGCTGACTCTGCCATGAGCAAGGAGTGAGGCATGGGATGTGAGGCTCGATCCCATGACCCTGAAATCACCATCTGAGCCGAAACCAACGGTCAGATGTTCAACCAACTGTGCCACCCAGGTGCCCCTCTCATATCTTTCTTCAATGCCTGTTAAATCTGTTGGAACTTCCCAACAGCCACTGCCTGATTTTCCCATAAGCTACTTCTCTAGAATATTCAGAGTGGGACAACTCCCAGAAACTAGATCAGGGTCAAAGTGTTCAAGGCATGCCTGTTCATCTCTTGCTTGAAAACTATGAATAGTGATTGTTACCCACCAACTGCCTCTTTGGCCCCTGACCAGCTGCCCCAATGCTTAAGCCACAAAAGGTCTAGCAGCCATCTCTTAAGAGATAGAAACAGGGCGCTTGGGTGGCTCAGTTGGTTAAGCATCTGCCTTTGGCTCAGGTTATGATCCCAGGGTCCTGGGATCGAGCCCCATGTAGGGCTCCCCACTCAGCAGGAGTCTACTTCTCCCTCTCCTTCCCACTCATACTGTCTCACTATCTCTGTCTCTCTCTCAAATAAATAAAATCTTTAAAAAAAAGATTTAAAAAGATTAAAACATACAAACAACCACTGTTAAAAATACATTTATCATTAAAATATATTACATATATGAGAGAGGGGATGCATCACATACAGTTCAGAGGGATCTGTTGACCCAGAAAATCCCATTTGTTTCACCGAACACCACTTTTTTTGGTACTTTCATTTTCAAGCCACTGTATTTGCTCTCGGAGGCTGAGTGGCCAGCCCCGGAGTTGTTTAGCCACATCTGAGTAGCAAGGGGGGTAGGGTTTGTATATACATATACACATGTCCTTAGAGCACTAGAAGCATCTGGGTGGCTGGGACCTGTTTATCCAGCAGATTCCACTCGCACTCTTGCTGTCCAATTCATTCTCCCTTTAGGACCCCACAGTCTGTTCAAATATCTGGTCAAGGGGAGTCCAGCCCAGGCTACAGGGAAGGCACTGACTCTGCCCTGGAGGCAGGCTGAGTGAGCACAAGAAATAAAGTTATTTAAACATCCTTAAGGTTTAAAAAAAATAGAGATCTCTGCTGAATAACTGAAGTTGAACACTGACTGTCAGTTTTATTGTGGCAGATTTCCCCCATGTCTTCAGAACTCAGAGTGACAGGACTGTGACAGCATGGTGGGGGGTGTGTCAGGGCTCAGGAAATAGGCAGCTGCCGCTTTTGCTTCCAAGAGGCCTCACGTCTTGTGGTGGTAGTTCCTGATCTTAAACAGGTGGGGCTGGTAATTGACCGCCTCGAGTAAAAGAGAGGAGATAGGCTCAGGGTGAGTTGCAGAGGAATAGGTGAATAAATTCTTGAGCCTTCTTCTTCTCTGCCATGTCCAGCTTTTGGTGACCAGCTGGGTTTCGAAGCAGTAAGCTGCCAAATATGCTAGCTGCGTGAAAAACACAGAAGACAAATGATTCAGCAAAAGAAACACTACTTATTCTTGTGTTGTTGAGTTGGGAGGAGTGCCCCCGAGCATTATTTTCTGCTTGAAAAAAACTCTGTGAAGGGAAACTTGGCCCAGAGCTGGGGATTTTGGTTCCACTGCAGTGGTCCTGGGACCTTCCTCAAGCACATTTCTCATAATGAGTCTCCCAGCATGCAAAGATACTTCCCACAGATACTTGACTGCTTACCTAGAATATTCTCATCCAAATGATTTTTTGCTGATTTTTTCAGCAGTTCTCGCAGAAATGCCATCAAGTAGTTGAAGACATTTTGGTGGAAAGTAGGAAGGGTAGAAATGACCTGAAAGAGGGAGAATTGGGATTTGTCTTCTCATTCATTCAATCATTTGTCAGACATCTGCTCTATTTCAGGAGCTGGGTACATGATCCAAGGACATGAGTAAGACTGAGCAGGAAATCCTGATCACGTGGCACAAGAGTCAAAAGAGAAGCCCAGGTCAAGCGCTTTGTGAATTTAGAGCTCAATAGCTTAACTATGTGCTCTCAAAAGGTTTACGGGAATTAGAAGACATTTCAAGCTGGGTCTTGAATATAAGACAAGACTGGACCTGCAGAGGTAAGGACTAGGGCATTTGGGGCAAAACAAAGTGTAAAAAAATGCAAGAGAAGAAACACAATGAGATAAGGAGAGAGAATACACTGAGAAGTCAACTTTAGCAGGATGCCCCCTGAATAGGCTCTAAGCCTAGAGGGGTCAATCAGGCTAGAATTCAAGGAGTACTTCAGGTATCCGTGTAACATCATTATCACTTGGGAAGCTCGTAGAAGATATATTCCAAAAGAGATTCTGGTTCAGTGGATGTGGGATGAGGCTTTGGAACCTGTATTATTAGCAAGTTTTCTAGATTATTCCGTGATGGCCTATTATGTGTGTGAAACATTAGGCCAGATGGTTAAAAGTCCTGAATATTTGTTTAAGAAAATCATTAATTGGCAATGGAGAGCCAAGTGTGGTTTTTAACCAACAGTGACATGATGAGAGCTTTTTTTTTTTTAAAGATTTTATTTATTTATTTGACAGAGACACAGTGAGAGGGAACACAAGCAGGGGGAGTGGGAGAGGGAGAAGCAGGCTTCCCGCTGAGCAGGGAGCCTGATGCGGGGCTCGATCCCAAGACCCTGGGATCATGACCTGAGCCGAAGGCAGATGCTTAATAACTGAGCCACCCCGTGCCCCTGATGAGAGCTTCAGAGCATGTGGTCTGATGGCAGTATGCAAAACAAATGAGCAGAGGGAGAGCCTGAACGCAGGGCTTGGAACCAAGGTGAGTAGATGAGAATGGAAGATAGGTGACTGATCAAGGGAACTGGGCATGGGGGAGGCGAGCAGAGGACAACTCAGAAATGACTCAGGTTTCTGGGCTGAGTCACTGGAATTCAGGGTGAAGCCATTAAAACAAAAAGGGACATGAGAGGAAGAACAGGTTCGGGAAGGAAAGTTATGGAGTTGAGTTGCTAGGACATTGCATTTGAGGGGCTGTGCCCACTTTGTTCCCTCGGGCCCCATGAGGCCTGGGGCTGCAACTCGTGAATGCTCAACGCTTCCCCTCACCTGTTTACTCGCAGTGTAGTTGTCAGAACACTCCAGGCAATTATGGTAGGTGCTGTAGCAGATGACGGGCTCTGGCAGGCTCTCCAGGAAAAGCAGCAAGGCTTCGGCTACGGAATGATTGCTGGCGGCTTTTGGCCCATCGTTAAGGAACTGGCGATGCTGTGCCGTGGTTAGGAAAAGGCCCAGGAGCGAGCACATGCCAAAGGTGCTGCCTGCCCAGGAAGGCTCTCTGCTCAGAGCTAGGATGCCAGCCTGACATGGTGAGGGGCCAAGCTGTTTGTCAGCTTAGCAGGGCCCTCCTGAGTTCCTGTTATATTGGTGGCTTAAAGTTGTAAAGTCTTCTCTATGCAAACTTTAAGTAAGAAAAATATGATAGCTGAGGACACAAGATCTGATTTTGAGCCTTAAATCATATCTTTCTTTTCTCTCACCTCTTAATCATACTCACACATACACACACACACACACACATACACGCGCGCGCGCACACACACGAATGTCTGAGGATACAGAGGGCTTCAATCATTCCAGTATCCAAACAGTCCCTGATATGCTCAAATTCCGACCTCAGGCCTGGCTGCTGGAACAGATCTTCCTGCAAAAAGAAAGTCACCAAATGATTACATTCTCAGAAAATCAGCCATGATCTCCTGACCTGCAAATATCATCATTACCAAGATGCAAAAAGAGGGCAGTGAGGTGAGGCCTCTGATCGAACCAGTAAACAATTTGAAAAAGTTCGGGCTGATGTGGTGAACTCATCCTGCAGGCCTTCCCTAGCATGCTCCCGTAACAGGTGTTTAAAGTGATAGAACATCGATTATAAAACTACAGGTAGGGAACACTACTCACAACAGTAAGGGAAAACTTAAAACAGTTTCCTGCGGTGTTGTAGAGGGATTAACCAGAAAAAAGAAAAACGTGAAGAAAATATATCATTTATAAGATGGAGAAAGTTAAAAAGGCACCACCTTGCTTTATGAAAACAAGATTACGGCAATAAAGGTATTCCCATTAGTCCTAGCATGCTTTATATTCATTTGTAAATGACTTAATGCCACATAACAATAATATTCTTTTTTTTTTTAATGTATTTATTTGACAGTGAGAGACACAGCGAGAGAGGGAACACAAGCAGGAGGAGTGGGAGAGGAAGAAGCAGGCTTCCTGCCGAACAGGGAGCCCGATGCAGAACTCAATCTCAGGACCCTGGGATCATAACCTGAGCTGAAGGCATACGCTCAACAACCGAGACACCCAGGCGCCCCTGAATAATAATATTCTATGTATTATTCAAGTTATACTTGAAAGGAGCTCCATGGAGAATGCAGATGACTAGTACAGTACTTAAGAATGTGACTTCTGGGCTGCCTAGGTGGCTCAGTGTGTTAAAGCCTCTGCCTTCGGCTCAGGTCCTGATCTCAGGGTCCTGGGATCAAGCCCCGCAAGGGCCTCTCTCCTCAGCAGGGAGCCTGCTTCCCCCTCTCTCTCTGCCTGCCTCTCTGCCTGCTTGTGATTTCTCTCTTTCTCTGTCAAATAAATAAAATCTTAAAAAAAAAAAAAAAAAAAAAATGTGACTTTTGTGCTCACTTTGGCAACACATCCACTAAAATTAGGACAATACAGAGAAGATTAGCATGGCTCTTGAGTAAGATTGTGACCTTATAGCCAGGCCCCCGGGGGTTCAAATTCCCATCCTGCCCAGTTATCAGCTTTGGGATCTTGACCAAGTTACTTAGCCTTCTGGACCTCTGGTTCTTCACCTGAGAGCTATCAGCAGAACGAACCAAGGCAATGCTGTTAAACACTTAGAATAGTGTTTGGGGACACTGTAATAATCAGTGTGTGTATGTGGGGGGTGGGGGTTGGAGTAAAAAGAAATGTTGTAAGAACGTATGTTGCTCCCAAATGGTAGAGCTCTGGTACACTACAGTTCGTATTAGTCTCCCTAGATGACTGAGTCCGTAAAACCGACTCATCTGATCTCATGAAGCTGGCCCAAATCACTCTAGAAATCAGGACTCCTGACTCATGGCCTGGGGGCTCCATCTGGTCTCCAGCCTCTGTCGGGCTTAATAACAAGTCAGCCCCTCCCATTTCCAGAAACTGTCAAGACTTCCTCAAAAAGATCCAGATGGCTTTCTACTTGGAGAACCCCAGAGGCCAGGGGACGGTACACGCTGTGCCCCAAAGGCCATCCTATGCCAGGCTGCTTCCCTTGGGGGAAATCAAGTGCTCTGTGTAGTAGCAAAGTCTCATGAGGGTGTGAAACATGAACTTATCTGTTCCCCATTCACTCCCTCGGCAAGGAACAGCTTTCCACAGATTCCTTGGGGTAAACGTTTCTTACACCAAAAGTTATTGGGCCTGATGCTCTCTCTTCCCCAAGGCAGTCTGGCCTCAATCTGGTCTGACTCCTTAACTGCCACCTACCTGCTGGACAGCATTTTGGTACAGGTAATCAACCATCATCCAGAGCTCTTTGGGGATCCCCAAGGGGTTCTCCAACTGGACCCCATTATCTTCAGTCTGTAGGGGCATCAGAGTCTGGAAAGAAATGAAAAGCATAGGGCTCCTGGGTGGCTCAGTCGTTAAGCATCTGCCTTTGGCTCAGGTCATGATCCCAGGGTCCTGGGATCGAGCCCCACATTGGGCTCCCTGCTCAGCAAGAAGCCTGTTTCTCCCTCTCCCACTCTCCCTGCTTGTGTTCCCTCTCTTGCTGTCTCTCTCTCTGTCTCTGTCAAATAAATAAATAAAATTAAAAAAAAAAAAGAAAGAAAAAGCATAATACGAAGGCCCACCAACAGACCCCCTGAGGGGCTGGCTCCAGGAAAATACACACTAATGGGGGGCAGCAAATCCGTAGAGGAGGGGAAGCACTTCAATCCCCTAAGCAAACATGCCACAGGCAAAAAAATGAAATTAGGTGGCACAGTCAAGGTACAGAAGGTGACTTTTGAGAATCAGGAATGGGTTATGGCAAGCAGTTTCAATAAATCGGGTGAAATATGCATCATCTTCTTTGAAAAAACATCCTGCCAGCTAAACATTTCACTGTCAGAAACAGGGAGACAGTGTGGTTGGTGCGGTAGGCGCAGGGACTTGGGGGTCCAAAAACCTTAATGTAGGAGCCAGGGCCACTGTTAACTCATCACATGACCTGTGACCAATCACTCTCCTTACTGGGCCTCTGTTTTCATCTTATATAAGGGAGAGGATAGAAATCAAGAGTCCCTAAGTTAAAAAATGCATCGGAATGGTGCCGGGGAGGGGGGATACGCGTATTATTATAAATCTGAGCCCTTGTATCCAAATTGTCTCCACAGGAGTCCTTTGCATCTCAGAAAATTTAGTTCAGGATGATGACCATGATTAAAAACAAAAAAAGGAATAAAATCACAGGCCAGGGAAGCTTCATATCTTACTACCCATGGCTGAGTTTCTCTAACGTACTATGTGTGAAAAATTGAGAATATCTTGTTTCACTGGCTCGGCTGCTACAGTTCTAGATGCTTCCATACGTCATGCAACTTACTAGCTCTCTAATTGTTTCCAGTGGCAGGTCCAAGATCGGCTCCCTCATGTAGCACAGTGTATGAATGGGAGATCCGAAACAGCTGGGCAGGTAGTTTCCAGACACGGACAAAAAGTAATCCTTCCCCCTGTCCAAGTGCAAAACCAGAATGTCTTCGATTTTGTCTTCACCTGAGTTGAGCTTTGTGGCCGTGGTCTTATTTACAAATAGCTCCAATTCAATCTCAATGGCAGAATCTGAAGAAAAACATTAAAAGTAATGTTGGCTGGTGGGAGGCCAAGAGGAAAGGGGGAGAGAGGACAGCAGGGACAAAGCTCAGGCACAAAGGGCTGGGAAAGGGCATCAGAGGTATCGGCCAACCAACAAGTACATATGTGCTCGGCACTCAGAGGACACATGAACAAGGAATTTATAGTCCAAGTAGGGACATGAAAACAACAAACGAAAACATGTAAAGAGGCAACTGCTATGAAATTCAAGTACAAAGGAGCACAGCTCAAGTTAGAATTATTAATACAATCAGAAGGCATGGATCAAAGAGCTTGCCCTGGGCCAGGTCAGATGAAGACACCTGATCCAGGAGAAAATATAATGCAAGTATCAGCCTGTGAATTGTCCACAAAACAGGCTTCATCCCTCTGCCCCACAGCATGACGCAGAGTGCCAAGAAGAAGTTAGGGGAAAAACATGAATGGTACATTCCAGGGCCAGAGAGAATTTCTGGATTACCACCCCGTTATCTTTCCCTACAAGAGCAGACGCTGGGAGCTGTATAGAGTGAGGCAGACAGTGAAAATGGGTCCTTCAAGAGCAGCACCCGCTTCCCAGTGATCTTCTGTCTTCTCTTTCTGTGAAATTATGGAACACACACACAGCTGAGAAAGTTTTTCGAGCTGAACTCATGCCCCTTCCTGTTTTATATCTTATGTAGGGATGGCTCCCCCACAGGGCTTTTAGAAGTTTTGATCAGACAGCAAACACTCAGAAACAAAAAGAGCTTACTTGAGAAAAATAAGCAGTCGGGGTAGAGCGGTCCCCAAACCAGCAGCCAGGAACCTGGGAAAGGGGGCCTCACCTGGGAGGAGGAAGCCTCTGCTGGGGTTGGCGTTCAGCCACTGCTTACAGTACGACTTCTCATCAGGCTTGTTGATGAATTCAAACTGACAGGGAACTTGTCCGTTATGAATTGTAAAGGACTGTACTTGCAACTGCATGTACTTCACATTCTGAAAACAGAACTGGGAACAGGCCCGGGACCAGTCGGATCACTGCCCTCTTCTCGGCGACCCGCCCAGCCACCCCAGTTGGGCAATCCTTGCCCTTTCTGGAAAGGCAATGAAGGACCGCCTCTTTCAAATCATGTTTCTGCTTTAAGTATGTCCCTGGGAGGCCACGGCTCCACTAAACACCCACGGTCTGTGTTTAACTCAGAAACCCAAAAACTTGGGTTATTTGATAAATAACTTTCCTGAAGGAATCAAAGTTCGAACCTTCTATCTTCTATGCCCAAAGACCATTTCCAAAATACCCTTTACAAATTCCACCCCCAAACGGGAAGACCAAGCACATCCTCCCAAGCAGCTGGACAACCAGGGCATTCAAAAATACCCACACCAGGGGCGCCTGGGTGGCTCAGTCGTTAAGCGTCTGCCTTCGGCTCGGGTCATGATCACGGAGTCCTGGGATCGAGCCCCACATCGGGCTCTCTGCTCAGCGGGGAGCCTGCTTCTCCCGCTACCATTCCCTCTGCTTGTGTTCCCTACCATTCCCTCTGCTTGTGTTCCCTCTCTCACTGTGTTTCTATCAAATAAATAAAAT
>CM053606.1:24417463-24436780 GCA_028646535.1 Procyon lotor
AGGTATCTGTTGGTCTGCTGGCACAGCAACCTCCTAGCTCGAGGTAGTTCATAGTTTCAACATTAGATGGTGCTGCGTTCCTTTTGATGACACAGTATCTTTGCAAAGCTGGCTTTTGGGTGGTTGCTGGGATCACAAGCAAGTACCAGGCAAAAATCAACGTGGGGCATCGGCTGCGGTGTACCTTTGGATTCAAGGTTCGAGAGGGTGTGCAGTGCCCAACAGGCACACCCGTCTCCTTAGTCGCTAATTGTGGTTCTTTCTTTCTTTCTTTAAAGATTGATTGATTGATTGATTGATTGATTGATTTGACAGAGAGAAAGAGATCACAAGTAGGCAGAGAGGCAGGCAAAGGGAGAAGGGGAAGCAGGCTCCCTGCTGAGCAGAGAGCCTGATGTGGGGCTCGATCCCAGGACCCTGAGATCATGACCTGAGCCGAAGGCAGAGGCTTAACCCACTGAGCCACCCAGGAGCCCCAATTGTGGTTATTTTGAATGAAATAGAAATAGTATCGTTTCCTCCTATTTATGTGTATTCATTTTCAAACTGCTACTTGAGTTGTTAGGAGTTAAATAATTAGCGATTTTATTTTGGCCCTAACTACTTGAACGGCACTGGTAGATATTTCTTTTGGCCTAGAGGCTCTTTGAAAAAAATCACTGCGGCATTAAGGGTGCTGTGAACAGAGGAATTTGGAAACTAAGGGGATAGAATGACGTAGGGTGGAGAGGGGCTGTTTAGATAGGGTGGCAGGGCCTCTGACATCTGAGCAGAGGCCTGAACGAAATGCAGTGAATCATGTGGAGATCTGAAGGAAAAGTATTCTGGGCAGAGGGACCCACAAGTCCCTGAGTTGGGAATGATCTTCACCTGTTCCAGGAGCAGCAGGAAAGGTGGCGCGGCCGGAGCCAATGGACTTAGTAAAAGCACATGGAGGGGCCGGAGAAGGGTGTGGGGCTAGCTTCTGGAGGGCCTTCTCAACTCTCTAAGGGGGCCAAATTTTATCCTAAAGTGCGGGGAGCGACTTGAAAGTTGTAAGCAGAGAAGTGAACTCATGTGGCGTAGTCATACACCTTCTTTTCACTCTGGCTGCTCTCTGGAAAACTAATGGCAGGATGGTATAAGTGTGGAGGTCAAGAACAGTTGGGAAGCCATTGTGGTGAGAGATTCCAGGTAGTTTCTGAAGGTAGAACTTGGCTGAATTGGTGATGAATTAGGTGTGGAAGTCAAGGGAAAAAAGGACTCCCAAGCGAGCCTCAGGTTTCTATTCTGAGTAGCTGGTCCAATAAAGGTGCTGTCTACCGAGTTGAAGAAACCTAAGTGGGGAAGCAGCATAGAACAGCGTGGAACTCAGGTGAAAGGTTGGAGCATGGAGACTGGGAGTGGTCAGCATATAGGTGGTTTTTAAAACTATGAGACTAAGTGAGATCACCTAGCTGGAACAGAGCGTAGCTGGAGAAACGGTCTTGGGTCGGGGCTTTGCCCGGACTCATTCCTGGGGGTGGGGCATGGGGTGCATGGAGGGAAAAAGGAGCCCTCAGGAACTAAGGGAAGTGTCTACCAGGGGAGAGAGGTTTCTATCAAGAGCTGCCAGAAGAGGTTAGTGGGGACTTAGCTGGGGAAAAAAAAAGAGGAGACTTAGCTGAAAACTGGAAACCGACTGTTGGATTTGGCAACATGAAGGTTGTCAATAACCTTAACACAGCAGTTGTGGTAGAGTAGTGGGGAGTTAGGCTCCACCTCTTTGAAGGCAAGAGTATTCACCTGCATTATTTGGAATTCTTCACAGGAGATTTGTCTTTTCTCCTTCCTTCCTCCCTCCCTCCCTCCCTTCCTCCCTTCCTTCCTTTATTCATTTTAAAGATTTTATCATTCACTTGACAGAAAGAGAGAGATCACAAGTAGGCAGAGAGGCAGGCAGAGAGAGAGGGGGAAGCAGGCTCCCCGCTGAGCAGAGAGCCTGATGCGGGGCTCAATCCCAGGACCCCGAGATCATGACCTGAGCTGAAGGCAGAGGCTTTAACCCACTGAGCCACCCAGGTGCCCCTATTTTTATTTTTTTAAAAAAATATTTATTTATTGGACAGAGAGAGTGTGAGAGCACAAGCAGAGGAAGAGGGAAAGGGAGAAGCATGCTCCCCACAGAGCAGGGAGCCTGATGTGGGCCTCAATCCCAGGATCCTGGGATCATGACCTGAGCCTAAGGCAAACGCTTAACCAACTGAGTCACCCAGGCCTCCCAAAGCAAAGTTTATTGAGTGATAGTAAAGTGATAGTACAAAGCTCCCGAAGAGGCAGGGTACCTGAGAGGGTTGTCTCCATTTATTTCTTTTATTCAGTTATCTATAGCAGTATGGATTGATGGATGTTTCTTTTATACTTTGCATTATAATCCAATATTGCTTTATTTCATTGCTCAAATTGTTCCACCTGTGACCATGGGAGCTCTTTTGGTTGGCTCCTGTGTCCATTTGACATACCCTCATCATTGTGGATGTTTTTATTTTGGGAGTTTTTTTGAGTACTTTTCTTGTTTTCTGGCACTGGAAAGTGCTCCATCTTATATATTTCCTACCCCAGTCCTAAAATAATCATATCTCAAGGAGCCCTGGTTCCTTTTATTGGAGAGTGGCACTGGAAACCAAGATTGGGAATTAAAGAGTGGTCCTTGCTACTGGTGTGTCCTTGCTTCTAGGCCCTCTTAGCTGATGGAGCAAGGAAATGTATGTGTGTATACTTAAATGTGTGTATCTCTATATTTCTATATGTAACCATATGTATCTATATTAGGCAAACCTGAACTCATGCTGGTATCTCCAACTCTAACCCATTACCACATGGATCATTCTAGCTTCTTCCCCTTGTTTATTTGGAACCTTCCATGCCAACAATGAGAAGCCTGGCTCCCACAATCTACTCTCCATTTTCTTATGTGTTAAATTCCAGGATCCATGCACAGCAGCTTCAGAATTGTTAACCCATATCCCTGTGGGAAACAATGTTATCAGCTAGAGTAGAATGCTTACGAACAGTTCATGTTGCCTTTAGTCTTACAGATTCCACTCACTTCCAAAGTTGTTTAAGTCAGCACTTTTTTCTTCTATCCCTCCTCAGTGAAGCTGTTTCATACATTTGTAATCTAGTTAGATTCTTTTTTTCATTTTTTGCATTTGACTTGTCATTTTCTGCATTTGTCATTTTCACATTTCACCAGGGTCCTTTGATTTTCAAAATGATTTTTAAAAAATTTGCATACATTACTCTGTGCTGTAAAGTTCTATGGGTTTTGAAGCTTATGGATAGTGTCATGTATCCACCATTACAGCTTCTCACAGAATAGTTTCACAGCCCTAAAAAGTCCCCTGTGCATCACTTACATAATCCTTACCCACCCACCATTAACCATCTCTGGAGTTTTGCTTTACCATAATGTTGTATAATTGGAATCCTACAGCACGGAGCCTTTTCACAATTTCTTCTTTCACTTTACAATATGTATTTAAGATTCATTCATGTCTTTTTGTGGCTTGGTGGTTCACTTTTTATTGCTGAATAATATTATATAGATATGCCATAATTCATTTATCCAGTCATCTATTGAAGGACATCTTGGTTGCTTTCAGTTTTTGTCAGTATGAACAAAGCTGCTATAGGGGCGCCTGGGTGGCTCAGTCAGTTAAGCATCTAACTTTGGCTCAGGTTGTAATCTCAGGGTCCTGGATCGAGCCCTGTGTCAGGCTCTGCACTTAGCGGGGAATCTGCTTGTTCCTCTCCCTCTTCCTCTGCCCTTCTCTCCCCTTGTGCTCTCTTTCTCTCTCTCAAATAAATAAAATCTTTTTTTTTTTTAGTTATGTGCTGGTTTTTATATGGACATAAACTTTCAAATAGATAAATATCTAGGAGTGTGATTGCTGGATCATATGGTAAAGCTATGTTTAGCTTTGTAAGAAACTACCGAACTGCTTGCAAAGTGGCTGTACCATTTTCCGTTCTTACAGTCAGTAAATGAGAATTACTGTTGCTCCACATCCTTGCTAGCAATAGATATTGCCGGCTTTTTGGATTTTAGCCATTCTTAAAGGTTTCCCAGTATGCCATTCATTAACTCCGGTACCCTGGTTCTCTAAACTTCATAGTTCAGTGAGAGTAAAGCAAGACAGGTAGAATACAGTTGGGGATTTGGTTCTCAGAAATAATTTGGTTAACCATGGAGTTGTAGAATTCCAGAAATTCTGCCTTTCTTATTTCTGTTGTATGCTGAAGACAATGGGAAGATGACCTGTAGCATTCCAAAAGAATGCTACAGACTTGAGCTTAGATGTTACACATTTATATAAGACACATAAGGAATCCATGTTCATCCAGTATTTTTTGTTGAATTGTTGAGTGATTGAGCTGCTTGCTGAGTGCTGGCTGGTGTGCATGATAACAGGGATGCAGTTGAATAGATCAGACCTAGTCCGTCCTCAGTAAGCTTACAGTCTAACTGGGGGACGAACATTATGATACACAGCGGTTGAGGCTCTAATGAGACATGCAGGGAGCTGTGGGACACCAGTGGCAGGGCATCCAGCCTGATCTAGGGAGAGTTAGAGAAGGCATCTTTGAAGAAGTGACCTCTGACATGTGCTCGGCTAAGTACAGTCCGTGGGCCACGTCCAGCTCCCTGCCTGCTTTTTTTTTTTTTTACAGCCTGTGAGCTAAGAATAGTTTTTATAGTTTAAATGTTTGAAAAGAATTAAAAGAGGCTCATATTTTGTGACGTGTAAAAATTATGTAACCTTCAGATTTCAGTGTCCATAAATAAAGTTTTCCTGGAACACAGCCACGTTCGTGGCTCATTTGACCCCGTGACAGCAGGGTCAGATCGTTGTGACAGAGACGGTTCAGCCTGCAGAGCTCGGACATTTACACTCTGGCCCTTTGCAGAGAAGTTTGCTCACCCCTGGCCCCGGGATGGGTAGGAGTTAGCCCGTGTAAAGCAAAATGAAAGAAGGAAGTGGGTTTCTGATGGGATTTCGGTGTAACTGCAGTCACTTTAATGGACTATGGCATTCAGAGGGGTGGGAGGCAGAGGACTGTGGTGAGGCCCGCACGTGGGCAGGTGGGCTCCGGACTGGAGCGGGACTTGGCAGCCATCCTGGGAGGTTTGGGTTTATTCGATGGGAAGCTTTGCAAAGGTCTTAGGTGATATGATTAGCCTTCCTTTTTCAAAAAATCCTCTGGCCGTAGCATAGAAATTGGGTCAGAGATGGTGGGGTAAGAAAGGAAGCCAGGAGATTAGTCTGAAGTCATTCCAGGGAGACGTTGGTCACATGGGCTAATAGGATCACATTGGACTGTATTGATTGGAGCGGCATTCAGGAAACAAAATTGAAAGGCCTCGGTGGTTGATTGGCGGTATTGAAACGTCATTATTTTCATGTTTCAAATCGCGTGTGTGTCTGTGTTCGAGTCCCTGTGGATGCATGGTGGAAAAATCCATGTTTAGTAATAGTCTTCAGGCAGAATTCTTTCATGATGGTTCATGCGTATAGCGCTCCTTGTAACTTGTGTGTTGAAGCAGCCCCGTTTCTGTGGCCTCTCCTTGCTGTTTTCTATGGACAAAACATTTGGCTTTTAAGGAGCAAAGAAGCTCTTGGCAACTAGTCCTTTTCAGGTTTATCTTGGTTTAACAACTGTCCCCAAATATCCATTTATTAAAAGTCCTTGATTTGCTCTTTGGTTTTTGAGGCAATTTATTAATAATCACAAGCGCTTCCTATTCTCTAACACTTAGACCCTTTCCAGTGTCAGATCTCTGACCATTGCCTCTTTCCTCCTTGAACTTGAAGTTCCACTTGGAGTAAATGAAAAGGAGATCACTATCTTATATTTCATAATATGCCATGTGGCGTCCAAAATGCTTACTCACATGTCAACTATTTGATCCCAGCAATAAACCTGTGAGAAGGGCAGGGCATGTCAAGTCACCGAGACTGAGAATCGAGAGAGGCTGTATGACTTGCCTGAAGTCAGAACGTCAATAAATAGTAGAGCTGGTGAAGGAACTTAGGTCTGCAGATTGCACAGTTTTATTCTTTCTGTAATGCACTCCATCTCTAAGAAAAGGGAGTCAGACCAGCCGGGATAATTGCGTTTTCAAAAGTAAAGATCTCTGGATGAAATGCTTGTTTTTTTCGCCCTTTCTCTTGTGGTCCACAAGGTACCACCATCTGCCTTTCCTATGCTTCCAAGCACTATGTGCACAACCAGTGATTCGTAGACAATTGGAGAAGCTGTGGTCTCTATGTTCAAGTCTGTGTAAGCATGTTTTCATTCCTCCCCCTTCCCATTAGGTACTTCTGACTTGGATGATTCGAGATCAGATAAGAGAGGCCTGCTTGTGGACCCAAGCTCTTGGGCTCAGGATACACCAGACAGCTTGCCCACAAGGTAATGCAGCTGTCCCTTCATTTGCACTTCCTAGGGCCGAAGTTCTCCTCAGTAGAGAACCGAGATCATTAATGTGCATGATGTAAGTTGTCCCAGGGTAGCTGGTTTAAGAAATATTGGACATTTATTGAGCATTTACTGTGTACGCAGGCACCATGCTCTTACCTGGATTATCTTATTTTTCACCTAAAAGATAGATACCATTGTCTTCTGTGTTTTACAGCTACTGAAACAGGTGAAGAAGAGACTTTATTTTATTTTAAGATTTTATTTATTTATTTGACAGAGAGAAAGAGATCACAAATAGGCAGAGAGGCAGGCAGAGAGAGAGGGGGAAGCAGGCTCCCTGTTGAGCAGAGAGCCCGATGTGGGGCTCGGTCCCAGGACCCTGAGATCATGATCTGAGCCGAAGGCAGAGGCTTAACCCACTCAACCACTCAGGCACCCCTAGAAGAGACTATATAATTTACATACTAGCAAGCAGCCCATCTAGGATTTGAAACTGGCAATCTAACTAACCTTAGAAATCTAGAAGATTAGAGGCATTTTTATTTCTCCCTCACATTCTCTTAGGAGTTTCCTGACTCTGAAGATACTTCTTTTTTTGTTCTTATTAATTTTCTTTTTCTTGATGTGCTATTATATTTAGTCTGTACACCAGTGCCCCCTACTGCTCATAGCTAGAATCAGCTGGTCAAGATTAAAAACTGGCTTGTTTGGGTCAGTATTTTTATGCACTTAAGCAGCAAGGAACAATCCCTGAACTTTAAGTGTAGCTAGATCTATCATTCTCAGTTCACTTTGAAGCTTTTTGGTAGACATAGATACATTTTTACATAGCTGTAATTAGTATGTACTTGATGATATGATATCAGATACTTCTGTGGTCTTTATTCAGTGCCAGAAGTTGTTGCAAGTGCTTTATATATCTTAATTCATTAAATAATGTTCAGCAGAAGACTCTTGCACTTTTATTAGGGTTCTGTTAGATAAATATGTCATATTTAAAATTTTGCCTTAGTTTATATGTTGGCATTTGAATAATTGTTAGACTATTAAAACTACACAAATAATCATGGTATACAAACTTTCATTGCTCTTCTTTTATTTCAGATTATTCCTGTGGCAAAGAGATACAGTAGAATTGTCAAGTCAGAGGATCTGGATAGTTTTATAGTCTTGTTACATGAGGCAGTAGGGTCTAGAAAGAGTACTGTCAAATCTGGGTTCTAATCCATACTCTGCTGTCATCCAACTGGGTGGATGGTGCTAGATCTCATTTTTCTTATTTGGAAAAGGAAGGGATTAGATCAGAATGTCTTCAAGGTCCCCTCCGATTTGAGATCTCGATCAGAAAATCTCCAGACCAATGTGCTATACAGTCAACAACATACAAATTTACTTAATTGCACACAAACATAGTGGGGTTTTTTTTTTTTAGTAAATACATTTGACTTTGGCCTCTGTTCGTCTTCTGTGACTCAGACGCTTGTGTGTTGAAACTTCTAGCTTCATGTTCATGTATTTTGTCATGAGGGACTCCTCAGAATATGGTAAAGTTTTGTCCGTTTGTTTTTCTAGACAGAATAAATCCAAGTGTGAAATCACCGACATGGTTCGCTCCTCTACTATCACGGTATCAGACAAGGCTCACATTTTATCCATGCAGAAGTTCGGGCTACGAGATACAATAGTGAAATCACGTCTGGTGCAGAAAGAAGAGGATTATACCTATATCCAGAACTTCAGGTAGCCACCTGGGTGGACTGTTTTCAAAGCAAAATGATCATTCAGCTCTCTGAAATTTCGGCACTTCCCCCCATGCCCTGGATTTGGAAGCAGACCCTTCTATAGAATCTCATCCGACATTCTCAAAATGATCATTTCCTTTCACTCTTCACAAGCAGCCATTTATTCTGTCTTTTCTGGCCAGGCACGGGGGTAGGTGTGGTAAAGTGAGAGTCACACAACTTAGAAATAATTACGGCAATATTTGAAGAGGTATATAGGACAGAAGAAGGAACAATATCCTGAAATTTGTGCATCTCTTGGTCATTCTGGGCCTTCGAAGAAAGTCATTTAAACTGAAGTTAATAAAATGAAGTTAGTGTTTGGTAATCTTTTTAGACAGGATTACCAAAAGTTAAATGAATAGAGGTTGCAGGATTCTGCTAGATCTTTTTAAATCCGTGCACGGGGACTGTAATACCAAGTGACGTTGCTTCCAGGTGTACAAATAGTCACTCATGGTGAACACTGCTGTTGCTTTCCTTCTGAAGATGATTACCAAGGTACTTTTCATTTTTCTTCGTTTCCCTAGCACGCACAGGCTGAAGAGTCATTTTGTGGATTCTGGCTCTCCGTGGCTGCCAGCTGAGTAGGAATGTTCACAGTAGGCCTGTACTATTTGACGTTATCATGAAAGCAACAAATATCATGGCAGACTGCGAGTCACCCTTTGGTGCCACAGTCCTCGGTCAGTGTCAGGGGTGACATTTCTTAGGTCTTAAAATTTGATTCCAGAGACTGAAACCGGGCAGAGTCAGCAGAGGATGCTTCCCCCTGTCACCTCCATAATCCTCCCAAGGGACTGATTGGTTCTCTTTGCTGACAGGTTTTTTGTGGGAACATACAACGTGAATGGCCAGTCCCCCAAAGAAGGCCTCCAGCCCTGGCTAAGCCATGGCATCCCAGCCCCAGATGTGTACTGTGTGGGGTGAGTGCTTCTCTTCTCCGTTCTGCCTCCAGCTCTAGAAAATATAGCTGGGGGGAAGGACAGGTACATGAATGTATAACTGAGTCTTCACAGCAGGTGAAGGAATTGGAAAATGAGCGTGTGCTTAATAACAGCTGCTTCTCTGTTTGATGTTCTTCCTGGAAGTAAACAAATTTCTGGCACCATCAAAGCTATGTGCTTGGCATTTAAGTGCTATTATTTAATTTTTAGTGCAGCCCTCTGTTAAAATCACTGCATCTCGAACTGACTTTTATCACTTAGACGTTCAACACTTTATTGGTCACAAGGCAAAAATATCTTTTGCCAGGGAAGTAAGGTTAGCTTTATTTTTAAAATTTTATTTATTTATTTGACAGAATGAGCAAAAGCAGAAGGGAAGGGTGGAAGGAGAGGGAGAAACAGGCTCCCTGCTCACACCCCCCAATGTGGGGCTTGATCTCAGGACCCCAGGATCGTGACCAGAGCTGAAGGCAGATACTTAACTGACTGAGCCACCCAGGCAGGCACCCCAGCTTTATTTTTTTTTTAAACTTATTTTTAAAAATTATTTATTGAATAAAAAAAATTTTTTTTTAATTTTTAAAAAATTTTTTAAAGATTTTATTTATTTGACAGAGAGAAACACAGCGAGAGAGGGAACACAAGCAGAGGGAATGGTAGCGGGAGAAGCAGGCTTCCTGCTGAGCAGGGAACCCGATGCGGGGCTCGATCCCAGGACCCTGGGATCATGACTTGAGCTGAAGGCAGACACCTAACGACTGAGCCACCCAGGCGCCCCAGCTTTATTTTTTTTTAAATTTATTTTAAAAAATTATTTATTTAATTAAAAAAAAATTTTTTTTAAAAATTTCTTTTTAGAGAGAGAGAGTTCACGAGTGGGGAGAGGCCGAGGGAGAGGGAGAGAGAGAATCCCAAGCAGGCTCCATGCCTAGCACGGACTCTGGTGCGGGGCTTGATTTCAGGATCGTGACCTGAGCCGAAATCAAGAGTCAGACACTTACCTGACTGGGCCACCTAGGTGGTCAGTCAGTCATTTTTTCCTCCACACGTATTATCCTCCTACCACTGTCCTGGGCACTGTGAATGGGGAGGTAGGCAGCAAAGGAGCCTATATGGTAAAGTTAGAAGGGCCTAGAATTTGGAATTGATATAGATGTAGGCATGGCCCCAGTTTGGCATTTGGTGCTTGTGTGAACCAGGGGTCTCACGAGTAAAATGGAAACACTTCTGACTGCTTCCCAGGCTGATTATGGAGAGGAAATGGGTGGCTGCTCATCAAAGTGCTGGTAGTTCCTTAGCATTTAGTCCGTTGGCTCCACGTATTTATTTTTCCCCGCACTTGAGGGCCCTGTGGTTTAGCTAGAAAGTGAGGACACACGTACCTAACCCAATCTGAGGATGTGCTATCTTGCACATGACTCTTCTCTCCTGTCTGACTGCTTGCTGCTTATTATAGGTTCCAGGAGCTTGATCTGAGTAAGGAAGCCTTTTTCTTCCATGATACCCCGAAGGAGGAAGAGTGGTTTAAAGCTGTATCAGAAGGTCTGCACCCAGATGCCAAGTATGCAAAGGTAAGCAAGGGGTCAGTGACCCTTAATTGTATGTTGCCATGCAAGGACATTCTGAGCCCTGTGACCGTTATCATTAGCCTGTCCTAATTCTTTCAATTCCAAGTCCTCCAGAAGAGGTGCTCTGGGTGGGAAAGATGCAGGTCTGGGCAGCGCTCGGCTGTTGGGGTGATCACGGAGCTGCACAGGTGATTTCCCTGGTCCTGCTGTGGAGAAGGAAGCACACCGGCGTCCTCAGCTGGCTTTGAGACCACTTTTCCTCTGGGATGTGTCTTCCTGTTTTCGGTTTCTGGTTCACGCTGTGACTGGAGTGTTTGGCTCTGTTGTCCAGGTGAAGCTCATCCGACTGGTGGGGATTATGCTGCTGTTGTATGTGAAACAGGAACACGCAGCGCACATCTCCGAGGTGGAAGCCGAGACCGTGGGGACGGGAATCATGGGCAGGATGGTGAGTCTGGGTGGTATGCTTGACCCCTAAGGTTTTGACCCTGCCTCTCATGACACCGTGACTGCATGTGTCCCAGTTCGGGGAGCTGGAGTGACAAGATGAGTGGTGCCCTCAAGCAGGGCGAGATGGAGCAGACCATGTAGAAGTCGTATTTTTGTGAGCTGCTGGCTGATGTAGCACACATCCGTGTCCACTCCACACCAGAGCCTCCGGCTGGTCTGCCCATTTCACCCATGAAATAGGCTACAGGAAACCAAGGTAAAGAAAGAATGCTGATAATAGGTTTGCAGTTTCCTTTCCTTGAGTCTCCTAAAGTCCTGCTTTTAGGTTCTCCTGCAAGGGCTTAGCTTCCTGTGGAGAAGGCCAAGCATGTGGTTTGCCTGTGATTTAGTGACAAGTGGACTCGGCTTTGCCACTGACTGGCTGGTCACTCTGCTTCCTTGGATTTGTTTTCCTACCTGTTAAAATATGGAAAATAGGGGTGGCTGGGTGGCTCCGTCGCTTAAGCATCCGATTTGATTGCGGCTCAGGTCACGATCCCAGGATCGTGAGCTCCAGCCCTGTGTTGGGCTCTGCGCTCAGCGGGGAGTCTGTTGGAGATTGTCTCTCTCCCTCTCCCTCTCTAAAAAAATTAGAAAGAAAATAAAATACAGACAAGAACACTGCTTCACTTCGCTGTCAGGATGATTTTTGAAGAGAAAATATGTGGGAAGCGTGCGGATTTAAATGGCTGCCATGTTGACATTGTGAATTGCATTCTTCCGGGCTCTTTCCCGTAGGGTAACAAAGGAGGCGTAGCCATCAGATTCCAGTTCCACAACACCAGCATCTGCATCGTGAATTCTCACTTGGCGGCCCACACAGAAGAGTATGAGAGGAGAAACCAAGACTATAAAGACATCTGTTCTCGAATGCAATTTTGTCAGATTGACCCGGGCCTTCCCCCTCTCACCATCAGCAAGCATGAGTGAGTCTGGGCTTGGACCCCAAGCCGTTCGCCGCTCCAGTTCTGCAGAACTGGGGCCTCTCTGTTTTGTCAGGGAGGGGCCTGGGGAAGGCTTCCCACTGCCAGAGCGGGGACTCTAGCCGAAGCTCGCTTACATGCGGATTATGTCCCGTGGGAATGTCCCGTGTTCTAACTTACCATTGGGCAGACCTCTAGACTCTTTCTCATACATCCGTTGTCCCTGGAAAATGTATAAGATTTATTTTAAGGTGGGTCTGCCTTGATTTAAATGTCACGAGGAAAGCCACCAAAGAGCGAGCATCTCAAGGCTGAGTTTCAGAAGTAGGCTTTAGGATGTTACATATCCGTTCTTTCCAGAAGCACATGTCACTGAGAAGTGGACTGCAGTGGTCTGCCTTCCCTCTTGAGTCAGTGTTACAAAGCTGCCGTGATAGCTGCTTGGAGCCTCTCATGCTAATCTTTGTTTTCTTTGTTTCGTTTACCTCTAAGACGTTCTATATGTCTCAAGTCAAGGCATATTAGAATTTCAGACTTTACAGTAACACTTGAAGCTTGTGCCACTTCTTTTAGAAAAAGGAAGAAATCCCAAGGCCACGGTGCCGGCTGGGGAGTCCCCAGATGCAAGCCTCGCATCCCACCTGCTGCGGTGGTGGAACGGTCTTGAGCTCACTGGTGTTCTGGAAGCTGACAGGATGGCTTTCCTTCTCCGGGGAACCTAGCAGGGAGTGTGTCTTCCGTTCTGCTGGACTTCCAGCACCCTAGTTTGGGAGGTGGCCACTCGCATGTCAGTTGGTCCACTTTGAGCTTGTGGATGCTTTTATTTTGGTGCGTGTGTCCTGCTGCGCGGGCTCTCTAATTACCTGGCTGCTGGCTTCGGATGGCGCGGTATGGGACCTGATGGGCTGTGCACTGTCATCGAGGATGTCCAGTTACCCTTCTCCCGAAACAGCGGCTGTGATAAACCGCCTGTCCCACTTTGCAGAAAGAGCCAACCGATGTTACAGTGGGGGTTAAGCCCAGACTCCACTGTACAGGTTGAGCTTTGTTTCGGAGGACCTCAGTTCTGGAAACAAAGGCTGAGAGTGTGTTTTGTGGACTGTCATATGCATGGAGGCGACATCATGGCATTGTCTGGTTTGGGGTCCCCGAGCAACTGACCCGACTCCCAGTATTTGATCTTTTGTGCCTCTTCCCAGGAATGAGATAAATGGTTGTCTTGCTTTTAGATCTTATTAGACTATGTTTCCAACTACACAGCGTAAAACGGTCCAGGACAACTCAAGGCTGTTTCTGATGAACCTGGAGCAAAAGGTCACTGAGTAAGCAGCATGTTGGCTGAGATGTGAAATGGGGCGGCAAGAAAAAAGATTTCCCGAACAGCAGAGTCACTTCCCTCCCAGCTCCCGAGAAGCTGGCCTCAAGGGCCTTCTGTCAGAAGTACGCCGCCTAGGATGGGTGAAGTCCCTGCCCAACCTGCAACCTTTGTGTTCTGTCCTCACAGTGTGATCTTGTGGCTGGGGGACCTCAACTACAGGATAGAAGAGCTGGATGTGGAGACAGTGAAAGCCCTCATCGAGGAGAAGAACTTTCAAACCCTGTATGCATATGATCAGGTACAGGTTGCCCCCTGGGCCTTCTTTCACAGCTATCCCCCCGAATGTCAGGGCACAGGAAAGCCTGGCTTCCCAACCCTCTGGCCTCTTCTTCCTTGATGGGGTAGGCTTCCCCGAGGAGCTGCTGGCCAGCTGTTTCTCCTTTCATCTGAATTCCCTCATCCCTGGCTGTTCCTCCACCCCCCCCCCCACTCCACCCACCCGAGGGCTCTTCCCTCGAGGGGCCTCATCCCCCTGGGGAGGGCAAGAGCATGTGTGTTCTCTGTCTCAGTCTCTCTCTCTCAACCCCTTTTCCTGGTGCCCATTCATTCATTCATTCCAGTAGGGGCTGAAGGGGTACCAAGCTTCTCCTAAAGACACTTGGGATGTTTAACACGATTTGTTAATTGTTTTCTGAGTGAGTTTGCCTTGCCCCCTCCTGTTCTCATCAGACTTTTCCGGTGTAAATGACCTCTCTTCTTCCTGAGCGGCTTCCCTCACATCCGACAGCCACCAGTTCTGTAAGCGGCCGCTCTCTGCCGAGGTTGGGGTCGGCACTTCTTGCTCGGAGCATTAGCCGTTTCACAGAATAAGAGCCATCTGTGTCTCGCTGACTTTCGTCAGGCTGTCCCTCTCCATGGGTTTCAAGACTTTTCAAGTGGTCAGGGTCATTGAGGATGTTCAAGTCCCTTTTCTTTTTAGTCTGTAGCCCCCTTCTTACTATCATCAGTCTGAATCTTTCTGTTAAGCTTTTGTCCCCTGGTGCACATCAAAAGGGAAAAAAATATATCAACTTTGTTATGTCTTTTTTTATGGAATAATCTTTTTTGGACCATTTTTCTTGCTAGTTTCTTTCCTTGGTAAATTACCTTTTTTTCCCCTCTTTAATCCCCATTTCAGCATTAAGCAGGCCTACTCTGTAACTGTTTACTGCACCTGTATTCCGGAGTGAGGCATTCTAACTTCCCTAGTGGTTTCATACCCTCTGCCTCGTGTCTTCTTTTCTGGCCTTTTTTTTTAAGGTCTATTTATTTATATTTTTTTCCTGGTCTTCAGGTAACAGTATCTTCTGTGTGTTCTCTACTTTTCAGATGGTTTTAAGGTCTACATATACCGGGGTGCCTGGGTGGCTCAGTGGGTTAAAGCCCCTGCCTTAGCTCAGGTCATGATCCCGGGGTCCTGGAATCAAGTCCCGCATCGGGCTCTCTGCTCAGCGGGGAGCCTGCCTCCCTCTCTCTCTGCCTGCCTCTCTGCCTACTTGTCATCTCTCTCTCTCCGTCAAATAAAAAAAAAAAAAAATCTTAAAAAATCTTTTAAAAAAAGTCTGCATATACCGATTTAAGAATCATCCTACGTTCAAATCTACATTTTTATTATTTCTGTGGCTTTTTCCTTAGTAGTTTTTTTTTTAGGAATTTATGTTTTGGGAAATTCGGCAACTTGTTCCCTGAGTAGCCGCCCCCCCCTTCTCCAGCGTTAGCTGACAGTTCCTCATCAGCCCACACAGGGCTGAGCGTGGTCCTCCAGGGAGGACGCAGGAACACCTGTGGTTGTTAATCTTGCTTCAAGTGTGCTCTAGAAGGAGCTACTGAAATGAGTACAGTGGGAGGAATGCTGGCTATCCTCAGAATGTGCCAGGCGCCATTCTAAGCTGACAGTTCTTTCCAGCAGTCGTGAGAGGCAGATTCTATTATAAGTCCAAAATTTGTAGATAGGGGAAATCAAGGCTTCCCCTAGTTCATATAACAGAGCTCCCCCTAGTTCATATAACTCATTTGCTAAACTCCTTTAGAAGATTGCTGAAATTGAATTCATTCTTGTTTTGGTGTACTTCTACTGTTTATTTTTAGGTTTCTGGAAGTTCCCCTTTGCTTTTTGGGTTGTGTCTTCCCAGACCCTTTTCTGTGTAGTTCTCTCTGTACAATGGGAATAGCTGTGTTACACAGAGGAAATAAATATCTGATACTTGGAAGGAAAAACTGTGTCTGTTGGTACCTGATCCTCTCAGGGACATCTCTGTAAGATGGTACCCAGGCCCCGTGGACGCAGGTATCCTCTTATAAAAGAGCCTTAAAAACTGTACAACAGGCAAAGGAATGGTCAGCTTGCTCCCCTTCCTGCAATTTAGGTCTCAAGATCTTACAGGACAGCCTTCTTCTGGGCCTTTCTCTTTGGGTTAGGGTTCAGATTCCAGATTGATTTCCTTTCCTCTGCTAATTCAAGGTTTGACTTTTTTTATTCTGAGGTGTTTTTTTTTTTTCCCCTCCTCCATTCTTTCCTATAGCTGAAAACTCAGATGGCTACCAAGGCTGTCTTTGAAGGCTTCACCGAAGGCGAGCTCACGTTCCAGCCCACCTATAAGTACGATACTGGCTCCGACGACTGGGATACCAGGTAGGTAAGGGGTTGCTTCCAGGGGGCTGAGCAAATGGAAACCCCAAAATTTAGGGAAGTGCTTGTCCCCACGGGCCTACAGAAGGAGATAGGCCATGTGAAGACTTCCACATGGTTTGCACTCTGTTCAAACATTTTCTATCCATGTCCGCTCATTCAGCAGCTCTGTCTTCCTGCATGTTTTCTTTCTGCCCACCTAGCCTTTGTTCCATAATAATTTACTTTCCAGCTATCCTTAGGGGGAGAGGATGACTCCAACCCACTTAGCTTGTACTTGGTCATTATATAGGTGTTTATCACTTTTCATTAGTGCTTCCGGTATGCTTCATATTATTTTATACACTTGACCTCTGTGACCTCACTTAAACCTTCAACTGCCAGCTGAAGGAGGTGTGATTTATGATCCTCAGCTTCTAGATCGGGGAACTGAGGCATGCAAAAAGTAAAGAGCCTTCCAAGGGCCGCCTGGCTGGCTCAGGCAGGGGAGCCTGCGACTCCTGATCTTAGGGGTCATGAGTTCAAGCCCCACATTGGGTGTAGAGATTACCTAAAAATAAAAAAATCTTAAAAAAAAAAAAAGGAAAAATAAGATAAAGAGCCTCCCATGGAGGCTAGCCTAGAAGCAGGATTATAACTGAGGCAGTAGGAATTGAGAGGCCGTGTCAAGCACCATCTTTTAGGACCACGGAGTACTTACTTCCAGATTGCCTTTTTCATCTCCTCCCTGTGGGAGGGTGAGGAAAAGAGAGTCATTCTGGACTGTATTTGGCTCGGAGCCCTGACGGCTCTTTTGGGTGATGGAACATGATATCCCGTGGTGGGCCCAAATTGCTGTGTCTTCTCGGGACCCCAGGGCCGCCTGGCCCTGAAGGCCCTGCCCCATCATCCCCCAGCTGCTCTGGGGTGCTGGCCAAGCAGTAGGCCCTCAGTGCGGACTTTGCATTTCAGTGAGAAGTGCCGTGCCCCTGCCTGGTGTGACCGTGTCCTCTGGAAAGGGAAGAACATCACTCAGCTGAGTTACCAGAGCCACATGGACCTGAAGACCAGTGACCACAAGCCTGTCAGCTCGGTGTTTGACATTGGGGTAGGTGGGCAGCCGACAACCCGTCCTGAGCACCCCAATGGGGAATTGGTTCTCATAACCAAGACCACTTTTGTTGTTCCAGTCTCCTCCCCCCCATGTGAGAAAGCTTTTAAAAATTATTTTTAGGGGCACCTGGCTGGCTCAGTCTGTAGAGCATGCAACTCTTGATCTTGGGGTTGTGAGTTCGAGCCTCACGTTGGGCAGAGAGATTACTTAAAAATAAAAAAAAACAAAAAAGTTGTTTTAACTTAAATTTAAGTCATAATCATCTTGGTATACTTCTACAGTATATTTCTGTGTCCGTGGAAGTTTCCCTTTGCTTTTTGGACTGTATCTTTCCAGAAATCTTTTTGTGCATTTTACAAATATGTCAGTATTGTATATGCAACGTAGAGGATGTTTTTTCATAAAAGAGATCATATTATGCATATTGTTCTGAGAGAATATTTTTGTTTTTCTCCTACTGACTATGTCTTAGCAGATCTTTCCATGTCAGTAAAAGAGCTCCCTCTCCCTCCCATGTCTGCCAACTGCATATGAGCTTATTTCCCCCACCCTGGCTAATGCTGGATTTTACCCATCTTAAATTTCTGCCAACCCAGTGAACTGAAAGAAAGAGATCTTTCATTATTCTAGATCACATTTCGTTGGTTTTGCTAGTGAGGTTGAACATCTTCCTGCTTACTATCTCTTCTTCTGTGATTTGTTTCTGTATATTATCCACTCTCAAGGGTTCAGGTAGAAGCATATCAGAGTCTGTGAGGGTGTGAGTAGCTTGAAAAAAAGCCTAATGAATGTTACAGAATTTTTTTGGAAAGTGACAAAAATTGTGTTTATGACTCACAGTACGGAAGGGAAAGCCTGACAAAATCTTGGCCATTAGAGCACAGGTTACAAAAACTTGAGAAATGCTATTTGAAATCAAACCGTAGAGGTTTCTCGCCACAGGCCCGTGGACGGCAGCAGGTGAAGTAGCGCTGGTCACTGGGCATCTTTCTGCCCTGGGGCTGCGACCCAGCAGAGCTGCGCCCCCGGCTTCTACTCCTGCCTCCTCTCCCTGCTCGTCAGGAAGCAGTTGACTTCATCACAAGCCTGGCCTCTGGAGGACCCCTTCTGAATCTGTTGTTAATTGGGTTCTTTGTTAATTAATTTAGTCTATTTAGTCTTCACTTTCTGTGTAGCCGCCAACTGCTCTTGCCCGGGCTGTGCATGTCCTCTTTCCTGAAAAGGGGGAAAAGGCCAAAGGGCACTCAGACTCCAATATTTCCCTCCCAGGTGAAGGTGGTCAACGAAGAACGTCACCGGAAGACTCTGGAGGAGATCGTTCGCTCCCTGGACAAGATGGAAAATGCCAACATTCCTTCCGTGTCCCTTTCTAAGCGAGAGGTAGGAAGGACATGTCAACGATATTGGCAACAGGCTCTTCTATGTATAGAACTTAAATCTCATCTGCGAGGTCTCAGAAATCCAAGAGCCACCCATCTGACCCCTGGACCCCAGTCTTTTTGACAGGCGGCCTCTAGTTACAGGGAGGCTGCTGGTGTTAGCTGAGAGGAGGGAGATTGTTGGTTTAGATTATGTTCTTCTCCTGATCTTCTGAATCAGATGCCTTTAACCTTTGTGGCTCATAGGTTTCACCTACGCATGGGCCATTCATGATTTAAATGATAGCACACATGAGCTATAAGGTGTTTTGTTTGGTTTTAGTGTGGCTGGTCTGTATTCTTGCAGGGGGTTGTCTTCCTCCCGATGTTTTGCTTTGACCAAGATTAGGTTGAGTCAGAATTTCTTGGGTACACACAGAGGAGTTGGTGGGAGGGCAGGCAGTGTAGGCATGGGATGGGCGGTGGGGGGAAGTCGAGTTAGGACAGAAGATTGTTCATGGAAGAGCTACAGCATAGATCGTTCAGAATGGACAATACCAAGAAGTCAATCAAATGGGGATTTTTGGTGTGGGTATTTTTTTTTTTTAAAGATTTTATTTATTTGACAGCGAGAAACACAGTGAGAGAGGGAACACAAGCAGAGGGAACGGTAGCGGGAGAAGCAGGCTTCCTGCCGAGCGGGGAGCCTGATGCGGGGCTCGATCCCA
>CM053606.1:24437280-24462638 GCA_028646535.1 Procyon lotor
GGGGGGGGGGCTCTCCTGTTCTAGAAACAAACACAAGGTTCAATGGGACAAAGAAGGAAATGGAGAAGGGAACAGCAAAAGGAGGAAGAAAAAGGAGCACAGTTCTCTTTTGTTTAAAGAAACTAGGTGATTCAAACTCATTTGCTTAGGAGGCGATGGAGCTTCCCAAAAAGGCAGAGAGAGAGGATGAGCAATATTCTTACCTGCAGAAACATCTAAGAGAATTCCTTTTCTCCACGCTAAAAGGATATGTTGGTCACACAGATTTTACTTATTGAAAGAGAGGGGTTCAGGGTGGGGGAACTGACCATCCCAGGAGCTATTTTTCCAACATTCTCTCTGGTTTCTACCCTAGTGATCTAGATTACCCTTTAGGCTGCCCTGAGATATAAATAGCATTCATTTCCTTTCTCAGGCCAGACAGACTTTAATGCTTTGTTTCCTGGGTCCAGGGGAAAAAATACTCACAGCACATCTCATTTGAAATTTGTTACTACAAAGCTGCCTCACTTTGAATCAACCATGGAAATAAGAAAACCACTTCAAAAGACCAAAATTTGTTTGTTATTACCACTTTTTGTTAAATCAGCCCAGAAGAGCCCTAATGGGACTTCTGAGTAGTTCTTTCCCTTTCTAGCGCATACCTCAGAATCTTCCAGAACACACTTCCAGGTGTTTGCATGTGCCCAGGATGAAATGCAGGTGAATGTTTTACACAAGGACAGGGATGAGTACAGAGGCCTACGCAGGATCCCCTAAGGGGCTTTTTGGATAAGAGCACTTGCTGAATAGGAATAAGAAGGCATTTGTCTTTATGTCTTTTTATGGAAAGAAAAAGCTCCATAGAGAAGAACAAATAAGTGAAGAAGCAGAAAAGCCCCCAATTGTGATGGCTACTTGCCTGAGGCCAGTGCAACTTCTCAGCTCAAGAGGATGGACAAACAGGCTAACACTCTACCCGCAGCCACATCTGTAAGACCCCTCTGTTAGACTGTCAGCTCCTTGAGGGAGCCCTGTTTCTCCTGAAGTGCCTCCCCGAGTAGCATTTTTTTTTTTTTAAAGATTTTATTTATTTGACAGAGAGAAACACAGCGAGAGAGGGAACACAAGCAGAAGGAATGGTAGCGGGAGAAGCAGGCTTCCTGCAGAGCAGAGAGCCCAATGCGGGGCTCGATCCCAGACCCCTGGGATCTGACCTGGGCCGAAGGCAGACGCTTAACAACTGAGCCACCCAGGTGCCCCGCCCCGAGTAGCATTTTAAAGTAGCCTCTTGCCTGGGGTTGGTTCCTCCGGCTATCAGGAAGTGGGTATTTTGATCATATGCATATCGGAAGAAGCCAATCCACTACCTGTTTCCCTTGGGGCCCCGGCTATCCAGAACATCCAAAGGAGGCCCAACGAGTGACTTTCCTCTGAGGCCAGAGCAACTCTGGAAACAGAGATGAGAGACAGAACTGGGGGCTTGGTGCCCTCTCTTACCATGCTTTTACCATGAGCAACTTAGCAATTAATAGCATAACCCCACTTACTATAGGTACTCTGATGGGGCCAAATCACTTTCAACCAAAAATAAAACCAAACCCTTGACAATAATTCCTCACCAGCATGTGACTAGGTTTTGTTTTTTGAACGGAAAGGAAAGATTCTGAGATCCCTACACATTCATCACCCAGGGGCAGAGAAACTGGCTTCTCTCCCGGGAGACATCTCTCCACTTGGGGAACCAAGCACTCCAGCCACCTGGCGCTGGCCGAGAACACACAACCCACCTCCTTCTGTGGCCACTGGGCCCGTTCTCCGTCATAGGCTCTCCCTGGCCCCAGCACCACAGCCCAGAATGTCATGGGAACTGAAGCAACAGCTGTCTCAAGATCAGTACTTCAACCTAGCCGAGATAAGCCCAAGAAAGAAGCAAACTATCGGCACCCTCAGGCACCTCAACTGTGCCTTGTGGCAGCTGCTGTGAAGGAAAGGCATAAGCACTCAGGAAGTCCTTTGCTCACCCAATTTCCTCTCATTTTACAAACTTTGTGCAACATGCTATCCCCTCCCTCTTTGCCCCAGCCCCTCATAGTTTCCAAGCCTTATAAGAGCAAGTGGAGTGCTGCCCCACACTTAACACAGCTACTTGACAGACTCTTCATCTTTCACAAAGGGCTGAGAAAAGGGGCACGAACCGGTACCAGTGGTCATGCCAGAGCTCACACGTAACTGGTGCCGCATAGGCACACCCAGGAGAAAACATACCAGAGGGCCCTTGCAGAAAATCCAGGGGCTGGACAGAAAATCCAGGTCTGCAGGTCCTCCCAAAGCACCAGACTGACGCACACTTCAGCCCTGGGCCTCTCGCTTTCCAAAAGACTACCTCCTGCTCAACAATTGGCCTTTTGTGCAGCACAACATTCCCCAGTAAGGGCTCGCTTTAAAAAATCTAGTCCCTTTCACCTGCAACCTCATCCTGGCCTCCAGTCCCAGGGTAGGCAGGGCTCTCTTGGACTCCAGATCTGTGCACAGCCCTATCTATCACACAGGCAGGCCGAAGACCGACAAGAGGACCAGGCAGCCCCAATACACATACCCTTCCTCGCCCAAAGGAAGGCTCAGTCACGGCCAGCGCACTCCCAACAAGCCAAACACGCAAGGTCAGGATGGAGAAACTGAGGCTCAGAGAAGGGAAGCGAGAGAGTCAGGAACGGAGCTTTACTACAACCTCAGCCTCCAGATTCCGGAGTACCACACAGCCATCCGCCTGCCCTCAACCACGCCGGCTAAGAATAACATCCCCACGAACTTCAGTCCCAGCGTCCTAGCCTCCGATGGGCCAGGACCTTGGTCTTTGCCCCGTGCGTCCACCGGCCAAACCGCAGACCGTGCCCCACAGAGGGCCGGGCCCGCCGCCGCCCCCTGCTCCCCGCCCCGAGCCCCAGCACAGCTACCCACAGCCCGCCAAAGACCTGCAGAGTCGTAGTCCCGGGAGCCGGCGGCGGCGGACATTTCCCTGCCTGCTTCTTCAAGCTCTTCATCACGCCGCCCGCACCGCCCCACCCACTCCGCCCCCAGAGGGGCCCGCCCCGCTTGTCACCTCCACCAATCGAAGGCCGATCTTCTCAATAGCCCCGCCTCTAAACAGAAATGTGCCCGCCCCCGTAGCCGAACCTCCTCCAATCCCCACCATTCATTTTGAGACGGATACCTGCCTCCGCCAATTCCGGCGCACCCCGGCCGGGAGCCTGGAGGCGAGTTCCAACCGAGCGGCGTGGGCGGCTCGGGCTCGGGCGCGGTGCACCTGTATCGAGACAGCCACACGAACTCAGGATCCGGAGTCGTTGGGTCGAAACCTGTGGCGGGGACACGGAGGTAATGCTGAGCCATGGGCTTGAAGAGCCTGTTCCACCTCTGCGTGCCTGTAGGCCAGTGAGCAAGTCGCTCAGCCTCCCGGGAGGGTCTCTAAGCCCGTTTCCCAGCGCACTCGGTGCGTTTCAGATTCAAATGCAATAATAAACGTGAAAACAAAAGAAAACTTCCAGGCTAGACCCGCGCCACTCCTCCGTGATAACTATGTGCCAATGTCTGTGCTTTACATGTGTATTACTCCTTAATCCTCACAACTAACTTCAGGAGGTAGGGAACTATTATCCCACGGCTGCTGAGCTCAGAGACCTTAAGTCTAAGGTCACGGAGTGGGAATTCAAATAGCTGCCAGTAGTAGGGAGTGGGTTGGGTGCTTTAATTGCCCACAGTCTCCCGTCAGCGACTTGTAAACTACTCCAAATAAACACACACTCTGAGTAAAAGCAGTGTGCTTGCTCTGGGATATGCCTGCAAGACAAGTCCTCTCAAAGACAAGTCCTCTGGTTCCCCCTTAACCAGATTGCCACTCCTTCCTAGAAATTCTTGATCGGTTCTGCCTCACACTTAAGCCCAGTTCTGTCTCAGCCCCAAACGCTTTTGGTCTCCTATGCTCTTTTGCCTGCTCTTTTAAAACTGCACGAACCTGACTGAACTGCATTGGATTTGCAAGAGCATCATAAATGAAGAAAATTGGGTTCCAGGCCCCAGGGTGGCACCGCCAGACACAGCTTTTAAATTCTTTTCAGCATTTACATACTGTTAACCTATCCTGGGCCTCATCTGATCCTCACAAAACTCTTGGAGTGGTAGGGAAGGCAGGTTCGTATCTCCATTGTACAAATGATAAAGCCAAGGCCTAAAGAAGTAAAACATACTGTTTCACATTCACACTAGGAAGTGGTGAGAGCTGAGATCTGAACAGAAAACTCTAGACCCTGTGGGTATGAATTAGAAACTGGGGCCCCGGGGTGCCTGGGTGGCTCAGTGGGTTGAGCCTCTGCCTTCGACTCAGGTCATGATCCCGGGGTCCTGGGATCGAGCCCCGCATCGGGGCTTTCTACTGGGCAGCAAGCTTGCTTCCCCCTCTCCCTCTGCCTGCCTCCCTGCCTGCTTGTGAACTCTCTCTCTGTCAAATAAATAAAATCTTTAAAAAAAGAGAAAGAAAGAAAGAAAGAAAGAAAGAAAGAAAGAAAGAAAGAAAGAAAGAAAGAAAGAAAGAAAGGGAAAGAAAGAAACTGGGGTCCCAAATCTAGTCATATTACTTCAATTGATGAATGACCTTGGGTAAGTTACTTCCTTCTCTGTCAGTTTATTCATCAATAAATCCGGATATCTACTCTGTAGTGTTGCTCAAAAGACAGAACAGGAGAACATGATTGGTATGCATTGTCTAGGTGTCTAGAAAAATGTCTGGGACATAGTAGGTGCTCATTTCATTAACTACTTCTTTTCTCTAACTGTGGTTTCTTGACCAAGGTAGACCTACTCCCCAGTCTTTTGTGCTGCACATATCCACCAAGGACTGGGTGGAGAAAAACTATTACCTTTCACCTCACACCTCATCCTGGACTCCGGTCCCTTTATCTGTAAAATGCAAGGGCTGGGCCAGTAGACACCCAAGAGCCTTCAGCAGTGAAAGTCCCCTCTTCGCCGGGCCCTTCCCTGAGAAAGTCCACATGGGACGACTGCCCACAGAAGAACTTGATTCAGCGTAGGTTCCTGCTGGTTGTCCCGAGTGTAGGCCCCAGAAGGCAGAGCAGGGAGGACAACCGACAGACACACACTTAAGCCTTAAAGAGGGAAGTCAGCCTCAGCTCCTCTCTCCATCTTCACGCCCGCTTCAATCTCTCTTCTTCAATTCAACATATCTACTAAGTATCTGAAGTATCTACTAAGTGCCAGGCACTGTTCTAACCACTGGGGGTAAAACTGTGACCACAACTCAAACTCACGGTCCCCGGGGGAACCTTCATTCCCTTCAGTTTGAACTCTCCAGTGCACCCTCTCCTCCCCATCCCCATTACCAGGCCCTAGACTGCGCCTCAGTTTTGTTGTTTGTTTGTTTGTTTTCTTTTAAGATTTATTTATTGGGGGGAGGGGCAGAGGGAGAGAGAATCTTAAGCAGTCTCTCTGCTGAACGTGGAGCCTGACCCGGGGCTTGATCCCACGACCCTGAGATCACGACCAGAGCTGAAACCAACAGCCAGGCACTCAACTGACTGAGCTACCCAGGCGGCCCTCCAAGCCTAAGTTTTTTACTCCTGAACCCTTGCAATATACTTCCATTGACCTCCCTACTCTCCCCTTCAGTACCAGTTGCCAGAGGAAATTTTCCTACATGCAAATCCTACCTTGTCGTTCCTTTGTTTAAAACTTCTACAGCTCCCCACAAGCTGTCTGTGCTGGCTGCTCCGGGCTTAGCTCCCTCCCTCCCCTCCTACCCCACGTTTGATCCCATCCAACAACCTTCTCTTGCCTCAGACAGCCCTTTCCCCCTTGTTGCCTGCCTGGGAAAAACCTCACTCATCTTTCAGTTCTCAGCTTACACATCACCTCCCCCCACAAAGTCTTTCTTCACGGAGCCGTTTACATGGGATAGGGTGGCATGAGCTTAGGAAGCACTTGTAAAAGATTCTGCATCATAACACAAGAGCACGGGGCACTTGGGTGGCTCAGTTGGTTAAGCGTCTGACCTGGGTTCAGGTCACGATCTCAGGGTCATGGGATGGAGCCCCACATGGACCACTGCATCAGGCTTTGTGCTCAGCGGGGAGTTCGCTGGTCCCTTGTCCCTTTACCTCTGCTTCTCCTTTCGTGCTCCTCCCCTTGCTCGTGCTCTCTTTCTGTCTCTCTCAAATAAATACAATCTTTTTTTTTTTTTAAGATCATATTTATTTATTTGACACAGAGAGAGAAATCACAAGTAGGCAGAGAGGCAGGCAGAGAGAGAGGGGGAAGCAGGCTCCCTGCTGAGCAGAGAGCCCGATGCAGGGCTCGATCCCAGGACCCTGAGATCATGACCTGAGCCGAAGGCAAAGGCTCAACCCACTGAGCAACCTAAGTGCCCCAAATAAATAAAATCTTTAAAACAAACAAACAAACAAGCAAACAAAACCCATAAGAGCTCAAGCTCTGGAGGAGACCATCTAGTCTTGTCTAATCTTGGCTCCATGGTTTACTGGCTCTGACCTAAGAAACTACCCTCTCTGATCAGGTCCCCCTCTGTAAAATGGAGACATTGCTAACACCTACCTTGCAATGGTGTAATGTGTGAAAAATTTCCTACAGCGGGGTCAAATACACATTGCGTCAACAATGAATGTTGACTAAGTTATGGACCCTCTTGTAGGGAAGGAAGGAACAGTTTCTGAGCTCCTGCTGTGTGATGGGCACTCTCGCATGTGTTATGCTATTTAATTCTCACAACTCCACAAAGAAGATATTCTTTACATACACAAATCTACAAGCTAAGGTTCAGACAAGTAAGGGGGTGTGCTCCAAGTCACACAGCTAGGGATCGGCAAAGATAGGTTTCAAAGGCAAGGGGCTGTGTAGCTTCAAGGTCCATGCTCTTTGCTGTTTACTATTATTACCCCTCCTACAGGCTCCGTAGCACAATGGATAGTGCATTGGACTTCTATTAACCCTCCTACATCTACTAATAGTAATCATAAGATGAGTTATCGGTATTAGTTGAAGTTTTGGAGACAAATTTCCCCCTGCTCATAGGATAAACTTTAAACCCCTTAACCCGGCATTCAAGGCTCTTTAATCTCGTTTCTACTTCCTTTTCCCACACACACCAGGTTGCACCCAAAGCCAGTCTCCTTCCTGGCATACCAAGGAGCTAAGTAGGAACCCTCTGGATGGTCAATCTCCATGGTGAGACCCCGATGGAAGGGAGGCATCCCCCGCCCACTCCCACAGAGACAAGGTGTTGTCTGGAAAGGAAACCAGTAGTGGTATTGGGTAACACCTAAGCCCAGCACCTGGTGGCTGGGATTTGCATGTTCTGTGGCTAATCCTCTGTTCTGTACAAACTCTCCTTTACCTGCCTGGCTGAAATCCTGCTCTAAACAAATTGTGCCCCAGAAGCCACTAACCTCTCACTGCTAGTCCAAAGCTAGACTCTTTCCTCAGCTGCAGTGGGAGAGAGAGAGAGCAGGGGTCAAGGGCAGGAGAGCCCATGTGCCTGACTTCTCTTGGTTCCAGCTGTGGTTGCCAGAGAGAGGGAAGATGGGCCTCTAGAAGTTTCTCACCCGCCAACTTGTAAGAGATTCTGCATTAGAATCACAGCCTGCCCTCTGCAGCCCTGCCCAGAGCCAGGAGGACAAAGGGGGCTCTTCTGGATGTAAAACTCGGGTCTGGAAATGGGAAACCAGAAAGGCAAACCCATGTTTGGCTCGTGGCCTGAGGGCAGTGTGGGCTCCTGCCAGCAGCTCTGAGAGGGCACAGAAACTGTGGGATGTGGGGCCAAAGGGTGGAAAGTCAGCTGGCAGCGGGTAGGTCAGTGCCCACAACGCCCTCACCCCACCCCAGAGAACCTGGGGTCTTACCTACCTGGACAGGCCCTGGCAACTTCTTGCAGGAACATCCTGGTGTGTGAACCGAAGGGCAGCTGGAAAACGAGGCTGAGCTCCGCCGTGTCCAGCTGGACGGTCACATCTGAGCCTGCACAGAGGAGGTGGGAATTGAGCCCTCGGCCTCCAGGAACCAAGGGCTACAGCTGGCAGCCCCAGAATGGAGGAAAATCAGCCCCCCAAGATCCCAAAGCTCCTTCGGCCCTTGAGCAATTCACCCATATGAAGTTATTTAATTTCTCTGGGCTTCCATTCCCTCGTCCATAAAATAGGCATGAGAACAGCAAAAACCTCACAGAGTTGTGAGGAAAGCAGCTTATGATACCTGTAAAGCTCTTAGCACAGTGCCCGGCACAAGAGAACCAGGGATTAGATGCGCATTTCTGCTGTTATTGCCAGAAATAACAGCAGAAGCCCTGAAGGACGAGTTGGTTAAGTGAAAGGAGGTGTGGGGTCTTTCAAGAAGAGGGAACAGCCTGGGCAGGGGCTTAGTGGGGAGGATGTGTCATGTTTGAGGCGATGGAAGCCATCCAGAGGATTCCAAGCACAGCAAGAAGGAGAATGGTGGAACCCAGGCCAGAGAGGTTGGCGGGCCTGATCCTGCAAGCGTCCTGCTTGTCCCAGGAAGGACATCAGCGTGTTCTTACTTCACACCATTCTTCTCTCTGCAGCAACTCTACCCCCTGCCCCAGCTGGGACTCGCTGAAAGGACCACTCACCAAGAATGTAGAGTTCGCCGTCTGGGGACACTGTGGGGAGGGAAAGGCAAAGGCCCTTAGCCATTGAGCACCCTAGCCCCTGCAAGGGTGGACATGACCCGCGGACCCAGAGGAGAGGGACTCATACCACCCAGCCCCTGTGGCACCTTCTTCCAGCGTAAAATCCGGTGAGACTGGCACTATCTGGTCCAAAGAGACATCGTCCCCCGTAATGGCCATCCTCCGGTGCGTATACAGGAAGAGACTAAGGGCAGGAAGCAGCAGTGAAGACAGGGCCCCCTGGCCGTCCCTTGGGCCCATCGTGTAGGCCTTGGGTGTTCACATTCCCTCCTTGGTCCCTAGGGTTGTGCTGGTGGGGCCCAGCAATGCACAGTCCTCATGCCCTCTCCACGGTGCCCATCAGAGACCACAATTCTATAGATAGGTCCTCAAAGCCGAATGTGTCTCATTTGGGGGCACCCCCGCTTTGTGAGTAAAACACAACACGGGATCTAGCCATTGCATGTGACAGCAACAGCACAATTTCAGCCGCCCCCTTCCCTCTCTGACCACAGTTTTGCTATCTGCCAAGTGAGGGTGGCAGATTAGAAAATGTCTCATGCCTCTCCCTCCCAGCTCTGAGACCTTTGATAAGTCGTCTTCATTCTCTCCCTGCTTCTGGGTAGTGTGCAGGCATTACTAGCAACATTTATTGGGTACTTTCTAGGTCCTTCATAGGGTCTGAAGCATGTTACATGTACTAACTCACTCTAACCTTTAATCTGGACACACTGAAGTACAGAGGTTGCTTGCTCAAGATCACAGGGCTCAGGGGGCGCGGGTGGCTCACTCGGTTAAGCATCCGACTCTTGATTTTGGCTCAGGTCACACTCTCAAGAGACAGAACCCCATGCGGGGCTCCGTATTGTGGAGGCTGCTTCAGATTCTTTCTCACTCCCCAAGCCCCTCCCCTGCCCCAGTCGCTCTCATGCTCTCTCTCTAAAACAAAAAGAAAGGGGCACCTGGGTGGCTCAGTGGGTTAAAGCCTCTGCCTTCAGCTGTGGTCATGATCCCAGGGTCCTGGGATTGAGCCTCCCATCGGGCTCTCTGCTTAGCGGGGAACCTGCTTCCCCCTCTCCCTCTGCCTGCCTCTGCCTACTTGTGATCTCTGTCATATAAATAAATAAATAATATCTTTGTTTAAAAATAAATAAATAAAACAAAAAGGAAAAAAGGTCATAGGTCTCAGAAGTAATAAAACCTGGATTTGAAGCCAGGCAGAAACACCATGCAACTCAAGGTCTGGACAAGTACATGAAGTCATCTTATGCTTGTTGAGGATTTTATGAGCTAATACACAGGAAGGGCTTAGAATATAGCGTTCAAACAATATTAAGTATCATTATTATAATTAATCTCGAAGACTCAGACTGGGCCCCAGAGGGATGATTGAAGGCCAGCTGGTGAAGAATAACCCCAAGGCCCGACAGATAAGGACCAAACCCCTCACTTACGCATGTTCCTGGCCACCTTGTTTCAGGCGGTGGCGTACAAGTCCCAGGAGGCGGCTCTGTCTGCTGTCTCCCTCACACAGCACACCTTGTAGTGCCTGCTGCATAGGGTCAAGGGAAACCAAAACGAAACCCACAGCCAGGCCTCTGCCAGCCCAGCCCAGCCCACCCCAGCCCACCTTCCCTGCCTTTCTGTTGCTCACCCAGATTCGCTGTGTGACCTTGGGTGAGTCACTTCACTTCTCTGATCTTTCCTCATCTGTGAAATGGGGACTGATAACCCCCAACTTCACAGTAGGTTGGGAGGATAACAGATTATTTAAAGCACTGCGCAGAATCCGGGACTGAGCAAGTACTTAGTAAATACTGGTTTCCTTCTCCCCTGATGGCACAGAGAGAGGGAAGAGAGCAGAGAGAGACATGGTCCATTCCACTTCCCAGGGTCAGGGCGGGTGCTAGGGCTGGGAGCTCAGGGCTAGGAAGGATATGATGATGCAGTATTCCCCCTCAGCCAGGGTCTCCTGGATCGCCACAGACTGGTCCATGCTGGGCACTGCTGAGCAGACACGCCTGGGGAGACAGCAGATAGGAGCCCCAACAAGTTACCAGGGAGGTGATGAAGCTGCCTCAGAGGGCTGGGGGGCAGGGAGGAGGGGCCCTTGTAAAGGGAAAGGGTAGAGGAGGCCTGACCATTCTCTTCCTCCTCCTTAGGTGGGCCTTTTGGTTTCTAGGGAGAGGAGCCGTCCCTTTGGCCCTGGAGGGATGCACAATTTATATCACCCTTTGTCTGGAAGGGCATCCAGTTGTTTCTGAGTGGGGTCCTGTCAGCTAGTTGGAAGGTGGGTGCCTTGTCCCCTTCCTGGAGAGGAAGACACGGACCCACTGCCCCTTGGAAAGGGCTCTGTCTCCCTTTTTGGGGAGCAGTAGTCCTCTCTGGAGGCACCTCTCTGGGAGGTGTCCATGGTGTGTCTGCATGGGTTTGAGGGGAAACGTCCTGTTCCTAGGAAGGGAGGTGTCTCATCCTGGACAAGGACCCCAGTCCTGTTCCTCTTTCCCTCGAGACAGGAAAAAACATCCATTGCTCCTTGGCCTTCACCCCCGCCCAGCAGGCCTCATTGCATCAGCCACAGGCCAGGGGGTGTCCAATTTTGACTGCCGCAGGACAAGGGTCTCAGCCCTCAGTCTGCCCACTCCCTCCTGCCCAGCCCTGCCCTGGCTTCCCTGCTCCGCACCTGCTCCCAGCCCCCTGTCATTGTCGCCTACCTCCTGAGCTGTCACCGCTGGGTGCTGGGTACGTGGGACACCGCGGCCCTGGCCGGCGAGGGACTACGTTTCCCAGCAGCCTCTGTGCCACAAGATGGTCAGCCAGCCTGCAAGTCCCAGCATGCCCGCACCAATCATGGGGGCGCTGGCTGGGGGGAGGGCTCCCCACGCCAATTAACTCCTTAGGTCCTGGGCTATGCTGGGTTCCTGGTTCCGGAAAGGTTTCTTTTTTTCTTTTTCTTTTCTTTTTAAAGATTTTATTTATTTATTTGACAGAGAGAGAGAGATCACAAGTAGGCAGAGAGGCAGGCAGAAGCAGGGTACCCACTGAGCAGAAAGCCCAATGTGGGGCTCGATGTGGGGCATGATCCCAGGACCCTGAGCTGAAGGCAGGGGCCCAACCTACTGAGCCACCCAGGCGCCCCTCCTGAAAGGTTTCTTAATGACTGCTCTAACCTCCACCCTGGGCCTCCAAGTCTTGGGGCCAGAGCTCCTCGCCTCAGGGCCCGTAAGGAAGATGGCCATGTCTGCCTTAAGGGAAAAAAAAGAATGCATTTTCATTTTCTCCTCTATTCCATCCTCAACTCCTCTCATCCCTGCTGGCCAACTCTGGCCTCGACTGGAATGCTTTCTCCCCACAGAACTACCTTGTCCTAGCTTGAAGGAGAACAGCACTGTTGAAGAACCATCACCTCTGTTTCCCAGGTGGAGAAACTGAGGATCAGAGAGATTAAACAGTGTGACTGAGGCCCTGCAGCTAGCAAGGGGCAAAATTGGGCTCAGCTGAAGTCGAATTCCAGCTGCCATGCATTGACCCTGCCACACACCGCCACCTTTCCTCCCTTCTCCCTGTGTGCGTGCCGTGTGCATGGGAGCACCTGGTCCTGCCTGCCTCATGGGACTGCTGGAAGACGATGGATGTGAGTGTGCTTTTTTTTTTTTAAATATTTTAAATATTTTATTTATTTGACAGAGAGAAACATAGTGAGAGAGGGAAGACTAGCAGAGGGAATGGTAGCGGGAGAAGCAGGCTTCCCGATGCGGGCGGGGCTCGATCCCAGGACTCCGGGATCATGACCCGAGCCAAAGGCAGATGCTCAACAACTGAGCCACCCAGGCGCCTGTGAGTGTGCTTTGTAAAGCGGTCACCCTATTCCTGTGCACTGCCAGGAAGAGACCCAATCCTCCTCCTTCTCCTCCCTCTCCCCCTCCTCTGGGAGGAGAGAGGACATGGGAGGGGCCCCTAAGCTCTCAAGACAGCCTATTGCTCTCAAGCCCCTTCCCCTGATTTACCCGCTTTCTCCTTTTGGGCCTTGATTTCTGCATCTAAGATAAGGAGTTTGCCGCAGTTGGATAAAAGGGGCCCGCTGGGACAGGGGAGTCCAGGACTAGTCTCCCTACTGGCTATGTCACTGTAAGCCGAAAGCTCCCTGAGGACAGGACTATTTTTTTTCCATATCATCCAGCACAGTTTCTGGCACAGTTGGCCCTCAGAATGTGTTTACGGAGTCAGTGAATTAATGAATTGTCCTCATGAATACACCTTCTTTTAAGCTTTGACCCAAACGAAAGGGTCGGTCTTGGGGAAGGAGTGGCCACTGTGACCTCAAATCATTGCCACCTTCCCTTTCACTAAGCTGGGAGTTGCTGCCCTAATGGCCAGTGCAACCCTACATATGGAAACATCTTCCAGAAGCAGATGGTACCTTCTTCCCAATCTCTTTTTTTGCCAGAAATCCACTCAAATGGACCTCAAGTTTATTTGAATTCGGTTTCAAAGTTATGAGGGGGATGAGGAGAAAGTGAATTGATTCAGACCCTTAGAGATGAAGGGGGTGGGGTCACCAGGAAGGCAGGGGAACCCCAATTCCAGTCCCACTCTTAATGACAAAAGCTGGGGAGGAAGGTCTGGAAAAAGTGGATGGGGCCAGACTTTGGAGTCCTCCCATTAGATGAGGATCAGGAGGTTCTGTTTTTACAGATGAACCCCAGCCTCTCCCTGGGACTGGGGGCTGAGGCCCTGCCCCCTTGGGGTACGCCGAGTTCAGGCCCAGGCCCACGGAGGGAGAAGTGAGGATCCTGGAGCCCAGGCTGTGACTTGATCAGTCCTTCTCACTAAAGATATAGGGGCAGGAATCAGAGCCGGGGTGGGACTGGGGCTTGTAGGGCCTACAGGGTCTTCTTAGCTGCTGCTCCCTCGTTCTTCTGGGCCCAGCTAGGGGAGTGGGAAGGGAGCAGGGCAGAGTGGAGGGGCAGCAGCATGGTCCCAGCCATGGCCCAGCACATGGGTTCCCAGCAGATTCCCATCCAGCTGGAGGCAGTTGTCTGAGGCTGAGGCTTGGCAGCACCCCTCATAGCAGGGTTGAGCCACAGTCCTGGGACACCCATGGGTCCCTGCCATGCAGGCCTGGCTGCAGCCCGCAGTGTGGCTGCTCTAGCTGGCCTGAGCTAGACCAGTTCGGCTGCAAGAAGAGAGGGGACCATTTATACTCTCCTGGCCCCTGCCCCCCACTCACCGAGGCAGAAAAGGCTAAGTGGGTCATGGGCTGAGCTGAGCCTCCCCAGTCCCCCAGCTCCTGCCCCATGAGGTCAACTAGCCAGTCCCCATGCTTCTGGGGAAGCACGTCATGGAGACTTGGAAAATCCCAGCTGCTGCCCTGGATTTGGTATAAGGCAGAGCTGAGAGGGTCAAGCACGCCGCTGGCCCCGAGGCAGCCTGGCCCCCAGCAGGTCTAGCTCCAGCCAGATTCGGCTGCAGACGTGCTCTGTGCAAGCGGGAGAAAGGGCACAGTTCTGAGGGAGGACAGCCTCGCAATCTCTGGAGCACTCCCAGCGCTCACCGCACAGCCATCCGAGCCCTCAGGGCCCAGGGTCACAGCTTTTTGCCCTTTGAAGAAGTCCTTCTGTTGGCAGAAGGTGGTACAGGTTTTCCCCTGCAAGAGGTGAGGGCAGGGAACTCCGTTCAGGCTGAACAGGGCAGGAATGCTGCACAGAAGCGAGGAGCCTCATGTGTCTGCCTGCCTGTCCGAGCCCCCACTCTGTCCTGGCCTCTGTCTCCCAGAGCAGACAGTTGTGAAGGGGCCCTGTTCCTCTTGGGGGTCACCAGGAGTGTAGCAGAAAGCAGCTTGTCCTCTGGGATGGTCAGGTGGCCTAGGCCCAGGAGCTGAGCAGCGCTGCCTGGGAATATGCTGAGACACTTCTGCTGCAGGGGGAGTGGGGTGGTAATTGCTCTGCAAAGTCTCGGCCCCCACCCCAGAAATGGCTCGTATTTGGGGAGAGGGAAATTCCCCACTGTACTGCTAGCCTGGACCAGCTTCCACAGAGCTTGTGGGAAGGGGAGTGCTGGTGCGGAGAGAGGGAAGGGGGGGCTGGGCAGGGGAACTGGGAGAGGGTGGGGCACCAAAGGTACAAAGCTCAGACTTGGGGAGTGGTGAGGAGAGTAGATCCCAAAGGTAAGGAAGAGCCAGTCTGGCCGGGCTCAGAAGTTAGGGTGTTGCTAGAGGCTGAGGGTTGGTGAAAACTGAGCTCAGACTCAAGGGCCTTTCAAAGAGTGGAGTTCAGAGTTGGGGGCTAGTGGGTGGGCAAGGCTCAGAGCTCACGGGCCAATGGGAGGAGTCAGAGCCGGGGCAATGGAAGAGGGGCTCTGGCCTCAGACTTGTGGGGCTGCTCCACAGAGGCCGGCTCAGTAAGAGCCAAGCCTTGTGGGCTGCCACTGCGGCCCACACAGAGCAAGGGCCTGGGCTGGCGACCTGGTTGTTGGTCTGCAGGCAAGGGCTGGGCCTGGTTTCATTTCCCCCCCTGTAACTGAGGCTGCACTAGGCTGCGTGCATAGTGGGCAGCACTGAGTCGAATCAGCTAGAAGAGAGTGCAGGGAATCTGGGAAGAACAGGGAGGAGCAGTCCTGGACCAAGCTCAACCCCCTACCCAACCCCAACCACCTCTCCCTCTTGTCAGCATCTCTCTCAGGGCCTTAGTGCCTGCAGGGTCAGCAGCAGCCCCACCCTGGCCCTCACATCACAGCAGCCGTGCTCCCCACAGTCTGTTTGGTTGAACTTTGCCTCCTAGTAGCCCATCTCTCTGAAGCTGTGCATATCTTTGGGCAGGTTTGAACCCTGTGGCTCCATTCCCATGGGGTGAAGGCATCAGGAGGCTCCCTCCTCCTAGATGGGAGCAGGGATGAGCTGACTTCACCCCAGGTTCTGGGCTACCAGTTAAGATAGGCAGGGGAGGAGAGAGGGGACCACTGCAGGGAGCAACCAGCTCAAGGGTCACAGGGCAAGGAAAGGTCAAGTGAAAGAGGTCATGAGGTCAGGGAAAAGGAGTGGCAGTCCCAGGGTCCAGCAAGAGTCATGAGTTAGGGTTGGTCACAGAGTCCAGGAAAGGCTGGGGTCCCAGGGCCGAGGACAGCTCCTTCTGGGCAAAGCAGCCCCATGGCTCCCGCTGGTCACAGGCATCTTCTGTTGAAGGTACTGCCAGAGCCAGAGAACGAAGGACCCAGCTGAGGGCTGCACAAATGGGGTGGGGGGGTCAGTGCTCAAGACCCAAGGTGCTGACATGAGGCTTGGCCAGAGGGGCCACATCGCTCTCTACCCTCACCCCTTCTAATTTGGTTTTCCTTTTGTGAGTCATCTCTACTCTCAGCACGGGGTTTGAACTCACAACCTTGAGATCAAGAATCACATGCTGTAGGTACTAAGCCAGCCAGGTGTCCCTACTCTCACCTCTTCTTACCACCAGGCGCCTCAGCCCCTCCGTTGCTCCAACACCACAAGCAAGAGGCAGTTCCCCCACCAACAATTCTCCAAGTGGGACGGTTTCCAAAAGTGAGTACGTCAGGAGAAAGGCCCAGAGGCTCTCCAGACGTCTGTGTCCATGTGAAAGGAGGGGCTTCCCACATAAGCCTCTTTTCTTCCTCTCTGGTTTGGGTACGTGAGGCTGGAGGACAGCTCGAGTGTGAGCGGGCCAGGCACTCAGCAGGATCAGAAAGCCTGGCTGGTTAGCTCCTCATCTGCTGTCCTTTTGGGTCTTGCCATCTACTTTAGATCGTGCACCTCTCCGTGGCTAGAGAGAATATTCCCAATGTTCCCCGTGCCACACCACTCCACCAGCCATGGACCTACCTGCACACCTGAAGCCACGTGCATGATGCAGCCCCTGGAGTCACTTGCGGGCTCTGGGAATTCCTTCCCACATGGCCGCCACTGGGGCCACAGGGGCCGCAGACAAGAGAAGGAAGCACAGCTGAAGGATGTCCAGACTATAGCTGGAGGGAGAAATTAAAGCCAGTTGGCAGCAGGGGCAGATTGAAGGACCCCATGCCAAGGTCCCACTGGGACCTGCCTATCTGTGTACATCAGAAACCTGGTAGGTAGAGAGGGCTCTCAGGAGCGACGGGAGTGGGGAGGCCGTGTCCGTACAGAACCCACCTGGAATAGGAGAACGCAGGCTGGCTGCTGGGAGAAAGGGTGGTGTGTGGGGAGAGACCACAGGTCCATTCCCACCATGACAACTCTGGCGCTAGCGGGATCTGAACAATGAGGGGTAGCCATCGTCCCAAGCATAACATAATGCAGAGAAAAATCCCAGAACTATGTCTGCTCCTCGCTTCCCCAACACGTGGGTTATGTTTAGGGTACTCTTCCTTGTGAAGCCTTCCAGCTCAAGTTGAGCCCCGGGAAGGGAACAGAAGGAAAGTAGAGGAAAGAGATGGCCATTTGGGTCTGGACACAGATGAATGGGCTTTCCTCTCAGGGGTGGGACTGAGGAGACTCCTGTTTTGGGAGTTTCATCCCAGGATCGGCCTCTGGGTTCGGCAGGACCAGCCTTGCGGACAAGCCCACGAATGAGTCCTCGGCAGCTTCCTGCCTGGCCTTCCTTCTCTGCTGAGCAGCCTTTCTTCTTGAAGAGGGAGCGGAGTCACCTGTTCTCAGCAGGAGGCGCCCTGGTCTCCTGGTGGCCTCTTGGTGGAGGTTGACTCCGTGTCGAAGGGAGAGATTCCTACAAGACTCAGGAACCAAGAATGGATTGCTGGGAATTCATGAACCCTTAAAATGGAGCGCAGAAGTACCTATGCACATGTATTTTCCTGGGAATTAAGTCCACACAATTTTTATCTTTGTATTTTTTTTTGTTTCTTGAGATTTTACTTGTCAGAGAGAGCACACACAAGCAGGGAGAGCAGCAGGCAGAGGGAGAAGCAGGCTCCCTGCTGAGCAGAGCCCAGTGTGGGACTTAACCCTGGGATCATGACCCGAGCCAAAGGTAGACACCCAACCAACCGAGCCACCCAGGTGTCCCTATCTATTTTCCAAAGGAATCCAGGATCCCAGGAAGATTAAGGACTACTGCTGTAAGCTGGGGAGAAACCATCCTGCTCCTGCCCGAGCCGGTCAGGGCGCTGAGCGGGACCCCTGTTCTTGCTGCAGCAGAGCCCCTGAAGTCCAGATTTCAAGGAGTCCCCTCTCGGAGGACCACTTCTGCCAGTCTTCCTGCACCTCCGCTGATAGCTCCAAGCCCCTCGCGCCTCCCAGGGTTGGCCAGAGGGCTTTCTCCCCGTCCAGGTTGTCACTGGGCCTCCACATCCCTGGTTCAGCTCCCACTCACCGTCTCACTTCCGCCTAATCCTCAAGGTGTGTAAATCCAGCTGGGACACGGAAGGCACTAAAAAATATTTGGATGAATGTAACAAAGAAGAAAAGAATCCTTAGCTGCAACAGGGAAGAGCCCCCGGGCTCCTCCAAGGCCGCTGTGGTGCCCAGTTCACTGGGCGGTGGTTACCTGGGCAAGAGTGACAGCAGGACTCCTCGGAACCTGGTCCTGCCTCCCCCCCCCCCCGCCCCCCCCCCCCACGGTAGAGTTCGGGCCCATGCACAGACCCTGGAATCCAGGCACCCACTCCCAAAGAGCAGGTTCCAAGGGCTGTGACAGTTGGAAGGCAGCAGGTACACCCGCTGGGAGTCCCAGTGCAGCTGCTGGGCTAGCAGGAAGGCTGGAGGATGAGCCCTCGTTTCCCACTCCCAAGGCTTTGTTCAATCAACTCTCTTCCCAAATGGCAGGCTATCCTTGTGCTATCCAGTTTTTGGTATTCACGGTTTCTAGTTGCTCAATTAGATTTAATTAGCCACTCACTATGTCTCAGGAGCTCAGTTCCTGGGGAACTTATCCAACTGGGGTTTTAAGCAACCCAAGATGTCAGAGCACAAATGAACAGGTGAGGAGCTGCCCAAAAGGTTAAACCAGGAGGGAAAACACCTGCCCAGAGTGACGTGCCACGAGGGCAAGGGTCATGAGACCTTACTGCCGTGGAGGTGACCAGGGCAACACGGGAACGTGAGGGAAAGTTCCGGTTCCAGAGTTGGGATCTTTAAGCTGACAGAATACAGACAGACAAGGGCGCCTGGGTGGCTCAGTCATTAAGCATCTGCCTTCAGCTCAGGTCATGATCCCCAAGTCCCGGGATCAAGTCCCACACATCGGGCTCCCCGCTCAGCGGGAAGGCTGCTTCCCCCTCTCCCACTCCCCCTGCATGTGTTCCCTCTCTCACTGTGTCTCTGTTAAATAAATAAAATCTTAAAAAAAAACAAACAGTGCGGACAGATGAAATGAAGGTGCGAGTGCTGAGGGCCACAGGAGGCCTCGGAGAGCCCCTGCTCTGCAGCAGGCTCCGGCCCACAGACAGCAGTGCCTTCGGGCAGACCGCAGCGTCCTTGGCTCTTCTAGGTCTTTCCATGGGGGGTACCAGATCCGGATCTCAGGGCAGCTGCTCAAGCCACCCAGGTCTTGGTTACCTGGGGTTGGAGTACACAAGCTATCATGGCCACTTCTTAGTCAAGTAGGGATCTTGCAGAAGACAGACAGGATCACCAAAGACTCGTTCTGAACTAGCAAGCCGGTGATGTCACAGCTGGTCTTAGGGCCACGGCTCGCCAGGCCGCTGAGGCCCAGGGCAAGCACAGGCAGCAGGACGGCGCATTCCAAGACGGCTAAACTCCTTCCTTTGTGCAAATAAAGGCATCTTGGTGCCAAAATCTTGTCCTTTGCAGAGGCCCTGGCTGACTCAACTAGTGCAGGGTGTATCCTGGGGTGATGCGCCTTTGGGGGCTGCACGGCAAATGGGCCTGGGGGACGAGGTTAGATCAGATCTACCTAAAAGAGTAAACGTAACATAACCAGTGCTCCTCACATCTCAGTCGCTACCTAAAATGGTGAGAAAGAGGCAGGGAAGTGTTAAGAACTAAAGGATTGAGTTAGTCCATAATCCTGGGCTTTAGAACAAGACACATTCCAAAGAGGGGCTGGGTTTATTTTCTGATGGAATCTTTTAATATAAAACAAAGATAAAACACATCTCAACCCTGCCATCTGCCAGCATGCCTTATTTTTTACAAGACGTACGCTAGACCTTATGACTAAGTAGCAGAGTCTTTAGGAGCACTTGGGCAGGAGAAATAGAAAAAGCAGATTCCAGGGAAGCCCAGTCAAGCCCCAAAGCTGAGATTCGTCCCTGAACACTAAAGCAGTCCTTGTCTTTTCAGATCCTCATAGGTCTTCTTATTCACAACATTCCCACTGGAGTCTTCATATTCCTCCTGGAAGGAAAGGGGCACACTGTCAGCTATGCCTCCCAGGAGAAATGTTACCCAGCCTCTGGGTACCTAAGCTCACCCTGGTTTGATCTCACGGCATTAATCTAAGACAGCCTTACTCAACTGGGGGTCTGCCGGAGACTCAAACCCCACTGCTCAAAGGCATCCGCTGTGTGCCATGATCCAGCACATCCAAGACATCTACCGTGCTACCATTTATGACCTACCTTTGGGATACCTGAGAAAACAGTTCGTTCAAATCACTCTATGTCTAAGATGATGAACGCTGGTTGAGAAAGGGTGACCCAAGACAATAGTTCTCGAAAGATTCCCAAGACCCTACGTTTCTGCCCTTTCTACCTGAGGCCACTGACGGGTTGAAAGGGAGGCCAAGAAGGCTGAGCTTTCTCATTTCCAGTATAATTCTCCTTTATTTTATTTTGGAATACTACATTACAGTTTGTAAAGGTCTTGCTGCTTAAAAAAAAAAAAAAAGAATACTGGAAATCAGTGACCTTAAAAACAACAAAAGGAACTGCCACACCTCACATACTCGTCATTCCTCATCCCTGCAATTTACTCTTCCGGGATGACTATCTCAAGCCCAACAAGGATGCTTCCCCACCCGAGACAGCTTCCTCTCTCACTGGATGCTCTCTTCAAAGGAGGCCTAACCTGTGATATGGGTTCACGACTTCTTAGCCTATGAATCCCAGTGGCAGGGCAAGACCCTGGGACTCCTGCTTGCCACTTCAACATTTCAAGAGTAGAACAGTCTGTCTTAAGACACACATTTCAAGTCTGACACATGTAGTATCACAAATAATCTAGGCCCACGTGTCAAGAGCCAATTTCCAGATACTGGCCCAGAATACTCGCCACTACTGTGAACCAGGAACCGCCTTCTGCCTCCCTTCCTCAGGGTGAGGGAGCCCTCACCCGACACTCCCCACGCTACGTAGCACCCACCTCGGTGTCTGGCTGCCATCGTTCTGATGCTTTCTGCAGTTTCAGCTTGGCCCACACTGCGGGATGAGAAATGAGCAGCAGTCAAGACTGGACTGAGTATGCATCAGGCAGACAAGTGTTACAACATCCCTGTCCCCATTAAGATCCTCCCAGATGACCCTGTGCTTGAGACTTTTGCCTGCCCCAGACTAGAATTTCAGTTCTGGCCAAACTACAGACAAAACCCCCTCCATGGCAACACTTACCATAACCTTTGCTTTGCTGTAGAAGAAAAGTTGGACCAAATATAACCAAAGACCTCTTAGAAGAGAGATCAGATATCCCCTCAAAGAAAGAAGTTAATGTGATACAACCTATAGGAATTATGGGAGAAGTGACCTTATGGTCTTACAGTTTATTACAAAAGAGAAAGGGAACACTAGGCATGGTCAAGAATGTTCATTTATAAATGTTTATAATGTTTATGTTTATAAAGCCTGATGTATAGATTTCAAAAGTTCACAGGAGAAAAAAAAAAGGTGAAATATCATGGCCAAAAAAATCTGAAAGATAAGATGGCTCAGCAAACACTGAAACAAGAACAATGACAGTTTGATAAAAGTGTCCGATGAAGAAGAAAGGAAGCAGATGCTTCCAGCAATGACCACAGACTTAGAGGGAGCAAGCATACATACACAAGGCAGGCCAGGCACTGAACCAGGAAAGAGGGACCTAACTGTGTCAGGCTGGTGTGGGAAGGCACACTCAGAACAGAGATCCCCATAGAACGGCTACACAGGTCCACTGAGGGAGGGAAGTAAACTGTTACCAGTATGAAGAATATTGCCTCCTAGATGCTTCCACATTTCCCACCAAGTAGAGCAACTCTAAACTTGACTAGATTATATTATGATGAGCTGTGAGTGTTATATGTAAGAGATGAATCACTAAATTCTTTTCCTGAAACTTCTTTCACACTATGTGTTAACAACTAAAATTTAAATAAAAACCTGGGGCACCTGGGTGGCTCAGTGGTTTAAGACTCTGCCTTCGGCTCAGGTCATGATCTCAGAGTCCTGAGATCGAGCCCCGCATCGGGCTCTCTGCTCGGCGGGGAGCCTGCTTCCCCCTCTCTCTCTGTCTGCCTCTCTGCCTACTTGTGATCTCTCTCTCTCTGTCAAATAAATAAATAAAATCTTTAAAAAAAAAATTAAATAAAAACCTGAAATATTAAAAAAAAAAAAAAATTACCTGACAAGAGTAGAAAAAAATAGAGAACAAGTTGAATCTTTAGATGGGGGACGTAACAGGGAGACAATAGATGACAAAGTGCTTAGGTCTGTCCCTGATGTATAGATGCTCGCATCATCAACCTTTCCTTCCTTGCCCAGTACTTCAGATGAACTGAAGTCACAATATGTGACAATATGCACATCTCAAGGGAATAGAAAATTTATCATGTGCTACAAAGGAACCAGGGCAGAATCTTGTCAGCACATTCTATGTCCAGGCCACTCAGGAATCCAATCCAGAGTGGTACCATAATACTGGAGATCGGAAATGCTGTTGTGATTGTTTTTTCTTTTTTTGGACCTGTTCTGATTTTTCTTTACCAAAAAAAAAAAAAAAAAGGATGTAGGAAACTATGGAGCAGTAAGGGGGATCCCTTCTTCAGAGGGATCTGGAAACAATTAGAAAACAATGGGATCACCTTGGACACCAGTGTGGATTCACTAAGACTAAGTGCAGCGAATGAATTGAATTTCCCATTTTTGATGAGCTAGCTGACCCAATAAAAAGTCAGAAACATAGGATATCATGATTTTAGCAAAGTCACTGCTCTCATTGGCAATGTCCACAGAGTTCATTACAACATTTAAATTTTTTATGCTATTACTGTAGACAACATGGTGGTAACTGAACTTGATGCTGTCAGTTGTTATCAGTTAGATAAATTTGTACCTAGTGAATACTGGTCAATGGTGATGACCTGTCTAAATCATGGGGGGATGGGATCTCTGGTGGCAATTTCACAGCGCTCTTTCTTAGCTGTTTTTTTCTTCAACTTAAAACAAAACAAAACAAAACAAAACTAGGGGCACCGCAGTGGCTCAGTTGGTTAAGTAGCTCTTGATTTCAGCTCAGGTCACGATCTCAGGATTTTGAGATCAAGCCCCACATTGGGCTCCACATGCAGAGCACGCTTAGATTCTCACTCTTCCTCTCCCCCCACCTACACACTTTTGTGTGAGCGTGTGCGTGCTCTCTCTCTAAAACAGTAATAATAATGATGATGATGATAAAAATAAAAGTTAGATTAAAAACAAAAAACTATAGTTTAAATGACAGTGCCAAATCCCCTGGCTAAAAACTCCTGAAGAAAAACTTCAACAGAATAATCTAAAACAAAGACTAACAAGTAAATCCTGCATAAGAGCTATGCCAATGGTTACTTCCCTGCCCACCCCCTTATTAGGGAACACGTCTTCTTGATGTGTTCTGGAAGGAACAGTAACGACTTGTGCCCCTGACTACTGGGGACCCAGCTGACTGGACTACAGACAGCACCGGACGCAGCTGTGTCTCCCTAGTCTCCCCCGAGTACTATAAATGGGGACACTGAGACCCAGATGGAGCCGGACAATAGCAGGCTCTGAAAACTGAGGAAGGGCATCAGAGCAGGGCTAGGGTCGCCTGCATATGAACCTAGGTGAAAAGATACAAGAAAGTGGAGAAGGTGTATGTACAGAGAAAAGCACAGCTAAATAAACATATTCTTTTTTTTTTTTGAATATTTTATTTATTTGACATAGAGAGAGAGATCACAAGTAGGCAGAGAGGCAGGCGGTGGGGGTGGGAAGCAGGCTCCCTGCGGAGCAGAGAGCCCGATGTGGGGCTCGATTCCAGGACCCTGAGATCATGACCTGAGCCGAAACCAAGAGTCTGCCGCTCAACCAACTGTGCCACCCACGTGCCCCTAAATAACCATATTCTTGCAAAAAGGGTGGAGGGCATGCAGTTAGTTTTCATGGGCTTTCTTCCTTATAACCAAGCATTCCTAAGATGTCTACTTCAGAATCTTTTTTTTTTTTTCTAAAGATTTTATTTATTTATTTGACAGACTGAGAGAGATCACAGGTAAGCAGAGGCAGACAGAGAGGGAGGGGGAAGCAGGTTCCCCACTGAGCAGAGAGCCCGATGTAGGGCTCGATCCCAGGACTCTGAGATCATGACCTGAGCCAAAGGCAGAGGCTTTAACTCACTGAGCCACCCAAGTGCCCCTCTACTTCAGAATCTTAAAAAAAAAAAAAGGACAATCCACTTTAATAGAAAAGAATTCTTGGGGCACCTGGGTGGCTCAGACGCTGTTCAGCGTCTGCCTTCGGCTCAGTCATGATCCGGGGGTCCTGGGATCGAGCCCCGCATCAGGCTCCCTGCTTCGCGGGAAGCCTGCTTCTCCTGCTACCATTCCCTCTGCTTCTGTTCCCTCTCTTGCTGTGTTTCTCGCTGTCAAATAAATAAAATCTTTAAAAAAAAAAAAAAAAAGAATTCTACCACCAACAGGAAATGAAAAAAAAAATTATAGAAACTCTACATCATAACAGAATTAACCTCCATGCAGTAATTAATCACTTACTACTGATGAGACACCTGGGATAAGGCCTGTCACAGTCTAGCGGGAGCCAGTATGTGTACAATCACTGATGTGCTATGCAAGTCTGAAAGGAAGCCAGAGACTTAATCCAGGATACTCAAAAGAAGGAACAATGCCTGGGGAAATGAGAAGGGGAGAGGTGATGACAAATCTGTAGTAAATCTACAGATGATACACTACAAAGGAACCAGGGCAGAATCTTGGGGGGGGGGGCAAAAAGTGAAGGACAAAATGATACTGAGATAGAGGTAAAACCATAAATGTTACACAGAGAAACTAAAAATATCAAGGAAAGTCATGATGGATAGAAATACTGCAACAAATCAAAGAAGTGGCAGTAATAAGAACGTGTATGAGAGAGATTGATCAATCAAGACATCTGAATTAAAGAGACAGATTTTGGGGGAGCCTGGGTGGCTCAGTCAGTCAAAGAGTCCAACTCTTGATCTCAGCTCAGGTCATGATCTCAGGGTTGGGAGAGTGAGCCCTGCATCGGGTTCTGCACTGGCCATGGAGTCTGCTTAGGATTCTCTCTCTCTCCCTCTGCCCCTCCCCCAGTCCCCACTTGCACTCTGTCTCTCTCTCTCTCAAAAAAAAAAAAAAAAAAAAGAGATACCACCTTACACCAGTTAGAATGGCCAAAATCAACAAGACAATGAACAACAAATGTTGGAGAGGATGTGGAGAAAGCGGAACCCTCTTCCACTGTTGGTGGGAATGCAAGCCACTTTGGAAAACAGTGTGGAGATTCCTCAAGAAATTAAAAA
>CM053606.1:24462738-24472749 GCA_028646535.1 Procyon lotor
TCACCAAACTGGAAAGAACCAAAATGCCCTTCAATAGATGAATGGATAAAGAAGATATGGTCCATATATACAATGGAATATTATGCCTCCATCAGAAAGGATGAATATCCAACTTTTGTATCAACATGGACGGGACTGGAAGAGATTATGCAGATTGAAATAAGTCAAGCGGAGAGAATCAATTATCTTATGGTCTCATGTGTGGAGCATAAGGAAAAACATGGAGGGCATTGTGAGAAGGAAGGAAAGGGTGAATGGGGGGAAATCGGAGGGGGTGATGAACCATGAGAGCCTGTGGACTTGGAGCAACAAACAGTTTTGGAGGGGTGGGGGTGGGGATTGGGCGAGCCTGGTGGTGGGTATTGAGGAGGGCACATATAGCATGGAGCACTGGGTGTGGTGCCTGAACAATCAATCTTGTAACACTGAAAAAATAAAATAAACGTATTTGGGGGAAAAATACTCTTTTAAATAATTTCTTAAGAATCAGAAATAACATCTTTAATAAATAAAGCTCTAAATATAACATATCAATAATGGATATTCCCAATGGATTTCTAAAAGAATGACATCTAGTTCTAAATACCTGTATTAAAAATAAAGAAACCAAGAAAAGAAAGCCTCTGCCTTTGGCTCAGGTCACAATCTCAGGGTCCTGGGATCGAGCCCCGCGTCGGGCTCTCTGCTCAGCGGGGAGCCTGCTTCTCCCTCTCTCTCTGCCTGCCTCTTTGCCTGCCTGTGATCTCTCTCTGTCAAATAAATAAATAAAATCTTAAAAAAAAAAAAACCCTAAGATTACACAAAGTATTAGCAGGAAAAAGAAAATAAAACAGAAGAGAAATGAAGCACTTGGTTTCCACTTTGTCATGATAAATCAAGGCATTTTATGGGTTATTAACTGTAGAATCTTTCTAGGCTGGTCCTTTTGTATGAAGGAGTAATCTCTATTTAAATATAGTTTCAAATGACAGAAAAGAATGTAGTGTGTAATCCTATCCATTTTATGTCCTAAATACTGTTTTGATCCCTAAACATAACAAGTGACTCAAAGGAAAACAAGAAGCACATCTTTTATTTAGGAGCATAAATATAGAACTTCTAAAGAGAATCCTAATAGGATAAATAACCGCATTAAGAGTATCTACCACTAGTACGAAAAGAATCCAGGAATGCTGTTTAATCCAATGCCCAATAAAAGAAAAAGTGGTAAAAATGCAAACTTTCTCTTGTGGAATATAATTAATAAAACCATGAGCCAATCTTAAAATCAGTGTAGATGCACAAGCATCATTTCCTTTGAAAATACCAGCCAGGTAAGGATGACCTACCACCTACTTCTATTTCATTTAACATAAGACTTGGGGAAAATGCTTAAGATACTACCCATGAAACAAACAAACATGAAACAAAATTAATAAAAGTATCACTTCTGTTTTAGCAGTTGGCATAACTGTAAGCTTAAAATGATATCAATCTCAAGGTATCAGAAGTAATAAATTAACTCAGGTAAATTTGCAGGACGTAAAAATATACACATATTCACAACCTGCTGCCCCTACACCTGGATACATCAGGGTACTGGAGGCGGTAAGTTGTAGGAGTGGGCACCTGATCTGGTGTCTAGGGAACAGGAAATAAAGCATACTTACAGGAGACAGCATCTTCGATCTGTGTCACATTAGCAAAGTGGGCAGTGTTGGGGATGCCCAGACACCTCATGCCATGGGCATGACGCCACTCCTAGAAGAGAGAAGCAAAAGGACAATGTGAAATGGGAGTAACTGAACACAGAGCACGAACTCCATTCTATTCATAAACCCTAACTTGACCCTTTGCAAAAGACTCTACCTAATGGCAGCATTCCTTCTGTGGCTCCCATTTGTACGCAGCTGGCCACGACTGGTAAGAGACAGTTATTTCAGAGAAGCATTGCATTGTTTTTGTCACTGGGTTGGTTTCTCAAACCAAGATCCAGATCCAGTAATGGTCCAGACAAAACCTGTGCCAAGACCACAGAAGACCACCACCACCCTAATTAACCAATGGCCTCCCACGCAGCCCCCACCACCAGCATGAGTAAGCATTACTGATGGCGAGTCACCTCTGTAAGGGGGAAGACTGCTCACCAGGTATAAGCAAGGATGGGCAAGAGAGCAGGGAGAGGCAATGACAGTTTGGGCTCAGGGATGGCAAATGGCATGGGCTTTATCTCAGCTGCCAATTCCAATGCATTGGACGCAGTACTGAGAAAAATTCAGAGATGACTCAGGGGCCCAATGGAAAAGATCCGGGATTAATTAGTGATATGCATGTCTGAGGAAGGGCACGGGGAGTTCGTATACATTCTCTGCCCTTGGTCTAGCAAATCTTTTCCATTTGTAAAACTTCCTTCCAAGTACTAAGAATCAAATGCAGAAACACAACAAGGGTGAATCCACTTTCTGGAGTACTACCCTAATAATGCCTTGTCTTAAGAACTGCTTGATAAATGTTATCTCCTTAGCTCCAATTTTTCAAAGAGGCAAATGCCCATTTAAGACACAAAAAAGGAGGCAGTCAGTCCCTTCTTTGGTCCTGTGTACTAGCAGTGGGTAGAGAACTGAGCAAGGAGTCAGATGATGGTCTAAGGTGCTGGCAGAAAGATAAAATGAGAGAAGTACAAGAACAACTAAGAGCAAACGGAAATGAATTTCAAGGAGCAGAGTGCCAGAATGCCTCCAGAAACTATCTGAGGCATTATCCTAGGCTAGCACGGTGCCAAAGGTCAAATGCCACATGCTTGACTTTAGATCCACTCCTTCTTGCTTCTCTTAAGCTCTGGCCACTAGTGCTTCTCTCAGGTTGTTCCTATACTCTCTGAAAACTGCATGCTTCACACTTCAATTTCCAGGAGAAATGACTCTGAATTCCTTACAGCAAAGTGTCGCTGGAAAGCCTTGGGACCTCGGTAGGTGTAATTTCCACAAATCTCACAGTTATAGTTGATGTTTAGACCATGAAGCTTGTACAGCCAGTAGGGAATAGGCTAAAAGAAATCAGAGAGGAAACAGTATTAGACTCATGTCCGCATCTGCTTCCGGAATGGGGGACTGGAAGGAAGGTGGCAATGCAGGCTCGTACTTTGCCATCCCAGCCGAGGGGCAGGTTCTTGGGGTTGTAAATGATCTCATTCTCTTCATCTTCACTTTCACTCTCACTGATCTGCTCTTCCTCTTCTTCCTCTCGCTCTTCCCCAGTCCTTGCCTGCTTGCGTTGTACATTTTCATGAGTGAGATGTCGCTGTTCCTAAGTCAGGTCCAGAAATGAAAGGGAAGTCAGAAAAAAGTAATGCAGAACAAGAAGGGCCATTTTCTACAACCCTTGCTGACCCCTCATATCTAAGGACATGGTTTTCTTTTTTTCAAGATTTTATTTATTTATTTGACAGAGAGAGAGAAAGAGCAAGCACAAGCAGGGGGAGGAGAGGGAGAAGCAGGGAGCCCAATGCCGGACTCGATTCCAGGACCCTGGAATCATGACCCGAGCTGAATGCAGCTGTTTAACCAACTGAGCCACCAAGGCGCCTGGATATCATTTTCTTACTTGTACAATAAAGGGAAAATCTTGCCTTCTTATCAAAACTCCTTATCAATAGGCTCTCCCTGATCCTGAAGTTTCAAAAGTTTTAGGTCACTTGCCTAAGATACTCATCTTAGGCCACAGACTACTGCAGAACAACAGAGAACAAAGTCTTTTCTGTCTCTAAAAATATTTCCTCACCCAGTCCTTCTCCTTCCTCACCAAGATGACAACCTTCTAACTTGCCCTGAGTCTCTCCTCATTCCAGTCCAACTTCCATTTTTTCCCCAAATTTATGTACTTTTATTATTAATTTTTTAAAAGATTTTATTTATTTATTTGACACAGAGAGAGAAAAAGTTCACAAATAGGCAGAGACGTAGGCAGAGAGAGAGGGAGAAGCAGGCTCACTGCTGGGCAGAGAGCCCAATGTGGGGCTCAATCCCAGGACCTTGAGATCATGAGCCACTCAGGTGCCCCCAAATTTATGTACTTTTAAAAAACCCCAATCTAATGGTATACTCTGTTTAAAACATTTTTATTGTTTTTTAAAGATTTTATTTATTTGACAGAGAGAGACACAGCGAGAGAGGGAACACAAGCAGGGGGAGTGGGAGAGGGAGAAGCAGGCTTCCTGCTGAGCAGGGAGCCCGACATGGGGCTTGATCCCAGGACCCTGGGATTATGACCTGAGCTGAAGGCAGATCCTTAATGCCTGAGACACGCAGGTGCTCCTCTTTCTACTATTTAAAGAACAAAGTCCAAATCTCCAACAAAACTCCCCCAATTAGGGGCGCCTGGGTGGCTCGGTCGTTAAGCATCTGCCTTCGGCTCGGGTCATGATCCCAGGGTCCTGGGATTGAGCCCCACATCGGGCTCCTTGCTCGGCAGGAAGCCTGCTTCTCCCGCTACCATTCCCTCTGCTTGTGTTCCCTCTCTCACTGTGTTTCTCTCTGTCAAATAAATAAAATCTTAAAAAAAAAAAACAAAAAAAAAACCTCTCCCAATTATTCTCTGACTACTTCCTCCCTTATAAGGTACACTCCACACACACTGGTTTTCTTCTCATTATTTCCTAATATCTACTTTCTCCCCATGATGTTTTATCTTCACCCTTCCTGTTTCTTCTTTCTAGAACATTCTTCCTCCCTCTTTCTACTTAGAAAACTCAGTCTCAATGTGTCACGGCACGCATCAGACTGTGCTGTGGTCACTTATCTCCCCCAAAGTGGCCTCTTCAAGATCAAGAGGCATGTCATATTCACTATCATATCCAAGGATTGAGTACAATGTCTGGAAACCAACAGGTATCAATATATGGTAAGATAATTATAAAAACCCTATCAGTTCCTAACAGGAGCAACTCCTGAAAACCATTCTGGCTGGAATTTTAGAGTGGTGCCACCTCCCGGCAGGGGAGGCAAAGTGCTCTCAGAGTTCCTTTCTCTCAAAGAAGAAAGTAGTGGGTACCCCTTGGGTCATGGGACAGATGAGCCTCCCGATCATCTTTAGAGGACTAGCAACTCAGACTGCTGCCCACAGTAACACAGTCAAGTTCAATGTGGAGAATATTAGTGCCCCCAGTATCCAATATTCTGTCTAGCCCTTTACTGAAAGCAGTTGGGAACCAACAGGTGACTAGTTGTATAGCTGTTATATGCATGGTCCTCAAACAAAGGCAGAATGAAAACATCCATGCAACTGACAGAGACAGGTAAACAAGCTATCTGAGCTGGAACCATCACTCAAAACACCATCTTGAGCGTCTATAAAGGGAAAGGCTCTGAGAGCAGCTGAAAATTGTACAGACACTCTCTGAAAGGCTGGTCTTCTGCAGGACTCCCAGAGACACTGACCATCTTTTTTGAATGAGTGCTGCCCTTTCTTCTACTTTCTCTTCCCTGAAAGAGTGATTTCCCTTGTATTCCTCTTCCTTTCTCTCCGAGATAAGCATCCTGTCCGGTGAGGCCTTTTTCTACTCCCAACCCACCCTTCAGCTCTTGCTTGAAAGAATATTCAAAAATCGGCTCATAGCCAGCTTTGTAACACTAACATTCTAGCCCTAGCAAATTCCTCATTATTTTATCTTCTGAATATGTAAGTAATGTCTTTTCATAATAAGTTATACCTGAAATGCTGCTCTAAGGAGACTTTCTCCTAATGCCTTTTCAGTATCTGCTTCCATCTCCTAGGTATGTTCGGGAACTCCAGGTATATTCTGGAATGCAAAGAGCCAACACCATTCTGGATACTACACTGAGAGGGAGTCTATTCTCTCTGCTCAGCTTCATGGCAATTGGACAACCTTGGGAATATCACCTACCAACAGAACAGGCACTTACCACAGAACGGGACCTCAATGAAGAGTCAAATACCTGAGAGAACCTTATTTTCTGCTCAACTAGTTTAAAACCTACCCTTCCTCTTTCACTCTTAAAAAAAATCCTATGAGTTCACATTTCTCTGAATCCCATACCTTGTAGTATTTACTGCTCTCAGCAGAGTCCATTACTTACCCCAAGAATCTCTACATATTCATAGATCTGGGCTTCTAGGAAGGCAATGTCTTTATTCCTCTCAGTGTCTCTGGAAACAAGAAACAAGCTATATCATTCAAGGATTCTTTTACCCAATGCCTTATACCCTGTGTTAGGGAACATTTATTCTAAATGTGCATTAAAAACTACAAGCACGTGACAACTGTCATGCTGTGAAAGCAGATGCTCTGTTCAGCTCAGGGCTTGCTGATAGAAGTATTAAGGCTATTTCTTGGAATGCATGGATGTTTCCTCTTTGACCTCATTCTAGAAGACATAAAACACATCAAGACCCTTAAATTTCCATCATTATAAACTACAAAGAAAATGTGGTATAGGAGACAAGCTCTGGGACAGACTTAGGCCCAAATCCTGACCCTTAGTACGTAGTAACTATGAGATAGTGGGCATATACCATAACTTTTCTGAGTCCTTATCTGCAAAAGATCAGGATAAAAGCTACTTTTCAGAATTACAAAACACATGTGAAAAAAAATACCCTGTACAAGCATGTGGCTCAAGAAGAGATTCACGGGCGCCTGGGTGGCTCAGTGGGTTAAGGCCTTTGCCTTCAGCTCAGGTCATGATATCAGGGTCTTGGGACCGAGCCCCGCATCGGGCTCTCTGCTCAGCAAGGAGCCTGCTTCCCCCCTCTCTCTGCCTACTTGTGATCTCTCTGTCAGATAAATGGATAAAATCTTTAAAACAAAAAAAAGAAGAGATTCAACTACAGGGATAGAAAGTGCAGCCCAGAGAACACAGCCAATGGCACTGTAATAGTCTTCTATGGTGACAGATGGTAGGTACGCTTGTGATGAGCACTGCATAACGTACAGAGTTGTCCAATCACTACCTTGTACACCTCAAACTAATGTTAACGCTGTGTCAACTATACTTAAGTTAAAAAAAGATTCAATTGTCATTAGTAAAAATAAACCTAGAAAAATATTTTTGGAACCTAGTTAGCCTCCATAGCCTTCTGAGGTAACAAAAAGTACCTAGAGGGGCACCTAGGTGGCTCAGTTGGTTAAGTGTCTGCCTTCGACTCAGGTTGTGATCCCAGGGTCATTGGGCTTCCCGCTCAGTAGGGAGCCTGCTTCTCCCTCTCTGCCTGCCTCTCTGCCTACTTGTGTTCTATGTCAAATAAATAAAGGAAATCTTTAAAAAAAAAAAAAAGGTACCTAAAGCTGTTTAAACATTAACCCACTCTCAATCACCAGAGTACAAACTGTCCTTGGTGTCTAACAATGGCACTCTCTACCATTTGCAGAGAAAAAAAGCAAACTGTATCTCTCTCAATCAATAATGGTGATAAAACAGGTTGCTGTGATAATAATTCTGCATGGGAATAAAATCTTAAAACTGTCCAAAGAGATGCTACCCCAGCCACTCACCGCTTGGTGCCTTTTGACTTGGGATTTTTGGCAAACAGGGAAGTGTCAAGTGACTCCAAGGACTTCCCTTTGGTGCTGAAGAGCCTCTGGGCCCGCTCTTCCAGGGTCCTAAGGAGACAGCAGGGGTAAAGATTTCAGTTACTCTACCATAGAGGCCTGCACATTTTTGTGGTGCGGGATAACGTAAAGAATGGAATCAGTCAGTTATTGTGCAGGTATACAGTAAAATGGGACAATTCTGATAGAAAAAGCAGTCTCTTACCCACCACACTTCAAGCCTAAAGCTAAGAGTGCAGATTTCAATCTGTCCAGACCCAGGGAGGCCAACTCCTATATAAAAAAGAACCAAGTTACAATTTCATATAAATAGATTCTGAGAAACTACAAATGCTTAAGCTTGGGTCTTTGCAGGCGGGTATGCGGGTGTTCCTGGAGCTGGGGTGAAACCATACGTTCCAAAGCCAATACCTAGCACTAAGCTCAAACTCTCCAAAGGACTAACTCTGTGGTCAGGTTCATATGTAATCATACTGGCAGTGATTACCTCCACTGTAAGTTTCATACAGTTAGAATTATTTTATAGCTTTCAAAGTAGATGGGAGAATTTTTTTCTTTTTAGCTTTATGTTTCCATTTTTTGTAGATTCCTGGTTCTAGGAACTGGTATCTTACCATAATACGTCCATGGCACTAGAAACAGGAGTTTGAGTGGTTTCTCTGAGGAGTGAACACATGGGACCAGTACAGTTACTAAAGAGAACATACCTCCCAGGAGGAGAATGCAGAAAGGTCAAGATGGGCTCCAGCATGAGTCAGGGCACTGCTTGTCTCTTTCTGGCAAGAACAATAGTAAGATCCAGGTTTAGAATGAAGACAAGAGAGCCATCTATCTACATTACCAAGTGGTAGATGGCCTTTTTATAAGAAAAAGTGTGTGACTATGTGTGACTATGAATCAAATTCCCATAAGAGCAGAGCCAAAGACAAGATGGTTCATTCTCTCCCTGAGAGTTCAGGAAAACCCAAGTTTATCACCACGAGTGAAAATACATGATGGAGACTCTAGCACGTAATCTTTTCAGTTTTGGGTCAATAGGAACCACACAGCAGTAATGACATAGTTGGCGAAAATGCTAGGCTCAGCCAATGCCAAGGAGATCCGGACAAACCTCATTCCAAAGTACACAAGGGAAGGAAACCTGACATGCGTGACAGAGGACATCTCACAGTCACAACTGATCCTGAGGGATCAGCAGCTGATGCCCTAAGGCGGAGGCTCAATATTCAAGTAAACGATTAATTCAATTCTTCTGCATGTCCTCTCCCCAACCCCACTAAAGCTCACCGGCCATCCAGGAAAGGTACCATTCTCCCACTTCTTCTCAAATTCATTCTGGATCTTCCCAAAAAGTTCATTCTGATCTTGGAGGGGCTTCACTCGATCTGTGTAGTCTTGAAGGTACTCAAGCAGCATCTCCAGGTATCTATAGAGAAACAATACAGAAAAAAACAGTATTTTTTATATATTGTTATGCCCTATAAAATATAATTCCAGTGATACCAATTTTTAAAAGTAATAATACTAATTTTTAGAATGAGCTTGCAATTCAATTTTTTCCTAACATATCTTGATTCTGATCTTTCTGATCTTATTTCATAATTTCAAATAATAAAACATTAATTAATTCACATAAAAGAGGTTAGGTAAAAAGAAGATGGGGAAGAGAGAAAGCCAGTAGTACAGATCACTGACCAGGGGCGTAAAAACACAAACAAAACTTTCTATCTATACATCAGAGTCAGGCGCCTCAATTCAGTCACAATGAGAAATGCTAATCTTTTTCTCATTAAACTCCAAAGAAACAGACCCCTGAATGAGACTTCCTTCTACAATGAAACAAATTTAAGAACAGCCCGGGTAAAAGATCACAGACGTGCCAACAGATGCACATTCTTCTAGAGCCAGAGTATGACAAATGTTTAAAACTGTGGTATTCAAAGTTCCTATCCTCCGATAAACCTGAAAGTTATTTGTATCCTTATTTCAGGCAATAAAATTCAGAACTCTGCCATCAAATCTTTACATTGAATGACCCTCTAATCAAATCCAGGAGAGGCCTAGAGGCTAGCAATGCCTACCTCTTATATTCGGCATTCTTCCTTTCTTTAGGAATGTCAAATAATTGGTCAAAGATGGAGAGGTATGTGATATAATCCAGCTTCTAAAAAGAGAAATGACAAGAGATCCAGTTAGGGGTTTGCACCAAGTTTCACTATAGTCTCCAATAAATGAGATCAAAACTGAGTGCTGTCTAATAACAAGGCCCAGCTCATCTTAGTCTTTTTCTTGACCATCACTTAATTCCTACACTACCTGGGGTGCTAATTCCATTGCACTGAGTAGTTTATCAGACATGCAATTAACTGAAAAATAAAGATCAAATCAATAAACAGTAAATGAAAGAAACATTTGTCCAACACTGAATGAATGCAAGGTTGAAGGCTCTGACACCCACTACATCC
>CM053606.1:24472849-24484143 GCA_028646535.1 Procyon lotor
GAGTAGTTTATCAGACATGCAATTAACTGAAAAATAAAGATCAAATCAATAAACAGTAAATGAAAGAAACATTTGTCCAACACTGAATGAATGCAAGGTTGAAGGCTCTGACACCCACTACATCCTAAACTAAGGTCCTAAAGGTGCCATTCATTCACTCATGCCGTCACTTACTGACCATCTTTGGACCAAGTACATGGATACAGGTGAGAACAAGACAGATACAGAACCTGCCCTCTTGGAGCTTAAAGTAGTCACTGAACTTTTGGGGACATTTCCTCACAACTCCATGAGGAACTTAATCACATTCTTGTGACCTTTCTGAGATTGTCACACTCAATCCCAACTCTTGTGATAAAAGACACTTTTGTGGGCAGAGATTGTTTTCATATTTTTCATATACTTGCTGCTATGTGTATCTATCACAGAGGCTCAATATGTACTTGTGAGTTTTTTAAAACATTTTATGTTTATAAAAGCAAAACATGCTTGTATTAATAAGCAATAAAATTCGTTAATAAAATAGTATGCTTGGGGTGCCTGACTGGCTCAGTAGGTAGAGCGTGTGACTCTTGATCTCAGGGTCATGAGTTTAAGGCCCACGCTGGGTGTAGAGTTTACTTAAAAAAACAAAAATAGCAGCGCCTAGGTGGCTCAGTTGTTAATCATCTGCCTTCGGCTCAGGTCATGATCCCACGGTCCTGGGATGGAGCCCCATATCGGGCTCCAGCCCCATACTGGGCTCCCTGCTCAGCGGAAGCCTGCTTCTCCCTCTCCCTCTCTCACTCCCCCTGCTTGTGTTCCCTCTCTGTCTTTCTCTGTCAAATGAATAAACAAAATCTCAAAACAAAACAAAAAACAAAACAAAACAAAACAAAAAACAACTTCAGGGGTGCCTGGGTGGCTCAGTGGTTTAAGCCCCTGCCTTTGGCTCAGGTCATGATCTCAGGGTCCTGGGATCAAGCCCTGCATCCGGCTCTCTGCTCAGCGGGGAGCCAGCTTCCTCCTCTCTGCCTACTTGTGATTTATTTCTCTCTCTCTCTCTGTCAAATAAATAAATAAAATCTTAAAAAAGAAAAAAAACTTCAAAAAAAATAAAAATAAATAGGAGCACCTAAGTGGCTCAGCCAGTTGAGTGTCTGACTCTTGGTTTCAGCTCAGGTCACAATCCCAAGATTGTGAGATCGAGCCTGGTGTCCGTGCTCAGTGAGGAGTGCCCGAGATTCTCTCCCTCTATCCCTATGCTGTGTGTGCGTGCACACACGTATGCACTCTCTAAATAGATTTTTTTTTTTTTAAAATTTAAAAACTAAAAATAAAGGAAGACTGTCGTATTCACTATAAAAACCTTTCATTTTACATACTGTTTCATTCCAAGAAAGCCTGTTACATCTTTTATATTTACTTAACAGTTACAAGACACAGGGAAGATAGTGTAATTGCTCTCTGTCCAGCCTGCTGTCCCAACCTGCCCCTAGAATCAAAAGCACTGTCATCCCATGTGTCCCCTATCCCCCACCACCACCACTGGCCCTACCTCTGAGGCCTTCAGGTTAATGTATTTGAGGTAACAGTCATGAAGGTCGAGGTAACGACCATATCCCTCTTCATCTGTGAACTCGACCAAGTCTGAAAGAATCAAAGATAGATCAGTGATTCAGACATTAAAGACCACTTTCTTGGACGTGGTTTTTCAAATGGATTGCTAGTTCTGTTTCATGACACAGCCCTTCACCCGAATGTCCTCCCTATACTCATGAAGAGAACAGACTTCAGTTTTCCAGGCCAGTGAATTTGAGCAAGGGTAGTACAAAATGAATATTTTGTTCAAGGCCAATTTAGGACGTCAATCCAGCCAAGAATCTGGCTATAAATTGATCTGGGGCTCTGTTTTCCAGGGCTCTGAGGGAAAATCTGAGCTCTGTCAGTAACCTGCACTTTTGTTAGTGTGAGAGAAAAATGTTGAAACCTACTTACTTTGTGCCTCTTCACTTGGATTCTCTCGAGCTTTCAGAAGCTCCTCAAATTCCACTGACATTGGCACACAGATCTGTGGGGAAAAAAGAAAAATTCACATGGATTTTTAACAAAAAAGTTGCAATGTTGCAGAAATGGTCTGTATAGTAAGTTAGACTTTCGACGTTTGAGACTTGATTTTTCATTAGGAGCCTACCACTAATCCAAAGTGACCTTGCTTTTTTCTTTTCCTTTTATTGTATCGTTTGACTAAAAACTCCTAAAGTAACACATGCTCACAAAAACTCAAAAACACGGAATGAAAAACCAAAGTCCCCCTTTATTTGTTCTGCTGCAAATAGGTAAGCCTTTTTATACCAGCTGTTTCCAAATTTTGCTCAACATTAGGATCGCCTGGGGGGGTTTTAAAAAAAAAAAAAAACAAATCTTAAAAAGAATAAAAATCCCTAGAGGATTCAAACAAATCCTACAAAATTTGCAAACCACTATTCTGTGTATTTAAATATGTGCATATGTACAAGCACCTAAAGGCACATGAAAGATGTTTTATTTTTTCACATAATTGGACTTTTTTCTCACTTAGTATATCTTGGGCATCCTTCCAATCATTTTTTTTAAGATTTTATTTATTTGACAGAGAGAGAGAGAGAGAGAGAGCTCACAAGTAGGCAGAGAGGCAGGCAGAGAGAGAGGGGGAGCAGGCTCCCCACTGAGCAGAGAGCCTGACTCAGGGCTCGATCCCAGGACCCTGAGATCATGACCTGAGCCGAATGCAGAGGCCTTAACCCACTGAGACATCCAGGTCCCCCTCAATCATTTTTTTCCCCCTCAATCATTTTTTTTTTTTTTTTAAAGATTTTATTTATTTGACAGAGAGAAACACAGAGAGAGAGGGAACACAAGCAGAGGGAATGGTAGCAGGAGAAGCAGGCTTCCTGCCGAGCAGGGAGCCCGATGTGGGGCTCAATCCCAGAACCCTGGGATCATGACCTGAGCCGAAGGCAGACGCTTAATGACTGAGCCACTCAGGCGCCCTCCCCTCAATCATTTTTTAAAACTATCTATTTCTCACCACTTTTCTACCAAGGCTGGAATAAAGTTAATGCATCAGAATGGTACTCACGTCTTCTCTCTTGGTTAGCAAAAGACTTCACACACTCGATGCTTCAAAGGGGTGGGAAGCTTCTGCTGGTGTGAGAAAGCACCCTCAATCTCCTTTCTCTTCAATGTCTTCTTTCTGGTACTTCTAGTCTCCTCCTCTCTCTACCTGCGCCCTTAAACGTGCACATCTTTCCTAGCTTATGATCCTCATGCCTCTCCTTCTTTTCTCTGCCAGGCTTTTAAATGCCGGTCCCCTTCCCTACCATCCATACTTCTGCTTCTCCATGACCCACTTTTGTCCCTGTGACCACATTTCCACTCCTACTGCTTCAAGGAGGCAGCAATCCTGACAGTTACCAGTCAACAACAGCTGATGCCAGTGGCCTCCTTTCTGAAACAGTTTTGCTTAGCTTCAGTATGACCCTACCTAGAGCTATCGTTTGAGCTCTGTGATGGAAGTATTCCTGGGCTCTGTTTCACCTTACTGTCATCATTATACCCTCACAGCACACGGGGAAGCGCTGAATCTACCTTCGCACTGTGTCTTTCCCAGAACTCCATGATTCATGGCTTCAACCATCAAGTCTATGAAATAATTCTCAGATCTAAATCACAAATCTTTTTTTTTAATCTCGCACTTGACCCCAGTCACCTAACTTCTACTATGCACAGGGCACTTCTATCTATATAATATATAACCTCACTTGAAAAGCTACATATATAAAAATTCATTCCCACAGCAAGTGGGTTACCTCTTTATTTCCCCCAAGGAAACAAATAATTTTCCAGTTACACAGTTATGAAAACTCAGAATAATCCACGACCCATCCCTTTCCACATCTGCTACAGCCATGGCCTTGCTCCCTTTCCCCCCTAGAACTCCTTCTCCCGGGGCACCTGGGTGGCTCAGTTGTTAAGCGTCTGTCTTCAGCTCGGGTCATGATCCTGGGGTCCTAGGATGGAACCCTGCATCAGGTTCCCTGCTCAGCAGGGAGCCTACTTCTCCCTCTCCCACTCCCCCTGCTTGTGTTCCCTCTCTGTGTCTCTCTGTCAAATAAATAAATAAATAAAATCTTTAAAACAAAACCAAACCAAAAACTCCTCCCCCTTGAACTCTGGTCAGCTGTTCAAGATGTTCAATGGCTTCTGGATAATTGGGATATAATCCCTGCTCCTTATAGTATTACAATACAATGGGGTACACATTCATGGTCATAAAATATAATCAGATCATAAAGATTAATTGGAAGGGAGAAGTGGACAAGGAAACATATTTCATGAAAAAGTTGGCCTCTGGGCTAAACCCTGCCCATGTAAAGATCACTGTAAGTGAGCAAAGACTTTGTGTTAGTTGGATCCCCTAGGTAGCAGATTTCGAGACAGAGTTAGGAGTGCAAGGATAAACTCCTTGCTTTTACCTTAAGGGTAATGCCTGGAAAAGATAAGAGAGAGCATGATTGGGCAGGGATAGCCTACATTGTGATTCAGATCAAGTCTTTACCCTCCCAATGGGGAGCTGAGGAGCAAAGACCACTCATTACAAGAATCTTGCATTGAATGGAAATAGCCACAGGTCGGTATCCTCATTTGTGCTCAGTCACTGGCTGGGGCTACCCAGGAAGAGTATGGCGTTGGCCTAAAGATGAGGGGGAAACCGAAAGCACTGGAGGTGTAGAATGTCAGCTAAATGGCAGGTTCTTTTGAAGGGACATCTGAATGATGCATCTCCATCCTCCTCATGCCTTTCCTTTAGTATGCTCTTCAGGCAGGTCTGGAAAAAATACTTTGTGAGTACCATACCTCATTTGGGTGTTTTCGATGGAATTCCTTTATCTGCTTGAGTCTATTATAAAATTCGGCAAATTCATTGGGTCCTGAAATGGCATTGAGTTCCTCCTTTCGTAACCTACAATTTCAGGAAAAATCCAAAGAACATAGTGCGTAAAATCGATCCTTGAAGCATGGCTCCTCAGATGCACTAACTCCAGGACTAGGAGTGACTATCACTTACCCATCCTTATCATCATACAAATCCCGCAGGTTCCCACTGACTTCCATGTACCTCTGAAAGGCAAACACAAAACCATCAGAACAAAGTAATCTGCACAATTACAGGGCTAAGCAATCAACAGAGGATACTAGTCAAAGCCCAGGGAACCCCTGAGAGATGTGTTAAAAGTTCCTATGCTTTTTAGGGTGACTGGGTGGCTCAGTCGGTTAAGTGTCTGACTCTTGATTTTGGTACAAGTCATAATCTCAGGGTTGTGAGATGCTCTACACTGGGCATGGAGGCCTCCTTGGGATTCTCTCCCTTCACTCTGCGCCTCCCCCCCTCAAAAAAAATTTCCTGTGCTTTCTGATACCTTTAATAGACACTAGTTAGTTCTTAAAACAGGTCAAGATGAAGACTACCTAAATGGCACCTTTTGAAGGGTGGAATGTTCCTGTATTTACTACTGATATTTAACTGTCTCTAGAAGAGTAACATACATAAGAGTCACCCTCCTCTGTGGGGTGCCTGTGTGGCTCGGTGGGTTAAAGTCTCTGTCTTCGGCTCAGGTCATGATCTCAGGGTCTTGAGATCAAGCCCTGCATGGGGTTCTCTGCTCAGCAGGGAGCCTGCTTCCCCCTCTCTCTCTGCCTACTTGTGATCTCTCTCTCTGTCAAATAAATGAATAAAATCTTTAAAAAAAGAGAGAGAGTCACTCTGTGCTAAACAGCAGTTCCCATGCCCACCTAAGACCCTCAAAGACAAAAGGATAGCTGAAGGTGATATTTTCACTCCTTGAAAAAAGCTTGATCGAATGCACAAGCTAAATAAAATCTCACAGCTAACTCTAAATTCAAACACAAGATAGTACAGGTACCTAGTCCCTTTTTCAAAACTTTTGGAACCAGATTTGCTTCAGAATTTGGAATTCGTAAGTTGGGAAAAATATTATATATCATGTAACATCCCTACTGGAATCTGGAACACATACTAATTCTTCAGTGAAAATTATGCAGTATTTAAAAAAAGAAAATTATGAAAATTTTCTTTTTCATAAAATTTTTTTTCAAGAAAAAATAAAATTATTTAATAAGTGGGCTAAAGACCATCAAAATTTATCTGTTAAGGTCAGATTTTGCCACCAAGTAATTACAACACACCCTCCCCCAAAACCACGAAGAAAATCTTTGTTTTCACAGTATTTTGGACTTGGGAATTAAAATAAGTAACTAGAGACTAATAATACTAATTATCTTCTGCAAACCGGAAACTCTGAGTAGGTCTTTCAATCCTTTCTGAACAGATTTCAAATGCATGCAAGAATAAAGAGCATTTTGTATAATGAACCTTCATTCACCTATCACTCAGTAGTTGGTATCAACACTTTGATTCATTTCCTAAAAGTAAGAAAATTGAGCTATTACTAAGCAAATGTAGTTTGCTAAAACGGCATTCTGGGAGGAAAAGACTAACACACAGCATTTGGGGGGAGGTGGAAAAAGTATGGGACCTTTTGTGCCTGGGCCACTGACTCCTCATAACTATTCTTTGTACATCACGGAGCATGGGATGGTGTGAAGAGGTCCCATTCACAGAAGTGAGGAAGGGCAGTTCAGCCCCCTCCGGTTTGGTAGCCGGGAGGACATCTCCAGGCAGACAACCCTCGATCGGGCAATCTGGCTACCTTTGGCTAGACTGGTCTCTTATTGAGACACCGAACCCCGCCTCCCCTCTCTTTTCCAGCTCATCCCGACCCAAATTGAAGCGGACAACGGTGCACTCACGTCCTGCATAGCTCGTGTGCGGTGGTCAGAATTGATCTGGTCCCGGAGCTGGAGAAAAAGCAAACGGTGACACAGGCTCCGTTAGTCGGAGTTCTGAAGGTGGAAAGGCCGCCCGAGGGCGGAGCTTAGTCGCCCAGGTCTCAGCGGCGGCAGCCAAGGCCTCGGGGAGTACTGGGCCTCGAAGGGGAGGTTACCATGGCTGGAGCTCGAAGAGGGAGCCCCGGAGGGAGCCGGGGATGGGGCGCGGGTAGGTCTCCGGGCCAAAGAAAGCTCTCCGAGGTTTAACACTGGGATGGGGCCCAGCCTCGACGGAGCCCAGGCCTCACTCACCGTGGATTTCTTAGTGAGCATCTCTTTGGCCATGACGTCCATGAGCCGTTCCTTTTCCTCATGATACCGCCTCTGCTGCTCCAGAATTGTCTCCATTTTCCCTCCGCCGCTGCACCTCGATTCAGACCACCGACACGGCCGGAAACGACTCCGGCGGCTTTGCGCGCCCGCGCCCCACGCTGAGCGTCCGGCCGCACTAAAGTTCCGCGGGTGCCGGAAGTGCCCCGGGGACTCAGGAAAAGGGAGCATCACAAGGTGAGCACGGCCTTGTGCTCTCGAGGTGGCAGCAGTGCCCCCTGCTGGCCGGAGGTGTCGTGGAGCGATGCGGAGTAATATTCAGGTGCCTCTAGGGGGCGTACAGAAATTCTGGAATCTGAGGTTAAGAGCCCGACTTCCTGTGTTTTTTATGAGGCCAGCGGGGCAGGCAAGGACCTCCTGGACTGAGGAGTAGTTGAAGAACCTGTATGGGAATTGGGGGACGGGACCTTGAGTCCTTAGCTTTCAGCGTGACCTCTGTCAACGTTTTTCTCTTCTCTAAACCTCGGTGTTCTTGTCAATAATCTTTTTCTTTTTTTTAAGAAATTCACATGTGGAGGGGCGCCTGGGTGGCTCAGTCGGTTAAGCATTTGCCTTCAGCTCAAGTCATGATCACAGGGTCTTAGGATCGACTCCACATCAGGTTCTCTGTCCAACAAAGAGTCTGCTTCTCCCTCCGCGCTCCACCCCCACCCCGCTGGTCACGTCCGCCAGTGGGCGCGTTCTCTCCCTCTGAAATAAATAAAATATTTTTGAAAACAATAAGTTCACATGTGGAGAAAAACCTAATTGTAAGCAAGGGGTCTGGTTAAATAAAAAATGGTACATCCAAGCAGCAAAATACTATACAGCCATAAAAAAAGAATGAAGCAAGTTTCTAGGTACAGAAATGAAAACGTATGTCCATATATTCAGACGGTCATAGCAGTGTTATTTATAAGCAACAAAACTGAGGCACCTGGGTGGCTCGTGGGTTAAAACCTCTGCCTTTGGCTCAGGTCATGATCTCAGGGTCCTGGGATCAAGCCCCACATCGGGCTCTCTGCTCAGCAGGGAGCCTGCTTCCTCCATTCTCGCTGCCTGCCTCTCTGCCTACTTGTGATCTCTCTCTCTCTGTCAAACTGGTCACAGCCCCAACATCCATTAACTGATGAATGTTTAAACAAATGTGGTATATCCATACAGTGGGATATTATTCAACAATAAAGGAATCCTACAATATGGACGAACCATGAAAACATCATGCTAAGAAAAAGAAGCCATACACAAAAATGACATAGGGTATATTGTGATGAAATGTCCAGAAAGGCAAATTTATGGAGACAGAAAGTAGATGAGTGGTTGTCTGTGGCTGGAAATGAGATTGGAAGTGACAGCAAATCTGGTGATAGAAATGTTCTAAAATTGGATTGTGGAGATAGTTCCACAACACTATTAAATTTGTTCAAAGTAACTGAATTGTACACTCAAAGCAGGTGGACTTTATGATATGGACTCAATGGAACTTATCCCTCAATAAAGCTGTTTAAAAAAATCTATATGAACTCAATGGAAAGATGGCCACACAAAGTGAAAAAGATCTAGCCACATAATAGCATGTATAAAAATAGATGCACAAAGAGATTATTTTTGTAAGGATATCCAAGTAACAGTAAACAATGGTTGTTTATGAGGAGATACCCCAGAAGATCTGGTACAGAAGGGAAACTTTTTTGTGTGTACACCCAGCATGAAAGGTTTTTTTCTTAACATATATATTTTTAATTTTTAAAAAAGATTTATTTATTTATTTGACAGAGAGAGAGCGAGCCAGAGAGCACAAGCAGAGGGAATAGCAGAGGAAGAGAGAGAAGCAGGCTCTGCACTGAGCAGAGAGCCCGACCTCAGGACCCTGGGATCATGACCTGAGCGGAAGGCAGATGCTTAACCATCTGAGCCACCCAGGCATCCCACTTTCGCATTTTAAAAAATAAACTTAAAATTCAAAATGAAAACATATATGTGCACATACTTAACAAAAAGAACCAGGAGTCTATAACATGTCAAGGAATTATTAGTGATTTACCTATTTCCTTTACTTTTTTGTAATTCTCTAATTTTCTACAATAAGAATGCATTGCTTTTTGTTTTTCCTTTTTTTTTTAAATTTATTTAAAGATTTTATTTATTTATTTGACAGAGAGAGACACAGCGAGAAAGGGAACACAAGCAGGGAGAGAGGGAGAGGCAGGCTTCCTTCAGAGCAGGGAGCCCCATGTGGGGCTGATCCCAGGACCCTGGGATCATGACCTGAGCCAGATACTTAATGAATGAGCCACCCAGGCGCCCCTGCTTTTGTTATTTAAAGTTTGAAAAATAACACAGAGATAATGACTCTTGTCTTGCCGGCTCATGGGGGGTTATGAGGGTTATATCTATGCCTAAAAACTTAAGGAAGACTTCAACCTTGGAGAGAGCACCCCTGGCAAAATTCACCAGAGCCCCTCCCCCCAAGAGGTGGGAAATCTCCATTCAAGATTGAAGAGAATCTTTGTGTGTGTGTGTGTGTATGGTAGGATTTGAGATCTACCATATTTCATCAAATACGATATGCCATCAAACGTTAACTCCACCTTATTTTATGTTCCACTAAGAAAGAAAGAAAAAACTGTTAAACTATGTCACATCTTCTATTATACAATGCATCTGGGTTTCCAAGATGTTAAATCTGAAAAATGTTTCTCTTGAAGTAAATGGCACAGTGGTAACTGTGTATCTCTTCCTCTTGGGGGGGTGATCCACTTAGCAAAAGCATTCACCTTCCTTCCTTAAAACCTTCTCCTTTCGCAATCCACCAAGTCCTGTTTTTTCCACCCCTGATGCCACTGGCCTCTTTCTTGCTCTCCTCCACCAGTGCACCAGCTTCCAAGAGCGCCTGCTCATCTTACCCCTGCCATTCATTATTCATGCTGTAGCCAGAGTGATCATCTTATGCCCCTGCTTAAACATTTCCACTGGCTGCTTTACCTCAGGGTGAGGTCTGTTTCACTTGGCATTAGATTTTTTGTGACCTGGCCTCTGCCTGCCATTTTAGTCTCTTGGCACTTCCTCCAAATGCAATTATCTGCTGCTTCCCCAAAGCGCCATATGTTTTTTCAGGCCTCCCGTTCTTTGCAACAGCTGTTTTCTATGCTTGGACTACTCTTCCTCAACAAGTATTCATTGAACAAGTAGTAAGTGCCGGGAGCTGAGAATAGTACAGTGAGCAAGACAGGCGCGAGCCCAGCGCTCGTAGAAGCCGGTGGGAGAAAGAGACAAAAATATAAACATGTAATTATTAATTATAGGCACACGTGGTGGGTATTTGTAAAGCTTTGTTGGACATGTCAGCCACAGCCCCAGAAAGTTTAGGATTCAAATCAGCCCGGGAGGCAGTCTGAAAGGAATCCACCCATGATTACCTAGGTGACTAGGTGGAACTGACAAGGGGAGTCTCCACCTCTGTGAAATGGAAAAATGTGCGCCCTATAGGATTTCTGAGAGGATTAAGTATGAGATACAGATGATCACCCGGGTCCGCCGGACCGGAGGGCCCCTATCCCAGGGGACGCGAGGGTCCACCCGCACCGTGGCGCCGGTCCCCACCCCAGGAGGCGGCGGGCGGGACCAGGAGCTCCCTAAGCCGCGCGCCCGTCTGGGTGAGTGCGCACCAGTGCGCCTGCGACCGTCCGGGGCCGAGGGCGGGGCAGGGGCCGCGGGCAGAGGGGAGCAGCGCTCCGCCCCATCTCCCCACTTTGGGGGACAGCCCCCCTCTCTCATTCCCGCCTCTGCCCCTGAATCATGGGGGGGCGGGGCCGTGACCCATTCATGCCGGGAATCGGATCCAGATGTTCCCGCGGCGCGTGCAGCTGCATCCTTGCCTTTTTTGGCAAAAAACGTGCGGCCGCGAGCGGATCCCGGGCCGCCTCCGCTAATCCTCGGGAAGAGGGGGAAGGGGATTGGGGGTCTGGTCCCAGACTGGGAATCCGCACCGGGTGCTCTGCGGGATTTGGGAAGGGCCGCTAAGGGGGGGGGGGCGGTTTGTACTGCACGGGGGA
>CM053606.1:24484243-24624745 GCA_028646535.1 Procyon lotor
AGAGGCCTTCGCTTGCTCACACTGCTTTATTGTAGAATCTGGAAGGGGGGAAATAAACCAATCCCACCCCTCCGCCCATCTCTGGGCAAAATGGAGCTCAAACAAAATGAGAAAACACTCGACAGACACGGACTGGGCAAAACCCTTTGCTGAGGATCCCCTTAAACAGTGAACCCTCTGATTTGCTGCCCAGAGAGCCGCAGCCCTGGGGACAGGGTGGGATGGGGGTGGGGAGGATCAAGCCTGGGGAGAGTCCACTTTTGAGGACTTCTCAGGCACCCATAGAAGACCTAAAGTCTCTGGGAAGAAGTCTAGATTGAAGGGGGCCTGGGTCCCAGAGTCCAGGTTTGGAGGATTGGATCAAAAGCCCTGATCTGGACAGAAGGCTTGCTCTGGGCACCAAACCGCGGGGAGAGGGCTGAATTCTGGAATCTGGGCTTGCAAAAGGGATTTGAATCTTGGAAGCTCCATAAAGGTCCAGATTTGGGGGCCCTGGGTCAGGGAATACCAGTTTGGGGATGTTGGAGCAGGGAAGCTGAATCCTGGAGCCCAGGAGGAGCCCCGATTTGGGGAGGGGCTGGGTCCCAAAGGTGGTATGAAAAAGGAGCCTTAGTCCTGCAGCCCTGGTTTGGGAGGCCCTGGGCCCAGGAGTCCTGACTCAGGGCCCTGCCTGGCTGCAGCCCTGGCACAGCACTTGGTCTCCATCCGGCACGAAGCCTTGGCCCACCAGGGAGGTGGAGCAGCGGGCGCAGGAGAAGCAGCTGTGGTGCCAGTGGCGGTCTTCAAAGGATACATATTTGCCTCCACCGAGTCCTGGAGGGAGGCTGGAGGTTAGCTCCGTGGGTCCGGAGAGCAGTCCTGTCCCTCGGCCTCACCCAACTCCAGATCCCGTTCCCTTGCTTGCACCCTACCCGCCATGCTCATTGACCCTTGTCCCACCTGTGATGGGGCTTTTGCAGCTGCTGCACTTGGGTGCAAAGAGTTCTCCAAAACAGGCCACGCAGTAGGGATCATCATCCCGGGAGGTGAACTGCTGCCCTGCCAGGGGCGTCTGGCACCCCGTGCAGACCAGACATTCTCGATGCCAGGGCTGGTCGCGGTAGGTCACACCCCCTTGCGTCAGCGTCTGTGGGGGCAGCGCGGGTCAGCAGAGGGGAGTGGCGATCCCCACCCCGGGACAGAGCCTCACTCACCCCCCCGCCCACCAGTCCCAACCCCACCTTGCTGCAGCGGGCGCAGCGAGGAGCAAACTTGTTCTCATAGCAGGGCACGCAGTAGTGAGCACCCTTGTCGGGCACGAAGGAACGGGAGCCAAGCGGCTGTTCACAGCCGCTGCACAGGAAGCAGTGCTCGTGCCACGTCTGGCCTCCGTATTCCAGCTTCCGGGACCCTGTGGAGAACAGGGGTCCCACTCAGAGGCTGGGTCTCAAGCTCTTGAGGGCCGCCCTCTGCTGCCCCCTGAGAGACTCCACTGTTCCCAAAGCCTAAGCTGGGTAGCATCCATGCACACGCAGCGGAACCCTCCCCTGCCCAATTCCGCACATGCTAGGCCCCCATGATCTAGATTCGAGGGTCTGGCATGTGTGAAGTCCCCACATGTGCTAGATAGGACCATGTCAGCATCCACCAGGCCTCCACATCATAGGCACGATGACTCAGTACATGCTAAGCCCCTACACACCAGACACGATGACTTCAGCACACCCGCAAAGACCCCACGTGCACTAGGCAAGTGAGCCTCTGCCCTCACCAGCTTCTAATGCCCGGCACCTAATGGATTCAGTACACGCAAAGCCTTGGTGTCTCCTAATCATGTCATTCTGCACATGTCCTCGGCTCTCACCTATCTACGAGGCACGCAGGTCCCCACACACATTAGGCCCTGTTTATCCGTATCTAGGCACACCAAGCCCGGATGCACCAAGCAGGACGGTCTCATTGGAATCCTCGCTCCTACATGCATCAAACACGCAGATGTTCATGCATGCCGAGCCCCCGGCTGTGTCTCAAGCTTGTCAGTCTGCCCATGCACGGCAAGCCCACAGGTGCATACCAGGTCCGGCACATGCTAAACCCTCAGGAACACACCAAGCGTGTCGGTTCCTGCACGTGCTAAGCACTCATGTGTATCCCTGGGCGTGCCAGTCCCCGCGCACTCTCATCTCCCAGGAGCACACGGGCAGGACAGATCCCATATGCGCTCAATTTCCAAAAAGATGCCGTGTGTGCAGGTCCTTGTAATACTAAGCCTCTCGGGATGTGCCATACTCATGCCCGTCCCTCGGCCGTGCACGGAGCCTGCGCAGAGGCCCGGCATCGGGACGGCAGGTGCACAGCAGGCCCCCGGGGACATACCGGGCATGACGGTCTCCCCGCAGGCAGAGCACTGCGACGAGAAGGCGCTGCAGTAGCAGTCATTGCAGAGCAGCTCGCTGTCCTGGCAGGTGAAGGGCTCGTCGGCCAGGGAGCGCTGGCAGCGGCAGCAGCGGAAGCAGCCCTCGTGGAAGTGGCGGTCTTCATAGAACAGCTCCTGCAGGGAGCACGGCAGGGGCGCTGGCACCTGTGCCCCTCTGCCAGCCTCCACCCACTCCTTGCCCGGTCTGGTCGAGTCCTTACCCTGGAGTCGTGCCCGATAAGCTGCTGGCACTCGGCACAGGTGTTGGCGAAGGTGCTGTCGTAGCAGGGCACGCAGTAGGGGCCATCATCTGTCTGGATGTATTTGCGGCCGTACAGGGACTCGCTGCATTTTGCACAGTCAAAGGCCTCGCTCATGGTGGCCGTGAGTGAGCCCTGTCAGGTGCCAAAGGTGGGGCACGGGTCACCCAGAGGGGCTGTGGCTTGGCCCCTTGCAAAAGCCCTTCACGTTAAAACAAAACAAAACAAAAAACCAAAAAAACCCAAGAGACCAGGCCTAAGAAATGCCGGGTCCAAACAGCGGGCGAGAGGATGGGGGTGCTCCTGGAAACCCAGGAGTCGTGCATGTTTATTTCTGTATTTAACGGCGTGTGGGGCGGGGGAGAAGGGGTCAGGAAAAAATCAGGAAGCAGAAGTTGTTTTCTTATCTGGGCCCTGGCAGATCTTGGGGGAGGGGGTTTTTCCTGGGTCAATGACTCATTTCCTGCCCCAGCCTGAGTTTAGCTTCTACTGTCCCTACTGTCCCCAAGGGGACAGGAGCAGGGGCAGAGAGCCACCCCACTCTCTATCCCGAACAGCACTCCTGCCCTCTTCTGACTCCCAGGAAGGGGCCCTAGGGATATGAAAAAAGGAACCTCTACCCAGAGGTCCAGAGTGAGGAGCTTAGGGATGTGAATGGGCTGTGCCCACCCTCTCCCGGTCCAGGAGCCAGTGGAATGTTAGAAGGATGTTGGGCCATGAATGGTGGAGGTGGAAGTCACCTCGGGCCTCCGTCCAGTCCAGGAGAATCAGCTCAAGCAAGGACTTCAGAGGCTCAGGCTAGGTTTAAGCAGGAAGGAAATCCTGCAAGCTGGACACAGCCGAGCTTCCCCAGCTGGACCCTCTGCCCTCAGCCCTGTGCAGCCCCTGCTGGGTCTCTGGTCACACCAGCCTGGGCAGCCTTGGCCTGCACATCTGCAGCAGCTGTAGCAGAAGGATGGCCAGATGTCAGGTCTGGCCAGCGACAGGGGCGGAAAAGGGAACCGAGATGTCTGGGGAAGGGAGAGGGGAACTAAAGACAGGGATTACGCAGCATGCCCCTGCCATCTCCAACCAGGCATCACTCCTGCCAGATCTTTCCAATCCCCTGGGTCATTATTTCCCTCCCCCTGCCTCTGGGAGAAACAGCGTCTCCCCAGCTTTTCCGGTTTCTGAGGGTTTGGGGTAGGGGGAGTGGAGGGTGAGAGAGTGGGAGCCACAGAAGACATTCTCTCCCCAATCAGGCCCCCTCTTGGGTGGGGAGTCAGGCAAGGGGGAGCCCTGAGAGCTGCTGCTGCAAACACCCAGCCCCCACCGAACCTCAGACACTTTCCATTTTCTCAGGAACAAAGCATGTTTGCGGGATGAGGTCATCCACACAGCTGCCTCTGGAACAGGAGCACGGGGAATGGGGGGCAGGGAAGTGGGGTTCCCAGTCCCTTCTGCTGCCCCTGACTCTGGTCTCTAGCCCCAGATTCAGAGCTCCCCACCCCCGGCGTCCTCCATCATGAAGCCTGCTCTCTAAGGGCTGGGATCCCAGGCTGGGTGGAGAGGAACCACCAGGATTCATAGGAAGGGGATGTTCTCACAGCTGCAGAGGAGCCTGGAGAGGACAAAGGAACCCACCAACCCACTACCCCCACCCCCTAACTGGCAGTCCCCAGAGCCTGCCCAGGCTCGAGCTGAAGGAAAAGTGCTCTTTTCTCAGCCACCCCCAGTGGGAAATTCTGGCCAAGAAGCGTTGCTCTGGCTTGGAGTTCAGACTCCAGGCGCCAGCAAAGGCCCCAAGCCTGGAGAGCCTGGCTCTTGAAGGGATGGTCTGTGAACTCCAAGCTGCCCTTCTATACGACAGGGGAGTGGGGGGGTGGGAGGGTGGATACAAAGTTGGTACCCCAAGCCAGGCCATGGGGCCTCCAGGGTCTGGGGTCTGCAGAGAGGTCATTGTTGGGGCAGGGCTATGCTGTAGGGGAGACGGTAGCCCTCTTTCTTGGTCTACTCCCCACCAGTCAGGCCTCGGTTTCCTCTGGCCCAGCATCTGAGGGTTGCCTGGGCTGTCAGCCACTGGGCAACAGAGGGCCACACAGGCGGAGCATGTGCCCATGGTCTGTCGGGGAGTGCCCTGAGGCTTTTCCTTCCTTCCTGGCTTGGCCTGCAGCAGCCATCACCTTCCTGGGCCCAGGCTAGCCCTGGGGCCACCTCCTGGGAGGCAGTCACCACTCTGAGACAGGGGCACCCCAAATACGGTATGGGCATGGCTTCTGTTTCCTTCCCAGAATCCCCCAGGCCCCTAGTCTGTCCAGCTGGGCTCTAATGAGGACAGAGTGAAGGGCACTGTCAAGGCCCACCTGTCCCTGCCCATCCCCCTCCCCCCCACCTCCCTCCCACTTGCCCTGGCAGGGCTAGGGGACTGAAGAGAGCCAGTCTTATATTCCTTCGTGGCTGGTGGGTGGGGGGGAGAGAGGTGCAGGGGAGACTGCTTAGTCTGCCAGATGGCTCTCAGCCCCTGCTCCCACCAACACACACACACACACACACACCCCGCCCCTACACCTGACCCAGACACACATATCTGACACATCCCAGTGAACCTCCAAGAGCTTGGGATGGCTGGATAAATGGCTGTGGCATGTGGGTCTGAATCCTGACTTCTTCGCTTACTAGCTGGGTGATCTTGGGCAAGTCACTTAAGGTCCCTGAGCCTGTTTCCTTATCTAAGCTTACCTCCTACTCCTGCGGTTGCTGTCAGGCTGAAATGTTGGTGCTTGGAAAGCACCTGGCAGAAAGTGAGTAGTCAGTAAATGGTAGCCATCGGCCTTTTTATTATTAGCCCCTCACCCACACAGGGGTCAGACAAGTTTCTGAGTCAGGCCTGGGTCAGGGAGCTGGCCTGGGTTTTGACCTGGATGTTTCTCAGGGTAGACCCAGGAATAGAACAGAGGGACCCCCCCCCACCTCCCGGCCTGTTCTGCTGGGGGAAGTGAAGACGCCCAGGCCGTGGGGCTGGTGGAGGAGCTCAGTGGGACCAGACTGACCCCAGGGAGACCCCTCACATGGGCACACAGTTGTAAACACCTACTTGCTGCCCTGCTTTGCATGGGGTTCCACCCCATCCCCCATGTCACCAGATCTCACAGAAGGCAGTTGGGATAGGGGATCATTTCCATCTTACAGTTGAGCGCAGAAACCAGGGACCTTAAACCAGGCCCAAGGTCACTCTCAGAGAGGCCAGGTTCCCTGCTTTCCAGCCTGGAGCCCTTTCCTTTTTTTCTCCCTAAAACTGCTGCTGTTGGTAAAGGGGGTGGTCAACACTTAAGAGCAAGGGTATGGGAGATATTGGGTGACATCACCAGCACAGGAGCCTCACTCTTCTCCCCCAGCTGCCAGCCCTGCTGTTGGAAGACACTCAGAAGCCTTTCCAACTACCCATGCCAACCGCTCAACTCCTTTGCCCCCCTCCACCTGCACTGGCCAGGAGGACCCTGGCCAGGCCCCACAGCTGTGAGTCAGGATCAGATCAGACCCCTCCCCCAGCTCCCAGGAATTGACAGGAGATATAAGGGGAGAAACCTAACTCTCCCCCCCATCAGGCACCAACCCCAAACTCTCCCTTCTCCCCTCCCCTCCCCCTATGGGGCCTGGGAGTCCGAGGAGTTTAGGGGAAGGGGGGAGGGTGGGAAGCAGGATCCAGCAGCTGCCTTGGGGACAAGAGAGGAATAGTTCATTCACCCTGGGTCCCCCAGGGCTGAAGCAGCCCGTCCAAGATTTGAGTTTAAAAATAAGTTGGGGCTCTCTTGGTATATGCCTGGGACTCCTTTTTGATCTCGGTGGGTCTCAGGTTCTCTGCCTCACAGGGGTCCCAGTGGCCCAGAGTGTCTGTTTCCCCACATCCCTGCTTCCCAATCTTTCAGGCCTGAGTCTTTGGTCTGTCTGGGAAGCTGTCAGTGCGCCTCCATCAAAGCCAGCTCTGCCCCATCAGCCGGTCTGTGTCTCTGCGCACTTCAGCAAGCTTTATGTTTTTGCCTGAACTTTACCTTTTGCCCGAATGTTTAGCTCCCGAAGTCCCCCCTCCCCCCACGCCCCTGCGGATTTCTACCCCTGGACACCCAAATCTTGGTATCTGAGTCTCTCCAAAGGGGTTCCCACCCCTTCCCTCGCTTGGGACCTCTGTTTCTGAGTGTCTCTGTCTCCAGTTTCTGGACGGCTCTCTAGGCCTCACAGAGGCTGATGTATCACGAGGCAAACGAAGCTTAGGCTTCAGGGCCTCTCACTTGCCCAGGACCCTGCAAAGCCCCGGGAAGGGCGCTACAGTGTGTTCCCTGGGGTCAATGTATGCTTCTCCTTCAGATGCTTCGCTCCACAAAACCTGGGTCGGTCCCTATGCCTCGGGTCAGCCTCTCAATGACCCTATGGCCAAGTCTCCTGTCTAAGCCTGACGCTCATGTCCCAGTCTTGGTCCCGCTCCACACGGCTTTCTGGGAGCCTGAGTTTTTGGAACCCTCCCGGTCCCTCGCTCAACTCTGGCTTCTCGGTTTCAAACTTGGCCCCCTCCCCCGCCCAAGTCTCGGAGCAGCCCCCGCCCCGCCTGGCGGCCAGGATCGGTGCGATCCGGGGGGCGCCCCCCGGGGCTCAGCGCCCCCGTGCCGCCCGCTCCCAGCGCGCCTCGGGTCATCTCCGCCGGACCCGGGTCGGGAGCAGGGGGCGGCGGCCCGGGCAGGGATCCGGGATTCAGAGCCGGGTTCGGCGGGGAGCTCACCTCGAAGCGGGCGGCGGCGAAGGGGAAGCCGGGCCGCGCGTCCCTCCGCGGCTCGTACCTGCGGGCCGGGCAGAGCTGGGGCCAAGCGAGCCGCCGGCGAGGCTGCCGGCTGCACACGGACTGTGTGGGCGAGTGGGAGCGCGGCCCCAACCCCTCCCCGAGGAAGTGCGCGCGGGGCCCGCCCCGCCCGGACCCCGCCCCCGGCCGCCCCTGCCCGCGGGGTGCGGACCCCGCCCCGGCCCCGCATCCCGGAGGCTGGGGGCCAGACCCCGCCCACACCTCCTCTTTGGGCTAGAGCCCGCTCCAGCCCCCCTCGGCCGGCCCAGTCTAACCTGGCTCTCCCAACCTTCCCCGGCAACGGGGACCCCGCCCCCGTCCCCTGCTGGGTTTCGTCGTCCTCTCTCCCTGCCTTCCCCCGCCTCACTGGCAGCCAGCGGGAGACTGCGCTACTCGATCTCGAGGAAGGGGTACAAGACCCAGCAGACCAGACCGCGGTCCACTGGGGAGGACCAAGAGTCCTCGCCTTTTCGTGTGTCCGCCCCTCCCCCCTTCCAGCTTACCCCTCGGGGGTCATACCTAGACCGAGTTCGTAAAAGAGGACTTAAGCCTGGAGGAAGGGTTTTGATTCTGCTGTCTTGGCCCTATCAGTGGGAACCAAGGTGTTCTCTGGCAACAAGGAGTGAAGAGAGGACCCCCCAACCCCGGAGAGGGCCTTGACCTTCAAAGGGCTTGATTTCACAACTCAGAGTGGCAAAAACAGAAGTAACCAACTCCTCACCTCCAGCTATGCCCTGGGACAGAGTGGTTCAGCCTTGGTTTCCACAGTGCCCAGGAATAGTTTTGACCTTTGAAGCCCAGGGGAGACCCTAATCCCTGGCCCCACGGCTTTTGGGTTTCTCAGGGAGGGGCATGAAGAGTGTGCTCAGACGGGGCACTGCAGGGTTGGTGGAGGGAAGTGGAGGGAACCCCTCCTCCCCCACCTCTACAGTTTCCAATCTTCTGGCTTCCTCCCCGTGCCTGGGAGGGAGGACTGGCGCTTGCCAGGGACACAAGGCCCCTCCAGGTCCTTGAGGCCAACCCTCCTGGGATCCTCAGGCTTGTCACTAGGCATAAATAGCCTCAATCTAGAAGGGTGGGGGAGGGAGGAGGAGGCTCTGCTGTGCTGTTTGCAAAACAAGAGACAACAAACCAACCCTAGAAATAACCTCAGCATCTAGAGTAGAGGTTCAGGTGCCCACAGAGGTTCTCCCATCCCCCAGGCTGAGTCCAGCCAAGTTCTCAGAGCAGAGATTCATTCCCACCCAGACTGGGGCTCCTGAATTCCTTCCACTCCCATCTCTGAATCATATGCTTGCCTTCCTGGGTCCCAAGTCACCCTCGAGGCCAGGTTTCCTTCCAAAATCAAACTAATTGCTTTATTATTGTTCATGATGCCTGGACTATAAGTGGCATGAGGCAGGGACTGGGTCCTTCTTGTTCACTACCACGTTCCCAGTACCTACTCCGAAGTCTGGCACATAACAAATATCTCATGAATGAATGAATGAATGAATGAATGAATGAATGAATGAATGAATGACACTGCTTCAGTTTCGACTCCCCTGTACCCTAGTTTGGACCACAGGTGCCTGCTACCTGGGCCCAGGGAGTGAGCAGCCCCCCCAAAGGGTGGGCCCTTTCTCTGGACTTTGTCCTGCAGGTGTAGGTGACTCCTAGCCCTGGGGAGGGCAGGGAAGATTGCCTGGTTGCAGTAGATGACAAGGAGTGGTCTGCTCTGGGTTAAGGGCAAAGAGGAGCGGCTTTCAGAGACGGAGGGCTTATGACTGAGTAAAGAAGGTGGAAGGTGATGGATCAAAGGTAGAGTTGGGGGTCTCTCGTATTTCCTCACGGCTTGAATCTCTGCTGAACAGCCTTGATAAGAGCTAGCATGTCCTGAGTTCTTTGCACCAGTCCCTCCCTGCCTAAGCACTTTGCATATATGAATGTACTTGACTATCCTGCAACTCTATGAAATGTGTGTTCTTATCCCCATTTTAGGGATAAGGAAATGGAGGTACAGAGAGAGTAAGTAACCGGCCAAGGGTGACGCAGCTAATAATGGCAAAGGCTGAATTCAAATCCACAAAATCAAATGTCAAAGCTCCTATGTCAAAAAGAGCTTAACTGGCAGGCTTTTTGTCACTCAATGTCTTTATACCTCAGTCTGCTCATCCATTAAGAGTGCTTGACTCTCGGGGCACCTAGGTGGCTCAGCCATTAAGCGTCTGCCTTCAGCTCGGGTCATGGTCCCAGAGTCCTGGGATTGAGCCCCACATCGAGCCCCGCATCGGGCTCCTTGCTCTGCGGGAGGCCTGCTTCTCCCGCTACCATTCCCTCTGCTTGTGTTCCCTCTCTCGCTGTGTTTCTCTCTGTCAAATAAATAAAATCTTTAAAAAAAAAAAAAAAAAGAGTGCTTGACTCTCTGTCTCCCAGCATTCTCATGAGTACTAGAGGAGAGTACACAGTAGGTGTTGAATATATGGGACTCACCTGGCCCAACATATTCCCTTTCATGGTCGAGTGTTAAGGTTCTGCTGCTTGGATTGGGAGTCTGGAGGCCAGAGAACATTAGATTTCTGGCTTGGCCTAGCCTGAGGAAGGGACGCTGGTGTAGGGCAGGGGCTATGTCCTTTCCTCTCCCCATTTCTAGCTCCCCAGTGGGCTCACATTTCCCTTGGCCCAGGAGGACTACATTTCCCAGGAAGGTCTAGGGATAAGCCACATGGACTCCCTGTTCCCATTTCCCATCCGTCCTCCCCCCCTCTCTAGGGAACAGGTGTGTCTGAGCTGGGCCTGGAAGAAGAGCCTGATCGCTGGATGACTAGCCTTGGGTGACTGGGATCTGGCTATTCCTTCGCCCACTCAGGAGGCCCCTACACAGCCTTCCTTATGTCATGGGGGAAGGGGGCTTGCTCTGGGTCTTCTGGCTGTTCTCTCACCTTGGAAGCATTTTTAAAAAGGAGTCTCTGAGTGACAACTGACAGGCCTCTCATGGTTTCCTCTGGGTGCTGAATCACTCTCTGATGCTTGTGATCACAAGCCCTTCTTTCCCCAGTGAGAAAACTTCCTTCCTTCTCTGGGCGTATTGCCCACTCTTACCCATTGGGCTGCCTGGAGCCCCTGCTTGGCCTCGTGGCTTAGCAGACACCCTCTTTCAGATTGCCCAGAAACAAACACTGTTCTCATGACCCCAAGCGTCACAATACTCTGTGGGTGTAGAGGGTGAAGTGAGTGACTTCTACAGAGTATGCCCGGTTGGTGGGGAGGTGGAATGGGAGAGTTAACCTGTTAAATGCCCCCTACAAGCAGGGCACCGTGCTAAGTGCTAGTCATTGCCTCCTTCCATTCTCACAAAAGGCATATGAGTTGGTTATAGTATCACCATTTGATAGAGTAGGATGCAGGGCTCAGCGCATTTGACATTGTGGCCCCAAATCCAAGCTGATAGCGGTGGATGTGCGATTTGAATCCAAGGCTGATTCCTGGGTCCCCTGAACTGAGCTGAGGCTGGAATGGTGGGCCAAATCATGAAGGGCCTTGTCTTTTAATGGTTAAGTTACAAATGAGAGAGAAATTTGTTAATGTCTGTGACCTGAGTTGGGTAAAAGGTTCAGACTGCGAGGCAGGAAAAACTTCTCCCATGGCGGATCTCAGCTACTTTCAGCTTTGTCATGCCCACCCATCTACTGGACTGGCACCTCCGGGGACTGAGGAGAGGATTTCCTTAGAGCGCCTCAGTTGGAGGGGCGAGCTCTGTCATGAGAAATGGCACAATTACAGAACTCACTGAGAGTTAGCTTCACGTGCTGGAAAAGAAAACCAAATGCTTCTGAAGTGACCTGCTGTGCCCAACCCTCTCTCTAGCCTTACTGGTAAGTTTAGTGATAACCACAACTATTGCTCCAATTGATTGTGAACTCATTTAAGGGGTGAAGACAGCATTAAGCCCTTTAAACGTATTAGCTCATTTAACCTTAACAACAATTCCATGGGTATACTATTATTACTATCATTTTACAGATGGGGAGATTGAGGTTCATTGAAGCTAATTTTGCCTTGGCTGGTGGCAGTTAGGATCAGAACACACCTCTTTGGTTTTTGGTCCTAATCATTACGTTGTACCTCCTCTGAAACTCATTCTGTCAGCCAGCCATTCCTGCAGGGTGTGAGGACACAAAGCTTTTAACTACTGCCGGGAGAGAACTCCTCCATCCAACTGTGAGCCTCTTGATGGTCCTGCGAAGCAAGCAGAACACGCTACGATTATCCTTGTTTTATGGACGAGAAAAATGATGCTCATTAAAATCAAAAGACCTGTCAAAAGTCACACAGCCGGTAAGTGGCAGAGCCAAACATGGTTTTAAGTTCTCCTGTCTATAGAGTGCTCTTTCCGGTACACGATAAAATTCACAAGACTCAGAGCTCGTCACGCACGCATAAATCTAGGGTAAGTGGAGCGGCGCGGTAGGTGACTGCGCATGCGCACATCCCAAGCACAGCTCAGCCCGAGGGCAGTGCCAGCCACGTGTTCCCAGGAGCCAACGCGGAGCCGAGCGCGAAAACGAGATCTCGGTACACGTGTCCAAGTTCTGGCGAATGAGAACGGACTCCTGCAGCGTCACGGGACTAGACCTACGAAACTACGCTTCCCAGAAGCAGCTTGGGGTTAGACGCCTCGGCTGCAGGACGTAGTTCCGGAAAGGCAGGCGCCGGATAGGCTGTGGAGAGGAAGTGGGCCGTTCTAAGCAGCCGGCGCCTCGGCCTATTTCCTGTAGGAACGGCGGACCGGGCGGCTGAGGCGGTGCGGGCCAGGCGTTGTCTATTGAGGTTTTCCAGGCGTGAGCAGACATGGCGGCGGCTTTTCGGAAGGCGGCTAAATCCCGGCAGCGGGAACACCGAGAGCGAAGCCAGGTAGGACCATACAGGCCCCACGAGTGCCGGCTCGTAGCCTCGTGTGCTACCCTCGCCTCCTCCCTCTCTCCACCTGCGGGCCCTGGTCCCTTCTGAACGTCGAGGGGGGCATGCAAATTAACGCAAATGTATGCTAACGACGCTGTCGTGCCTGGGGCGGAGCCTCGCGGCCTGGCGAGGTCGGGGGTCGTCGCTCTCGCTCTGGGGGGAGCACCGTCTGTCTTGGGAGGTTTCAGTGAGGGAGTTGGGTGAGACACTGTGTACAGTGCTTGAGTTTCTAGGGGGAAGGTGAGGTCAGAGCGCACTCCGGCTAGAACTAGAACCCCATCTGTGGGCACTCAGCCCTGCCCGCTGCGTAGCGGGGGGGGGGGGGGGGGGTCCGTGAGCAAAGAGATTGGTGATGGTAACGTTGTTATCACCGTCCGGCGTGAGCTTTGTGCAAAACCCGTGAAGATCTGCCAGATACGCTTTTGTTTATGTCTCACACTGTAATGTCGGTGTTTTCCATCCCCATTATACAGATGAGAAAGTTGAGGTCCAGGGAGCTGATGTGACTTGCCTAGTGACACCAAATCAGGTGGATAAACAGTTGTAGGACTTTGGAGGGTGTGTCTGTGTTGGGGAGACTGAGTAGAAATTCGTTTGGTATATGAAGAATCAGTGTATTCATTCATTCCACTGTGCTTAGAAATCACATCATAACCAATCCAGAAAGGCCCTTAGAGATATCTAGTCCAACTTCATTTCACAGTTGGGGGAAGAGAGGGAGAAGGACGCATCCAAAGTTGTGTTTCTGACTGATGGGATGGAACTAAGACCTCTTGACCGGCAGTTCGGTCTTCCTGCTTAATAGCATTTTTCAGACACTTATTGTGCACTTACTGTGTGCTCAGTGGTGTGCTGGGAGCAATAGTGTAATTTGCCACCTTGTTTGAACCTACTTGTGGATCTGTGTAAAACTAATGATAGAAATGTTTGTTGTGTGCTAGAGCCAAAGTGCAGATTGCTTTACTGTCATTATCTCATTTAACTCCCAACACTGTGTGGAAGTAGGTATTACTATTTTCTCACATTTGCAGATGGGGAAACTAAGGCTCAGATAGGTTTACTTGCCCAAAGACATACAGCTATCACTGGCAAGCAGCAAAGTCAGGAATCAGGCCACATGTTTTGAATCCAGGGGCCACTAAAAGAGGCATCTTTATAAGAGATGGCACATGAAGAATGCCAGATGAGGAATTTGAATGGAAAGAGTAGAGATGATGAGGGGAAGCATCACGATGGAACTTGCTGGCCTTGAAAGGCAGTGTTAATAGCTTTTTGAGCACTTACTTATGCTAGGTGTGGCCCAACCGCTGTGCAGGATATGTCCTTTAAATCTACAGCATGTCTGTGAGGTGGATGTTATCCTTATTTTCCAAATGAGGACTCTGATGCTTAAAGAGGTTGAATAGTGTGTCCAAAGTCAGAGTTGTAGGTAGTTGATTTGGATTAACAGAGAAGACTGGGCTTCTGCAGTTGGCCATAAGCATGACAAGGTCATGTCTGAGTAGGAATAGAGGGTCTTTGTGGGAGAGGTGAGGAGAAGGCCATGCTGGTGAGGTGGGTAAACATGTTGACAAGAGCACTCCACGTCTGGGTCAAGTTTGGACTTTATTCTCTAGATCCTTCACTGAGGTGGTAGGTGAGCTACTGAAGATGATTTGTATGGAGGGGGTAGGTGTGCTTAGGTGAGGTATTTCCGATGCAGTGCCAGGTCTCCTATAACACAGATCCCTTTGAATTAGTGTTTTTGTATTTTCTGGGTAGATACCCAGTAGTGTGATTCCTGGATCAGAGTAGTTATATTTTTAACTTTTTGAGGAACCCGCATACTGTTTTCCACAGTGGCTGCACCAGTTTGCATTCCCAACAACGGTGCAAGAGGGTTCCTTTTTCTCCATATCCTCACCAGCACCTGTTTTTTGTGTTTTGTTTGTTTGTTTTTAGTTTTAGTGTTATTTTAATTATTACTGAGTTATTTATTGCATCATTTCAAGGTTAAGAGATATAACTGTTAAAAATCTCATCTAAATTATTGGAGAAGTTTAAATGTAGCGAAGTGTATGTACTTCTTCAAAAATTGAGATTCAGAGCAGAAGAGGATGCTGTCTCGTGTGGTGAGGAAGAGTACAGACTGTGGCCCCATATGGAACGGGTTCTAGTTCTAGCTTTGCCAGTTATTCTGTGTTCTTGGGCAAGCCTCATTCCCCTTTTGGAAAATTGGGTTAACAGTTGTGTGTTTTATCTACTTCTCTTGTTTGTTGTGGGGATTAAATGCGATTGTATGTAACAAGTGTAGCAGATTGCTTTGTAACAGAGTCGGTGCTTAATAAAGGTGGCAGAAACATCTAGCCCAGACCCTGACACGTATTGATTGCTCAACAAATAGCTTGTAGAAAGATAATACCAAGATATAATCCTTGTGCCTTATAATCCATGCTATCCCAGTTCTGTGTCAGAAAAGTATTTTGTGTCACACTTGGTTTTTTCTCTCGTACTTCTTACTGAAGGTATAACAGTAATATGCTGGGTACCTGCTTTGTGCCAGGCCATGTGCAGGCACTCCCACTCACAGAGGCTCACTTAATCCTCATGATAACCATGAGAAGCAGGTACTGTTATTCTCATTTTTTAGTTAGGGAACAGCAGCTCAGAGAAGTTAAGTGACTTGCCCAAGGTCACAGGTTGTTAAAAGAGGTAAAGCTTGGATTTGAACCCCATTCTCCAGACTAAATTTAGTGCCCTTGCCACAGTTGCCTCCCTGTTATTATGTTTTCCCTTCATAGTATTTTATAAACCCTTGGATTAAGTCTGTAGTAATTTTAGTACAGCTGGCAACTGCTTGCTTAGTGCCGAGTCATTGTTGCTTCTCTCTGTCCTTAATAGGCCAGGAAACCTACTATGGCAGTGCTTGTGACCTCTCTGGCGGCTGTATGGTACCTCTCATCCTTGGGCAGAGCCCAGTTGGGGGAGGGGAGGGAACAGGGTAGCAAGTTGGCTCCAAGGACATGGATTTACTGAGCACTCCAAAGACTCTTGTTCCTGTCAGGTGTCATGTTGATTTCGGTATGTGTTTGCTGAGGGAACTAAGCACTTTTTTTTTCCCTTTTGTCTTCTAGCCTGGCTTTCGAAAACATCTGGGCCTGTTGGAGAAAAAGAAAGATTACAAACTTCGTGCAGAGTGAGTTCAGTTTTCTGGTATGGGTGCTGCCAAGAAAGCCGACAGCTTCCCTGAATTGCAGCTGAATTGCCCAAGTTAGGCAACAGGGGATAATTTCTTGCCATTGATAAAATGGCCAAAACTCTGGCAACCTGTCACATACTTGTCTGTGACCCTAACCTTCTCTCTTTGTTGGGCAGTGTAATTTATTTAACTGTAGTTGCACTGTGAAATTTTTTTTTTATTATTATGTTGCTCTAGATAGTTTTCTCAGAGTGGCAGTTTTTCTCAGAGAAGCAATTTGATTTGCTTCTGCCTTGGTGTTTGAGCCAAAAGCTGAATCTTTTTTCTCTCTCTTTTCTTGAAATGCAAGATATAATCTAAAATTCCAGTCGCTGAGTCTCTCACATCACTGCGTGTGTGGTGTGGAATGAAGAGATGTGAAAGATGGATTCATAAGACTGAGCGTGGGTGATAATGAACTCTGAAAACATTTTATAAAACAATTACCCCCATTCTTTCCCTTTAGCACTTTATTTGCAGAATACTTTATAATTGTTTGTTAACCATGCTTGTCAGCTGAGGTCCTTTTGTGCTCCCGGTACAGATGGTGATGGATTAAGTGGATTGCTCTGGGTCCCAGAGTTTTTAAGGCCAATAATGATAATTGAGTGCTATTATTGCACCAGGCAGTGTTCTAGGAGACTTGCAATTTTTACACTTATGTATTCCTCCCAGCAACCTTCTGCGATGCTATTATTATCACACCCATTTTACAGATTAAATTGAGATGCAGATTGGTTGACTAACTTACCCACATTCCTTAGCCAGAAGTGGTAGAGTCCAGGTTTTCATCCAAATAGTCTGGCTCCAGACTCCATGATTCTAGTCCGTATGCTATATTGCACTGTGGAGTTTCTGAATCTTATTTGGTCACTTGGTGCCCAAGCTTGCTTTAGAACCCTGTCTAATGAACTCTGATGTGTGCTTTGTTTGGTGTTTCCCTGTAAATGGCACTAAAGCATGTTAATTTCAGGTGAATTTTGGGATAGGAGAGGAGCCTACAGAGACAGTAGCTCAACATCAATGACTGTGGAGTCTGGATCAAATCTAGTCATTGCTTTGGCTTTTTTTGGGTTTCATTTTGTGTAAACTTTAGTTGCTTGTAAAGTTTGCTCATTGTGAGTTTTTTGTTTTTGCTGTGAACCTCATTTAACCTTTTAGTGACTACCGGAAAAAGCAGGAATACCTCAGAGCTCTCCGGAAGAAGGCTCTTGAAAAAAATCCGGATGAATTTTACTATAAAATGACTCGGGTTAAACTCCAGGTGGGTGCCTAATGGATCAGTTGGTATTCTGAGCTCCACCTCATTAAAGAAAATAAGGATGGGGGAAGAGATGGAGAGGAAGGATCCTTGGCCTTTATTTAGCCCTTCTCCAGTCGATCCAGGCGTTCTTGGTCAGTATCCAAGGCAAACTGCCCCTTCATGAACAGCATGCATTTCTGCTCCGCAATCTGAGTGGTCTTATGTCTGGAGTTGTTCTTGGAGTGGATGACAAGGTGCTAAATTGAACATGCATCTCGGGCTTAGTGCATTGGACCGCTGTTGCATATGGCATTCTGTTGTCTTTGTTCCAGTCGTGAGCTATGTTAATGATTTATTCATGATTTTAATCTAATAGGGAGTGTATGTTTTAAATTTGGGTTTTAGGATGGAGTTCACGTTATTAAGGAGACTAAGGAAGAAGTAACCCCAGAACAACTGAAACTGATGAGAACCCAGGATGTCAAATACATAGAAATGAAAAGGGTTGCAGAAGCTAAGGTAATAATTGAAACCCTTTGTTGTGTGGTATTTTTGTTATTTAAGAAAAATATAAATTCACTGGTATAAAGTTATAAGTTGATTTCTTCTGGCATTTACAGACTAAGTGCTTCTTGATGGTGGTAATGATTTAGAAGTATAGTCAGTATGGTGGAGTGAAAAGAGCGTGTTCGGAAATGAGACTCACTTAGGTTTAAATTCTGGCTCTGCCATTTATCAGCCCCATGATTATGGACAAATTAACCTTTTTAAGAGATTGGTGTCCCATTTCTATCTCATGGGAATGTTAAGTGAGTTTTGTGGAATGTGTAGCCCAGTACCTGACGTGTGGTTGGTGCTTGGTAAATTTTAGTCATCTTTTCCTTGAAAAGAATGAGGAACATTTTTTTGATGGCTCGTGATAATGATGTGAAATGGTTTAAACTTGTGCACATTCATTTCTGATACCTTGGGCAAACCCAATGTAAAACGAGATCGTGTTCTGTATTCTAGAAAATTGAAAGACTAAAATCAGAGCTCCATCTGCTGGATTTCCAGGGGAAGCAGCAGAATAAGCATGTGTTTTTTTTTGACACCAAAAAGGAAGGTATGAAATGTATGAGGGTTTCTGGGATGTCTAGCATGTTGGTCTGTGTTTGGTGTTAGATGGTGCCTTAAGAATTGTCTTGACTTTCAGTTGAGCAGTTTGATGTTGCCACCCACCTGCGAACAGCCCCGGAACTAGTTGACAGAGTCTTTAACAGACCAACAATAGAGACCTTGCAGAAGGAGAAAGTGAAGGGGGTTACCCAGGAGACTCGACTGAAGGTAATTTCCTCCGTTGTTTTTTGGGTCTGAGCTTGGGAGCATCTAGGGTTGGTTGGTTGCTTTGTTGTTGTCACTGCATTGGGGATGGGAGTGGAGGAGGGTTTCTTGGAGTTTTGTTTTTGTTTTTGGTTCCTTGGTTTTTAAGATTGGGGAACTTGTGGCCTAATGGTCAGCAGTTTAGGGCCTGGTTTTTAGATTTGCATTTGAATCCCACCTCCCACTCTGGGCTTTGTGCTTTTAAGGCTTGTGACTGATGCAGAGAGAGGAGGGGACACTGAAGATTAAGGGATTTGGTGTATTCTGATACTGAACCTTTAGCAGCAAATACATATCTTGGAAAGTCTTTACATATTATGCATTTGTAACCAAAATTTTGTATTGACTTTTCCTTATGGTGCTTTCCATCGCTGGAACTGGTTTTGTGCAGAAGACATGCTTTTTTCTTAAAGCCTTCTGGAGTTGAACTCTCACTTCTGACTGATTCATTTAAAAAAATGCTGTCAATGTGTTTCCAGCAGACAGCTGTTCTGTTTTGATTTGAATCATTTACACCGCATCAGCTTTGCTTCCAATGTTTAATTTCACAGCAGTTTCTCTAGCTCAGAGGCAGCTAAACTTGCTGTAGTAATATAAATACCCCTAATTAGTTTGACTATATTGGGTAATCCCATAAATTTGACAGTCTGTGTAATAAAGTGAAAACAAAAGCTGTCTGAAACCACTGCTGTGCGACTGTGCTAGAATTGGTGAATTGTTTAAATCTGAAGCCCAGTCATAGTCCCCTCTTGCAGATAACACTTCCAGCTGAGGAGCTGGCTGACTAGTGTTCTCGCGATAACCCTGTTTGTCAATTAGTTGTATTTTCAATTAGCTGTGTCACTAACACTTCTCAAGTGTTGTGGTAGTCCCTAAAGAGATGAGTGCTCCAAACGGAATAGTTCACCAACATGCCTTTTGAGAAGTTGGGAAGGTTTGGATCCTGCCATTTTTATCAAATGGTATTGTTTCTTTCAGTTGTTTTGTTGAGAGCAAAAATATTTTCATTAAGACTGCGGGTGGGTGGATTGCAAGGGAATTTTTAACTTGGAGGGGTGAGCAGTCTGTGGGTGGGCTTTAGGAAGTCTGAACACTCTTTCCATAATGACGTTTTGTGCAAATAGGTATATATGTTTGCACAGATTTGTACCAACACACACACGTATTTATTTCAAGAAAGAATAAAAAAAAAAGAATTCAAAGCTTTCATGAGTTCTCAGGGGTTTATGATTCCCCCAGATTTAAGCACCACTGGCCTTTGAGGGGTATTCAGCAGAGAGTATGCTCAGGTCAACTTCCACTGAAAAAGTCCTTCTCTCTGAGTTCGGTGGTTCTCAGACACCAGCACACTGCCCGGTGGCCTTTCTGTCCTCTGTTCACATTATGTAGGGTTTCCAGGATTGGCTCATTTCTGCATTGCCTTAGGTAACCGGGACGCTCACACAGAGGTTGAATAGCTTAGTGTAGTAGTGGAAAGATTCCTGGGATCTGTGAGATTCGCAGGACAGGCCTGATTCTGTTCCAGGTGAACCACGTGTCCTTGGGCAAGTCTCCAAGGTTCTGCTTAGCTCTAGAATGTGGTGTTCCTAAAATGGACAGTTTTATAGTCCTTTGTTGTGTAGGTTCTGAGTAAGAAGGGAGTTGATGAAACCATTTATGCATTTGGACTTAAGTGGATTAAAAAGCAGTTTTTTATTCGTTTTTATCTTGTTAATTTTATTGAAAATGTGTGTGTGTTTCTTCCACAGCGGATAGCTAAAGAAAGGCAAAAGCAGTATAACTGCCTGACACAGCGGATTGAACGTGAGAAGAAATTGTTTGTTATTGCACAGAAAATTCAAACACGCAAAGATCTTCTGGTGAGGAGAGAGAACCTTAGGCCCTTCCCCTTTTTTTTTTTTCCCTTCCCCTTATAAAGGTCTTAACTGAAACTGGATTTCAGCTGTGTGTAAATCAACCCCAGTGAAAATGTCTGCTCCTCAGGGGCAGTGGTTTGGGCCAGTATCTGTTACTCTGACAGTGTCGAAATGTCCCTTGATTAAGAAGGGTAATAAGGGGCTTATTAGTCAGTGCTTTGGAACAGCAGAGGGTAAGATCAGGTAGCATATGAACTTTATAGCTTATGAGCAGCTATGTGTAACATTTAAACAGGTTAACAAAACAGTGTGTGTCACTCATTGGTGTTTAAAAATAGACAACATTGTGTAGTTAAATAGCACAGCTAAGGATTATGCGATGCCCCGTTCATATTCTTATCGTTCCTTTAAATGTCAGATTCTTCAGCTTTGCAGATCATTCAAATCTGCCTTTCTGAACTAGGGTTCTGTGTGAGAATATGCCCTACCAAAAAATGATTTGAGTACCTCTCTTCTCAGTTTTTCCAAGAACTTCTACATACTAGTAACATTCTAGATTCCCAGGGGAGAAAATGATTCATTGTGTTTGGGGATACTTTAGGGTGATGGGCTTTGTCTTTCCTGCACTTTGAGAAGGGCTGAATTAGGGCCTTTCTAATAGGTGATTTATTAACCTTCTTGTTTTATAAAACCCTCTCGTGCTGTTTACTGGTAATCTTTTTACTCTTTTGTAGGATAAGACTCAGAAGGTGAAGGTGAAGAAACAAACAGTGAACTCTCCAGCTATTTACAAATTCCAAAGTCGTCGAAAACGTTGAAGTGGTATAGATAAGCTTTATCATTCCACGTGGAAAATAATTCTGTTTTTCCTAGTAACGTCACATTCCCTTAGTCTGAATGACCTGGGTTTTCCTGTTTGTAACTTTAATTTATTATAGAGCTGGTATTTGATATCTTTCTGTGAACAATATTAAAACCCTTTCCCTTGTCTTACTTTTTTTGAGGTATGAAATCATGCCCCAATATATTTTTATATACCTATATATTTTCTTCATGATGAAAGTTACATAATCTCATTATGGCAAATTTGGAAAAAAAATGAATTTATCTCTAGTCTCAATACTTACTGAAGAATACCAAATAGTTATTAGTGCTAGGTGCTTTGGAGGTGAACAATATTGTAAACGTTCTGTTTTATTTCCTCCATTCTGTAAAGGCATGTACTGGTTTTTTTTGCTTTATTTTTGTGTTTTGTAGGTATAATTATGGCAAACAATTTTATGCCTTTTTTACTTGAATTAGCCCTTCCGTTTTGTTACATCACTGAATTTTTTACAAGTAATATTTGTCTGTAGTAAAAATTAAAATAAATATTATTTGTGTGTTTTATCTAGTGGGTAGACTGATTTTACCCTCCTTCCTTCTGTGTTTATTGGCTATTCAGATGGCTTCGTAAATTAGCCAAGGAGGAATTTCTTTCTCTTACACTTTATAGCTACAGATAGAAACCCTTGGAACTAGGAACCCACAGTGCCACCTCCTTATTGATGAAGCTCAAATCAGACAGATCTGGCCTTCTGTTCCTGCCCTCTGCACTTCTGGCCAACTCATGATTCCAAGGCTATAAATGGCTTGGTTCAGGCCTTTGCTCTGGCAGTGGAGACTCCAGAGCATGTGTAGCAGCTTTTTTCCCAGAGTCTCACCCTTCCCTGCCCATGTAGGGGTGGTAGGCTGAGGCTGTCAAGACAGGGCTGAGCATGCTTGGAGCAAAGGTGGGAGGAACAGGGTTCTGGGAGACTTGCTTACCCCTCACCCCCTGGAGGGGGAACAGCTGTACCTGAATTTTAAAGAGTAAAAAAAAAAAATCATCATTAAAACTTAGTATGTTCTTATGACGGCTAGGTTTCTGTACAAAGTCTAAAATGAAAGCCTGTTTCCTCAGGGTGTACCCAGTAGGATTTCAATCTGGGAGCCCTGGAAAATAGGAAGAGGGCTGGGGAATAGAAACTAGCAGCTTTTGCCCTAAGGAAGGAAGTGCTTCCCAGCCTGTGTGTTTACTTCTTGGGGAGATGGTGAGCCAAGTACAGGTTGATGGTCTTATGACACGGGGGTCTGGGGGCCTGAGTCCCAGTCAGGGAAGGGATTTATCCCATGGGTGTTGGACAGAGGGGTGGGCAGACTGAGCAGCAATCTTCCTGACACAGAACAGCTTGGTACTGCTGCTCTGACTCTATGCCTTACCCCTACTGGGTAGGAGGTAAGGAGTATACCTGATGCCTTTTTCTTTTCTTTCTTTTTTTTTTTTTTAAGATTTATTTTATTTTATTTATTTGACAGAGAGAGAGATCACAAGTAGGCAGAGAGAGAGGTTGGGAAGCAGGCTCCCCGCTGAGCAGAGAGCCCAACGCGGGGCTGGATCCCAGGACCCTGAGATCATGAACTGAGCCAAAGGCAGAGGCTTTAACCCACTGAGCCACCCAGGCGCCCCTGATGCCTTTTTCTTAAGGCTTACATTTACGCAAAGATATATACACTTGATCAGGTCTCACAGTAATAGACATACAAAATGCATACAGCTCACACCTCATAAACACAGGTGCATACACATCTGTGTCCCCTCTGGTACACGAACACACCTCCAGGGTTTCCTGTCCACAGGTGATAGACGGGGTCCTCACGTGTTCTGTAGGAACACAGCGGTGCTTGAAGAGGCATGTGCACAGGCCAAATGGAGCAGGAAAGTCCATCCTCTTGTTGGAGTACCATAAGTGCTAGGTTGGAGGTGGAGAGTTGTCAGGGGATAAAACTAGGTGTCCTGAATTGCTGTTACACTGAGGGGTGTCTGTGAGGCCCAAGGAGAGATTGGCTGCCCCTTGTGATGAACCCAAGACACATACTCTAGCCTCATGAGTCCTAAAAACAGGCCAGGACTTTATGCTTTGGTGCTCAGTGGGACCTCAGACTCTTGGCTCATTGCTTGGGAAGGGGAAAGACTGTCATTTCCTTAGGACCCACCCCTCCAGGTCCAACGGCTGGTTTGGGCTCTTGGTGGAACCTGCTCTGGCTGGGCCAAGGGGAGTGAATGTGGGCAGCCTACGGAGGTGGAAAGCATTTCTCTGAGTCAGGGTTTGTGTGGTTCAGGTCTCTCGTACAAATGAGGTCTCCAAAGTGTCAGCTACAGTAGCTGATGTGGAGCGCCCAGGTCTCCCCAGCAGACAACCCGACTATGCTGCTTTAGTTCTGCTCTGTTGCCACTTCTTAGAGCCCTTGTGACTCAAGCAGGAGAGTGTCAAGCCCTTGCTTTATTTTTGGATTAAATCTTTTTTTAACTCTGGAGGGAACTGATTCTTGGCAACAGGGTAGGAAAAGGCCCAGTAGGTGGAGCTGCTGTCCCTTTGCTGGGGTTATTTCTCTGGGTGCTGGTGTCTACCCTCTTAGCACTCTCGGCTTCTGTTGGAAGCATCCCGTGCTCCATTGGTGCTTAGTGCCTGTTCATTTATTGGATTTAATGCCATAAGGGAGAGCTCTTGGGAAAACAGATTTTCTTCATGCCTGCTCTCCCACTTTGAGATTAGTCTGGCCCCAAGACAAGGACTGGGCAGGAAAGGGCACTCCCCTCATTTCTAGTGAGGCCCATGGAGGAAGCTTATCATGGAATCCCACATGGAGGGTGGTTTCACCGGGAAGTGGTAGGGGTCTCCCCACATGCAGTTGTGAGGGTCTGTGTCTAGCTCGCTGTCTCTCTGCTGCTGGCTGTGGGGCAGTGAACAATTAGAGCTGCATGTCCTCCAGCAGGGAACGCAGCCAGCAGACGCAGACTTGCTCTGCCTGCCTGTGGAGGCCGGTGAGGCCAGGACCTGTTGAGACTTGCACTGGTGAGGCAAGTGGGTGTGTGGTGCTGGCCTCCTTCCTCAAGCTCTCCCAGCGCGTCCGTTCACAGCCTCATGCACAGGGTGTTGGGCAAGGGGGGGCCGAAGCTTGGGTGGGAGCCTTGGCTCAAAGCCCCAGGTGAGTGGAGGAATTGGGGGTGGACCCCGAGTACTGTCGGGGCTGACCCGGCAGGTTTCTTGGGCTTGGGCGGCTGCCTCCCGGGGTCAGAGGGTGTGCGTGCTCTCACCGAGCCCGTCACCGGGCCTCCCTGTTGGCGGGGCTCCCACCCAGCTCTGTGGTTCTGTCTCAGCAGAAAGTGCATAGAAGGATTGGAGAGAAGCTTTGAAACCCTAAGAGGCAGAGCTGGCTTTCCCAAGTCCACCCCTTAGAGTGTGGAAGCTCCAGAGGCTGCCCAGGTCATGCTTCTGCTTGTTCTTTCCTAAATGGCTCTGGTCGGAGAGGAAAAAAAAATCTCTCCTGCTTCTTCAGACTCCCTGTACAGGAATCTCCGTGTTCCTCATCCTGGACCCACCATCATTACATTTGGAGAGTTCTGTCTCCTCTGTCCTCCTCTGACAGTTGTCTCTGTCCAGTCTTGTGTGTCTCACTTGATAGCTCTGGTAATGATGAGAGCCCTTTCCTCTGTCATGTCGGGAACACAGTGCTTGGTGCTGGGCCTGTGGTACCGTCCTGAGCCCCCTGCTTTGGTGGTGGTAGACGTTGGGCCAGAACGGAGCCCCACACCTGGCTGTTTTTAGGCCAGAGGAGTTTATGTGGGGACTGCTGTGTTTGGGGTTAAGGTTGGGAAGGAAGCCCTTTCCGTTCCTCCTGTTGTCTGTCACCTGACGGCCATGCTCAGATCATAAGTGTTAATGAAATTGTGGTGCCCCGGAGGCAGCTGGGCAGCTCCCCCCCCAACCCCCCGCCGACCTGAATCAGCCTGACTCATTTTCAGCTTTCTCCCAGTTACCCCAAAGGCTTCTCTTTTGAGGTGACAAATGTGGGGGGTTGGTTTCAGGTTTCATGTTTTTACATTACTGAGTGGAAAAAAAAAACCTTTCCAAACCAAAACCAAAACAAAACAAAACAAAAAACCCCAGCTTTTACAGCAGAAACAACATGTCCCAAGAGCACTGGAAATTTCCCCGTCCCCTCTCCTCATCTGCTCAGCCACAGAGACCAGTGATGGAGGGGTTAAGAGGTGGGGGTTGGAGCTAAGGCGAGTCGAGTGTTGGGGACAGCCCCTTTGGAGGTGGCAGCATTTGCCTTCCTGCTTAAAGGCAGGGAAGAGCCTTTGCAGAGTCCTCTGGTTCTGGAGCCAGTAGTATTGCCAAGGGACGGGGCTGGTCAGTTCAGGAGCGGCAGGGGCTGGGGAAAGAAGCCACCTCACATCTCTAGCTAATTTGATCCCAGGAGGTCAAGGGCAATTCCCTTCCTCAGAGCTCTTAGGTGGGCTGGTAGGTGGGAAGCTGCAGGATCCATCTGGCACACGGAGACTGGGGGGCCACCCCCTCCTGTTACTGGCTGGTAGCATTATAAACCGCTCCCCGCCTGCCCCCCGATAGGGGCAGATGGCCTCCATGGCAGATGGAGACCAGGCCAACGATGGCTGGGCGAGCTTTCCAGTCCCAGCCTGGCCTCTCTGGCTAATAAGACAATTGAGAGGGGCAATGACAGGGCTAAGTGTGTGTGTGTTTAAGGGATGGGAGTCCTGGCCTTGTTGGGCCATTCTAGGGGAGAGGTAAAGAGGGAGCCTCAGCCGGGATGAGTGGATCTTGGGGGCACACCCCATTTCCTGTGGAGAAGCGGCTCGGGGCCCTGACACTGCCCACCTGCCCGGGCTCCCAGAGCTGCCCCAGTTAGTTCTCAAGTGAAGGGGATGGTCCCCGGGGTGGGAGTCTCTGCTGCAGCTGGAGCCTGGTGGGCTTGAGGCAGACCCCTTGCTAGGTCCCCAGAGCCGGGCCGGGCAGCGGCTCCTCCCAGAGGACGCGTCCGTTTATTATGCGCTCGGGCTCCCTCACTGCGCAGGCAGGCAGCGGCCTTCATTAGCGGAGGAGCTGGGGTCTGTTTTGGCTGCCTCATCAGCATCAGTGAACTGCGTCCCTGCGAGATTTGATACAATTTAATTAACCTAATTAAAAGCTCTGATTGCAGAGATGATTGGGGTAGCGCCAGCAGCGACTGCATATTTATAATGAGCTGCAAGGTGTGGGACCGCAGCCAAACGCCACGCATCCTAATGAGCGGGAGCTGAGAGCCAGGGAGCGGGAGAGGGAACGTTTATTTTTGGCAACAATGCCCAGTTCCTCCCTGCCAGGGAGTCAGAGACCCAGGGAGTGAAGATGGACCTGCCCACTGAGCTCTTCTGAGCAAGGTGGAAGCAGGGGTGTGTGCTCCCCATGTGTGCTTGTGCCTTTGGACGCCCACATGAACGCACCGTGCCCGTGTTCGCTGCTTGCAGAGGGGGGGGCTGGGACCCCAACAGTGTACTTTTCCTGCCTGTCTCCATCTCTGGGAATCAGGGGCTGCCTTTTGAACCACGAGCCCTGCTTTGAGGAAACGGCTCAGTAGAACCACCTGGATTTAAAGACTTCAGGATCCCTGGGCTGTTCTCCCAGACTTGCCGAGGCAGATCTGGGCGGACAGGATTAGGTCAAGAGGCTGGGTGGGGGTCGGAAAGGGGGTCTGGACATCCAAGAGACACAGGTGAGGATCTTGGGCCTGGAGCAGACAGGAGAAACGGGAGAGATGAACCTCCAGCTCCTCCTGAGCCCCACCTGCTCACTGGCTTCTGAGGACGTTGCCCAGAGAGGGCTGCCTCCCCTGGACTGTCCTCTGCCACTGCTTCCGTCTGGGGAGTCTCTCGGTTTGTCTGACTCAGCGTTTCCGCCGTAAATCACATCTAATAATAACGAGAGTGAGAGCCGTGGCAGAGATGCTGTGGGTGAAGGGGGCGCCGGTGAGAAGGGGCACACTGCCCAGGTGCACCGGGGCGTTAAGCCGGGAGGGTGGCAGAGGGGCTGGGTTCTGGGAGCCACCATCAGAGGCCTTGAGGGGAAGGAGGTGGGAGCCGCCCCCCGCCCCCCAGCCCTGCCCTGGGAGCTCGTGGAGGTCATGAGCTCATCCTGGCTGTCCCAGCCCCCCAGTGCTCTGAACGCTGCCAGGACAAGATGAGATTTGTCCCCAGCCCACCTTGCAGAGCTGCAGCTGTTCAGCTCCCTTATCAATCTTCTCTGTGGGTTTAATCATCTCTCTGTCATCCTGCTGGGACAGCCCTCCCCTTCCTGGCCCCAGCTTTCCTCCAAGCCCCCTCCCCCAGACACACCATCTTCCCTCTCCTGGACTTCCCTTCTAGGAGACAGAGGGTGAGCCAGGGCGGCTTTGCCCCAGGTTTAGTCTCAGTGGGGGTGCTGGGGGTTCCTTTTTTGGGAAGGAACAAGGGATGGGTACAGGGGGTGCTGGCAAAGAATCTGTCCCAGCCAGGTCCGCAGTATCTTTGGCTCCATGCCGGGACAGGGTCTGGAGGTTGGCCATGACGGCCTTCAGCCCAGATCCAAGAGATTCTTGCGTTGGTACCGTATCCATCCCTTCCTCCTTCGGAAGAAGGCCAGCCCCTTGGGAGCTGCGTCCACCCACGGCCAGCCATCCGGCCAGCTCTGGCTTCTTTCCCTGGGTGGGTCCTGTGGGCTCAGGCTCCATGGAGCCCTGTGGGCCCAGGGGCCCGTGGGCAGGAACCACAAGCCCACAGCTTTGCGTGCATCTTGGGAAAAAGGGTGCTCAGGAGTCAATGGAGCCTGTGTTGTGGTCCAGGCCGGGAGCCAGGGCGCAAGGGGCTCTGAGGCCCCTCCTAGTGCTGACGTGCAAGATGACCTTCAGGGCAACTCTTCAACCCTCTCTGCTTCACTCTCTTTCCCCTCCAGAGCGTTTGGGGGAATGGGCAGGGAGGGGTGACACGGGATGGTGTATGTGGCTCTCGGAGGGAACACGGAAAGAGATCCCTTCCTCCTCCTATTCTGTGGCTCCCACTCAGGCACTCTCAGTGCAGATGGAAAGCTGGCTTCTTCCCATTTCTCAGAAGGGGATGGAAAGTCCCAAAGAGGGCCAGGATTCTGGGGAGCATCACCCAGGTAGGGGTTGAAAGACCCTCAAGATAGGGGCTGAAAGATGGCCCTCAGAGGGTCCCCTCAGGTGGAGACCGTAGGTTCCGGAGGGGCACTGACTAGTCTTGGGCTGGAGGAGGCTGGTCCGGTTTAGTCCAAGGCTGGGCCCTGTAGGACAATGGCATGTTGATGAGGACTTGGTCCCGGCCCCACATGACTGGATGGGGGTGGATGGGCTGCACGTGGCTGAGCCGCGGGGGCTGACCTTTGGTCGCTGGCGAGGGAAGAGAGGAAGCCATGAAGCTCTCCTGCCCACTCAGTGCCCTGGGCACCCTGCCACCCCCGCCCCAGGCACTGCCCTCTGGGCACACACACTCTGTCTTCACCTACCTTCTTTCAGTCTCTCTCTTCCCTTTCTCTTTGCTCCACTTGTGTGTGAGTGTGTGTGTGTATTGTGTGTGAGCATGTATGTGTGTGCAAGCGTGAGCAAGGAGGTACCCCAAGGATAAAGGACAGTGAGAGAGGAGACACCCTTTGTGGGTTCCTTCCAATCAAGGATGGACCTAGTTTCTGCCGGGGGGACGACACCAGCATAGGGCCAAAGCGGGCATGCATGTGTGTCTATGCACATGTCTTCCCAGGCGGGGTGGACACCTGTGCCCATGATCATTCAGGGCAGCGCTTCCTCCCCTGGCTTACCCTGTGACCTGTGTCATCTGTGGGAGAGGGGGTGACTTCTCCGGTCAGCATCTTCCAACTCCTGCTGGAGCCACAGTGTCCTCTCTGGTACAGGGCTGGGGGTGGGGGTGGGGGAGCGCTCTCAAAAGGAAAAAGGAAGATTTATTTTGGGTGGTGTAATTCTCACGATCAGTGGAGTTAACAAAAAATTACTATTTAGGGGCGCCTGGGTGGCTCAGTGGGTTGAAGTCTCTGCCTTCGGCTCAGGTCATGATCTCAGGGTCCTGGTATCGAGCCCCGCATCGGGCTTTCTGCTCAGTGGGGAGCCTGCTTCCCCCTCCTCTCTGCCTGCCTCTGCCTACTTGTGATCTCTCTCTGAGAGATAAATAAATAAAGTCTTTAAAAAAAAGAAAAAAATTATTATTCAGTGAGGTGGCAAGGTGCGTGCACACACACGTGTGCACAATAAGAGCTAATCACAGACAAGGGTATGCAGAGGGAGAGTTCCGATACAGAGAGATGGGGGTTACTCATCCGCACACCCCCGATCCTTACATGGGGTTATCTGGCCTCTTCCTCACCAAGATGCTCAGGCGGATGTAGCAAAGGGGGCTCCATCAGGAGAGTCTTTCCCTTAGGTCTCCCAGGGGTTGAGGGCCAGGGCCTCTGACCTGGGGCAAGCCACTACGAATGACTTGATCCAGCAGTTTGAAAGGGAGTCTAGGGCCTGACTTTGGCAAATAACATTACCAACATCATGCGAAGATTTTTCAATGAGCTCTCCTTTGTGGGGAGCCCCATGCATCTTTTTTTCTCCAGGGCTAGTCTACCCTGCACCCCCTTGGTGGCCCTGGTACTATGTGGAGGGAAGTTACATTTCCAGACCTGGGATCAGATGGGGGTGGGTGCCCAGATATTGGCATGAGGACGCCTGTGGGTAAGAAGGGGACAGCATGTGTGACCTCAGACTTATTCTCTAGGCATCTCCCAAATTAACAGCTTTGAGTGGTTTGGCTGAGAAGCATTTCTGGACATTTCCACCTCCTTCTCTATTCCCTTTTTTGACCACCACCCCTCCCCCTGATATAGTTCTGTTAATCCCATGGGATGCTGAGGAGATCGAAGGAATGGTCCTTCGCACTGAGGCAGAAAGGATGGAGCTTGGATGGGGCTGGGATGGAGGCTGGGGCTGGGATGTGAAGCTGAGGCCAAGTAGAGCATGGACGAAGGTGGGGTTGTTGGAGGTTGGGTTGGCAGAGCATCTCTTTCAGTCTTGACAGGATTCTGAGAAGCCTATTTTTGGAGTCCAGGGCAGATGTTCTCCCCCAGTGAAGAGAATGTTTGGTGTCTGTGAGCCCCTCGGAGGGGCGGGATAGATCCCCGCCCCCTGCTCCCCTCGGCTCAGCAGAGTCATACATCACCAAGGGGCCGGGGCTCCCGAGATGTATGGCCCTAATACGTCGCTATAGCAACCCCACTCGAATCCTGCATTATTCTAATGTGGTCCCCCTCCCCACTGTGATGTATAGCTTGGGTCTCAGAGCTGCGAGGCCCCTTCTCTGAGTCTGCTCCAAGTACCCCAGGGATGGGTGGGTCGGAGGCTGGCTTGGCTTCTTTGGGCCCTGTCTTGCTTCTCTTCCCCCTGTGCACGGGATCCTTTGTGAGGCGGGGAGTGGGGATGGGGTCTGGCCCCTGGGCCCACCCACCCGCCTGCCCAGAGAGGGGAACTGGCAGGCCATGTGTCCTGGCCCTGGCACACGAGTGCCTGACGCACCGACCCACGCCAGCCTGCCCGGCCTGGGGACCTGAGGCCCTGGGGTTGGGGGCCAGGGCAGGACAATGGCTGCATTCCTGCTGTGAGCCACAGGCCCCCATTGTTCCTGTGGACACTGCCTACTTGAGGGCTGTGATTCTGGCCCTCACCCCATGGGGGGCGTAGGATGCTCCCCGGACCACTCCCTCGTGGGACCATAGAGGGGTGATTCATGGGGTGGCCAGGGCATAGCAAGCCCCAGCTGTGCCCGGATTCTGGGGGGTGGGAGGGGGAGGCGACTAAGGGTTGTTTGTGCCGGGGGTGGGTGTGGGGGGGTGGGCGGTGGCGGGTGTTGAATAGTCTGAGGACTCTGGGCCGTGGACACCCACCGCGTCATCTCCCACCCCTCCTCATGTGTGGGCCGCTCAGAGAGGCCCCATTGTCAGAGGGGCAGGCCCACCCGGCTAGAAGGGAAGCAGTGATTGAGAGGGGCCACCTCAGAGCTGAGAGGACCCGTAGGCCACTCCTCCCACTACACTGGTGGGGAAACTGAGGTCTGGAGAACGGCAGGGACTACTTAGGGTCACACAGCTAGGTGGTGACAGGCCTGGGACCGGAACATTTCTCCATATGTCCCTGGTACTGAGATGCTGCTGCCATTTCTGGTAGAAAAACTGAGTCCCAGTGGTGATCTTTGGCCTTGGCAGAAGTTATGTTTATAAGTGCCTTCCTGTCCTCTACTTCCTTTGAAATCTCTCTAGTTCAGGTTAGCTCTTGGCATCCCTGCAGTGAAAAATCAGAGCTAAGGGCCTTCTAGGGCCATTCAGAAGACATACTGACTGCATCTTCTGTGGGGCCCTGAAGAAATGAATGGGGCATGGAGGTTCTCGGTGCTCTGACACACAAGATGCATAGATGTAACAATAGACTTCATTGTTTCCTCCCAAACAATGGTCTCACTTGGGCCCTCTCATGCCTACCCTACACGACTGAGAGGTAGGGAGGGGAAGAAGCTAACCCAGGAGTGTTTTAAGGACAGGGGGACTGGTCTGATTTATGTCTGTGTTCCCAGTGCTCAACATAGGGCCTGACCGTTAAATTGGATGATTGGATGAGTGGACGGATGGTGGATGGTTGGGTAGATGAACGGGTGGGTGGTTGAAGAGGTGGTCGAGGGTTGCATGGATAAATGGATGAGTGGATGGGTGGGCTGATGAATGGGTGAGCTAGTGGATGGATGTAGGCTGGCTGGCTGGCTGGCTAGATGGAAGGATGGGTAAATGAGGGAATGCCCACTTCATATATTGAACTCCAGGGATGGCCCAACTTGGGTTATACGAAAGATGGACGGTGGAGTGAGGCCTGGACCCAGGTACCTGGACCCCACCTTTGATGTAAGGGTGCCCTGTAGCATAGTTTGGTGGTCAACCTCTCGGGAGGGTGGGATCTGAAGGAATCTATAGTCAGACTTAGTCTCATAGCAGGTGGCTCCGCAGGGTCTAGGGGCCTTAATCCTGAGTTGAGTCTTCTGCGCTGGGATCAGAGGAGGAGCAGGAGCCCATTGGTAGAAGGGTCCTGAATGGGGCAGCAAGAAGCATGAAGGTTCAGGAAGGAGCAATGAGTGGGCACTGGGCATTGGGGCTGAGTGGTTTTGCCTCCTCGGGATCAGGCCCTGAGCAGGGAGCCCCAAGGCAAACCTCTATTCATTCTTCATGACTCAGCTTAAGTGATGGTACCATCTCTGAAATTTTTTCTGACCATGTGGGAGCTATCTCCCCAGATCCTACACAGAGCCTTAGAAGGAGCTCAGTGCACATTCTTGGGGACATGGGGTTACCATGAAGAGGCAGAAGTGAGGGATAAGTTGGGAGACTGCACCTGCTACTAAGTTTCTGGGTCCTTTGGGGCAAGTCCCTCAATGTCCTTGGTTTTCTGTTTCCTCATCTGTGGAGTGGGGATGGGGAGCTTGAACTTGTCTTTCCAGAGTGGTTTTGAAAAGTAAGAGCAATAATTCTGGGGGGAGGGGATGGGGGGAAAGCCCAAGGCATCATTTTTTTCACACTGATTCAGCCCAGCAATAATATAATAATACATATTGTACATATAAAATTAATTTTATAGCTGACATTTAATGTGTACTTACAACATGCCAGGCACTCTTTCAAGTGTTTAGGTATATTTCTCAGCAGTCCTGCCAGGCAGGTACTATCATTTTCTTTGCTAGATGAGGAAACCGAGGTGCGAAGAGCGTTAAGTAGCTTGTCCGAGGTCCCTTGGGCAGCAGGTGGTGTAGCCGGAATGAAAGCTTGGGTAAACACCAGGGCCCACCTTCTTTGCCTCAATCTGTGGCTGCTCAGTATACAGCTCTCTGAATAGGTGCATCAGGAGGGCTTCCTGACCTCTTGGGTCATCCCAGGCAAGGCATCCAAAGTCCCTGAGCCTCATGGGATTTACCTGATGGCAAGGTGGTGGAGACAGGAGCAGATCCTAGTCAATTAGCTCCCACACCCTTCGTCCCTAAGCTTCTCTCTCTGGCCCAGTCTTGAGTTCTGGAAGCTCCTCTGCTTTGGGCACGTGCCCCAAGCACTGGACGCCGCTCTTTGCCCCAGCAGGGAACGTAAATAGAACCTAGGTGTCAGGTGAAGTAGGTTTTATTGCAGCTTTGATCGTTAACTTGTCATGATGCCTTGGACAGGTCACTAGAACTCTCTGGGTACCAGTTTGCTCATCTGCAAAATAGGAGTAATTAATGTGAGATAATGAAAGTAAGTACGAAGTAAGTGCTGGATAAGTATTATGTCGGGATGCCTTAGACAGAGTGGGAGCCATGATCAAAGTTCATTACACTTTGGTTTTCTTTCCCGTTCACTTGTTTCTGTACAATGCCCTGCATGGGCCCCACAATAAAACAGCTTTCATTCATCACCTACTTATGCTAAGCACTCTATGTGCATCATCCCACTTAATTCTCAAAATAGCTCTATGATGTAGGAATTGCTCTTGTCAACGTATCACGGAAGCAAGGCACAGAAAGGGTAAGTAGCTGGCCTGAAGTCACACAGCTGCAAAGAAGGAGAGCCAGGATTTGTACCAAGATCTGTCTGATCCTACAGATCCTGTGCTTCACCTTTCTGCTGCCTGCCTCCCGTAAGATGCAGAGCTTCCCTGGGGGACTTTGATGACAATGGGAGAAGGCAGGTGACCCACAACGGCTGGAGGGTCCCTTCCCGGAGAGCCAGGTCTGCCCACAAGCTGCCGGGGGTCAACTCTTGTAGCTTCCGCATGGAGGAAGCACTCCCTCCTCTCAGGGTGGCCAGCCCCGGGGAAAGGCCAAAGATCGTGACAATTTCCCACTTGAAACAAGGACAGCAGTAGCCGCTCGGGGTCCAGGTCTGCTCCTGTTCAGAGCTGAATAATCTGGAGCCTTTGAAGAAGGATTTCTGAAAAGCCATCAGGAGTGAATCATTGACTTAGGGAGGCGATGAATCAACGGGGAGTTCATAAAACGGCAAATGAATCGGGTGTGAGAACGACGGAGCCACTGCTATTCCCTAGAACCCTCCGGGGACAGAGAACCGAGAGAAAAGAAATAAAAATAACACGGGGCCTCACGCCCGCTACAAACCCCAGTCAGCCCCTCCTTCCACAGAGAAAGACAGAGGGGACAGAGGGACGAGACTCGTTGGTGGGGGACGTGGGGCCAGAGGGGCGCTTCCGGGGCACTCTGGGCTCCCTGGGTCCAGGCTGTGGGTACAATTAGCAAACGTCTTTCCCCCTTCTTTTCAGGAGCCCTCACAAGAAAGAACACTGATTTTGACGAACACCCAAAATAATGTGAGATCAGGCACCATGCATTATGCATGAGGTCTGATTTAACATGAACATTATTTCTTGTGTACGAGACCATATGCCTCCGTGCTGTCTGTGCAGCCTAATAATACCCAGACCCGCCCTGGTCAGGCTCAGCGAACGACATGTCCACTGGCTGTGTGCTTGGGGGGCGTGGAAGGAGAGCCCTCCTGGTACTCAGCTCATCGGAAGGGAGCCCATTCAGATGTCCTGGAGGTGGGTGGGAGGTGGGTCGTGCCCCCGGAGAAACACCAGGGAGCTGGGGAGTGGGTGCAACTGTGTGAAAGCGCCAGTGTGTATGTGTGTGTGTGTGTTTGTGTGTGTGTGTGTGACATCAGGAGCCCAGGACCAGGGGATGGCTCATGGCGTGGTGATGTGGGGACATGTGCATAGCTGAGGTTTTGCTGCACAAGAGGAACGACGGCAGGAATGGATAGATCTAATTGCTGTGTGTGTTTGTATATATACACGCATATGTACGTGTGGGGGTGTGTGTTTAAAAAATAAGATCACACATACATACAAACACGCAGCCTAACTTTAATTATCTGAAGGGAGCAGGAGAGATCTGGGAGGAGCCGGGGACAATGATGGGCAGGGATTGGAAAGCAGTTTGTGGGGTAAGTGCTTGCACATTCTGAGAGAAAGGGCCCTGGTCCAATGCTGCAAAGCACGGTTGTGTGTGTTCAGTCGGATGTTTACGAGTGCCAGGTAGCTCTGGAGAGCTCGGTGCCAGAGACCTCAGGGCTGGTACTGGGTAGCATTACGGGGGACGGGCATGACCACGAGTGCGCCAGCATGTGTGCGAGGGGGCAAGCTGGCAAGGGCGTGCTCGAGGTTTTAGTTGGCTGAGGGGAGGAGGGCTGGGGACGAGTGTGAGTGGGAGAGAGACAGGAGGCAGTGTGATGGCGAATTCCTGAGAATGGGTGGGTGGTGGGCGAAGGAAGGGTGTGGGCAAGCCTGTGTGTGTGTGTGTGTGTGTGTGTGTGTGTGTGTGTGTGTGTGTGTGATGCAGGCTTGCTTTCTTGAAGGTGACAGTCGCCTCTGCTCTACCTGGCACCTCCCCCACCCCCGCCATAGAGTAGTCAACTTGAAGCCGAATTTTGGGGCGATGCTTAGCTGTGAGCTTGGACCTGGTGACCATGGCCATGTCCCAGCTCAGGGACCAATAGAGGGCAGTCCTCCCACATGGAGCTCCAAAGGGCCGGCCAAACTATCTCCAGTGCCGGCAACTGTGGCAGGCAGGGACAAGACTGCTGGCTCCCCTGGCTTCAGTAACTAAGCCGGAGGCCCTGGCTGACTCCTGTTCGCTAAGCTCGGGGGGAGCAGCTGGGTGGGATAACCAGCCTACTACTCTCACTCCTACCCCTGCTCAGGAGGGTCTCACATCTCGAGCTTTCTGGAGCTCAAGTCGTGCTGGGAAAAGCCTGGACCTGCGTCATCCTTGGGCTCTTGACCCTCCCACACGCAAGCCCAGAACCTCACCATAGGAGATTTGATTCTAAACAGCTCTGGGAGTGGGTGCCTGTGGTTGGGAGTCAGCAAGTCCTGTGGGTGCCCCGTTGGGCCCGGGGTCAAGGGATGACTGCACAGGACCTGAGCCATGCCACATGCAAGCTAGCACGACCGCCTGGGGCAGGAGGGCTGTTGGGGGTGGGGGAAGAATACGGATGTCCTTGGGGTTTAGGGCCAGGCACCTTCTGCGTCTGCCTTGGGGAGCCCAGGTGACCACAATGGCCCCCTCCCTTCCCGTCGTAGCCAGCCCCCACACTAGCAGTGTTCTCCCGGCTCCAGGTATTGGTGGGGTAGCGTGGCCTTCCTTTCTGGATCTCTGGGAGTGGCTCTGGATTTGCAGGCCTGACAGTTCACACACAACTTCGCACACCAACATGCCGAGACTCCCATGGGGAGAGAGACTCTGTCTTAACGAACACAATCGGTGGCCACATGATCACAGATAATACTTTTCTTCAAGTGGGAAGGGGAGAGAGAGACAGGGGCTCAGAGGACTCGCTCTGCTCCGGAACGCTTGGGTTTCCTTGCAGGCTGATGCCGGGGCCGTCTGCCTCCCTCGCTCTCGGGAGTGAGCAGTCGCTCCTTGTCCATGCGGGCTGGAGAGACCTTCCCTAAACCTTGCTCTAGCCAGGGAGGGCGGAAGACGCCAGGCCCAAATCTTTCTCTTCCTCTGGTTTCTCCTTCCACAGTCAAATGTGCTGCGGTTCCTACAGTCACCCCAGGCTGGAGACTGGGGAAAGGAGCCCTGGGGACTTCTGTGACCAAGGAGTTGGTCCCCCGGTAGCCGTCCCAGGCTGCCGGCTCATTAAGTAAAATCTTCACAGAGTGGAAGCTTTTCTTCCGTCCTTGTTCCCACTTTCCCCCCCCCCCATTTTTTGTTCTCTTCCTCAGCTGCCGCTGGTTCTTGGGAGGCCACATTGTTTTGCTGTTTTTTTTGAGTTGACTTGCTTAAATAATAAATCCACCCTCTTGTACGGGATTAAGCAGACAATTAGGAAATCAATCAGTCAATTGGTGTCAGCTGCAGGCAGAGGCCAGTGAAAGGCCCCCGTCTTCCCTGTTGCCTTTCCTGTCGCCTTCCCTGTCACCTTCCCGACCTCCAAACCTGCTGAGGCTCAGGGCGGAGCAGGCGGCAGGGAGCTCTGAGCTTCACTTGCTTCCATTTCAGGGCCCCGAGGTTGGGACACATCCAGGAATGGAGAAATAAGGAGAGAGTGTGGGGGAGTGCAGGACTGATCTGAAGTTCTGTACTTGGTGGAGCAGGAAATGGAGGCCATGCTGTCACCTGGCCATGACATCCCCGGCCCCATCTGTAAGCCTGGGGATGCTCACTGGCCCACCAGGGTGGGCAATGGCTGGGACATGGGTGCCAATCACAGGGCTCAGCGCCCACTAGGCTGGACTGGAAGAGGGAGGAAAAAGCAGCGGTGAGTGAGAGGCTGAGCCTTGGAAAATCTTGGCGGCCTTTGTACTTGCAGAGACAATTCCTCCTGAGACTGAGGGTCAGAGCCCAGAAAGTCACCGGGAACTCTCCGTCTGGTACCATCATCCCAAAGCCTTGGCCTGGACGGGGACCACCGAGCTGGTGGCTGGGAACACCTCTCTGGGTGCCCAGGTGTGTCAGCTGGAGCCAAGGCCTCTCCCAGCCCTGGGGTTGGGCTGCAAGGCAGGGACACACACACACACACACACACACACACACACTCACTAGGGACACAACTTTCTACCCCCGCCCCCCGCCCCCCAACGTCAAACAGTTGTGCTGCTTCAGGCTTTGTGTCCGCGAAGAGTGAGAGAAACCTTATGTGGTTTCTCCTGAGAAGGGAAAGGAATTGCATTTAGTGAGGAAGCAGGCAGAGCTATTTTATTCGTCTCTTTGAAAGTTGCTTTAAAGGAAAAAAAGGATCTTGGTGGGGACACAGGTAACCTTGGGCTTTGGCCCTGGAACTCCGATCCGCCCCCACCATCAGGACTCTGGGGAGGGAGAAGACTTTGCTGCTGAAAGCCTGAGCGGGGGAGATGTCTGAGATTATGTCTCCCCCACCCCCCTCCCAGGTCAGGGCTGCACAACCACCCAATCTTCCTTTCAGCATACACATCACTCCCTGAGTAGGGGGGGCTCCTTGGGTATCCATCCCTGGAGAGATGGAAAGGCTTTGTGGGGGCACAGTTGTTGGTGGCCTCATTCCTCTACAGAGGGAAGTTGGGCTAGGCGGTTTGTTTGCAGAGGAGGGGGACCGGCTTTGCCTAAGCAAGCAGGCAGGACTCCCTCCCCAGGCCCCCTTACTTCCTGAAGCTGTTAGGACTCCCCGTGGATCCAGTTAGGTTTGGGCACCATGTGTTTGTGGGTGGAGAGCCAGCTGGAGTGGGCTGGCGTGGCCTGACCCTGCTTCCAACGGGCCCCCCCCACCCCGACCTGGAAGGGTAGAGCTGGCCTGGACTGCACACGTGGAGCACAAAGTGAGACCGAAGCCAGGGCCTGGCGTCTTGGGTGGGGCACCCAGAGATGCCAAGGCTGCTAGTCCAGCTAAGACGGGCTTCTTCCTTGGCTGCGAAGCAGTTGAGTTGTGCCTGAAGATATGGCTGTCCCAGATTCAGTGGGGGGGGGTCTGCAGTGTCGGAAGCCCTAGTCTGGTCTCAGGATAGTCTGTTTTCGGGAGGGGACACAAGGCAGCTTATCTCCCCTGTGCTCACTTGCCTGACACAGGGGCCCAACTGTTGCCCAAGTAGCAGGCAGTCCTCATATGGGCCTGAAAGAAGGTCTACGTGGTTACCTTCCTCCCAGATAGTGTGGCCAGAACTTTAGAGGAGGTTAGCCAGGGTATCCCAACACTTTGCCAGCACACCGACCCAACTCTGGTAGTAAAAAGGACAGGACACAGCCCTGGGGTACATGTTTATGTGAGTAATAAAATATTTACTATAACATAAATATAAAGGGAACTTCCCAGTCTACATTATTTTTTTTGCAATAAAGATACAAAGAATGCACCAAAACATTGTTCCGAAAAATAATAAAAATAAAATAACAAAATTTAAATCCAAACAGTAACAAACAGAACAAGAAATGGAGAAGGGGGAAGCTCCAAACACATCCAGAAAATAAATAGAGATGGGTCAGAAATCTGGAAATCATATTAAAATATTTTTTTTTTTTGGATTATTCGGTGTACAAAATCCTTTCGGATGGGGATGGAGGGCAGCCCGGAAAAACCAAAAATAAAAACCAAGCACAAAATGTGTGTACATATCTCACATATTTACATGGTTCCCACCTCACCCCAAACTTGGGGAATTTCTCTCCTGGCCGCCCCAGCATCCCGCATCCCAGGTGGGGCTGGAAAGGGAGCAGGCGGAAGCTGCAGGGAATCAGGCAGAAGGTTCTAAGGGGAACGGCTTATTTCTACAGCTGGTTAAAAAATATCTCCAACTTTTTCAAGTTTCGTTTGTCGGTGGCCAGGAGGGCAGGGCCCCGCGGGGAGCGGGCGCCCTGCTGTGCAGCGGTCAGTCTGCAACGGGGCAGAAGCCTCTTCCCGTGGGCTGTGTGTGGGAGCGCAGACCCCTCCCGCGTGGCCGGGAACCGAATCGCAGCTCGGATAAAACGAAACGAAAAATGAACACTCGAATTTTTTTTTTGTTAGTTTTTTTTTGTTGTTGTTGTTTTTGTTTTGCTTTTTAGGGGATAGGGTAGGAGAAAGTAAGGGAAAAAAAATAAATTAGGCTAGATTAAAGCTTTGGCTATTTCCTGCTTTTATACACAGACGCGGCTCTCGCGGCCTCCCCTCCGGGGCCCCGATAAATACAGTATACAGCGATTTAAATTAAGGGCGCGGGCGGAGTTAGAAGGACCCCAGGAGCCGGAAGGCTCCATGAATAAATAAAAACCGTAAAAAACCAAGCCCGGAGGAAGGGTAAGGGGATGGGGCGCATCCTTGTGGGAGAGAAGAGGCGTGGAGCGAATTAAGTGACAGTCCCCCACCCTCGACCCGCAGGCTCGGGAGTCCGCGCCGGGGAGAGGGCTAGGGAACCCTCCTCTCTTCGTCCTCTCTCCCGGGGAATCCCTAACCCCGTACCGCGTTACCTGTCGCTGTGGGGAGGCCGCTGCCGGGATCCGGCCCCGAACAGCCCGGGGGTGGGGGCAGGGGCGGGGGTCGTCGAGGGGATGGGGGCAGGGAGCAGGCGGCGGGCAGGATGCCCGGGGTGAGTTGGCGCGTTCCGGATCTTCGCTCCTCTCTCCCGGGGCTCGGGCGACGCAGCCTATCGGCCGTCTTCGCCGCTCGCCAGAGAAGGTCGTCCGGGTGTTTGGTTTTGTTCGAAAGTTTCTGGGCTTTTTGTAAAATCCAAAGCAACCGAACAAAAAGAGTTCAGGCCGCGCGGCGCCTCGCCGCGCGCCGGCGGGGGCCCGGCCCGCGGGGTCACTGCACCGAGCCGGGCAGTGTGTGGTGGTGGTGGTGGTGCAGCGCGGCCGGCGGGGGCGGCGGGGGCGCCGAGGGCGGCGACGCACCGCCCCCGCCCGGCCCCAGCTCGCCCGGTGCGTAAACGTCGTCCATGGGCGGGTGACCGGCGCCGGCCGCCGGAGTCATGCGCTTCTCCTTCTGCCGCCGGTTGCAGAACCAGACGCGCACCACCTCCTTCTCCAGCTGCAGGCTGTCGGCCAGGCCGGTGATCTCGTGCGCCGAGGGCTTGGGGCACTTGAGAAAGTGGCTCTCGAGCGCGCCTTTGACCCCCACCTCGATGGACGTGCGCTTCTTGCGCTTGCGGCCCTGCGCCGCGATCTTGTCCAGGTTGGTGGGGCTGCCGCTGGACGAGTCGGTCTCCTCCAGCCACTTGTTGAGCAGTGGCTTGAGCTTGCACATGTTCTTGAAGCTCAGCTGCAGGGCCTCGAAGCGGCAGATGGTGGTCTGCGAGAACACGTTACCGTACAGCGTGCCCAGCGCCAGCCCCACGTCGGCCTGCGTGAAGCCCAGCTTGATGCGCCGCTGCTTGAACTGCTTGGCAAACTGCTCCAGGTCGTCCGAGCTGGGCGCGTCCTCGTCCGAGTGCTCGCCCACCGACGAGCCACCGCCGCCCGCGCCTGGGTGCAGGTGCGCCGCCGCCGCGTGCAGGCCGCCCGCGTGTGCATGTCCGTGTGCGTGTCCGTGGGCGCCCAGGTGCGGCGGAGGCGACGGCTCCAGCTGCGCCTCGTGGCCGTCCTCGTGCAGCGCGTGGTGCAGGCCGGGCCCCGCACCGCCGCCGCCCGCCGCCAGCATCCCGGCCAGGCCGCCGCCGCCGCCCCCTGGGTAGGCCGCCTGCGCGTACAGCCCGAGCGGCTGGGGCTGGTGGCCCCCGCCGGTCCCTGGGGACGGCGACATGGCCGGGCCCAAGTGGTGCGCCGTGCCGCCCTGTGCCCATGCAGCGCCCGCGTGGGCCGCCCCTTGGTGCACCAGGCGCGCGTGGAAACCTCCTCCTCCTCCGCCGCCGTCGTCGGCTCGGCCGGTGCCGCCGCCGCCCGCCTTGCCGTGTTCCAGGTGCGGGCCCCCGGCCCAGTCGCCGCCGCCGCCTCCTCCCGTGGGTAGCCACTGGGGGTGCGCTAGGCCCACGGGGTGGCCCGCGCCCGCGCCCAGCCACTCGTGGTGCATCAGCTTCTGCACTTCGCGGTACGCGGCCCCCGCGTGCAGCCGCTCCGCGGCCGCCGCCGCCGCCGCCGCCGCCGCGGCGTCCGGGTGCATAAGCGGTCCCGTGCCCCCGGCTCCGCCGCCGGGGCCCCGCGGCAAGTACTGCGCGGTGGTGGCCATGCCGCCCCGCGCCCTGCGCCGCGCCGCCGCCGCCGCCGCTCCGCTCCGTCTGCGGGCCCCGCCGCCGCGCTCCGCCGGCTTAAAGCCCCGACCCGCTTGGCGCTCCGGAGCCCCACCCCACCCGCCGCCCATTGGCTGCCCGCGGAGCCGCCTCCCGCCCCCCGGCCACGGCCCCCGCCCCCCGCGTCCGCCTGCCGCCCGGCCCGGCCGCCCAGAGCTCGCCATTGGGCCTCGCTCCCGGGGTCCCGCGCGCCGGCCGTGCTGATTGGCCGCTGGGGCTTCATTCACGGCCCCCCTACCGTCCGCGTACATACTCACGCCCCGGGGGCGCGGCCGCCACGTGGGGAGTGGCGCGGGGGTGGCACTGGGACCGCACCCCCTCTCGTCCTGGCTGCGTGGGCCCCGCTTACCCCCGGCGCAGGAGACTCGGAGCCCGGCGGGTCCCACACTCCACGCGAACTGAATTCCCGCCCGTCTCCCGCCCGGGCGGCCAAGAGGCAGCGGCGGGGATTGCGAGCTCCGGGAGGCGCTCGGGCTCCGAGAAGCAGCGCAGCCCCGCTCTCCTGCCTCCGCAGTGCCGCCGCCGGCGGGCCGGGATTCCCGCGGGTCTCGGCGGCTGCGGGCGGGAGGCGGCGCGGGTCCCGGCTCGGTTCCGGCGCTGCTGCTCCCCTCGGCCGCCTCGCCTCCCGCGGCTTCCAGCCGGCACCGAGCTCTTCTCTGCGCGCCTCCCTGGCCCGTCTCGTTTTCCCTCTTCTTCTTCTAGACCCAGCGTCGCAACTCCGCCGACCTACGCGGCCCAGAGAGCGCGTCCGGCGCGGGCCGAATCCGACCGGCCCTGGCTTCCCGCCTTGTGCGGGTTCCCCTTCCTCCGGGCTCTGCGGACCAGGTGAGTACTGCGCGGACGGTTTGGGGTCCGCACGGACGGCGGCAGCGATGCTGCGGGGAGCCGGGAGCTCCCATAACCAGGCCGCGTTCCGGGCTTCCCGAGTGAGAGGACCTCGAGGTGGAGACCGAGGCTTGGGGAAAACGCCGCTAACGGGGGTGGCGGACATACTGGGCCTACGGGTATCTGTGCCACGCGGCTGCCGCCTTCTCGCTCCTTCCCTCTGCGTGACCGGCTCGATGTCCTGGGTCATGACCGGGTCACGCCCGGACGCGAAACTTGCTCCAGGTGAGGAGTGGCATGGACTTGGGGAAAGGCGGTTAGCACTTCAGAAATCCTGCGTGCAGGCCGGGAGCTGTCCAGCCTCGCCTGGAGCCCTGGGCTGGAGTTTAATGGACTTGCTGGGGGCTGCTGCAATGGGAATTGAGATCGAGGAAGCCTTGTTAGAAAGGTGAGGTGTGCAATTCGGGGGTCTTCTCATCTCCCCAGCAGTTTGAGGACTCCTTGAAAGATCTCGAGTGGATTTGGACCTCAGTGCAGCTACTCCGTGCCTCTAAGCCCCACCCGGATCTGGAGGCTGAGTGTATCGGGTTGTAGCCTCCAATTCTTTCCTGTGCTGAGGCTTGGGTTCCAAAGAGTCTTCTGGCTGACAGCTCACTCTTTTTTCCCCCTGTGGTCTTACATCCAATGGAGCCATAGCTTCCAGGGCCCTGGGGTCCCAGATCATAGAACTGAGCTGGGGGGCCCAGCTAGACCCTACTGGGCAAGTTAGGACTGTAAATAGAGCCTCAGTGAATGAATAGGGATGATGGGGGCTCAGATGACAGCTGCAGTGGAAATGGTCCTCAGGGTGGCTGGGGCAGAGTCCATAGCGACAGGGCCATACTGGACACAGACAGACTGCTCCTCCAGGCTAGCCCTCAAGGGATGGAATGGGACAAGGCAGGGCCCTTGTGTGGCCATTGGCCACTGTTCTGAGCAGTCTTCCTGGGTACCATCCTTGCTCCAAGAGCTGTGATGGGGCTCTGTGTCTGAGCCCAGCTAGGGATGCTTGGCTTTCCTGTTCTCCGGCCCAAGACGTGGTCACCTTGAATCACCTTTCTTTCATAAGATCGGAAAGCACTTGCCTTCCTGGCCCCTCCCCCAGGCCCAGGAGGTAGGAATTCCCAGGCTAAGGTGGGAATTCTGTCGGGAAGGCTCCTCTCACGCCAGCCCTAGCCAGACCAGCATGACACTAAAGCTTGGGCTTCCTACCTGGATCTGCCACCATCTTTCTGGGCAAGAATAACTCTGGTCCAGTGTCCGAGGCTCTGGGTTTTCCTCCCTATAAGTGGGGATTAACAGTACCATAGGCAGCCCACTCGCCTCACCAAGGGGAGTCCGCGGGTGGCCGACACAATGGGGGTGAAAGCTCTCAAGAAGGGCTTTTACTCTGGTTGTTTCGATCGTGAGTGTCCAGGGAATGGGCATGTTACTCCCCCTTTCTGAGCAAATCTCAGTTTCCTTATCCGTCCAGTGGGGTTGTGGAAGTTTGGACCGCCTGACCTCTCAGTCCCTTGTAGCTGTGTCTGACTCTGTGAATCTCTCAGTTCCTGTTGGAGGAAGGGAAGTGTCTGGACAGAGGTCAGGTGTTATGATGTCCAGCCTCTGAATTGCCACTGAGACTTGAAGGACAGTGACCCACGGGCACGACGCTTTATCCAGCGCGTTTGCGTTCATTCACATTTTACCTGCACCTCTCGGCCCTGGAGAAGGGCCCTGAGATTATTATCCCTGGGGGCAGAGATGAAGAAACTGGCCTCGTCTGAGGCTGCAGTACCAATGAAGGCCCCGCTCTTCCTCACGCCCGCTCCCGTTTCTGTGGGCTGCGGGAGGGCACCAGTGGGGGCAGTGGTTTTGGCGGTTGCAGCAGGGAGAACCCACTGCCCCATCCCCGGTAGCTCTGTGGGGGTTGAAGCCGGGTTGCCAGGTGTGTGCCGAATCAAGGGGTGTCTGCAGCAAAGCGGGGCTCCTAGGTTACCAGTTTGTTGGCCAGCAAGGCTCTTTCCCAGTCCCCCCCCACCCCGTCCCCCCAGCAGAGCGGTGACTTTGTTGGGGCTGCTTTGCCGGTGGTAGCCTCAATTTTGTCATCTGAAAACAGGACAGCAATGCCTGCTTCTCAAGACTGCTCTGAAGCTCCAGCGTTAGTGCCCTCGGGGCTGGCTGTGTGGATTAGGGAAGGATAGCATTCCTTTCTGCGTTTTGGAAGTTTTAGACCCTCTACAATGCCTGGGTTTAGTCTGGAGTCAACAGTTTCTTGTATTTGAGAGTTAGGCTCCCCTCCAGAGGTCTTCACATCCTCCTTGCTTCTGCTCCTGCAGGTTCTGGGGTAGGACCCCAGGGGCTCTGACGTGCCCATTGGCAGAGATGCCTACAGTTCAACAGCCCCTCTCTGGGGAGCCCCTACCCCTGCAGAGAGTCGGTAGGGAGAAATTGGGGCACGGCAGTCGGACGCCCCCCTGACCCACGCAGATGCTGAATGGTTTAGGCATGCAGATGGCCGTGCATTCACACACACAGCACACAGACACAGACGTGCAATTTAGCCTAGGGACAAACACCCAGATTCACAGTAGGGACACATGGAGCCATTCCATTAGGCTGGACTTCACAGTCACACAAACCAATACACAATGATAAATACAGACATGCGGCCCAAAGGAAATGTGCCCAGAACATGGGCAAAGGCTGCAGGAGGCTTGAGGAGGCCTGGCTTCAGTGACACAGAAATACGGGAGACCTGCAGGCCCAGGGGGGTCACAGCATGGAAGCTCTCACCCGGCAGGCTGGTTCCCACAAATAGGCACACCCTGGTGTCCACAAATATGAACCCACCAACACACTCACGCTGTCTCCCCCAGTGCTCAGATACAAAGAGGCCAACCCTGCACATCACTGAGACACACAGATGTCCCTCCCCCACCCCCCCCCCCCCCCCCCCCGTCCCCCCCATGGAACTAATATATCCCGCACAAGGGATCAGAAGGCAGAGGAGGGCTCATGCCCAGCTCAGTTTGGCCCTTGCCATTTAGCCGAAGTGCTGGTGCCAAGGAAGCAGGGAAGCCCTTTCTTTTCATATATGTGTGTGTGTGTGTATATATATACATACATATATATATATATTTTTTTTCTTCCTTCTTCACTTTCCTTGTCTGCAGAGGGCAGCTCCCAGCCAGGCCGCCGCCAGTCTTGGAGGCTCATGGCCCTCCCTCCCCAGCAGGGCCCCTGCTCAGCCCGCCCCCAGCCCCGGAGCTGCCCGGGCTTTCCCAGAGCCTCGAGGCCTCCTCCGGGCTCTGGAGTGTGACCGAGCGCCTGCTCATTTGACACAGGTCACCGAGCCTCCAGCAGATGGGGCCCTCCCTGTGGGGGGTCACGCCGCCGGGAGGGGCAGGCAGCAGGGGAGGCTCTGCAGGGGTGAACTCCAGCCCCACGTGTTCTCTCTGCAAAGGCCTGAGTCACAGACACCAACTCTGTGATCTACATTCACGCTCCCGCCTGAGAGATTCAGATGCGGCCTCTAAAGACAAGCACACTCCCCACCAGCGCTGGTGCTCTGTAATATTCCAGACACACGCCCCAGATGGGTGAGCCAACACAATGGCACACCGAGCAAGGTCTGGGAGAGAGGCAGAGGCAGCGTCTGGCTGCTTCCTTCCATGGCCTCTGAGTCCCTGTGCTGTGTCTTGTCAGTCCGGTCAGTGGGCACTTGGAGTTTGGAAAACGCTGAGAGCAGGTGCATCTGGGGACCCAAAGCCTTTTGCTGCTGGGGGGAAAGACAAGCTCCAGGACCCTCCCCCTAGATTCCTGACTATAAGTCCTGAGTGCCCAGAAAAGCTAAGGAGAGGCAGATCTGGGCCCATGGGGAGGGCTCCTGGGGGAGCAGATGTCTTAGGATCCTCTCCAGTGTGCACGGGCTTTGAGGTTTTGGGGGTAGGGGACAGGCCCAGCTGGGAGTAGGGGGACAAAACATGGCTGGCACTCACAGCCACTTCCTTTCCCTTCTGCCAGTCTTCTCCTCACTCCCTGGATCCTGCATTTTCAGAGCGTCAAGGGTCCTGGGTTCCGTCTTGGCTCAGACTCAGGCCTGCTGGATGACGCTGGACCCGTCTCAGCCTCAGTGTCCTGATCTGTAAACCGGGCAGGGCGGTCCTTGGTGGGTTGCTTGTGAAGGCGAGATGAGATCACTGCCCCGATGGAAATTTGCAAAGTGGGGGTTGGCTTTTCTCCCCGGCTGCCTGAGGTGAGTAAGAGGCTGTGTGAGCAGGAGTGGAACCTGCCTGCTTCCCTAAGCCCTTCTTGCTCAGCGGTGTCGGGAGCGCCCACGCCCGCACCCTGCTCTTCCCGGGCTGGGTTGTGTTTTCTAATGAAAGAGTCCGGCAGGGTGCTGCGGTCCCAGATGCCCCCCTGGGGCAGTGCTGGGGTCACTGTCCATCTGCCGCCTCCGTACCAGATTCACAGTGCCTGCCACCATCCAGAAAACCCTCTCACGTGGGATAGGATCACCGTTCTGAGCTGTCAAGCCCTCACCTCTTCCCCTCTGTACTCAGCCCCTCCAGGTGTCCTACCTGCCCCTTCTGTCCTTCTGTCCTGCTTGTGATGGCAAGAGCCTGGTGAAGAGGAGGGGAGGGGTGGGAGGGGCTCTGCTGCCTGTGGCAGAGGAGGAAGAAACAGCCTCGCCAGTTTAATCTAAGGTTCCCTATTTCTCCATCTGGGTGAAGGGCAGGGGGGCTGGAAGGTGAAATATCTCTTGGGGATGAACCTTTCCTTGCCTTTCCCCCCTGCCTCAGCCCCTAAGCTTGTGGGTGGGGGTGGGGGTCCTCCCAGTGCATCAGTAGAATATTCAAATTAGGACTGGTCAATTGCTCTTAAAATTTACTTTCATTTTTAGCAGAATGGCAGCGTCTGAGCTGGTGTTAATACCCACAATCCGGTTATGCAGAACACGCTCTCTGCAAATCGGTAAATCATTAGCAGGGATTAATCACTCTGAAAGGCTGGGGCTGGGTTTGAGTTTCTTTCTTTCTTTCTTTTTAAAATTTTTTTTAAACACACTTTTTCATCTGGGGTGGCTGCAAAATTCACCACCGCCGGGTGGGGTGGGAGCAGTGATTGGTCACTGAAGTCCTTGTCCCCTTCATCAGAAGAGTGAGGTGACTTCCCAGGCCCCCGTGTGGACTCTGTGCCCTGATTGAAGGTGGGGAGTGGGCAGCTTGGGTGGGGTGCAGGGGAGGAAGGGGGCTCCCTTGTGTTTGTGTGTGGTAGAGTTTACAATCGCGTATGGGGGGCTTGGTGTGTTTGTGTGACTATGTTGGTGGGCTTGCATGAATTTGTGTGTTTGTGTTTAATGGGTTTTCCTGAAGTATTTGTGTGCTTGTGTTAAGGTCCCTGTGCCTGGTTGATGTTAATGTGTGTGCATTAGTGTTTGTAATTGTCACGAGTATTTCCATTTGAGAGTGGTTTTATTTTATTTATTTTTCAAAATATTTTATTTATTTATTTGACAGAGAGAGAGACCATAAGTAGGGAGAGAGGCAGGCAGAGAGAAGGGGCGAAACAGGCTCCCCTCTGAGCAGAGAGCCTGATGCGGGGCTCGATCCCAGGACCCTGAGATCATGACCTGAGCCGAAGGCAGAGGCTTTAACCCACTGAGCCACCCAGGCGCCCCAAGAGAGTGGTTTTAAAGATTACCCCTCACACTTCTTAGCTTCCAGGTAGCTCTGGAGAGCTGGAGAAGGTCCCCACTTCACCTGCTGGGGGTTGGCTCAAGGTTAATTTACATATTCAGGAACTGCTTGGTCCCCAGCTCTACTTGGAGTGACTGAGTCTGGAGGGAGCTGCCAGTCTCCCTGCCCCCTGACCCCCTGTACTCCGGGGCAGATGGGCCGATTAGGTTCTCCCCATCCCATCTCTAATGGCTCCTTCCTCCACCATGGACCAGGAACATCCAGGACCCCATGGTTCCTGAACCCCAACTTCTGCACAGATAAAGTACGCACAACTCTAGCTCCTGACAGGAGCTGTGTGGCCGGGAGGGGAAAAGTCTCTTTCCTTCCTTCTCCGGGGTGCCCCTGTGAAGGATCTTGGAGGGTCCAGCCAAGCTGGAAAGACCAAGCTGGTGAATGGGACTGTCTGTCCTTCCTGGGCCAGCCTCCCGTTCCCTTCTCCCTAGCCTCATGCTGCCCAGCTCTGGAGAAGTGAGTAATTACCTTCCAATGAGTGAGTAATGACATTTTTAGGGTGTTGGGCAGAGATAGGGGTATGGGGATGAGGTCATGGGACCTTTTCCCTCCAGCCAGGCTCAGAGGGTGGGTTAGAAGTAAGACTTAGTGGGCCTGATCCTCACATCCACGCACTCCTTCCTTTAGCCCCCCAGCCCCCTCTGCCTGTAGTCAGCTAGGGAAGCCTGGGCATGACTGACAAGGCTCACACAGATACCCTGGACTCCTGCGCATGTGCCCTACTCACCGCCCTGCTCTATGTGCCTTCCTTCCTTCCCTCCACGTGGTAGACTCGCCTGGAGCCCGAGGGAGGGACAGAGCGTTAGGGCTCCTTGGCTGTTACAAGTCGGGGGCTCGGAGGGAGTCGGTCAGGCTCAGTGCTGGCCGTCCTCCGCTTTCTTTAGGGTAGCAGGTGGAGGGTGGAAGTGGCGAAGGAGGATTTAGGAATTATATTTTCCCAGGGACCTCTTAGCATCTTTATGTATGTCTGGTGGCAGACATCTGTCTGAGCTCAGGGTAGCATCTGCCTGGGCTAGAGACAACATCTGTTTGAGGCTGGGACACCTGGCTGAGCCCAGCACATTATCTGGCCCCGGGACAGCTTCTGTCTGGGCCCAGGACATGTGCCTGAACCTGGCACCTCGTCTGCCCGGGCCTGGCACAACATCTTCCTGGCCCGGGGGCAATGTCTGTTTGAGCTCTGGACATCTGTCTGACTTGGGGTTGTCTGCCGAGCCCGGAACAATACCTGTCTGAGCCCGGGGCCGGACTTGTCATTGCAGATAAAATCACCCTCCAGTCTTAACTTTGGTTTGGGGCTGAGAAAAGAGTGCATGTCAGACTCATGGCCTGCTCTCCTTTCGACCAGGCAAGGACCTTTGGTAGAGTGCCTCAGTTTACCTCCATTTGTAGGCCCAGTGGCCTGTCGGCTCTGGGCACCTCAAGGGAGAGCCAAAGCCTACACCTCCGTGGCTCTAGGAGAGCGATGTTGAAAGTATGCGTAAGGAGTTGGGCAAGTCATGAAGTCTGGCGACTGGTCGAGGACATCTACAACGAGTCTCCCTTCCTCCGGGCCCTGTGCTGAGTTAAGTCAGAGTGCTTCCCCAAGACACAAGTCGGACATGTCACTTGCCTCCCGAGACACCTTCCATTGCTCCTTACTGTGTATATTGTTAGGTCCAAAGTCCCCAGGGGTCCTGCCTCTGCCTACGCTCTGATTCCAGCAACACGGAGTTTCTGCTCCCACAAACACACGGGGGCCTAAGGGCACACTGCCTTTGCACATGCAGTTCCCTCTCCGTGGAATGCCCCCTCCCCCTATTCTTTAAGTCCAAGTTCAAGGTTCCCATGCTCTGGGAAGTCTTCTTGCTCCCACTCTAGATGAAATCATGACCTTGGCACTGCTCCCACACCGTATTGCACAGACCACCTCGGTGGGAGCATTTCCAGACCTATACTGTGTCATTCCTCTCGGTGCTTCTGTCTGTCCTGCAGACTGCCAAGGCTCACACAGATACCTTGGACTCCTGCGCATGTGCCCTACTTATCGCCCTGCTCTATGTGCCTTCTCCTGAGGGCAGCTGGGCTCTGTTTCTTCTGTCTCTCCAGCACCCAGCCCAGTGCCTGGTCTGTGGCAGTACCAGTCAGGAACATCTGCTGAATGAGCACGGGGTTGTGCCACTGTGATCTCATTTCCTTCTCTTTGTAAATGGGGAGGGGGGTTGTGGGGGCTTGGAAATGGCAGATACAGGCTTTTAGTATCAGGAGGAAGTAGACAGTGGCTTTCAGTTTTAGAAGAAGGGGGCTTCAGAGAAGAGGGCTTATCTTCTTATTCGTACCTGTGAGCTGACTCAGGCTAGGGGTGCTGGGTACTAGGCCCAGGGCACCCTGGACAAGGGCCCGGTCCTGCCCAGTGTTCTCTATCAGTGACCAGAGTGAAGGTGTACGGGACCCAAAGGTCCCACACGGCGGCTGCCGATGGGAGCAGGCAAGAGCAGCGAAGGTGACTCCAGATGCGACAGCCTCTCTGTGGACCGGGGCTGGGACTGAGTCTGAGGAAGCAGCCCTCTGCCCCGGGCCCAGTCCTTGACGGCAGGTGGGAGAACCAAGGCCTGGCCTAGCTGCTGTTCAGAAAAGCTCTAGGGTTCCAAGGTTCGCTTGTCTTGCCAGATGGGGGAATGTCCTGTGATGCATTATGAGTATAAATATCGTGTCCGGAGCAAACTGCTCCCCCTGGTCGAACGTCGCTGGCCCCTGCCAGGTTCAGAGCGACGTGGATTCCCAGGAGAGTAGAGAGAGGCGCAGGACGGTGGGGAGGTAGCTGAGAAGTGAATACTCCCAGGACACCGTCTTTGCCTCGATAGCTTTTATTCCACCAACTAGGAACATCTTTATAGGTTTTGCCGATGATAAAGGCAATACAGGCTCATTTGCAAAAATCCTTTACCTCAGAAAGACATCAAACAGAAGGTGGAAGCCCTCCATTCATCGCTCTGCCTCACCCTCGTAACTACTCCTCCTGGCTATGTCTTTTCAGAACGTGTTTGCCTAGACACACGCTATGTAGTAATAATAGCGAAGACGTGCCGAGTGTTTACTATGGGCAGGAACTGGGCTAAGTGCTCCTACCTAGGTTCCTACACTACAGCATGCACCAAAGCACTCAGAAGAAACTGAGGCTCCAAGATGGGATCAGTAATGGTCGTCCAAATGTGGCAGATGCTTCCTGGGCCCCCGAGGCACTCTAAAGCACTTCACAACGCTGGCTCCGTGTCTGCAGGAGCTTGGGTCTGGGGGGAATGCATGCAGTAGGCACTCAGCCAATGGTGGTTGATGCTCCCGACTTGGAAGTTCAAGAATCTCAGATGATGAATCTGGGATTATTCCGTGGACCCCTAGATGCGAGGGCTCTCTCGTTCCAAAGTTCCTGAGCCGCAGGCAGCCTCGCTGGTACTGGGAGATGCTGACCCAGCAAGGAAAGATGTAAATTCCCACCTTGGTTTGCATGCAATTTACACATATTTATTTATGAATGTTTTTGATTCATGTCAAAGTGCCTCATTGATTTTTCCACCGGGCTTCTGGGTCCTGCTGAGGGCATGGCTCCTAGGGGCTGGCTGTGGGCTCGGGGCGTGCACGTGTGGGCTCTTGGGTGGGGATGAAAGTGACAGCTGCGAGGAGGTGGGTGGTGGCCGGAGGGTTGAGTGGTAGGCAGACAAGAGCCCAGGGTTCTGGCGTGGGTGATTTGGGCAGCTGGTAGGAGTGGGGGTATCTGTCAGCATAAGGCAGGGTCCAGCTGAGGGGCTGGGGCAGGGTCGGAGCTCCAGGCCCTGGGATAAATGACTGGTGAGCCTGTAGGTGACCACTGTCTTGGAGAAGCCAGGCTGCTAGCCAAGCTATCTAGGTAGGAACTCAGGCCCCGGGGAACTAGGGCAGGATATGGGGCTCAGGGTAGCATGCATGGTGGTGAAGGGCTTCCAAACAAGGCAGAGGATCAGAGGTAGGAGGGGGCCTCCCTCCAGAGTCCCTCCCCCTGGTGCTGCCCAGGGCAAGAGTCCCCTGCTGGGTGCTCTGGAGAGGTAGCGCTCTCTGCAATCAAGACCTTGGAAAAATCTGCCAATCAGCAAGAATATTCTGTGTGCTGGCTGTGCCCAGCCCTGTGCCTGGCACCCTGGGGAAGACCAGTCCCAGCCTGCAAACGTTGGCAGGGGAGCTGGTGAGATAAGGAGGGAAGGGCAGGCCCCGAGCTTGATGGAAGGCTGCCTGCCTGGCACCATGCGGCCCTTTCATCCATTACCTCCTTTGATCCTCAGCAGGATCAAAGGCAGTGACTGTCTTATCTCCTCATTACAGAGGAGGAAGCAGAGACTCACAGAGCTGCAGTGACTTGCCCAAGGCCACACAGCAAGTGAGTGGAGGAGTACAGATTTGAACCCAGCGTCGCCTCATTCCAGAGCCCCAGCACTTAGCCAGTTTCTTCTGCCCCAGCCAGGTGTAAAATAAAGATAACACCTATCTTGCCTAATTGTTATGGGGGTTAAATGAGCTCAAGTGCGTAGGGAGATTAGCATAGAGGCTCACTATAAGTGCTCAATAAAAGATCCCCCCCAACCCCCCCGCCCCTTAAGTGGTAGAGCAAGGATTCTTCAGTCCTGGTCCATTGGACTCTACTGTTTGCATGCTGCCATGGTTTTTGCCAAAGCTAATTGGGAGGGGAGGAGTGGTTGGGGACAGAGCGTGACCTCCTCTGTGGGTTGGGTGAGCCCTTGTCGTGAATGGACACACATGGTCACCAGTGCATGGGAGGGATCATCTGCCAGGCCAGAGCCCCTGTGGCTCAAGTTCTAGCCCTGATAGGGTGGGGGCACTGAAACTGTCTAGTGAGGATTGCCTAGGGGTGTGTGTGTGTGTGTGTGGCTGGAGAGAGTCCTTGACTGGGGAAGGAGAGACAACTTTGGGGAGACAGGGAGCTCTATGAGCAGACAGTGATAAGGGCCCTTTCTCATCTCCAGCAGCAGAGACTGGAATCAAGTGAGGGTGCGAACCACGTGAAGATGTGAGGGAAATCACTCTGGCAGAAGGGACAAGTGCAAAGGCCCTGGGGTTGGAATGAGCTTAATGTGTACATCTTCTTTGGTAGCTATAGAGACAATATTGATTTGTATCTTCTAATGTTTAAAGTAGAGTAGCTAAGTGGGAGCAAGATTCATTCATTCATACTTTTTTGGGGGGGAGTATAGAAAATTTCCTTTATATATACATATATAATATATATATTTTATATAATATAGATATATTTTATTGAGACATAATTTAAATATAATATACTAATTTCAGAGAGCATAATGATTCGGTATTTACACACACTGGGCCATGATCACCACAATAAGCCTAGTTACCACTCATCACCGTACAAAGTCACAATTTTTTTTGTGTGTGATGAGAACTTTTAGAATTTACTCTCTTGGCAACTTAGAAATATGCACTACAATATTATCGACTATAGTCATCATGCTGTACGTGACATCCCCATGACTTACTTATTTTATTGCTGGGAGCTTAAACCTCTTGGCCTTCTTCACCCACCTCGTCCATCCCTGACCCTGCCACCCCCGGCAACCGCTATTCTGTTCTCTGTATTTATGAGTTTAGTTTGTTCATTTGCTTTTTAAAAAATTTATTTATTTAATATGAGTTTATTTATTAAAATTTTTATAAACATTTTATTTATTTGACACAGAGAGAGAAAGATCACAAGTAGGCTGAGAGGCAGGCAGAGGGTGAGGGGGAAGCAGGCTCCCTGCTGAGCAGAGAGCCTGATGCAGGGCTTGATCCCAGGACCCTGAGATCATGACCTGAGCCGAAAGCAGAGGCTTAACTGACTGAGCCACCCAGGTGCCCCAGTTTGCTTCGTTTTTTAGATTGCACATATAAGTGAAACTGTATTTTTTTTTTTCCTATCTGACTTATTTTATTTAGCATAGTTAGCCTTCCAGGTCTACATTCATTTATACATTAATTCAACAAATATTTAGTGCCCGCGCTGTGCCAGGTACCATCTTAGGTACTGATGGCTGAACGCTTACTGAGCGCAGACTGTTTCTAAGCATTTTTCGTATGTTACTCTTTAAAATCTCCACAACAACACAAGGGTTGGGGAAGCCAGGGGAGACAGTTGGGCTCCTTTTGATTCCTCTAGCCTCTTCCCTTCTCCCAGCCATATCGGGGCTCCTAGCCTCTGCCACACAGAAAGACCAGGATCCCCACAGTGGGTGAGGCAGGGTGGTGCTGAGAACATCTCTGTTCCAGAGTGTTTTTGGAGCTGTTCTGGCTGGGCCTTGCTCACGGTCAGGTCCTGAGCTTCCTGGAAGGTTCCCAGCAGACCTAAGCTAGAGAGAGCGAGATGCCTCTGTTAATCCCATCCAGCCAGGCCTGCCTCAGAACTTCTTCTCCCTGGGGCTCTCAGCCACATCTTCCCTGCACATCACCCCCCACCCCCAGCAACTCTTAGCCTTGGCGCCCTCCAGCCCCCTGCATAGCTCAAGCCCGGTCCTCTGGGCTCTGCTCGGGGAGCCCAATCTCAGCTTGGGCAGCCCAATCTCAGCTTGGGCTGAGCCTCCTGGCAGGGAGAAGACAAGGTTCCATTCCTGCTGTCTGATGGCCCTGTCCCAAAACACTCCCTGTGCTTTGCTAACTCTGCTGGAGGCAGCGTGAGTGGTGCTTACCCTACCTGGCTCCCTCTGTCCTTCCTCTAAGATAGTCAGTGTATGCGCCTCGGCTGTAGTGGGCCTCTTGGTTCCTGACCACTCATCCACCCATGTCTGTGATCTGGGCTCCTCCCTCTCTCCCATTGGAAAAGGGACAGAAGAAGAAATAGAAAAGTTGCTTGAAATTCAGAGGCCAAGGAAGGAGTCTGGTGCTTTAGTCAGTCTTTGGTGAATAGAGAAATCTGGCAAAAGGGATTTTCTGGGTGGGTTGAAGGAAAAGGGAGGTCTGATACTGATGGGCTTGCTAACCTGCAAACCATGACTCCACCGACTTACCTATCCACCCATCCACTGTTCACCCACGCACCCACCCATCCACCTACCCAGGCACCTACTCATCCATCCATCTACCCACCCACCCAACTGTCTGTCCATCCATCCATCTACTTAACTGTTCATCCATCCATCCGTCTGTCCGTCCATCCATCCATCCATCTATCCATCCATCCATCCATCCATCCATCCATCCATCCACCTATTGCCTATTCCCCCATTCACCCATCTGTTCATCCATCCACCCATCTACTCACCTGTTCATCCATCCATCCATCCATCCATCCATCCATCCATCCATCCATCCATCCTTCCATTCACCTGTCTGTTCCCCCGTTCACCCATCTGTTCGTCCATCCACCCATCCAGTCATCCACCCACCCACCCATCTATCCATTCATCCACCTACCCAGGCACCTATCTACCCACCCACCCATCCATCCAACCACCTATTTCCTCATCCACCCAACTGTCCGTCCATCCATCTATCTACTCACCTGTTCATCCATCCATCCATCCATCCGGCCGGTCGTCTGTCCATCCGTCCATCCGTATGTCCATCCATCCATCCATTCACCTACCTATTCCCCCATTCACCCATCTGTCCGTCCATCCATCCATCCACCCACCCACCTATCCACCCATCCATCCACCCACCCATCCACCCACCTATCCATCCACCCACCCATCCATCCACCTACCCAGGCACCTACCCACCTATCCATCCATCCATCCATCCACCCACCCATCCATCCATCCGCTCACCTACCTGCCTATCTGCCCCCCCCCCCACCTATCTACCTGACACAGTGCAGACTGAATGCCTATCATAGTCACTGGTTCAGTTATGCTTATTGAGTGCATGTTGTCGGAGAGCTTTTCAGTGTTTATACATTCGTGACCCTTCTGTTTATGTTAATTCCTCTCCCCACCTGGTTCTTAGAGAAGCTCCTTGAGAAGTGGGGCTCCCATTTCTATTGAGCCAAGAAGGAAAAGCTCTGCCTTGGTGGTGGAGTTGTCAGTAGCTGCCAGGCGTGCCATCCTGGGGTCAGGGGGAAGGGGGATCTTGCACACTGCTCCTACCCCTGCCGGGCCCGGCTTGGGACCCTCGCTGGGGCCCCACCTAGAGGAGGCTGCGCTGCTCCAGGGGTGGGGTCTTGCTGCTTGGCAGCCTGCCTGGGCTGCTGCAGGAGCTGCTGGCCCCTTGCCAGCCCCTGAAGCGTTGGGAGTGGGAAAGTTGTGTCGCTGTGGAGACTCTCCACACTACTGTAGTTAAACAAACAGGCTGGGAAACCAGGGGCAGAGCAGGAGCCGAGAGAGGCAGCAGGGACTCAGGAGAGGTGGCCGGCTGAGCTCTGAGCTGGGGAGCTGCTGTAGAACCAAGAATTGACAGTCTTGCCCTGCCAGGCCCGGGCAGTCCCCTTGTCCTGCCAGACCCAGGCAAACGTCTGTGGGGTGGCTCTGAGCTGCCCTGGTTGGAGGTGAAACTGGGGCAGGAGGGGCCATAGACGAAGACCCAAAGGAGGACAGAGTGACACGGAGAGGCAGAGGGATGTGGCAATTGAGGTGCAGAGAGAGAGAGAGAGAGAGTCAGAAAGACGCAGACAGAATCAGGTGGGAGAAGGAAGATTTGAAGGGCTCAGAGAACGGCCGGGGGAGGGAAGGCCAGGGCAAAGGAGGAAAGCTATCGGCCCGGGGGAGCAGCTCTTCCAAAGGCAGGAAGTGTGGAGCTTAATAACGACCCCCTCCCATGTGGACAGGGAACAAAACTTTTCCACTTGCTTAAGCTCATTCAGGCCCCACAATAGACGCTGAGAAGGACTTGGATGGGGGCAGGGACACATTCTGTTGTGGGGGGGAGGGGAGCTGCAAAGCTGGGATCAGGACCTGGGACCAGCCATGAGGGGCCCGGCAGGCTGTGGGGGTGGTGAGTGACTTAGAGACAGCACCCCCCCCATCCCCCACTAGGATGGCTGGGCCTGGGTCCCTCTGGGACCGAGCCTTCCCTGGCTGTGCTCAGTGGCCATTTATGGACTTGACCTGCCCGGTGCTTGAGGCTCCTGCCGCCATGACATTACAGCTCCTCGGCTCCTTGTCCAAGGAGGATGCTGCCACCATCCAGGTCTGGAGGCTTCTCTCTTGTCCTCCGTCTCCTGTCCCCAGGCTGCCTGACTGTAGTCATGTGGGCTGTTGATGGCTGTTGGCTTACTCTGTCTCTGAGAATTGCTTTTGGTGACTTGGTGAAAAGGGGCACGTTGTCCAGACTTATGCCCCCTCCCCAGGTGCAGCTTGCATCGAGTGGCTGGTCAGTTGGTGAGGGGTGTGCAAAGGTCAGGTCCCTTGGGTTCAGCTTGGGACACTTGTGAAAGGCTGTCCCAGGTCTAGAGCACCCTGTGAGCCCGGCTCCTGGGGTGCGAGTGCATTGCATGAGCGTTTCTTTGCCCAGGGTCACTTCCCTGTCTCACTATTGTTCCCAAGAGTGCATGCAGTACAGTAAATCTCCTTTGTGTAAAGCTCACAGTCTCGGAGCATTTCCAGGGACTCTGAGCTGTGGCACTAAGTCTAACCATTGGGTCCCAGCCCGGGTGCCGCTCAGCCCCCCTCCCCAACAGCCTTGTTTTTGTCTGACCCCCCATCTCCCCTGGACTGGGCTGGATTCTGCGTTCCAGTGTCCACGTAGATTTGGGAGAAGGAGGAGCAGGAGGGGTTGTCCGTCCAGCCACCTCCATCCTGGGCAGAAACTCTCTCCCCACCCCCAGGAGAGCACTCACGGGGAACCTGTTTCCTGGGGGTAAGCTCAAAAGGGCCAGGTCCCCAGTGTGCCGCAGGGGAGGTACTCAGCGGGTTTGGAGGGGCTGTTGGACACAAGGTGGCCCGTGAATGTTCACTGTCATAAGTATGACTTTTGTTTTCCATAGAACACCCACACCTGCAGGTTGCTGAGATGGCACGGCCTGTGTCTAAGAGGGGCACACAGGCGAGGCGAGCAGTCCCTTCCTTGGGTTAGCAAGGGGTCTCATGTGTTGCCCCGAGCGCCGGTAACTCGTGCTGGGCAAGCCCCTCGCTTCGCAGACAAGGTCAAGGGGGCAGCCCACAGCCACACGGTGCTTCTAGGCTGAGGGAGCCCCTAGGCTCTGGTGTCCAGTTCCCTGGCTGCGCTCAAGCCTCTTTTCTCCCCCATCATGGGGTCCAGGGCCAGGGGACCAGACAGGTCCCAGCAGTCTTGGCGGCGTCTGCAGACAGTGGGGCTGTGCTCACTCAGGGTGGGGCTATCTCAGAGGTGACAGCTGCTCCAAGATCATACCCTTGACTCCCGTTCTGTCCTTGGGGGCCAGGCGCTGGCCTCTTTGGGTCTTGAAGCGATCAGAGGAGAGGTCACTGAGGTTCTAAGGAGGAGCCCCTGGCACTGAGCCCAGGGATCTAGCTCCTTCCTCAGCTGGCACTCAGTTCTAAGCCCCACCTTTCTGCACCTGGCAGTTGCCTTTTACTTGGCCGTCCTGTTTTCACTCCTGACCCTCTTGAGCTCTGCTGTCCCTCACAGTGTCCCCATGTCGCTGGTGGGCACTTGGAATGTGACTCCAAATGAAGATATGCTGCAAGTACAAAGTATGCACTGGATGTCAGACACTTGGTAGGAAAAAGAAGAATTTAAAATATCTCTAATAATTTTTTAATATAGGTGAATATTAAGACAATAATGTTTTGGATGAAACAAAATATATTATTAAAATTAATTTCACTTCTTCTCTTCTCTTCTCTTCTCTTCTCTTCTCTTCTCTTCTCTTCTCTTCTCTTCTCTTCTCTTCTCTTCTCTTTTCACTAAGTGGCAGTTAGAAGATTATAAATTCCGTGTGTGCTTGTGTAGTATTTCCATTGGCCAGTGCTGATCCCTGGGTCTGTTGTTGCCATAATAGCCAGAACAATCCTAGGGTGCCTGGGTGGCTCAGTTGTTAAGTGTCTACCTTTGGCTTAGGTCATGATCCCAGGATCCTGAGATCAAGCCCTGCATCGGGCTCCCTGCTCACTGGAAAGCCTGCTTCTCCCTCTCCCACTCCTCCTGCTTGTGTTCCCTCTCTCTCTGTGTCTCTCTGTCAGATAAATAAATAAAATCTTAAAAAGAAAAAATAGCCAGAATGATCCTTTAAAATCTTCGATGGGTCACGTTCATCCTCTGCTTGTAACCCTTAAATGCTCCCATCTCACACAGGGTGAAACCTAAGTGCTTTCCATGGCTTTCAGGCCCCTGGGTGAACCATCCTCTTGCTTCCTTACAGATCTTTTCTCCTACTATCCTATCCCTTGTACCCTTGTTCCAGTCCCACTGGCCACCCTGGAACTCCTTAAACTGGCTAAGCTCATTCCTACCTCAGGACCTTTGCACTTGCTGTTCCCTCTGCCAAGAGTGATTTCCCCAGCTCTTCACATGCTCACTTCCTCATTCGATTCAGATTTCTTCTCTTCTGTCTCCTTCTCGGGGGGGCCTTTTCTGGCAAAACCACATGCTTCCCAGTTCCTCTCTAATCCCTTGGGCAGAGCATTTACCCTCATGTAATATTACATTACCTACTCAATTGTTTACATTTTGATTGTTTGTTTTCCCAGTTAGAATGTAAGCCTTGTCAGGGCGCCTGTGCAACTCAGTAGGTTAAACTTCTGCCTTGGGCTCGGGTCATGATCCTGGGGTCTTGGGACCCCAGCTCCCTGAGCAGCTCCCTGCTCAGCTGGCAATTTTCTTCTCCCTCTCCCCTGCCCATTAAAAAAAAAAAAGAATGTAAGCCTTATGTAAGCCTTATGAAGCTGGAACTTGGTCTGTCTTACTCACCAAAATGGTCCCTGTTCCTAGAATTAGACCTAGCATCGAATAGATGGTCAATGAATCTTGGTCGAGTGACTGAAAGTTACGTCACTGAGATTCAGAAAGATAAAATTCTGTCCAAGGTCACACAGCCAGGCAGGGACCGTGCTGGGAAGAGCTGAGGACTGTCTGAAGCCAGAATCTATACTCTGCCCACTCCAGGTCCTGTCTACAGCCTCATTCTTTCCCCTTTGGTCCCATGGCTCGGGAAACACAGTTGTCATGTTGGGGAGAGGGAGCCTGGCTGTGGGGAAGCAGCAGACTGGTTTTCTGGAGTCTCTGATTTTCTGAGTGCTGGAGACTTCCATGCATAGGGACTCGCTGTCTGTTGGTTGTTCCCACCCCTGCGCATCCAGACTCTCAGGCCCCTAGGAGACCCTGGGGTGGGGGCCGGGGGAGATGAGACTGGAGGGGAAGGGGGTGTGTGGTCGTCCCAGGGTTCAGGCAAGAGCACTGTGCTGCTAGGCTAGGACACCGCTCCGCATGGTCCCTGGGGTTGAGCATGGGGCACAGGGAGCAGGTCGTGGCCATGACAGACCTTGGGTTTGGGAAGACAGCAGAAGGGAAAGAGGAAACCTAAAAACTCAACATGGGTTTGGAGCAAATTGCAGAGCTCTCTGCCATGTGAGCCACCTGTAAGGGTCTCTGCTGCTTTGGCACCTGGGGCAGCTCAGGCTGTGCCCACCTGCCTACCTGCCTGCCCATCATGATGGGGTAAGAGTGCCCTCTGTGCTCTGACTAGTTTCTCTATCCTCTGTATGCCTTAGAAGGGGCACCTTGTTCAGAATAAGTGGGACTTTGGAGTCTGGGATGCTGGTCTGCCTTTTCTCTGCTTGGGGAACTCCTACCTTATCCCTGTGGTCCCAGCTCAAATGCCCTCTCCCCATATAGAGCCCCTGACTCTCAGGTAGAGTTAGTCCCACCCTCCTGCGAGCGCCCAAATGGCTCATTGTTCCTACAAGTGTTAAGCATTCATTGCTTGCTTTATAGTTATTACTATTATTATGTTGTATGACAACCTCTCCTGCTTGACTGCAGGCTCCTCGAGGGCTAGGTCTGTGTTTACTTCTGTGTTTCCAGCCCGAGGCTTGGTCATGAATAGACTGCGCCTCCCCCCCCCATCCCACCGTGGTCATCAGACTTGATGCCTATGGATGTGTTCTCGGTGTGTGCTAAATGCGTCCTCCGTAGCCGATCACTAATCCTCACGAGGACCCCGAAGCATGAGGCCGGCGTGTTGTCACCCCCATGTGCGGAAGTGGAGGCTCTGTGAGGCTCTCTGGGCTGCGGTGCTAGTGAGCGCACAGCTGGGGCTTGAACCTTATCTTCGGATTCCAAGGCCAGGGTTCCCTTGGCGTTATGGGACCAAGGGCAGAAATGACCTTTGCTTCTCTCTGGGCAGTACTTCTGGTGAGTCCGCAGGCAGCTGCGGGGAGCTGGGTGGCGCAGGAGGGAGCCCTGAGTGTGTAGCCCAGGCGGTGTGTAGGGCTCAGAGCAGGTGTGGGAGAACCCGTCCGAGAGACCAGGTTAGGAATGGATTGGGCTGACGGTGAGCTGGACTCAGGTCTTGCTGAGTTTGAGGTGCCGGTCAAGTACGAGCATGGACATGCCCTGGGGGCAGTTGCTTCCACCGGTCTGGAGCTGGAGGGAAATCCAGTCTGGGGAAGGAGGTCTGGGTTGTTAGGGGAGATAAGCCTGTGGGGGGAGGGGAAGGTCCGGGGAGAGTGGGTGTGAGAAGAGGAAAGGGTCAAGAACAGACCTCGGGGGACCCCTTCCTTTAAGGGGCTAGTGGAAGAAAAGGAGCTCGTGAAGGAGCCTCACAGGGTAAACAGAAGGCAGAGGGAGAATCAGGGCAGAGAGCTGCTACCAAAACCTTCAGGGGGCTCCAGAAGTATTTGCGGAATGAATGAATGAGAGAGTGCCAGTAGAAAGGATTGGTGATTCCCTGAGCCCTGAGCTCACTGTGATTCTCTGCTGATGACTCAGAGTCAAGGCTGCCTCAGTCTCCCCAGGACACTCTGGCTCTTTCCTCTCCCCTCCTGGACCTGCCCTCTGCTTACCCCTTCCTCAGTGAGCTAAGACAGGATTGCTGTCCCTACATCATAGCTAGGGAAGGAGGCCAGGGTGGACCAGACGCCAGACATCCTGGGTCTTAGTGCAGGTGCATTCTGGGGCAGGGGTGGCATTTCCAGAGAGGGGGCTACCAGAGGGCTGTGGTGTTTCAGGGGCTTCTGAGCCCCATCTCTGGCCTGGGATTTCTCACCCTGGAGTCATGGAAATCCCACTGGCACTTGGAGGGCTCTCGGAGATCACCTGGTTCAGCCTCCTCATTTTATAGATGTGAAGTGTACAGCTCAGGGACGAAAGAAACTTGCCCAAGTTCACGGTCATAGAAATAATACTGCCCAGCGGCCACATACTGAAAAACTACCATGAGACAATGGTTTTACACACTTAAACCTTTTGTTTATTCTCACCAGTTTCTTAGTAGTCTCTGATTTTGTATATGAAGTGTCCGAGGTTCAGAGAAGTTAAGTGATTTCTCTGAAGTCACACAGTAGGTGGGCTTGGGCCAAGATTCAGATCCTGATCAGTTTGACACCAAAGCTTGTGTTATTCCTCTGATCCTTTGCGGCCTCCCAAGTCCCAGAACCTGGGTCTCCTGTATTCCAGACCAGAAGATTTTCTCCACTGGTCGCAGCTTCCGCAGGATCCAGGCAGTGTTTCTGAGGAGGGGAAATGTCAGCAAAATGGAGGGAGCGCCCATGCCCGGCCTTGGGTGTTGGACATGCACAAAGCAAATGGGGGAAGGAAGAGAGCAGCTCCTCCTCCCCCTGCCCCCCCCCGGGGGGGGGCCCAGCCAGGCAGGCCCCCAGCAGCCTGGCACTCTCCCTCCCTGGGGGCTGGAGCTGCCTGCCGCCTCTGCCTGCCCGCCTGATCGGGGGCAGAGCTGGCTTCATGTATTATTAATAGCACTGCCAGCCTTCCTGTTTTCACGCTGATAACCTGCTGGGGAGGGAGGGTGGGAGGGAGGGAGCAAGGTGGCAAAGCCGGAGCTCCGGGGCCCCTCCCCAGTCAGTACAGCTGCTCTGTGGGGGCTGGCCCAGCCCCAAGCCTCTGAAGTTGCTTTCCAGAGCTTCCCCCACCTGAGCCCACAGGGGGGAGACTAGGGCTCTCTGCGGGGGAATTTGTGTGGGAGGTCAACCTCTGGGAAGACCCCTTCCTGACTCCTCTAGGATTCCAAGGGCTCCAATCGCCTGGGCCTCCCCCGAGGCAGATGTGCTCATATCCAGGTGGCGTGGGGCTCAGGGCTGAGGCTTCAGGGGAGGTGTGTGTGTGTGTGTGTGTGTGTGTGTGTGTGTGTGTGACCCAGAGAGAGAGGACACGCGTGCGCGCGCGCACACGCAGACCAGTTCCCGAGATTCCCTGGAGCAGGGACCTCTCAGGTCCGGCCACACGTGGACCTCAGGCCACATTGGAGCTGGTCTCTCCCTGCCCCTGGCCCCAGAGCCTCATCATTTTCCCTTCTAGAGCCTGAGTTGAGGGCCAAGGGCTGGGCACAGATGGTGCCAGCCCTGTCAGGGATTGGGGTGGGATGGGGTGGACAGACGCTCTCCTTCCGAGCCTCCCTGCAGGCTGAGATCACTGTGTGGGTCTGCAGGGCCCCACTGTGCATCTCTTCCCAACTTCCTGTTCCATGATGGCACTTGGTAGTTGGAAAATGGCCTCGGTGGGAGTATTTACCCCACAGTAATGGACCAATGTTGCAGATCAGGCCCTCCCCACCCCTCCAAGTGCATGGGTAGACTTTGACCTGTGCAGTCCTCAGGCTGGCGTGGAAGGGCTCTTCTCTCACCTTGAACATGCCTGTACTTCTGCCTTTAACCTCTGCCCGGGCTGCTCCCTAGAATTCTTTTCTCTTCCACTTTGTCCATTTTCATTATCAATAATAAAAGCAGTGATAATGACGGCCAGCATTTATTGTGCGCTTATTAATTATGTTCTGGGTCTGTTCAAAGAGCTTTCTTCCCTCCATTCATTTCCACAGCCGTGCAATGAGAAGGTGCTTTGTTATTTCCATTTTACAGATGAGGTACAGAAAGGTAGATGAGCCTCTGAGGTCTCACGGCTGGCAGATGGCAGAGCTGAGCCCCCTTCCTGGCTCCGTGGCCTCGGCCAGTGGCTCCCTGAGCGCTTCTCTGTGGCTGTGAGCGCCGCCTGGGGCTGCCTCCTGCAGGAGTCCCTCTAACCCAGGCCTCCCTGGCTGACTTCCTCTGTTGTCTTCCAGGGGCTGGGCTTTGAACACGTGGAACGGCTCTTCTCCAGTCTGGATTTCTCCTGCCCCCACCCAGACCGGGAGCTCCTAAGACACCGCGCCTGGGTCTGATTCACTTTGTGCCCCCAGTGCCTGGCCCAGGAGCAGCCACTCATGGAGGTTGTCACAGGTGCCCCTTGGCACCGTGCTTGGCACACCACAGACTCGTTGGTCCACGCCGTGAGGGGCACTTATGGTTGTTAGGGGTGAGGCGCAATCACCCAACAGTTTGCACCCGTGCCTTCCATATGCCACACTCCGTGTTAGGAGCTGCGGATGACAGCGGGAAGCACAACAGACAAAAATCTTTGTCCTTTTGGAGCTATGTTCTCGTGGGGGAGGCATACAGTGAACAAGATAAAGAAAGAGAAAGCATTTAGTGATCCATCTTAAGGAGAAAAAAATAAAGCAGGGAAAGGGGATGGGGAGTGTCCAGGAGGAGGCTGAAATTTTGATGAGTCAGGAAACCATCAACCTTCTCTTAGAGGGTGTCGTTTAAGGAAGTGAAGAAGCAAGGCTATACTGTTTCTTGGAGAAGAGGGAAGAGCATTCTCGGCAGTGCAAAGGTCCTGAGGCAGGAACTTTACTGGGCATGTTTGAGCAGCAAGGAGGCCACTGTGCTTGGAGTAAGGTGAATGGAGGGGAAAATAGGTCAGAGTTATTGGAGCCTGGAGAAGCAGGTGGGAGAAAGAAAAGGCTGGTGGGAGTTTTCGAGGAGGAGGCACAGAGAGGGTGAAGAGGGGCAGTGACTTTGCCCTCTGCTTAGGAGAGGGACAGATGTAAGGGGAGGCAGTGGGAGAGGACTCCACTTTCTGTAGCTAAAAACAGTCTTGCAGTCTTGACCTTTTTTTTGGCACCTTATAGACCCAGATGCAGCCCAGAGTTGCTTGTTTCCCCTCTAGACCCCTACAAGCTGTTCCCTGCCCACTGAGGGTCTGGAAGGGCACCATCCTTCTCCTTGGGTTTCTGCTGCCTGCTCTGCCTCGCCCCTCAGGGAAGACTTGTTCCAAGATCAGGCTCATTAGGGGCTAAACACTGAAGCTTCTGCCTTCCAGCCACTCCCCTGTGTGCTACTGAAGTCCAGCCTGCCCCAGAACGATACAGCTGTCTTCCCAAAGACAGTGAGAGTTCTGGGGTCTGGGAAGACTGGCCGGGCAGAGATGGGGCGGTAAAGCAGGAAAGAGCCTGGCCAGCGAGGGGAGGCTGCGGATTCAGTGGGTACAGGGGATGCTGCAAGGTCTCCCACCTATCAGGAGTCTAGGATGGCTGAGCGGAGGTGATGCCGCCGGGGGTGGGCGGACTGGATTTATTCTTCTGATGCCACACCCCACCCTGAGCCCTAAGTGCTCAGCATCGTAAATAAAACCTACCTAATAAATCTCCCCTGTAAATTTTCTGCGTAGAATTTCATTACTCGTTTCGTTTCCAGTCATTAGGTTTTAGTCCAATTTGGAGTTGTCCCGATGGCTGTGTAAATCACGCCTGCACTCTGGGGAGCATGAACTCCGGGGAGAAATCATGCCTGGGACTGTCGGGGTGACAGCTGGAGCCTGAAGATCTGGATGCCAAGTGGTCGCCTGTGGGGGGTTGGGTGCTCGCACTGAGCTCCTGCTAGCCTCTTAGCCTTGGAAAGGGAGAAGGAGGTACCATTAACTGAGCACCTCACATGGGCTGGGAACTTTACATTTATCATCTTGAATCCTCACACAAGCCCACAAAGTGGGAACTACTGTCTCGACCATACGGGATAGGATGGAGGCTCAGAGAGGGCAAGTTACTTGTCGAAGGCTCAACGGGTTTGTACCTAGTTAGTCTGGCTTTGAGCCCAGGGTTACTAACTTCAGAGCCACTGCATCCACTGCCTCCTAACTTCATGGATGGAGGAGACCGTGGAGAACCCAGCACAATGCCACCTCTTCCAGGAAGCATTCCTTGATTACCAGCTGGAGTCAATCCCTCTGTATGAACTTTATAAGATGTTGGGTGTAGCAATATTCAGTGGCCTTCCACGGCCCTTCCTGTGCTGTGATCTCTAACACATGGCTCCTTGGGCTTTTGATTCATAGCCCTTTGCTCACCTGTAATTACACATCCAGATCTGTGGTTGTCAGATTATTGTCTTTCTTCTCTTTTAAAATGTAAGCTTGGGGCGCCTGGGTGGCTCAGTCGTTAAGCATCCTTTTTTGGCTCAGGTCATGATCCCAGGGTCCTGGGATCAAGCCCCATATCAGGCTCCCTGCTTAGTGGGGAGCCTGCTTCTCCCTCTCCCACTCCCCTTGCTTGTGTTCTCTCGTTCTCTCTCTCTCTCGTCTTTTAAATAAATAAATAAATAAATAAATAAAATCTTAAAAAAAAAAAAAAAAGTAAGCTCCATGAGGGTAGAGGCCATGTCCGCTTGGCTTACCGGTGCATTTCCAGCATCTGGTACGGTATTTGGCATGTAACAGGTGACAAGTAATACATTTTTCATTGAATGGATGAATGAAGTAGCCTTCCCCAGGGTGGGGAAGGAGGAGCTGTGGGTATTTCAACATCTCCACTGTGCAGGTCAGTTAGAGTCCCACAGCCCAGTGGAGGTCTGCGTGGGCAGGGAGGGTTCCAGCAGCTTGTGCCCAGGCTCCAGCTCAGTGCCGGTCTCAGCTCCTTCACCCCCAGACCCGGCTCAACGTCCAACCCCAGCCACAGCCCCTAACCCACCTCTGACTCAGATCTCAGCCCCAGTTAGAGCACACATCTAGCCCTGACCTCAGCCTCACTAACCAGACCTCAGCCTCACCCTAAATCTGATTGCAGCCTGAATTTCAAGCACAGCCTCACTCCCCATTTCAGCTGAGTCCAGCTCCAACCTTAGCCCCAAGATCGCTAGCTTTGGGAGAGCCGTGGTTCCTTTCTGCCCATGGGGCAGGGAGCAGCCGTGGTCCCTAGGTGGTGGCTGTCCTACAGGTCTCCCACTTCCTGAAGCTGCGGTCCTGTTGGCTCCTTGTGGGGGACTCGGTAATAATTTCTCCTCGCTGTGTCATGGTTACAGTTTGCAAACCACATACACATTCGTCAGCCCACCAGATCTTTGAACAGCTTGACAAGTGTGCGTTTCTTTATGTTCTAGGGGAGGAGATGGAGGTCCTTAAATACTTCAGCTGGTTTGTGGCAAAGGGGGTGCTATAGCCCAACTCTTCGGACTCTGAGTTCCAAGTTGTCCTTAGTTCTCCCTGACCTGCTGGGAAGAGGAGAGGCTCTTTGTGTGTGTGTGTGTGTGTGTGTGCGTGTGTGTGTAAGGAAGGGACCACCCTGGAGTGGCCTCCACTAAGGCATGTGACAGAAGCGATCTTAGTATTTCCCACCCTGGGTTCAGGAGAACTTGAAGGGAGAGAAGGTAAGGAATATTGAGGTTGCCGAAGAGTGTGGAGGGGGTTGAAGAGCGTTTGGTTAGGATCCTGGCAGGAAGTAGATTTCACCTCAAATGGTTCACAGGTAGAGACTGCAATGGATGGGTTATTTACAAGGCGTGGGAAGAGTTTAGGGAGCAGCTGAAGCTGGCAATAGTGGGAAGCCCTAATCACCTTTAGGGCTGATGGGACAAGGTGAGGGAGAGGGTGCTATCACCGCCCAGCAAGGGTGGGTGCTGTGGAGGATGGATGCCGCGTGCAAAGCGTAGTCATGGAGAAACGTAGCTATTGCTAAAAATGTTGCGCAGGAGAGAGGGGGAGTAGGGACGGAATCCCTGACCTCCTCTCCCCTCCGGGTAATCTCTGCCAGTGCCTCCCGCCAGCTGAACCCCACCAAGGGGCACCCGGGCCATGCAGTCTGCCGGGGTCAGCCTCACAGGGCACAAAGCAGGGCTAAGAAGGGCAGGGATTGAATCTGGAGCAGGGGATCAAATGGAGAATAAACAGCACCGGGAGCAAGAGGGACCATGGAGCAGGTCGTCAAGGAGAGACAGACAGACAAAGAGAAACTGAGCGAGGTGGAATGTGTGTGAGAGAGGGAGTGAGAAAGGGCTCAGCCTGTTTGTCTGGGCAGGTCTGCTGAACCCAAATCCGGCTCATCTGCGTCTCCTCAAATAAACTTCTGGGAAGTGAATGCCTGAAGCTGGCAGAGTGCAGAGAAGTCAGCAAATATGTGTGCAGTGAATTCTAAGCCTTCTGCTCCCAGCTCCTGGGAAGAGCAACAGAGCCTTGGGGGTCCCCCCGCCCTGCACCCTGGTCCTCTGCCTTCTTGCTCTGATTTTGGGAATGGCTTCCACCATGAATGCATGGAGACAAGGAGAGCAGTCTCCCGCCCAGCAGGTCTGGGGTCTAGAGAAATACAGGTAACGCTGAGCAGTGAAGCTGATCTCTGAGGTCACGTGAGGCTTCACATGCATGATTTGATGGCACCCTCCTAATACCCCCGTGAGGCACGCTGGGCTGGGATTATTGTTCCATTTTATCGGCGAGGGAACTGAGACCAATAGGGAAGAGCCTGAACTCTACCTCACACGGAGCCCTAGCCCAGGACCGGACTGGCCCTGAACCTGGCCCAGCACTAACCCCTGAACATGGCCTCAGACTGAGCCTGACACTCTCTGGCCCGGGGTTGGGGGGTGGGCCCAGGGGCCCCTTGAGTGTTTTCATACTAATTTTACTGTGACGGACTCCTGGGATACTCCGAAGGCTTGGAATTTTTCCAAGAGAAACTTTTACTAAAATAAAGGTCACTACTATTTATGAAACACATATTCTCTACTGGGCACATGCTAAGTACTTTGCATGAGTTATCTCATTTAATCCCCTCAAGGATTGATAATTTCAGTACTGTCATGATCCTCACTTTTTGCATGAAGAATCTGGGGCTCTGAGAGGTTCAGCAGCTTTTCAGCACCCCTCAGCGAGTACATGCTGGAGCGAGGATCCAAACCCAAGGGCAGCCTGGGAGAGAGGAGCTCGGGGAGGGTGACCTTCCTGCACGCCCCGGGGAAGGACAGAGGATCCGGAGGACCCGTGTGTTCCTGAGAAGGAACATTCTCAGTCTTGTCCAGGACAAAATATCTGTAGTCATGACACACTTGGGCACAGTCCACAACGTCTGGACATGTGTACTGGTCGGGGTCTCTGGAGAAACTGAACAATAGGATATATATAGATATACAGAAAGAGATTCATTGGGAGCCTTAGCTCATGCAGTTATGGAGGCTAAGTCCGATGTCCTGCCTGCTGTCAGCAGACTGGAGGCCCAGGAAAGCTGGTGGAGTAGTTCTAGTCCAAACCCAGAGACTTGAGAAGCGGGAGAGCCAAGTCCCAGTCCAAGTCTGAAGGCCCAAGAGTCAGAAGCACAGATGTCCGAGGGCAGGAGAAGATGGATGTCTGAGCTCACCAGAGAGCAAATTTTCCCTTCCTCTGCTGTTTTGTTCTATTCAGGCCCTCAATGGGTTGGGTGATGTCCCCCCCGCCTCCCACCACCACCAGGGTGAGGATGATCTTCTCTACTCTGCCAATTCACATGCTAATCTCTTCTGGGACACACGTCTAGAAATAATGCCTCACCAGCTCTCTGGGCATCCCTTAGCCCAGTCAAGTTGACACATAAAACTAACCATCACAGCATGCTACACACTCGTGAGAGATATATGTCTGCCTTCCAAGAGAAGGTGCTGGCTGTGTGTCAGGAGCCTTCCTACCTACTTTGCAGTGTCGTGCACAGTGCTAGGCATGGGAATGACCCATTAAAGCTCTAGCTCAGAACTGTGGGAAGAACTGATAAGCAAAGGACACTTTCCAAGAATTTGGGACCAGGGCGGATCCCCCAGGGAGAGCCCAAGTCTCCTGCAGCCATCTGTTCCCTCAGGCAGCCCTTTCCTGGGTCTCCCTGTACATCAATAACTCCCCTCCTGGGTCCTACCCTCTGGGGATTCCCAGGAAGGAGAGGGGGACTCAGAATCCTGACCTTTCCATCTGTAGGACAGCATGAAGTGTGGAAATGTTGAGCCAGGAGTCCGGGCATCTTTGGAATTATGGGCGAGTTCCTCACCATCTCTGGCCTGTCTTCTCCTCTGCAAAGGGAAGCAGTATGCCTCAGTGATTCCCAGGATCCCGTCACACCCATTTCCCCCCCTGTTCCTCCAGCTCTGAACCCTGCAGCATCTTCTCATCCTGCTCCTCCCCTCCCTTCTCCAGCCTCTGGGCAGAGACTCTGGCCATGGTGCTGAAGGCGGCCAGGGCTTCTACAGGGGCTTGGAGGTGTGGAGGTGAGCGAAGTACCCACCCCAGGATTTATCAGGGCAGAGGAAAACTACCCTAATTGAGCACCTATTATGTACCAGTCTGTCTGCTCTTTTACTTCAACTGTATTGTCACACTGTCTGATCACAGTATCCCTTAGGGGAAGAGATTATCTTGGGGAAACTGAGTTTCGGGAGCTGTGGGGTCCCACACCTTCCAGAAAGCAGAAAGCTGCCTCCTGACTTTGAATTTCAAGAAACCCTGGTTCCCAGAGATGGTCCTGGGACAATTAAGGGCAGCTGGAAACACAGTGACACGCAGAAATGGTTGATAAAACTGTGAAGGAACGTCTGTTGGCATTGGTTCTGAGCCCGCGGCCAGAGATGAATGATTGAAACACCAGGCTTGTTAAAGCGAGAGCACGTTTGATTTCTCTCCCCTGCACTGCATGCGATTTCGCTGGAGGGAAGTTAGCAATCAGCTAATTGACATTGAATTAACCATGAAACTCAGCCCGTGCCTTCTCTCTGAAGCGCTCTCCAGCAAGACTTTATCAAGGCTTTGAATTATTGATTATTACTTATAGCTCTGATGGGGTGATTTACTTTTATTTGTTTTCACGTTGGGTGTCCTTCATAAGTGTCCCTGAGAGTGAGAGGCACCCAGATGTCAGGGCTTCTCACCAGAGGAGCATGAGAGAGGAGTCCAGGGACAATGTGTCTGGACAGTCCATCCTTCCCCAGAGAAATGAACCTGTGTTTGTTAAACCGTGGACTTTTGTTTTTTGTTTTTGGTGCTATTCCTGTAGCAAAGCCTAGCCTAACCTAACAAGGGCTCTGAGGTCTGGCGTCCTTCCTGATTCCTCATGAGACTAAGCTTAGAGTCTGAATGAGCTGTGATCCCTACCCTTGCCATCTAAAGTCTATCTGTAAAGACTCTTACCAGATGTCTATTCCAACTCCTTCTGATACCTGAATTCTTCCATAGCATTCAAACCAAATGGTTACTGGACTCTGTTTGTATATTCTGCATGTTCTTGGGACAGAGAATTCACTCTCTCCTGTGTTAATCTTTTAAAAGTGCTCAGCCCCAACTGTCCCTGTTGAACTTGTCCATGTAACTTCCACTGGTCTGGGCTCTGCCCTATGGAGACCCACAGAGTACTTTCATCTCATATTCCATGACAACTTTTTTAAGAATCTGAAACTAGATATCTGAGGCCTCTTCTCTTCCAGGCCAAACATCGTTTTAACTCTTCCTCACAAGACTAAATTTCAAGCTTCATCTTTGATTTGGTATCCTATTTTTTTGGGGATCCCATGTTTCTGGAGGGGTCTTTGAAAAGTCAATACCAAGAACTGGATGTAGCATTCTAAATATGGCTTGAGACTTGTAGAGCTCTCAGAACCATCAGTTTCTTCGAGTTGGATATTAGACCTTTAATAGTGCAGCCCAACTAGGATGGATAGATTTCGTCCTATGGCAGAGACAAGTACTTCTTATTGAATTCATGTGATCCTCATTATTTCCCAGCTTCCTTGTGTCCTGGCAGAACCATGTGACCAATCTGGCCAGTGGTCTGTGAGCTGAAGTTATTTTATGTTATTTTTTTAAGATTTTATTTATTTATTTGACAGAGAGAGAGAGATCACAAGTAGGCAGAGAGGCAGGCAGAGGGAGAGGGGGAAGCAGGCTCCCTGCTGAGCAGAGAGCTTGATGCGGGGTTCAATCTCAGGACCCTGAGATCATGACCTGAGCCTAAGGCAGAGGCTTTAACCCACTGAGCCACCCAGGTGCCCCTGTGAGCTGAAGTTATATGTGACATTCTGGAATGAAACATTGGAGAGCTGGTGAGTGACATTCCAGCACTTTTTCCTTGCTGTGGTGACCTGGAAGCCATGTGTTCCAGATGGTGTTGTGATAAGACACAGGCAGCTTGGATCAGATGCCACCTTAGAGATGGGCAGCACACGTGGGCAGATGTCATGTGAAAATGGTGTGCTATACAAGGGTCACCCCAGACAAATGTCACTGTGCACGTGCACACCATTTTGAATGACTAATGTTGTGGAAGAAAAGAAGAGTGGGAGCTTCCATTTTTGAGCACCTACTATGTGCACGCTATGAATGGTATCTAATTTTATCCTCACAATTCTCTGTGATAAGGATTATTATTCCCATGTGAAAGATGAGGAGCCTAGAAACTATTTGAGCTGAGGACATGACTTCAAAGCCTGCCTGCTTTTTGATCACCATCTGACTCCCAAGACTTGTCCTCTGCTCAGTCTCTCACTGCCCTCCACCTTGACAAATGCACAATTTCCTTTCCTTCCTAAAGTATTTCAGAATCATGAGGCATGGTGATACGTGTTGAGCCTTAGTTTCCTCTGCTGAAATTGGGGATCATATTGTTTCTACTTCTTAGGGTTGTTCTTTTTTTTTTTTAATATTTTATTTATTTGTCAGAGAGAGAGAGATCATGAAATCACAAGCAGGCAGAGTGGCAGGCAGAGGCAGAGGGAGAAGCAGGCTCCCTGCCGAGCAAGGAGCCCGATGCAGGACTACATCCCAGGACCCTGGGATCATGACCTGAGCCGAAGGTAGCCGCTTAACCAACTGAGCCACCCAGGCATCCCTCTTAGGGTTGTTCTAAGGATTAATTGAGTGAACATACATAGAACATTTAGCACGGAATTAACATTATTTAAGCGTTGGTCATTAATATAGTAATAGCTAATATATATATGGAGTACTGTGTTTACCATGTCCCAGACATGGTGCTAAGTGCTTCGTTCATTTTATTTAATCCTCAAAGTGACCCTTGGGGCAGGTGTTAGTGCTCTCATTTTCAACTGGGGAACTGAAGCTTTAGAGAACTCAAGTGAATTTTCCAAGTTCACATACCGAGGCAGTAGCAATGTAGGACTGAATCTTGGTCATCCAAGGCTCTGCTGTGTGAGGTCAGAGCCAAGGAATAATAATAAGATACGAATAACTTCTATGTATTGAGTGGTTATTACATGCCAGCTCAGCGTCCCTATATATAATCTTAATTTTCAAAACTGTCCTCTCTGAGTCAAGTCCTATAATGAGCTGAATTTTTTACACGAGAGACAGAGTAAGCAAGAGTAGGTAACTTGCTCAAGATCTCGCAAACGGGAAGTTGCTGTGGGGACTTCAACCCAAGGTGTCAATAGCTCTTGCACTTAACCAAATAATCACCTTAATAGAGGGGAAGATGTACGTGTTACATCCTCTGACTGTGATGGGATGCTTGGATTAAAACATTCATCATAATCCTGTATGTTAATGATCCTGGAATTAAAATTTAAAACAAATCACACCGAACACAAAAGGATTCCAGTGGTTTTCCGAGGAAAGGACACGGAAAGCTCCAGGATGCAAAGGGCAGCATGGAAGAAGTGGATGTTGAATCGCCAGCCTTCCCATGGCTCCAAGTGCTCTGGGCAGGTCACAGCCAGTGTGATTCAACTTCATTGAGTCTTGGCCAGCTCCATGCCTTTGGAATTGGCCTCGACAGGTCTGGTTTGACTCAAGCCAGCTTGGATCAGTCAGATCTAGTTGCAGCCAGTTGGGACCAGCCTGAACTGGATTGACCTAGTTTAAATCTGTTTGTCTCTTCAGCCTTAGGGTTTTGGCTCCCTATGCAAGTTCTTCTGGACTCCTGGTCAAATGGCTTTGGTTGGGATGCCAGGGTGAGAGAAAGTGTAAGTAGATTATTATTAATCTTACAGAGGCCAGCTGTTGCACCCCTGGGGGTCTGCAGCTGGAAGACCTTAGCTGGGGAGCCCTGGCTGGGCCAACTCCCCCAAAGCACCCTGTCGTCAGTTTCCCTTCTCCGTCCACATAGAATCCTCTTGCCGCGTGCCCTTCCCTTGCCCATTCTTGTCCTAGAAGTCAGCTTTGCCTTTAGTTCCTTGTTGAGGGTGCAAACCCAGGGGATCTGAGTGTGCTGGTCTAGAATGGTTCCCAAACACCAGCTTGTCTGGGATGGCAGGGCTCATGTGTGGGTTCGTCCCCCCCCCCAGCCCATAATGGGTGACTGGCGAGTGTTGCTCACTTCATTCCCCGGCCCCGAAACAGATGTGACTTGCACCACTACACTGGCGATTCAATTAAACATTGATGTGCGCGGGGGCTGGGGGAGGAAGGTGGGCAGAAAGGGGCAGGTGCTGGCTAATGGGATGCCACATCACATTCACGTCGTGCAGAAACCATGCCCCCTTCAGAGAGTAATGGGGGCTGAAGGGAATGAGAACCACACAGGCCTGGAGACAGGGCCTCCATGGGGGCCAGAGCTCCACCTCGGGGCTTGCTGCTCTGCCTGCAGCCGGAGTGGGTAGTGATGGAGCTGCGGGACTGATCAGACCCAGGAAGAGTCAGAAAGCCAGCCCCGGCGGTTGCCCAGAGCTGACAGTACCCGGGTCTGGCCACTTCCCCCTCCCCTTCAGTACCATGCCCAAGGCTGTGAGGGTGCTGGGGAGTGGGCAGGGACGGCCGCCTGGTTGGGAATGAATTCCTCAGAACTAAAAGGAACCCGTCCAGCATCTGTCCCCAAGGGCAGGCCGACGTTCCGTAGCGGGCCAGCCCGTGCTCCTCCCACAGGCCTGTGGGACCCATTCTGTATGTCTAGAGAACACAGAGGGGGCAGGGCAGAGAGAAGGGGGTCTCCGCTCCAGGCCAGGACCTTTTCTGCCATGTGTTCTACTCCCTCCCCTGCATTGAGGGAAACTGCTCGAGAGAGCTAGTTCTCTGCTCCTCCCCGCCCGGTTCTCTCCCCACCACTCTCCCATCCTGCCACCTCCACCTGTCACGAAGCAGTCCATGCTGCGGCTCTTGGGACCCCAGGACATCCTTCCAATCCCCGCGGTGGGTCCCAGTTCTTCAGGCCCTAAAAGGAGGGATTAGGGCCCCCAAAGGAGACAGGTGATGGGTCTAAGTATGTTAATCAAAGGGGGTAGATCTCAAGGGACTATGTTGGGGTCCAGTTTGTCTTAAGGTCAAAGACTGACTATCTCCAAGGGACCAACTGAACCCAGAAGCAATGGTGTCCAGAGACTGAATGCTGCCCATGCCTAGGGATTGCTGTGCCCTGAGGGGTGGGCCCAGGAAGCAGCGGTCTCCAGGGACTGACCGTGCCTATGGAATGATGATGTCTAGGGACCCACCATGCCCAAGGACCAACTGAGCCCAGAAACAACTGTTCTCAGGGGAATGACTGCTCCCTGAGAACCTTGAGGCCTTACTGTGCCTGCAGCTTATCTTTGCCCTGGGACTGGGTCTGTCTTCCTGGCTTCCTGAGGGCTGGCTGGACCCATGGGCCGCTCTTGCCCAGGGACTGATGATGCTGGAGAACGTCTGTGCCCAGGGACTGACTGTATGTCGTCTGACTGTGCTCAAAGACTGTTTCCAGGGACCTTCTCTATCGGAGACTAATATGCTCAGGGACCAACTGTGTTCAAGGACAGCAGTGCCGAGCAAACCAGCTGAACGCAGGACTGGCCCTGCCCAGGGCTGGACTGGCCACAGGGATGGGCTGTATCTGGACGTCCAAGACTCCCTGTGCCCAGGGACGATGGTGGGGAGCACAAACTTTTCTACCTGGAAATAGTCCTATGCCTGGCACACAGCCTGCCCAGATGCTGGGCACCGTGCCTGGTGTGGGGGGGCCTCCGGCCGTGGCTTTTCTTCTGGAACAGTGGGAGGAAGGAGCCCGCACCCTCAGTGCACGCAATAACCTCAGATTCCCCCGTTTTGGAGCCCAGTGAATAGAGAAGGAGCGAGAACACAGAGCTATTGAGGACCTATTATGCGTCAGCTCAGGCTCTGTCTTTCCTTCCCGTTATGTCATTTCATCCCCAGGACAACCCCAGGAGGCAGTTAGTATGATCCTCATTTACAGGTGAAAAATCGAGGTCCACAGATGAGGAAATTCTTTGCTGGACTTCCCAACTCCAGAGCTCTTAGCCACGCTGCTATTCTGCCTATAAGGCTGTAGGCTTCCCATACTCCCCTTGCCCCCTCCATCCCCTGCCACCCCTGAGTGGAAGGAGAGGTTGGGACCTCCCCCAGCTTATAAGAGAGGAAACTGAGGAAGGACCGGAACTCAGACATCTAGTCTGCACTTGGCCTGTTACACCCGCTCCTGGCCGTGGCCCTGACCTCCCAGGCATGAGAAGGGCACTTGGCAGGCCCGGTAGGAAGGGCTTCCTGCGGGCTGCATTCCTGCTCGCTGCCTTGGAGGCAGGCAGGCCGGGGTGCGGAGGCCGTCTGCCTCACACAAACCCCCTTTCATGATGCCCAACAAGGCTCCTTTAGAGCCCGGACTCGGCTGTGCAAACATGCACATCTGGGCCGCTGGCCGGAGCAGGGCAGCGGAACTCCCCCGCAGCTGGCCAGCTGCTCCTGACCTCCGGATAAAGGGAGCTGGGGCCCTGCGGGGGCTCCCCGGGAGCTTGGGGCTCTGCAGGGTACAGCCCCTCCGCAGCCCTCAGTGGGGAGCCGTCCTCTCTGGCTGCTGCCTGTCATTTCCATCAGGGCTGGAAGGCGCCGCTGACAGCATTTCCTGCTGAGGGCGTGCTCCTCTTCTCCCCCTGGGCCCACACCCAGCCAGGAGGGGGAAAGTAGCACAAAGGCTGAAGGCAGCGAGGGGCTGGAGTTGTTTCCAAGAAGATTCTGCACAGCCACCCCATCCTCATGGAGTTTATAATTTCATGGAGGGGAAAGATGGGAGTCCAATCACCATGAAAACCAATTATAAGTAACAACAAGCTCTTACATCTGTTTTTCAGATGCTAGGCACTGCTTTTGGTGCTCTATACATTTTAACTCCTTTTAGCCTTACAACAACCCTCTGAGGGCGATACGATGATCATGCCCATTGTAGAGATCAGGCGGTTGAGGCACAGAGAGGTTGGGTGACTCGCTCAAGGCCACATAGCTAGGACGTGGCAGAGCCAGGACTTGAACTCAGTGTGCATTCTTAAACAGCGATGCGCATTTACAAACCATTTCAAGGGCTGTGACCGGCGCAGCTGGTGTGGGGACTGGGAAAGTCATCGGAGAGGGAAATAGGAGTTGAGCTGAGGGAAGAAGGCTTTGGGCATCGGGCAGATCTGAGGGTCTGGACTGGAGGCCACGGAAGTATAAATGAGAGATGATGGATTGGGCGTGAGGAGAGAGAGGCCGGAGCTGCGAGGGGTGGAGTAGCTAGTGTGAGGCTCTCCTGGCAGCTGGGTGAGCACGGGGGTGAGGGCTCCTCTCTGTGTTGGCCGGTCAGCAGGCTTGGTCCCAGCTACCTTCCCGGCCGGCCTGGCAGGACCCCCTCGGTCCCCCTGCTCCTGCAGGGAGTTGGCGTGGCGTGTGGGGCACGTTTGGGGCCTCCCATCGCCGCTGTGCCCCTGCTGCCAGAAGCAACCCCCAGGGTACAGGGGGAGAGGACAGCGGTAGAGTGGAGGAAGCCCCACGTCGGGCATCGAACGTGGATTTCAGTCCTGCCTCCTTCGGCCAGCTGTGGGACTCTGGGCAAATCGCCTACGTCTCAGAGCCCGAATTTTTCCCGAAATTGGGGAAACGATGGCTTCCCGGCAGGGCTCGTGGGAGACGGTGGCTATGAAGGGAGAGGGTGAGGCTGAGGAGCAACCTGTCGCTGCTTAAAGCGCCGCTCGAGGTTCCCTTCACGTGACCGTCGCGGGGCCTCGACACTGGTGTCCGAGGTGTCACGGGATGCGGGCCGTGCCTGCCGCTCTGGGACGCGAGCCCGCTGCGGGACGTGGAAGAGCCAGGACCGTCCTGCCTGGCGGGTGGAGAGAACACTCCTGCCTGAGCTCGCATCTCGCACGGGGCTTCCTCCCTGGGTCCTCCCGGCCCCTTCCCTCAGTTAGCAAACGGTTAACGGAACATCTACGAAGTGCCGGACCCTGTCCAAGGGGCTGCGGTATAGAGATGAGGGGGGCACAGCCAGCCCCGGGCTTCCCAGGGCGCCCTCTGTGGTGGGGGCGCTGGGTGGTGCTGAGCAAAGAAAATCAACAAAGAGGGTCTCGAAAACCCCCAGTGATGTAAGGAGAGAGGGCACCGCAGGCCCTTCTAGGGGGTGTGAACTTGACTCCAGGAGCCATGGGAAGCCTTTGAAAGGATTAAAGCCGGGCCGGGACTTAAGCTGTTGCATTGGCTTAAAAGGTTATTCCATTTGTCTTGGTGAGAACCAACTGACGGAAGAAAGGGGGGAAGAGCCCCCTGCCCCCAGAGGACCACACCTCTGTCAGCTCGGGCATTCCCTGCCCTCTGCACCCCCACCCCTCTCCCAGACTCTGGTCTTCCCAAGAGCACCAAGCCCCCTGAGGCAGAGGCCTGGCCCGAAGCCCATAGGCGGGGACAGTGGGTATGGGCCTGGCTGCCCTACCTGTTTCCACCCACTGTGTGGGGCAGGCCCCCCACCCCCACCGCCCCGCGTGGGGCTTTTGAATTAAAAAGTCTTAACTTTTTCTTTTAAATGGCAGCTCTGTGTACTGTACATGGTAATTAATACATTAGCATTTATGCAAAATACCATCACAGCCGGGCTGGTATGTCAGCTGCCTTCCTGAGCTGCAAAAATGTGAGCGCCCCAAGGTACCTCAGACAGGCCCCCCGCCCCAGCAGACAGCTCCGTTGACCCGTGCCCTTCACTAGCAGTCACTAGCAGTCACTAGCAGTCCCTAACCGCTCTCTGTGCACACCGGCCCGCGCGCGTGCCGCCTCTTCGGGGGCCTGTGGATATGCCCATCTGTCCCTGTGTGTGCATGCGTGTGCACGTGCGGCCTGTGCTCGTATGGAGGCCCACGTGGGGTACGTGAGGGTGTCTCCGTGTCTGTGTGCTGGGGCGCCGGTCTCACACAGGTGGGTTTATAGGAGTGAGAACGCGTGTGTGTATGCATCTCCGTGGGCCGTGCCTGCAGGAGTTTCAGTGTTTGTGAGCGGGTAGGGGTGCGTGGTGTGTCTGTGCACCTCCGCGGGGGTTCTGCATGCACGTACTGTGTGCACATGTCTGTATGTTCACGCTTATATGCAGACATTGGGGGGCGCTTGTGTATAGGTGCCTGTGTGCGGGTCATCGGGTGTGCCTGTGGGGTCCGCTCTGTGTGTGTGCGTCTCTGTGTGTTAGTAGGGCTGTGTGCACCTCTGTGCATGTTTGGATGTGCCCGTGTGCATGTCTATACAGGTAGGCATGTGCGTGTGCACGTGTGTGTGCACGCGAGTGCGACTCTTGCTAGAGCAGCTCAGAGAGGGCATTGTAATGCAGTGGAAGGAAGAGCCCGCTGCAAACAGTGACAGCTGGGGTCAAGCGGGGGCTCCCCTTCTGGCCAGCTCTGAGGCCCTGGGAAAGTGGCACCAACTGTGCCTCTCGATGTCCTCATCTGTCACCTGGGAAACGAAACCTCCTGCGCCCCAAACCACAATGATCCATATTCCCCGGGCACTGGGTGTCCCTCCGGTGGGGAGCTCCCAGCGCGGTGGGGGGAGATGAGCCCGTGAATAGGCGATGGCACATGGGGGCCACAGAGAAGGGCTCTCAGCCCTGAGTAGGAGATGCTGTGGGGTCGGAGGTGGGGTTAGGAAAAGCTGCTCTGGGGAGGCAATCGTTGAGCACATGTTGGAAGATGAGGAGGGGTTAGCCGATGAAGAAGCCCAGAGAGGGAGCCAGCCTGAGAGAGGGCAGACACGGAGAAGTCTGGTCTGTTCTGATGAGTGGGAGACCCTACAGGAGTGAGCTGGCAGGAGTTGGGGTACCTGGAGCAGATCATCCAGGGGGGCACAAACTAGGGCAATGGGGAGCCAGTGAAGGCCTTTAAGAAGGAGAGGGGCAGGATGGAGTATGGCTGTAGCTTCTGCAGGGAGGAAGGACTAGAGCAAGAGGCAGTTCTGGAAGGGAAATATGGGGGCCGGGCTGGTGGGGGATAACCTGGAACCCAGGCAGTGGGGACGAAGGGGAGGAGAGGGGGTCAGAGGCAGTTGTTGGATCAGAATCAATAGCAGGCAGAAATTGATTAGATAATGGGCAGGGGGAGGGGAAGAGCTGGGGTGCCACGGGATCTGTGGCCCCAGTGATGGGATGGTTGTGGACATAGAAGGAGGAAGGAAGGGGCTCTCTTTGGAGGGAGGGTGGTGAGGCTTAGACATTTTGAGGCTGCAACACCTGTGAGATACCATTCATTAATTCATTTATTCATGCATTCACTATGTATCAGGCATTTGAGAGACCAAGATGAGCAAGACAGAAGATTGTCGTAGGTGGGGGTAAAATCAGGTGCAGAGGCCCAGCAGGAAGAGAAGGGGAGTCTGGGAAGAATGAGAAAAGGCTTAGGAAGACGGGAGAATGTAGCAAAGGGGAGAGAGCCAGGCCTGCCTTTGCAGGGAGCTGGAGGTGGGCTGAGTAGGTTACATGTTTGGGGACAGTGGGTACTGACAGCTGGGGGTTGCCATGTGAGGTTTGCATTTTAGGAAACCCCTTTCTTTTCTTGCCAATGCCCTTGGCCTGCCAAGGGATCCCCGATTTTCTGATTTGTGAAATGGGGCTGATGCTCTGTGCCCTTGCCACATAGTTGGGAAATAAAATGAGACTGGACCTTGGTAATATGTTCTTGCCCTTAAGGAACTTCCAGAAACACACACTATGTGTAGTGGATGCCGTGAGAAGGGCCAATACGTAGTAGGTAGTCAATAAATACTTGTTGAATAAAGTCTCAATTGAATGAATAGTAACACAGGAGGCTGGGAAGCTGAAGGAGGCATAGGTCGATGGGATCTGCCTGGGAGCAGGGATGAATTAGGGAAGACTTCCCAGATGAGGTGACTCCCAGGTCCTAGAGGATGAGTAGGAATTTTCCAGGGGAATCGGGGAGGGAGCAACAAAGGTCAAGATGTGGAGGTGGGACAGCAGGGCGGGCTGGGGGAATTTGGAGTCATTCAGTGTGGCTGGAGCACAAGTGTGCAGGGGGAGGGGTGGGGGATGGGTGTGGTTGGAGCGCTACTGGGGCCTTATCACAAAAGACCTTAAGTGTCAGGCTAAGAAGCTTAGAACCGCCCCCCTGCTAGCCCCCCACCAATAGGCAGTATGGAGCCATAGAAACCTCTTAAGCAGAGGTATAGCTGGCGAGTAGGTTGTGTAGAAATCATCCTGGGTACTGAGTGAGGGAGGGCAGGGCTAAGGACAGGGAGCCCAGTAATGGGTCTTTTGTGACTTCGTTTGGGGGTAATGACTGTGCTGCTGTACCTCTTGGATTGATCTTAGGAATGGGGCACCAAGCCGTTTTAAAATTAAGGCATGCACTGGGCAAACAGCAGGAGCTCTGGTTTCCATCCTGCACCCTGCCATTTTCTTGCCCTGTGACCTTGACTTGGCCAAGTCCATTAGCTTCTGAGGGCTTTATGTGATTCTTAGGTCAGGAAACGCCCACAGGAGGTGATCCTCTAGGAAGGGAGGGATGTTGGGAAGGGCTTTGTTCTGCTCACCTCCAGGGGGAAAGTCCCCTCCAGCACCAGAGGGCAGGGAGGGGGGCAGCTCCTCCCTCCTTCTCTCTCCTCGCAAGAGGAGGGTGAGGACGAGGACAAGGGCAAGCTCATGTATTTTCATGCGGCGGCCTCGACACTCAGCCCCAACAGTCCCAGCTCACAGAGGCTGGGAGGCTGCTCTGGGGTGGGCCGACCCCTCCCGCAAGCAGACACTCTGCTATTGTTCAAAATGGAATTGGTCCCAGGAAGCTCGGAGCCTGTGAAAACCGCTATGAATTTTGCAAAACAGCTCTGAGGCGGTAAAGCATGTCAGAAGAATCAAATGTGGAAATCCCTATTTAGAAACTCCACTCTGGACAGGCATGGTGTGCCTGGAGAAGGGCCGGGGCGGGGGACTCTGGCCTGAAATGTCCCCCCGCCCCCAACTGGGGTCTCGGGGGTTGTGCCCAGCCCATGCCAGAGGGCAGACAGCCCCTTGCCCTGGCTTCTGTCTGGTCCCCCACTAGCCTCGGATGGAGCCCCTCCCAGGGCACCCCCATCCTTGCCCAACGTACCTATACTTTTTCTTTTGAAAGCAGCTTTATCATTTGGTAAAAAAGGATACATATGCTCCTTGCAAAAAATTCAGACAATATGGAAAAGTTCAAAGAAAAATGTAAAAATCACCTCAGATTTCACCATCCAGAGATAACCACATAACATTTTGGTGAACGTCCTTCCAGACTTCTCTCTATGCATAAATATACACAAATAGATTCCACGTATGCAGCTCTACCCTGAGTGAGATCAGACGACACATGCTGTTCTGTCACCTGTTTTTTTTTCCCCCCACTCAGCAATATGTCACGGACACCGTTCATATCAATACGTGGAGACCCACCGCTCAGTTTGAAGGTCTGCGTTACGTGCCCGGAGGGACCTCACTTTACTGACCCAGGCCCCAGCTAATGGTGATGTGGACTCCTCCAATGTTCGGCTTTTACAAATATCCCTGCAGTGAACTTCCATGTGTATATATCTTCGTGAATTTCATTCATTCATTCACTCACTCATTCGTTCGTTCGTTCATTTGTTCATTCATTCAATCATTCATTCATCTGTTCATTTAATCACTCATTCGTTCATTCATTCATTCACTCACTCACTCATTCATTCGTTCATTCACTCATTCATTCGTTCATTTAATCACTCATTCATTTGTTCATTCATTCATTCACTCATTCACTTGTTCATTCATTCATTCATGCCACAGATGTTATCCAGTGCATCCTACATGCCAACCCAGTACCAGACTAGGGATTGAAAGGGTGAGTAAAACAACACGGTCAGTCCTTGCTTTTACAGTTTGTGATGTAGTGAGGAGACAGGACATCCAGCCTCTGCTGGTGGGGGAGACAGCGGTTTTGTGCAATGAGCTTATGTCTTAAGCACTTACACAAATAATGATCCAATAAGCACGTGATACGGAGTACAAAGGAAAAGTGCTCAAAGCATGAATGAAAAGTTCAAGCTGGGGGGGCGCCTGGGTGGCTCAGTCATTAAGCGTCTGCCTTTGGCCCAGGTCAGATCCGGGGCCTGGGATCGAGCCCCGAATTGGGCTCCCTGCTCGGCAGGAAGCCTGCTTCTCCCGCTACCATTCCCTCTGCTTGTGTTCCCTCTCTCGCTGTGTTTCTCTCTGTCAAATAAATAAAAATCTTTAAAAAAAAAAGTTCAAGCTGGGAGAGAGTAAGGCAAGAGAAGGTAACCTAGGCTCCGGAGTCAGAGAGGGGTTCTCTGAGGCAGTGACATTGACATCCAAAGATGAATGGGCAAGAGACAGGGTCAGGGGATGGAGGCGGGAAGGATAGGTGTATGCGGAGGGGAACAGTAAGAGGGTTTCGCTTAGAGGGTGTGGTGGTTTTAACTCTGAACATGCAGGTGATTCCTAAAAATGGACTTGCAGAGGGTAAGCAGAGTCTGTGTTTCATCTCACATTGCATCCTGCTGTCCGCGAAGTTGTTATGAGATTCAGGAAGAGCAGTCACAGAGGGTTAAGCACAGCGCCCATGTACAGGAAGCAAGCCGGTCGCTGCTGTTGCCATTATTATTATAATTATCTTTGCCAATCTAATGGATGAAAAATGATATCTCATCTTTGTTTTTAACCAACGTGTCTTTTTTTTTTTTTTTTTTTTGACTGCAGGAAATGAGCCCTTAGGGGGAAATGAACTATCTTTCTTTCTTGAGCCACCTTTGTCAGAACCTTCCTGTGCCCCTGGGAGAGGCAGGAAGCGTCTCCCCTGCCATCCTCACGGCAGAGCCCCTGGGACTTTGAGATCACTCAAAATCCCCCCGTGGCTCTGGCTTTCCAAAGGCAGTTGCCGCTCAGAGGGGGTGGTTTGGGACCGCTATCGCTGTCGGATGGGTGTTATGCCCATGGGGAGGGACAGGCAGAGAGGTGGGGGGCCCTGGAGGCAGAATCCCCATGCCGTTAGAAGGGCTTCGAGATCCCAAGAGCTTCTGGATGATGTTAATGTGGCTATATGAATATTAACAGAGTGGCCATTAATATTGATGACAATAATAAACAAGTGTGAGGATTATTTTTAAAGAGGGCTGCTGCTCCAGCTGTTGCCTCCTTTTATTAAGAAGCTTCTGAAGGTCTCGGCCTTCCTCTTCGCAGACCTCGTGCAAGACTCAGTGGCATCCTCATGACTTCTGCCTGGGCAGGGATTGAGCCAAATAAGCATCTCCCAACACTTTGGATTGGACGAGAATCAATGCAGGCAACCTGAGCTTCCGTCCCAGGCGCTCTGGACCATGTGAGCTGGTTGGGACGGGGGCCGGGGCCGGGGGGGGGGGGGGGGGGGGGGGGGGGGGGGGGGGGGGGGGGGGGGGGGGGGGGGGGGGGGGGGGGGGGGGGGGGCAAGAAAGAGGTGAACCAGCTTGCGTACAGGCAGCCAGCTGTGAAGACTGCTTCTGACCCTTGCAGGTGTGAGGTTCTGCCGTCTACACCCCCAGAGGAGTGTGGGCAGGGGGCTTGCAAAGGGCCAATCTCTTGCAAAGGTGGCTGGAGGAATTACCCTGCTAAAGTGGTCATGAATTATAGAAAGGAAAGGGGGGTGGGGAGGAAGGTCCAGAATATCATATGTGTAAATAAACCAGAGTGGCAGGCAGACATAAAAGCAGCCACCAAGCTCTTGGACCCACAGCGCCCCTTGTCTTGCCGACCCACTCGTGGCAAGTACCAGAGCGAGTCGTTTCCCACCTCCTTCTTCAAAGGATTTGTTAATAAGTCAATGACGGAACATCTAAAGGGGAAAAATATTTCTCTTTATAGTTGGAGATAATTGTCCCAGGAAAAAAAAAACAACAAACCTTTAATTACAACTCACATGGAGAAAGCTTGATTTGTGGGCAGAGCCCAAATGCTGAGGAGCTAGATGTAAAATATTTGTAATATTTAGGGAACCTAGAGTTTTACATAAAAGTAAACAGCATTGCCTGAAGGCACAATTTCCAGCAACACAATAAAATGTGCAGTGAATTTATGGCGGCCATCCATTAGCTCTTACCAAGGCAACGTCGCCCCTATCTGTCGTCCATCATTATAATAGAGGGTTAATGCACCGAATTTACATAAAAAAGTCATATTGTCTGCATGAATTATTTACACTCGAAGCTGTTTTTACAGCTTGGTTTCAAGCTGGATTCTGGGAGAGATTCTGCCAGTAAATTACTCTGTGGAGACCCGGCTCTATAACCGCGCGCAGAGGCAGCAATGAAAAGAAAGGAAAATGGGCAGGCCCCGGCGGGTCGTTGGTGCTGACGCCTCTCGGGTGGGGGCTGGAGGCGGCGGTGGAGGCTTCGGGAGACTGGTGGACCTTGCCGCAGACGGAGCTCGGTTTCCAGGCCCGCAGCCTCGCAGTTGCTGCCGGGCTGCCCCGTGGCGAAAGCCGGTGTGGGACCGTGGGAGCCCAGGGATCCTTCGGAGGTGGCTGAAGTCAGAGGTTTCTTAGGGATGGGGTCCCGGAGAAGAGGAGGAGCTCCTGTGTTTCAGGTGCAGGGGCCTGGCTCAGCAGTGTGAGCAAGACCCACGGTTCCCATTGTACAGGTGGGGAGACTGAGACCTCGGGAGCCACCTTCTCAAGAAGCAGGAAGCCCATCCGTTCCAGGTGGGCCCAGGGAATGTGGGGGCATACGGTCATGTCAGACTCAGGGGCAGAGTCGGGGGGTGATGGGGCATCCGTGGGAGGCCACGCAGAAGCCCCATGCCTCCCAATTCGGCACTTATGTTTTCTACAACTTTCAGTGAGTTGAAGGCAGTTTCAAGGCTTGGTCTGGGGATGAGCTGGGGTTTTGGGCACCAACTTCTTAAATTCTCTTTGCTTGAGGGTCGGGGGTACTGGGGATATCTGCTCATGCTTCTGGCGGCGGTGTGGAGTTGGGGGAGGCTGGGCGCAAAGGAAGCACACCTGGATTTTTTTTTAAGATTTTATTTATTTATTTGACAGAGAGAGATCACAAGTAGGCAGAGAGGCAGGCAGAAAGGTGGGGGAAGCAGGCTCCCTGCTGAGCAGAGAGCCCGATGCGGGGCTCGATCCCAGGACCCTGAGATCATGACCTGAACTGAAGGCAGAGGCTTTAACCCACTGAGCCACCCAGGCGCCCCCACACCTGGATTTTTAATTCCATGCCTGCTGCGTGGTGTTGGGCAAGCTTCCTAGTTTCTAGGGGCTCAGTTTCCTCATCTGTACAATGGGATTTCCAGTCCTGGCTCTCTCAGCCTGTCCCCTGAATGACAAGAGGCTCGATGGGGATGATGTGCTCTGGGAGGTGTGTGATGTGTCCCCAGCACGACCACAGGGGACAGGGGTCGACAGAGGGAAGCCTTGAAGTTAGAGCTGATGGAGGAACTTGAAGTGGGCCAGCCGGGCAGAGGGAGGGAGAAGCCTGGCGGGTCAGACAGAGGGAGATAAAAGAATCCCAGAGAGATAGGGAGAGACAAAGAGCAATCACACCAGAACAAAGAGGGCTGGAGGTGGAGGTGGGGAAGAGGTGCCGAGCCAGGGGGAAAAGTCCGGCAAACCGCCTCCGCTCTGACTTTGAGGAGAGGTTGGCAGGATGGGGGCTGACCTGGGGCCTGTTCTACCCTTTGCCTAGACCCCCTCTCCATCCAGGCCAAGAAGCTCCTGAGCTCCTCTCTGGCCTGGAGGTTCCTGCCTGGTCTCTGCTTTTCTGTAGCACAAGGAAGCCTCAGCTGGATGTCAGCCCCATTCTTCCCCATCTCCCAGCACCTGGGAGGGGCAGGGGCTCCTTGCTGCTGCAGTCTGGGTCTCCCGCTCCTGGAGCAGCCACGGCAGGTCCCAAGGGCCTGGAGACAACAAATGACTCCCTGCTGACGGGTCGCTCGCTGCCTCCTGCCTGCCAGCCCGTTCCGCTGCACACCGCACGCAGATAATCATGTAAGGCAAGGGAACCCCTCCTGCCCGTGGTGGTGTGATTTAAACCTGAACTTTGCTTTGCTTTCATCCCCTGGAGAAGCAAGATTTAGATGATAAATTTCTCTGTCTTCCTGAGAGCGTGCACACACGTGCACAGACGTGCACCTGCACACACACACACACACACACACACACACACACACAATGCTCACACATTGCAGCCCGCCCATGCATGAATAGTTACAAATGTGTGCACCCCATTGGCAAACCACACACATACACAGTCACATATGATGCCTTTGTAGGACACGTATCCCATCCGGGGCACCCATGGCCACGGGCAGGAGGAAAATGCAGTGGTGGCTGGGACAATTGGCATGTGCGGGGTGGGTGGAAGAGGCTGAGCGTGAAGGGCATGAGCTAAAACTGCGAGAAGCTGCCCCAATCTTGCTCTACCTTGTTGCCTGCAAGAGGAGGATGAGGCTTGCTTTTGGGTGTGAATGTGTGTGTCTGTGTGTGTGTGTGTCCCTGCATGCAAGCCTGTGTGCCTCCCTTTGGGTCTTGACAAGGGTGGGAACTTCTATTGCATACTGAGGGTGGTGGCCAATGGACAGGGGAGAGTGTGGCGTATTGGAAAGAACTTGGGGCTAGAGTGACACCTGCCACTGGCCAGCTGCTGGCCCCGTTGGGGTCCCTCTCTGGCCTGCCTTTCCTTCTGGCCGCCAAGCGTCCTGCTCTGACATTCTAGTCTCTGTGTGATGTCGAGGGTGTGTTTCTGAGTAAACTGGGCTTGGAGGTGTGTGTGTGTGTGCTGAGTGTGTTGGTGTGTATGTTCAGGGATGTGTTGTATGTGTGTTTGTGTATGTGTGTGTATGCGTGGGTGTGTTTGTGTGTGTGTGATCTGTGAGTATGTTTTGCTTAATGGAAGTGTTTGAGAGTGAGGACATCCTTGTTTTAAACTGCAACCCCTCCGACCCCTTTCCCACTTAAATCTTCTCTGTAACACTAATCACCATTGAACGTCACTCTTTGTTTACATATTTATTTTGTTGATGGTTTCTCTCTCCTTGCCAGAGTGTAAACTCCATGAGGGCAGGACGTTCAGCTGCTCTGCTCACAGGTGTCCCCCTGTTAAAACCATCTCTGGCACAGGTGGCCTCGTGAATGTTCAATACCTGCTCATGGAACAAACTCACAAATGGATGAACGACTCTATCATCTCCTTCAAGTGTTCTCCTACTTCTCCTATGTGTTCCTTCCTTTCCTTGCCTGAAATGATGCTGTTAATCATAAAGTACTGTACATGGACCAGTAGCAAATGCCGTCAGCGAGGAGCAGATCAAGCGTGGAAAGCCAGGCAGGAGGGGAAGATACTTCTTAGGAAAGAGAGTATTGCCTCCTTTTCCAGAAGCAGTTCTGAGGGAGCTTCAAGGATGGAGGAAGAGACTTCAGGGTGTCTGGGAGGGAGATGGAGAAGACGAGGTGAAGATAATGGGTTTAGGCAGTATGTGGAGGAAGAAGGTGAAGACATGAGCCTAGAGAGGTGGTGGGATTCTGTGGTCGTCCCCACGGACTTGGTGGCGTTTATCAATCTTCTTACCGGAAGTAGCCCAGGTTTGTAGTGTTTGGTTCCCTAAGTAGGCCTTCTGGTGTTTGTGACAGGGAATATCTACCTGACTCTGGGAGGTAACGTGAATGGAAATGTCTAGAACTGTGCTATCGACCCAGGAGCCGCAGGCCGGGCAAATGTGACCACAGAACTCTCAGGTGTCCCTTTTGTAATGAGGCCCTGACCACCCTACTTAAAATTGCTGCCTGCCCTCTCCCAGGCACCCCGATTTCCCCTGGTCTGGTTTTAATTTCTCTCCTATCCTTATCACCTCCCAGTACACTATGTGATTTACTTATTTAAGTTTACTTTTTACTGTTGGTGTCCCAGTGAGAATGAGAGACCTCACGAGGGATGAAACTTTTGTCCGATTTGGCTATTGATGTGTCCCCTGCACCCAGGACGGTGCCTGGCAGGTGGCACGTGCTTGGTTCATGTGTACTCAATGACTCGATGGGCTGCTGCCCGAGCGGATTTGCACAGTGTGTTTTGTGAATGGGTTTGTAAAGCGAGTGTTTGTGGGATGTGGTTGTTGAAGGGCTGTGTTTTTGACTGTGGGGTGATTGTGTTTGGGAGGCAGGTGGGTTTGCTCTAAAGCTCCACCCTCTGAGACCTGTGGACAGTTTTCTGATAGAGGCTTCAGGTTCTGGGCATCCAAACAGGACATCATCAAGGGTCTGCCCTCAAACCCATAAGAGCTTCCCTCGGGATGTCTGGGAGTCCTTTCCTTGACTGGCTGCCCTTTTGGTGGCCATGGGCCTAAGCCCCAGCCCTGGCAGCTTCCCAGGTCCGTTCCCTCCTTTTTCCATAGGCAGACAGGGCCCCAAACTTAGGGAATTCCCTCGCCCTGCAACCAGTCTGCCTTCTGGGCCAGGAGGAGTCAGAGGGGTGAAGGCTAGCAGTCAGTGCTGGAGGATAGCCATGCTGGGGGGCTGGGCTCGGCATCTGGAGAGTCTGGACATGTGACTGGGAAGAGGGGCCTTGGCATGCCTCTTAGACGGAGGGGATCCTGGCCATTGGATGTTCAGTGGTCAGTTCAGAGGTGTAGGGCTGGGCAGCAGGTGGTTGGGTCCCGGTGAAGGGCTGGGGAAAAGGGGCCAGATTGGCCCTGTGCTTAGGCTGTGGAGGAGTCAAGGGCAAGGAGTCAAGGAGCTTAGGATGTACATGTGGAGATCCAAGACAAGGAACCTGCTGGTCCTGGTCTTTGGGAGCAACGGGCTTGGTGCCTCAGTCCAGTCCCTTTTCATTATGTGAAGGTGGTGGGCACAGAGCTGCTGGGAGGTGGGGGTGAGATGTGCCCACCCCCGAGGCTGATAGTACCAGGACCCAAAGGTGCTCAACCAATTCAGGACCAAGGCCAAAAAAAAGACAAATGCAAGAGGGCTAGAGACAAAGTCCGCCCCCCTCCCCTTGGGCTGGCATTTAGGAAAAATGATCTAATATTGAGAGTATGGTGTTTGGGGTCAGACAGAGCTGTGCTTAGTTTTCACACTTACCCACTGCGTGATCTTTCGAAGGTCTCTGCACCTTAGTTTCCTCATGGGTAAGATGGAGATCCTTTTTATTTCATAGTGGGATTGGAAGGATTAGACTGTTATTACTACTATTAATGTTTTATTTAAACAATTGCACAGGGGCGCCTGGGTGGCTCAGTCAGTTAAGTGTCTGACTCTTGACTTTGGCTCAGATCATGATCTCAGGGTCGTGAGATTGAGCCCCACATGGGGCTCCTTGCTCAGTGGGGGGTCTGCTTGAGATTCTCTCTGTCCCCCTTGCTCTGCTCCTACCCCTACTTGAGGGTGCACCCTTGCACCCTCTCTTTCTCAAATAAATAAATAAATCTTAAAGAAAATAAACAATCGCACAGATCCAGGAAGGGAAGCCTGCCTTGATAGGAGTTCACATAAAAGAGATCCAGGGCTTTGGCTGATCTCAGATTAGCGCGAGGGCCTCGTATGGATAGTGGCATCTGCAATGTTTAGAAAAGAAGGCAGTGATTCCTAGAGCCAGTCTGGGTTCACTAAGACCAGGCAAATCTTTCAGGTTCCTGACAGCTGCATGACTGGTAGGTGAGGAAAATGAGCTCGTGTGGGGCGAAGAGGGATCTGTCATTTATTGAGCACCTGTTGTGAGCTGGCTACTTCCCACACATGACCTTAATCTTCACAAGTCCTGCGCTAAAGGCGACAATCTCCATCGTATGGATGAGAAATGGAAAATCCAGGAAGTGAAATGACTTTTCCAAGACTGATGGGGCTGTGATTCCAGCTGGGATCTTTCTGTCGTATCACACTGCCTCCTGAGACGCTAGGTATGGTCTCTCCTGCTCTGGAGGACGTGGGGGATGGCTGTGAGGGCATGGTGGGGTGGGGGTGGGGACTCCCATCTGGCTGAATGACGACCTGGGGATGTTCAGAGAGGTGGCACCAGGTCAGTCTGTGAAGGTCTTTAGAGGCCACTGTGGGGCTCTGCATTCACCCTGTTCTGACCAGTACAGGCCAAAGACCCACAAGGAGACATAGAGGGTGTAGGCCTGTAACAGCAGGAGGTGACAGAACCGAGACAAAGGACAGAGCAAAACTCAGAGAGCAGAGACTGGAACCTGGAAGATCTCAATAGTGGAGAGTGATAAGGAGAATTTAACATGATGAAATGTCATGGGGATAAATGTGGGGCCCATCTTGTCTACTAGAAAAAATGAGAAATGAACAGGAAGTTCAGTATGAATCACTAGGCTGCATTAATAAAGGTATGGGGTTTGGGACAAGGGAGGGGGACCACCGTCCTGGCCCAGCCAGCTTTCTGCCCTGGGGCAGTCTCTATTGTGCATATCTGAAGGTCGAATGCTATTTTTTGCTTTCTCAGTTCTCCTCTTTTGAGAGAGGCTTGTGGGGGTGGGGAGACAGAGCCCTTCTGGAGTTTGACCCTTGGATTCCATCCAGAGTAGCCCTCTGAAATGACACCTTTGAAGGAGGGGAAATAGCCACAGATTTTCTGAACTTTGGTTTGAGCAGCAGGTCCGGGTCTGATCTTTATGCTAAACCTCCCTCATCTGGGGAGAGGAAAGGGCCGGTCCCTGAATGTTCAGGAACTGGGAGGGGTCCTGGTCCCCTTGGCCACTGGCCACGGGTGTCCACTCCCTTTCCAGCGGTCTCCTTCCCCTCTTGGAGCCTCATCCTGGAGGTCAGCGCTCTGCCAGGGCCAGGCTAGGCCCGTTCTTCTGTGCCGGAGGCGGGCAGGAGCAGAGAGCCTCGCGAGTTGCTCATGTCGGGGCTGGATCCCTGCTCGAGCTGGGGTGTCACCTGCCAAGCTGAATCCGGCACAGGAAGCGCCTGGCTGGGAGACATACTGTTTAATTTGGAGGTTCTGTTCCACTCTGAAATGCACTTCTTCTGGCAGCTGCGGTGAAGTGAAGCTGTTGAGCTTCCCTCTCTCCTGCCAGAATCACAGCCACTTTTTCCTGAGAAAGAAACGGGGCTGCAGACATGAAATACTTCTTTTCCTCTTAAATCTGTTTTTATAAGTTTTTTCTTCTTTTTTGCATGCACAGAAAAGTGAAATGGGTGCTATTAAAATAAACAAGGAATTTGAGATGGGAAGGTTAAAGCAGATTGTTGGGGGTGGGGAAGGGGGGTTGGATACGCCCCACGTTTCTGCACATAGGCTGCTCATCGCCTGTTCGAAATGGGAGGGAGAAAAAATGTCCACGAGTATGCCCACCTCCTAGCCCAGAGGAGCTTTTCTCTCCAAGTGTCTTGGGGATTCACTGAGGAAGGGCAGTGGGGAAGGGAGCTGTCATTTATCTAGGCCTGTAACGTGGGTGACGTCATTCAGTCTGCAGAGCAACCCTGGGAGGTAGGACCCATTTTAGAGATAAGGAAGGTCGAGGCACAGACGGATTAAGATTGAGCAGCGAGGGATGTACAGGACTGGGATCTGACCCTGCAAGGGCCTGACCTCAGATGCCATGTTCTTTTCACTATCCTTTGTTACCTTGAGCAGTTGGGTATCAGCCGGAGGATGTAGAAGGAAGAAGAGGAGAAGGAAAATAAGAAGATAAGACATTAGTGTGTCCTACCTGGCGAGACGGAGCAAGACGCCGACCACCGTGAGTGAATCAAACCCCAGTTGCTGGGTTCTGACCAATACGGGGGTTTGGGGAAGGATGTGGGAGGTGGGTTTGGCTTGATAACCAGGGTGGGCTTCCTGGAGGTGGAACGCACCGGAAGCTGAATGGAGGTGAAGGAATGGCCTTGTTGCCGTGTGAGCAGAGGCAGGAAAGATACTAATCTGGCTTGGGTGTGCAGAGGTGAGTCGGGGTGGGGCAGTCGGGATGGTTGTGCTGGAATCAGGGGATCAGGGTGGGGAGTGTGATGCCAAGAGAGAGTTCTGGGCTGAGACGCAGGTGCCTGCTCCTTGCCCTGGCTCTGCCACTGCCGACTTGCCATGTGGTCTTGGGCAAATCCCTTTCCCTCTCTGGGCCTGAGATTTTCTTTCTATAAAATGATGGACTTGAACCAGAAGTCCCCTAAAGACCCTTGTAGGGTCCCGTGAAGAGAGAAGGTGACTGTGAAATCCAGAAGGCTTTGACTGAGGACTTGGCATTAGAGTCATCAGGAAATAATGGTCTAAAAGGCCCCCAGGAATCATTTTCTGGATCTTCTTAGCTCAGTCTTATAGGAGTTTTTGTGGTAAAGGGAAGGGGGGGAGGGGTGTAGAATGAGCAGGAAGAATGTAGAATGAGCCTGGAGGATGTGCAGAGGACACTATGAAGTCTGGTATTCCAGAATCAGCTCCAACGTGTAGTAGACAAAGAGGAAGGGGATCAGATGGGAGCAGGAGATGAGGCCAGACCTCGGAGGACCAGGGGCTCCCATTCCATGCTCTGAGTAATGGGGAGCCATGGAAGGATTCGGAGGGACACGCTCAGAGGGGCGACTCTGACAGAGCACATGGATAGCTTTGATGATGCATCTGATAGGGGCCGGGAGTGGGTACAGGCCTGGGGGTGTGCTGGAAGGGCAGTTAGGGCGCGCCGGGTCCGCTCAGGGAAAGGTGGTGAGGGTCTGAGCCACAGGACAGAGCGGGGATGTTACAGACAGCATCTATTCAGGAAGAATCAGGATGTGGAGGAGATAGGATTCGTCCATTGCTTGCGTGTGAGGAGTGAGGAAGACGGAGAGTCCAGGGCCCCCAGGTTTCTGGTTTGGTGGTTCTCACTGAGACAGGAAACACTGGGGGAGGGGGGATGGGTTTTGGAGAAAGAAAATGAATGAATGCAGTTTTGGATTTGGTGAGTTTGAAGAGTCAATGGAATGGCTTTGTCATTCATTCGATTACTCATTTCTTCATTCATTCTTTCTGGAGCATCCAGTGCGTGCCAGGCGTGGTGAGGCGCTGCCTTCCTGGCAGCCTGGAGAGGCATTCAGAAAGTTCTTCCTGATGCTGGAGCTCAGTCTGCTGGACTTCGGCCCCCTGGTCTCCTTCGGCCCTTCGGGACCTCAGAGGACTCTGCTCGCCTTTGGAGAGTAGAGGCTGGTGGTTGTGGCTCCCCGTGTTGCCCCTGGTTCAGGGAACATGGGGCTGTGGACAGAACGTGGATTTAGAAAGTTGTCAAGAAATGGATTTCAAGCCCGAGTGCCTTTTTGTAGGTTCTCATCTGTTGAGCGGGTTTAATAAACCTCTCTTATGGGGCGCCTGGGTGGCTCAGTGGGTTGAAGCCTCTGCCTTCGGCTCAGGTCATGATCTCAGGGTCCTGGGATCAAGCCCCACATCTGACTCTCTGCTCAGCGGGGAGCCTGCTTCCCCCTCTCTCTCTGCCTGCCTCTCTGCCTACTTGTGATCTCTCTGTCAAATAAATAAATAAGATCTTTAAAAAAAAAATAAACCTCTTTTACAGCAGTGGCATGCTGGCGTGTGTTCCTGGTGCTCCAGAACCGACCGAAGGGATCTCTTCTCAACTCGGTGGTCAGGGATGTCCCATGGGAAGCTCCAAGTTGGCCGTGGTGGGAATACTTACATCCCAGAAATGGGCAAACGCTGCAAACCGGGTCTTTTTGTTTCTCCCAGCCTGCAGGTTGGGGGATATTCACCAGCCTCCCACTGCTGACGGACTCCTGGGGACGATGCTGGGCCCCCATGTGGGCACACCTGCTCAGCATACAGCAGGAGCCTCATAAGTGTGCCTGTCTTCTCCTTAGCCATCTCTCTTGTATGGGACAAACTATCATTTCATTCCCCCCAAGCAACAACTCCCCTCCAGTCGGGCACTATTCCTTCTTTTGTCTCAAACGACACAGTTCCAGGGAAAGCTGCCGTCTCCTTTCCCCTTGGCCTCCACAGAGGGGCGGATGCCACAGGAGGAGGATTTGAGAGTCTGAGGAATCTGGATTTGAATCTTGGCTCTGCCCCCCTGCCCTCTGTGTAATAACCCTGGGCAAGTTATTTAATCGCTCTGAACCTCAATTAAGTCACCTGTAAACTGTGGATGGACATGCCTCGCTCATTAAGTTGTTGTGGAGATGAAATGAGGTAATGGGTGTGTGGGGGCGCGAGGACCTGGCAGCGAGGCCCCAGTTTCAGTGGGACCTTGACCGACGTTGCCCTCCTTCCCTGAGAAGTCCAGTGGGGGCTCAGACTCGGGGAGGTGGGGTGGGGGTAGGGGGCTGTTCTGACAGTGGAGGGGGGGAGGGGGAATCGGGGCCGCATCCTTGGGAAAGCTATTTCCCGGTGGAACATGTAGGCCGGGAAGAGGCTGTGGGCTGTAGGACCCCCCAAATGTATTCCGAGTGCAGCGGAGGGGAACTCCCCGGGGCCGCGGTTCACACTTCCAGGCCCCTCACCTGCAGATCTGCAGATAAACGCCTACCAGCAGCTCGGCTTGTGGGTTTCTGGGGCGGCTGTGGCAGCCTGGGCCGCACTGATTTACCACCCCAACCCCAAGCAGATTAAATCACCCAGAGTCATTTGAATTGTACCCGGCCTTGTCACACAAATCTTAGAAACTGCTGTCTGGCAAGAAAACTTTCTCTGTACTTTTTGGAGGAAGTCTAAGAGCTCTAGAAATTGAGGTGAAGTGGGGAAAAAGGGAGGTGGTGCTAGGGGGGCGGGTTCTGCATCTTTGGGTTGGGCCTGAGTGGGCGGCTGGAGGAAGGAGTGTGGGGTGTGTGTCCATGTGAGAGAAAGGGAGCGCGAGCTCCCTGCGGTGGCGTTTGGGGCAGCATCATTTCGGGCTGTGTGACATAGGGCAAGTCACTTAACCTCTCTGAGTCTCAGAGGATTGTTGTGAAGGTCAAAAGGGCTACCTTGTATAAAGTGTTTTGTAGACTTTATTAATTAGTTCTGTGATTACTAACTGGGAGGAATAGACAAACGACTCTATGAATAAATTCTATATGGCTGTGCTTACCATGTGTTGAGCAGAGAGTAAGGACTCCGGGAGCTAAAAGAGAGTGGGCACGTTATCAGAACTCTGGGATAGTTGTGGAGATGAAATGAGGTAATGGGTGTGTTGAAAGGCCTGAAGGGAAGCCTGAGTCCCAGGAGAGTGAGGTGGAAGAGGTTGTAGTGCAGCTGAGGTCATTGACACATGACCCATCTCCAGTGGTGTGTGTGGCTCTGCTCTGGAGAGGAGGCCTGGTTGGCAGTCAAGATGGGTGACACCCTTCTCCCCCAGACCTATTTTTGGCACATGGGTTGGTTCTAAACCAATCAACACACAGTCACGGGGATTGGTTTAGATTGGCCCAGTGAGACGAAGGTCAGAATTTTTGTTAGATGACTAGAGAAAGACATCCAATCTCTCTATCTGGATTTGAATGAGGTAGCTTGTGCATCTAGTTCCTGGCAGGCATCTGGTGACTGGGAACACAAGCGGAGACTACTGTAAACATATGGAGGTGGGAAGAGCCTGAAACATCACAGAAAAATGTTATTCCAGCCCTGATCAAACTGTGCCTGAAGGCTGTTGCATGTGGACTATTCTATTAAGTGAGCTGCTAAATCTACTTTATTAAACCCATTTAGATTTTAATTTTGTATTACTTGTGACTAAATGCTGATATAGGGATCTGAGTGGAAAGTGAGGACCTGCTTGATGTCAGGCAGCCAATAGTGAGGAGACCATCTAGGCTGGAGTAAAGGGTTGGGAGGGGTCTGTGATGGGGGGAGGGATATGGGGCTATCGGAAGTAAGACTGGAAGAAAGTTGGGAGTTGAATAATGGAAGATCTCAGACGCAGGTTTAGAATTTGGGCCTTCATTCTGTAGGCAGTGGGGGAATAATTGAAGACTTGTGAGCAGGGAGGGTGTGGTAGAGTGCTGGGAGCCCAGTGGTATTGGGGAAGGTCAACCTAAGAGTGGGATAGAGGTGGGACTAGAAGGAGAGCTAACACCTAAAAACATGACCATTTCCAGATACTGCACATAGCATGTGGATTATCTCACTTAGTCCTTACAACAAACAACGCCCCCCCCCCACCTTTTTTTGAATTTCAGTGATCTTGAAAAACTTAACAAGATTGTCTGGTTGCTAAATGACAGTCAGGACCTGAACATAGGTCATCTGACTTCAAAGCCTGTATCCTTGTTCATCCTGTTTGTGATGACACAGATGACAAATTAATACAGGCTGGACCAGGATAGTGATCATAGGAGTAGAAAGGATGCACAGGAGACATTAGGTTGGTGAAACCCTAGGTATATTCTTATTAAAGTTAGAAACTAGATCATGGCATCTGTTGTTATCAGTGTTTTTATTTTATTTATTTATTTTAAAAAGATTTTATTTATTTGTTTGTTTATTTATTTAATTAAATTAATTAATTAATTTGACAGAGTGAGAGAGGGAACACAAGGAGGGGGAGTGGGAGAGGGAGAGGCAGGCTCCTCGTTGAGCAGGGAGCCCAATGAGGGGCTTGATCCCAGGACTCTGGGATGACCTGAGCTGAAGGCAGTCGCTTAACCAACTGAGCCACTCAGGTGCCCCTGTTATCAGTATTTTTAAAAACACTTTCCTAAAGTGCTAGGCATTATAATTAGACAAGAAATAAAAAAGATACATATTGGAAGGGGAGAGCAAATAATCATAGTTTGCAGATAAGATAATTATTTATCTGGAAAACCCAAGACAATTTCCTGAAAACAATCAGAAAAATAAAGTTTAGGAAAATGGCCAGTAATAAAACAATATATAAAAACTAATAGCTTTTCTATTTACAAAATGACTACCTAGAAGGTAAAATAAAAGGCTTTGTCCATACCATCAAGAAGAAAATACTAACACAAGATGTCTGGAAATAAACTTTATAAGAAACATGCAGAATTTGCATGAAGGAAACCGGAAAGCCCTCCTGAGGGATAGAAAAGAGACTTGGATAATTATCCCTAGTTCTTGGGTAAAAAGATTTAATGCTATAAGTCTGTCCATGCTCCTTAAGTGAAGGTACAAAATTAAGATAATTCAATCAATACTCCAATAGGATTTTTAAAAATGTAACAAAAATAATTATAAAGCTAATATGAAAGAGTAAAAAAGTAGAGTAGTTAAGGGAAATTCTTGAAAAGAAAAATGGTGAATATTTACCCTCTCACTTATTAAAATGTTTATAAAGGGACAATAATTAAACTTTTTATGTAAGCATAGACAGATCACTGGGACAGAACAGAGAGTTTGGAAAGGATCCAAGTATTTAAGGGAACTTTGTGTATGATAAAATAGCATTTCTACCGAATGGGAAAATATGGGCTATTTTACAAATGGTGTTGGCATGGGCCAGCCATTATAACACAAGCTGGTTTTCTATCTTACTCCAATAAGACCAAGCCATGAAGATTACAGAGTCTTCATGAATACAAATGAATAAAAACGAATGACTATATTGGTCATCTTAAGGTTGAGAATTTCCTTCTAAGCATGCTGGGATACCCAGAAATCATAAAAGAAAAGATTGATAAATTTGAATATATGAAGATTAAAAATTTAAGTACCAGAAAGACCATTAAAAAAAAAGTGGAGAAAGGGAAAGCATATACGAAGATAATTGTTTAATCTGATCTCAAATGTGCAAAGAACCACTCATTAAGAAAAAGATAAATGCCTCATTAGAAAAATGGGCAAAGACATGAACAGGCAATTCACAAAGAAAGTAATTACAAATGACCAACCCCCCCCACCACAACAAAACCCCAAAACCCCATGAAAAGATACTCATTTACCTTCACTAAAAATTTAAGCAAAGGCAGTAAAGATGAGTATCTTTTGCTGTCTGATTTGGCCAAACATTGAAACTGGGGCTGGAGGGGGTGTGGGCAGACATGCAGGGGCACTGTTGATGAGAAGTACATCGTTGTACATTTTGGAAGGGCAGAGTGGTACAATTGGAAATAGCATGCTCTTTTTTTTTTTTTTTAATTTATTTATTTGACAGAGAGAGACACAGTAAGAGAGGGAACACAAGCAGGGGGAGTGGGAGAGAGAGAAGCAGGCTTCCTGCCGTGCGGGGAGCCTGATGCAGGACTTGATCCCAGGACCCTGGGATCATGACTTGAGCTGAAGGCAGACCCTCAATGACTAAGCCACCCAGGTGCCCTGGAAGTAGCATACTCTTAACACAGCAATTTCATTTGTAGGATTTATCCTACGGAGACAATTGCATGAAATAAGCAAAGAGATAGGCACCTGGATATTTACCACAATATTGTTTATGAGAGTAAAATCTTGACAACATTCTAAAGGATCAATAGAGACCCAGCTAAATAAAGTCTGATACATACATACAATGGAATACTATGAAGTAATTAAAATAATTTTGTAGAGCTCTATTTATTGACATAGAAAGATGTCTATGACATATTGTTGAGAGAGAAAAGCAGGTGTCAGTGAGAACAGTATGTATAATACAATCCCTCATCTATAAATTATATACATAGATCTCTGTGTGTATATATGCATAGAGATATGTCTGCAAGGCTGTTCACCAAAATGCTGGAGTGGTTATATCTGGGTGGTAGGATTTTTGAGTGATTTTACTTTCTTTTTCATACTTCTAAGTATTGGTTTGATTTTTTTTAATATACTGACGATATACCATGTTCTTCAGTCAGAATAAACAATAAAGCTATTTTTTATTTTGGAAATTAGATAAATATTAAGTAAGAGGACTTAGCATGTGGTGGTTTCATGGATGCAGATAAGGAGTCAAGACGCAGGCCAGGAATGTGATCCTTGAGCTTGATTATGCATTGTGGAAACCCTGGAGTGGGAGCCGATTCTGGAGGAGAGAGAAGATGCTGGATTTTCAGGCTTTTGGCTCATGACGGTGGCCTAGAGGCAGCAGAGCTGATCTTAGGAGCACATGTGAGGGTCACAGGGGGCTTTTTCCAAGGACCAAGCTGTGGACGAGAGCTCAGAGGGAGGGCATGCTTTGGCAGGGGCAGGAGAAGGCTGGAAAATTGGGCCCCGGAACTTGGCCACATTTATGAGATGGGAGAAGAGCCACATGAATGGTCGGGAAGGCGAGGAACTACCAGGGACAGGAATTGCCTTGGAATTCCACGGGGCGGGGGGTGAATTTCCAGAGAAAGGTCAACCATAGCTAATGCTGCCGAGGCACTCACACCAGGGAGAGGATACAGGACTTGACAAAAAGGAGTCTGTTGGTGACCTTGGAGGGAGCAGTTCGGGTGGGGGAATGGGGCCATGCGTGGGTGTGTGGGGGAGTTGGGTGTTCGTTATAGGAGAAAGTGGCTGGGGGGAGTAGGTTGGAGGGGAAGGGACTGAGCTTTGTTGGGGGGATGACATTAACCGGTGTGGGTGCCGCCATGCCCGCTTCCCAACCCTAACGGGCATCACTAACCAGTCTACAGAACCTGAGAAAGTTTCGACGATGCCTTTTTCCCGACAGCCAGGCCAGGGAACCACTAGAATCTATTGGACTGGGCCAGTGAGATGAGCCTCTTCTCCATGCCCGGGCTTGAACACATACTTGAAGGATGATGAGAAGACAGGCATGGAGGGAGTGATTAAAGGCACAGGAGAGGGGAGGCCTGGTGGAGCCGGGCCCCCCAGTGCCAGTGTGGGCTATGGCCTGGGCCCTGTAAGACTTCCGGGTCTGGAGCCCAGCACGACTGGAGGGTTCTGTCTGTGAGTCTGTGGGGACTAGATGCTGGGACGAGTGTATGCCTTGGGTGATGCCGTGAAAAAGCCTCATTGGGTGGGAATTACTAATCGGTGCCCAGATATTTTGGGGGCGCACCACGGCTTACCATCTCGTTGTTCAGGGAACGTGGACTGTGGACTTCCAGGCCCCAGGACTTCCGGCAGGCATCCCGGCATAGAAGGAGTCAGCTTGTGGGCTCCAAATGCAGGGTCTGAGAGCAGAATAAGGAGCTGAGGCTCGATCGTGGCTTGTTGGGGGGAATTTTAGAGGAGACGCTCAGTGGGATTCAGCTGCCCATCCTCCCAGTGGTGTTTTGATCACATCAGTGGGAAAATGGGATCTTGGAGAGTGAAGGTAAAGGCTCTTATGGACAGTTGGTGGTCGGAGCTCGTCTGGAGCTGTGGAAGGACTCGGGCACATTGCAGAACTCACTTGTAGTGGGGGACCAGAGTGGGGAGAGGCCCAGGCATCACACCCAACAGAGGAGAAATGTTGAAGGAGCTCAGGCCAAGGAATTAAATGTTTGCCTTTAACTTGCTGAAGCTGTGTTTCCTAAAATGTGCTCTTTAGAACCCGGTTTCTTGAGGTTGTTTCACAGAAAAGGCTTCTAAGAGCAAATATATTCACCCTCAACTCCATGCGTATGAGCACAGTAAAGGCTCAGGCAAGTCCTTTTTTTTTTTCTTTTTCCTTTTAAGATTTTATTTATCTATTTGAGAGAGAGAGGCGGGGTGAGCATGAACAGGGGGCTGGGGCAGAAGGAGAAGCAGACTCCCTGCCGAGCAGGGAGCCCGATGTGGGACTTGATCCCAGGACTCGGGGATTATGACTTGAGCCCAAGGCAGATGCTTAGCCAACTGAGCCACCAGATGCCCCATGGCTCAGAGAAGTCCTGCAGCAAAGAAACTGATGTCGAATTTCCCAAACTTACTTAACCATAACAACTTTTTCAATTCAACACCCATTTACCTTTTGCAGGACTTGTGGCTGACCTGGGACAGATGGAGTGACCTGTCCTACGTGGTCCCAGGGACAATGTTTGGGCCAATTCAGGGATGTGGCCAAGAGGCAGATTTGGCTCAGTCCCAAGAAGAACTTCACAACAATTGCTGATATTTTAACCATGATGGAGGCAAAAAAGGAGTTTCAGTCCCCGGAGACCTCGAGCAGAACACAGACTTGCCGAGGAGGCTGTAGAAGGGAGCCAGGCTCCAGATGGGCGTCCTCCTTGATTTCTGGGGGTCCATGAACCCCGAGAGAGCAGCTCCCCAAAGGTGCTACTGCTCCCTTGGAGCCTGTCCTCTGGTTTGTATTGCTTTGTACTTGGCCTGAGAGTACTTGGGATGCTTGAAATGAGCAGCCTGTGAAGGTAAGAAGTGAACACATAAATATCCTCATTAAGTCCCAAATACACATCCCAAACTTTACATAACCGGAGCAGCAGCTGGAGACGCCCACAGCCCTAATTGCTTTTCTGTACTAAGAGAATGTCCTCTCTCCAGCTCCGCTTATTCCATTCATTTGGGTAATTACTGGACAGAGCCAGCTGCGGCCAACCAGTGGCTGGTTTGTAACACCACGGAGTGGGTGCCGCTACGAGGATGGGGTGCCGAGGGGCCTGGGGAGCAGGGCCTGGGGACAGGAGGCCAGCCGCTCAGCGCCTGTCCCCATCCCAATGGGTCCAGACTGAGCTGCTGGGACGGGAGCCCTGACCTTCTGGGGACTTGACAAGCAAGGTCGGGGCAACAGGAAGGACCCAAGGCCGTGGAAAAGGCCCAGGGATGGGAATGGGTGGAGGAAAATGCCTCTGTTGGCCAAACTGCTCAAGAGGCCGTCTCTGAATCTTGTGCTGGGCTAGAACACAGGCCCTTCCATCAGCCACGGCCCTGGACCCCCGAGCTCACAGCCCTGGGAAGGGAGGAAGCAGCCTTGGGCAGGAAAAGGACTGGCGTCCAGGCGAGCTTTCAGGATGGGGAGGGTGGGTGCTGGGGATGGAGAGCCAGACTCTGTCCTAGAGAAAGGGGTCAGAGAAGAGCTCCTGGAAGAAGAGATAACAGGATTGACCCCGAGAGGGGAGAGTCACCTGCATTTGGGGTGTCCCTTTCCGCAAAATGGGGCCAAGGTGACTGTGGACTTCCAGGCCCCAGGGTGATACCCAGTTTGTCCCCCAGGCTCTGGTCTCTGGTCACCATCCAGGAGTCGTGAAGACCCTCTTGAGACTCCTTCCCGGAGCTCTCGGCTGGGAGCCGGGCCCTCGGTGGTTGGCCAGAGGGGGCACCCTTGAACGGCTGGCTCAAGCCCCTCTTTGGAGGGGCGCTGGGGAGGGCCGTGGCCCAGGCACGCTGCCCACCAGCCTTCCCGTGGGTGGCGGGTGTCACTCTTCTTCCTGGTTTTCTCTGAGCAGCCAGCTCCATTCCCCCAGCCCCGAGTGGCGGCTCCTTGGGCCGGAAACAATGTGCTTTCTCCACGCCTGGGAGTGGAAGTCAGCAGTTTGGCACCGTCTGGCTGGCAGCCTCCACCGGCTTCCTTTGGCACTTTATTGGCAAAGGCGGTGACATTTCTTTCAGTTGGGTGGGTGGAGCTGCTATGCAGACTCCCGCTCTCCTCATTCGCCAGATGAATATTCATGACTCAGGCAATCTGTACCAGCCAGACTTTCCTGAGGGCGGCAGCTTTTCTTCCCTTCCTCTCTCTCTTTTTCTTTCTCCTTCTCTCCTTCCCAGCTCTTTGGAAAGCTGGAGTACAGCTATATTTAATTTACAAATACGGAGCTATTTAGCTTGCCTTTTGGGGTGCGGGCACTGGGGAGGAGATGCTGGGGACGGGAGCAGTGGTGGAAGCCTTCGGTCCCTGACCCTGGGCTTCCAGGTCCCCGTGTCCAGCACCTGGGCCCCAGATCCTGGGAAGCCTTATGGGTCGGGGGCTCCCTTTGAGCTTGGCCTCTTGGCACCTATGTCCTGAAGGGGTGGCAGCTCTGTGCCACCTTGTTCTGCACTGGCCACTGAGGTCAGCGTGGAAATCAGAGGAAGCATGACGCTTTCCTGCTCAAAGCACGGCAGGCCCCAACACTGTAGCATTGCTCCCCCGACCCCCTCTGCCGTGCTCTCCTGCTCGTCAAGGCCCACTCAGACCCTGCTCCGAGCCCTAGACAAAAACCCAGAAGGCGCTGGGGTGTTTGCTAGTCATTGCTTTCCTAGAGAAAGAACCAGTCCCTCCTCGGGGTCCGATTCCCTGGGGCCATACCTGCTCTCTTTCTTGGAGGGATGGCCGTCTTGCTTCTTTTGTCCCCTCCCATTGAGGCACCAGAAACTCTGGCAAAGGGCTCCAAATTTCCAGAATTTGCCAGGGAATTTGGTCTTAGCAAGGATGTTCTCGTGTATATCTTGTGTGTGTGTGTGTGTGTGTGTGTGCGTGCGTGTGTGTGTGTGTGTATGTAAATATTTATGCACAGCTTAAGTGAGTCTGTATGCCTACATCTATGTTCAAGTGTTTGAGTGTGTGTCTGTATGTGTAAGGGCGTGAATGTGTATGTGGCGGGAAGTCTGGGAATGTCTGCATGTGCGAATGTGCCTCTCCTGTTAGTTGTGTGTGTATCTCTGTGGGTCTGGGGTGTTGTGTGTGTGTGTGTGTGTGTGTGTGTGTGTGTGCACCTGGGGCAGAGGCTCTGTGCGTGGTGTGTGTGTGCGTGCGTGTGTGCAAGTGAACTGTAGATGTGTGTACAAGTGTATGTGTGCATCTGAGAGTGTGGGAGTGTGTGTGTGTGTGTGTGTGTGTGTGTGTGTGTGAGAGAGAGAGAGAGAGAGAGTGTGTGAATCCCCCTGACCTCCATTCCCTTCTAAACCTCATCCTCTCTAGCGAGGTGGAGGGAGATACCCACCCCCCCGCAAGTGTTACAGATTCTATCCAAGGACGGGAACAGAAGGCTTCCCAGCACAGAGCGTCCTGAAATTACTTTATATTCCCCCCTCCTTGTTTCATCTAATCAAAATAGCAGCGTTAGGCTCACCCATTCTCCCTGCCCACCACTTAGCCCCAAGGGAGGGAGCGAAGCGGGCCATCTTGTCTGACCTCCTCTGAGAGCACCTTGCAGCCCCAAGCCAAGGAGCTGTCTTCCAAATCTCCTCATTCCACGGCCCATGCTTCAGTGGCAAGAGCCAGCTGCCTCCCTGCCTGCCAGCAACCGCTGAGCTCTTCCAGAACCCACATCCAGGCTCAGCCTCATTTACAAATATGCAAATTTGCATCTTTTCTGGTATGCAAATGGGGACATGACAAATAGCTAATTAGGGTCAAAAGAAGCACTCTGAACCAATTAGTTGTAGGGTCGATTCCTTTCTGTGGGGAGGAGACTGGCCCCTCCTGCCCACCTCCTTCCCTGGCTCCCCCAGGCCCACACACTCTGGGCCTGGCCTGGCTGGTGGGGGCCAGGGATGGTCAAAGAGCACTGAGACAGGAGTCAAGGCTTGAATCCCACTCCCACTGTGGCTCTTAGCTGTGTGACCATGGATGCACTTGCTGAAACTTCAGTGTCTCCCTCAGTGAAATAGAGCCACGGCAGTGGCCTGTCCCTAAACCTCCACCCCAGTGTAGGTAGTGAGACTGTGGGGTCGGAGGGTGGGGGGGAACCTAGGATGTCAATAGCCTTTGGAAACAGTGCTAAAATTCCTCTGATAGGCACACCGCCTGTGTTCTTCCAAAGCATTCAGTCGCCCCATCCGCCCTCGGAATTAGATGAATTAGAGGTAGCGACGGTATGGCAACGAGTGTCATCCTGGCTGCCAACTCTGGCCAATTAGGAGCGGTGCATGGAGAAGGATGTCCAGGCCAAGTCTGGATTCCCCCGAAAGAGACAGTGATCGATTAATGATGTCTGCTGTGGGCAAGTGATGGGACCGGCGGCTTCTGCGCTGCGTATTTACTGGCCAGGAACCACCTGGAGTTTGCAGCGGGCAGCCGGGTTGCTGTCCTTTCTGCTCCCTGAAGTTCCCCTTCCAGAGCTCTGCTCCCTCATGTAACACAGGGGCAGTTTGTCCCGTGTCTGAGTTACCATGAGGCAGAGACAAGAGAAGGTGAGGCAAAACCTCTTTTTCATCGGGGAGGTGATACATACACTTGACGGCATCAGCGGGACGGGCACGATGTCCCATTTCAGAGGCGGGGAGCCTGAGGCCTGCAGAGGGTGGATGACTTGGAGGAGAGGAAGCAAGCCTTGCCAGGCAGGCCTGCACGGCAGCCGGGGCTGCTCTTCTCTCTGCCACTACAGGATCTTGGCTCCCTCCTGCCACCCCCGCGCTGCTGCCCCAAGCAGGCTGCAGCAAGCCCTACGGGACTGGCTTCACAGCTGGGTGTGAAACGGGGCTGAGTCGGCACCTGGGATTGTGGGGCAACTGCCATGCTGGAGCCTGGGGCCTGGCCCGGGGCCAGCGGGTGGACGAGAGATGGTGGGAGGGCTGAGCACCGGGGGAGCCAATAGGGGCTCTGCGGCTGGCAGGGGTGGGTCAGGAGAGCACCTGGGTCGAAGCTAGTCCTCTTGGGAATGCCGAGCTCAGAGCAGAGCCCAGCTGTGTGTGCGTGCCTGGCTATTGGCAGTGCCTTTGTGCGTGTGCATGCAGCCCAAGGTCCATCTGGGAACACGGGCTTTTATAAATGTGCATATATGCATCACATATCAGTATAAGAATAGATAGATCTATGTAGTTGTGCACATCTGTGTGTCTGTGTGCACATCTGTGTGTAGGTGAACAGCTTGCATGTACACATGTCAGTTTTTCTGTATGTGTGTCTAGACGTTTCCACTTGTATGCGTGGGTGTCTGTGTATATGTATCTTCCAACATCTCTACAGCTGTGCACATACCGGTGCGTCCATCCTGGTGCACGGCTGCCCACCTCTGTCAGTATCTATGGACACGGCTCCACACCTTTCTGTTGGCATCAATGTAAGCATCACTGTTCAGCATGTGTGTCCTTTCCAGGGCCTCTTTTCTTCTCTGTGCATCGTATCTATAGGTCTGCCCTATGCATGCATTAGTGAGTGCTTCCGTGGCTGTGCCCCTTGGCTGGCACATTTCTGGGTATGTACATCTACCTGTGAGGGTGTTGGTATCTACTTCCGAATGCAGGTATGGCTGTCTCAAGGTGAGCAGGATGGACTCTTGGAGGTGGCTGCCATAGCTCCCTGTTTTCTCTCCACTTTTCTCTCCTTTCCTCTCTCCTTCCCTTCATGCAGCTCACTCTGCAGATCTGGCCCAGGCTGCTGTGGCGATAACATAAGATGAGACTTGGAAGCCCACTTCAGCCTCTGGAGAGGGGCTCCCTACGTCCATCTCCCGTGTGCACTCAGCCCCAGAGCCACACAGCCTCCTGGCTTTTTAAATTAGAGTTGTTATCTCCCCCGCTGCATATTAATCCTGACCCCCAGCAGCAGTGAGAGCGAGAACTGGCGACTTTTTCTCCTTCCCTTTGCGGCGTCCCTCCCAGCCCTCCTACCTGCTAAAGGGAAACTTGACCACCTGCTGGAAGATCTGTTGGCTTGGACTTTGGAGCACGTGCGCCCTGGCTCAGTTGTTTGTTGATGGGCCCTCTGCCATCGCTGGAACTTTTCTGGGACGCGACTGGGGGCTCCCTCCCAACCCTCACCACTGGTCTGGGTTTGGATTCCAACCTTCCCTGGCTGGACCTCCCTGCCCCGTTGCCCGGGTCCATTCCCAGGCAGCCTCACCTGGATACGGTTCCCCGCACGTGCGGCTGCCCTGCAGGCACGAGGACGGTCCTTCCTGTGTGCCCCAGGCTCCCGAGACCCAGCCCACAGCCGTGCTGGAACAGGAGTGATTCCAGTGATCATTCCAGTGCCTCAGCTCTTATCTTGCCTTCATCAAATGCCTCCCCTCCCCTTACAGTCTTCTCCCTTCCCTGATGGTTTTGGATGGAATTTAAAATAAAAAAGATTGATTAAAAGTTGGAAACTGTGTGAGTGAAAATAAAAGCACTTAAGACCAATAAGTATCATTTGAGCTGTAATGTACAGAGTAAGCCGGGTAAGATGACATTTTAGGGATACTTCTCAGCTGGTAAGTGGCCTGACTTTGTTCCCTTCTCTTGGGGTCTGTTGGCTAGATGTCCTCCTTGCTGGAAGCCTGCCCGGCCAGGCGCCGAAGCGGAGTGTGAACTCGGGCTTCAGGCTGGAATAAGCCCTGTTGACTCACTCACTGGCTTGTGTGACCTTTCTGGACCCGAGTTTTCTTTTCTGTCCTTTTCTATGATGGGGACAAAGGACCTGCTTCATAGGTCGGTTGTGCAGAACTAATACATGTGCTATGTCCTTTGCTGGAATGTTCTTCCCCCAGATCTCCTCTTGGCTCCCTCTGTCATCCCCTTCAGGTCTTTATTCAAATATTACCTTCTCTGTTAAGAACACCCTGCTCTTTCTTAGTTTTATTTACGGCTCTTATAATACTCTAGGAATACTGTACTGTACTTTTTACCTATTTGTTTTCTATATTGCTTGTCTTCCCAAGAGAATGTAAGCTTTTTTTTTTTTTAAAGATTTATTTGAGAGAGAGAGCACGTGAGTTGTGGGGAGGGGCAGAGGGAGAGAGAGAATCTCAAGCAGACCCCCCACTGAACACGGAGCCTGATGCAGGGATTGATCCTGGGAACCTGAGATCATGACTTGAGCCGAAATCAAGAGTTGGCAGCTGCGCCACCCAGCGGCCCTGAGAATGTAAGCTCTTGAGAGCAGGGATTTTGTCTTTGTTTCCATCACCGGGCAAATAATGGGCACTCAATACATTTTTGCTGAACGAATGAACTGCTCATCCTTTTGGAGTGTCGAGTGGCTACCTACCAGTTTGGGCAATCAGGGGTTATCCTTGTCTGGAGGCTCTGGAAGGGCTTGGCTTCAGAATGACTCCCTTAGCAAGGCAGTGCGGGCCTTGGGAGGAAACCTGCTCCCTGCCTCTGCTCCCCCTGCACCCACGGTCCAGCTTGGGGGCTGCCAACTCAGCAGGAAGCGCCCAAGTGCTGATTCTTGACCCAGCCTGAGAGTCAACACTGTGTCCCACTCCCTGGCATTGGCCATCTTCTTTCTCCAGGCACCATAGCTACAAGGGCATCCAAAGCCAAGATGGTCCTTCCTTGGAGGCTCACGCTCAGCTGGGTCTCTCCATGGGACAAGGGCACTTGAGCTAAAGTGGGTAATCCAGCCAGGCACTGGGAGGCTGAGGGAGGGTTAGCTACTAGAAGGGCATGGGATGGGCACTGAGGCTCAGGGAGCAGCAGCCCGAGTGTGTTGGGGAAGGGCGGGCAGCAGGGTGTGGCTGGAATAATCTTACTGGGTGGGAACTATCTGAAGCCGGATCGTCCCATCCCTCTTTGCCTGCCCATCTTCAGCAGTGCTCAGCGGTGCCATCGATTCCTGCTCAGATCCAGGAGCCTAGGAGTCTGGCCGTGTATAGTCACCTCAGGGAACAGAAAAAGCACCGTGGTGAAGGTCACACTTGGAAGTGGGTCTTGGTCTTACCCATCTTTACTTTAAAGTAATTTCTTCAAAGATGGGTTGTGGGGGGGGGGGGTGTTTCTCCAGATGTGAGAGACACACCCAGGCCAGAGAGCGCTCTCCAAACAACACATTTATGGCTAGAAGTGACTTTGGAGTCTGGAACAGACTTCTTAACTTCCCTCCTACCCCCAAATGCCATGGACTTCTTTAGCAGTCTGCTGAAGCCTTTGGAACCTTCTCAAACAGTGTTTTAAATGCGTAAGACACACAGGATTACAGAGGAAACTCATTCTATTGAACTGCAGTTCCAACCCTGGACCTCAGGTTAAAATGGCCAGTTGTGCTCTTTGAAGATACTATATAGTCTTTGAAAAGAGCACAAAGCCTGGCTTCTCCTCTGGCACGCTTGGAGGGTGGGGCCGGGGCACAGCATTTGTGCCTATCTCGGCGGGGCTGTCCCGGGGTGGAGAGAGCAGCCCTCTCCCACCATGCCCTCAAGATAAGTCTGGACCCTTTGGGGGAAGAAGCCACAGGGAGGGAGATGGCTGGGCTGCCTGGGGGAAGGAATGAGCTCCCTGCCTCCAGGGGTGGTCAGCTGGAGGCCCTTCTGCCAGGGATTCTGGGTTCTGGGTGCAGTGGGTGATTGTTGCTCGGATAGGAGAAGATTTTTGGTTGATTTAGCCCAGGGTCCTTTTGGAGGTGGATCTAGGAGGTGTACCTGTGGCTGTTGGGTCTGTCTCCTTTTCCAAGCCCTGAGCCACCTGTGCCACCCTGGGAAGGATAGGATGGCACTTTCTGCTGATTCTGCCCCCCAAACCTCTTGCTGTTCTGAGTCTGTCCCCCAAAACCATTCCTGGGGTGGGGGGAGCTTGCAAACCAAACCACCCAGCCTCCCTGCAGCTGTCAAATGTTTCGGCTCAGAGCCTATAGAGCTGGGTCCCTTCTTATCTGTGTGGCACTGCAGCCCCCCCCCCCCCAAGCCTTCTGAAATGGTCTGGGCCAAGCCCCTGCCGTGTGGAAGGGGCAACTACAGTGCAGGAGCCGGAGGGCTTAGCTCAAGTCCCATAGCTTCTGGATGGGGAGCTGGTCCTGGAGCACCGCACCTGCCTTCCACCCGCTGCCGAGGCGGGAGCCCCACCACCACCTAGGAAGGCAGCCTCTGGTCCCCCTTGACAGACACATCATGCTTCCCACCTAAACCACCTCCATGGGTGGGGAGCCGGGGACTGGTCTATTAGCTTTCTCCCGCTGTCCCCCGAGGGTGCATTTGTCTGTTTTGCATTTCTTCCAGGCTGTAGTTAGACAAGTCCCGGTCCTGGGGGGAGCGCTGCGGAGAGAAAATGTCAGGGCGACACGCCGCCAAGATAACATTAACGAAATATCAAGTCCTTTATGATGTCAGGAGGGATTCCTTCCCGCGGCCGGAGCTGCCTAATGACATCATAAAATAGGCCTGCGGCAGCCACACTCCCCCTGAGTCATCAATCAGGCCTGTCTGCGGGGGGAGGGGGGCCGTGGGGTGGGGGGGCAGGACGCAGGCCTGGAAATTCAAAGGGGCCCCAACACAGCAGCATGCACTGGGCCGAGGGGCGGAAGGCACCCGCAGCCCCTAGGACACATCTGTTCCCCGGAGCCCCCGGGGGGATCCTGAGGCTGAGTGGGCTGGCCGCTAACCGGTTCCCCAGGAAGCCTCTGGCCGGGCCAAAGTACTTTCGTGGTGCCGAGGGAGAGGAGGGGGCTTAAGCCTGGGCTTGCTGATATTGTTAGGGATAGACACAGCCCCCCTGCCCCCATCTGGAGCAACTGTGTGCTTGCCCGTGTGTGTCCGTCTCTCTCTACACACCTGCAGGGCTTTACAACACATGCACTGCACAGATGGATTACCCGTGTCTGCATTTGCCTGGGTGTGCAGGCTCATGCCTGCAGCCTCCTCCTGCCTGCTTCCTCTGTGTCAGAGTCTCCGTCTGTCCTTACACCCCTCTGTGTGTCCAGTGTCTGCGAGGCGTGGACAGGGAGAAGTGGAAGGGGATCCGGAAGACCGGAAAGAGAAGGAGGACCCCAGAGGGTGAGGGCAGTCTACTGTGTGCCAGGGGCGCCTACTGTGTGCCACGGTGGGTAGGGGGGTGTCTGTGCACCGAGCACTTCTTACCACCCTTGGCTGAGAACTTGGGATTGTGCTAGAATCACCTGTGGAGATTTAAAGACCTACCCATGCCCCAGTCTTGCTTCAGATCAATTAAACCAGAACCTCTGGAGATGAGGCTCAGGCAGGGGTAGTTTTAAAGGATCCCCAGGTGATTCTAAAGTGCAGCCAGAGTTGAGAATCAGGGTGTCCAGAGCTTTACTATTCCAAGGTGGTGGTGGGGTGTCCGTGGACTAGCACTTGCCTCACCTGGGAGCTTCTAAGCAATGCAGAGTATCACATCCCTCCCAGACCTTCTAAGCCATACTCTGCATCCCCTCTGGAATCTCTATTGTAATGGGATCCCCAGGTGATCTGTATATCCATTAAAGTTTGAGAAGAGTAGAGCAGTGCTTCTCCACTGATGCAGATCTAAGGGTTTCTGACTCAGTAGATCTGGGGTGGGGCCCAAGAATCTGGTTTTCTAGGGAGTTCCCAGGTGATGCTAACGCAGCTGATCGGGGACCACACTTGGAGAGCCATTGGCTTCGCTGGTGTGCATCAGGGAGGCAGACAGAAAGAGACTGAGTGGAAAGGGAGGTGTCTGCGTAGAGGGTATGAGGATGGGAAGGAAGGGGAAGTCACCAGTCACCCAGGAAGATCATGTCCCCCCAAAAAGTGTAGCCTGCCTTCATTTTAGGTCCTTAGTTTCCTGGTTCAGGGACTAATCCAGGGTTTGAAGAAAGTAAAGAGAACAGGAAATGTGAATAAGTTTCCTGAGAGCTGCTGGTATTTATTTTCCCTTTCTGTTCCTTAAGGAACCCTCTCCTGACCCCACCATTCCCTTAAGAAAAAGGGCCCAGGGCTGGAAAAAAAAATCATTAGGAAGGGGCACCTGCATGACTTAGTTGGTGGAATCTGCAGCTCTTGATCTCAGGGTCATGAGTTCGAGCCCCATGTTGGGCAAAGAGAGTACTTAAAAAAAATTAAGAAAGAAAAATAAAAGAAAAAGGATCCAGAGCTGGACACGTCTTTGTTCCTGAGAACCCCAGGCCAAAGAATCATGTTTTCTCAGAGCTGAAGCTCATCACAATGCCCACGTGCCTTCTTGGGGCTCCGGCCCACCCTGGGTCATATCCAGTTTGCCTGGGACCAGCTCAGTGTGTGATCTCAGTGGGTGATTCTCATCCTCTCGCTCTCAAAAGTTGAAGGGATAAACTGTAAGTTTCTCCTATTGATAAAGGCTGTTGGAACCGCTCCAGTTTAGTTGAGGTAGAGGTGAGTGGGGCCTCGAGGGCGGGGTGGGAGGTGACTGGGTGTGTTCCCAAGGGGGAAGCCGTCTGCAGCCTGGCCCCTGGGGCTCCCTCCTCCCAGCCTGGCTTCCTGGGGGAGCGGCAGGAGGGAGGCCAGCCAGCCAGGGGATGGGGTTTACTCTAGTGGAGGTGGTGTGCTGGGGAGCAGACATCTCTCCCACGGGGCCACCGGCCCTGACTGTCCATCTGCTGGGGCAGGAGGAATGGCGGGGGCGGCGGTGGGAACCATAGACCAGCGGGCCGGGCTCGGCGGCGTGGCGGCTCCCTCTGGCTTCCCTCGGGGCTCTGCCCTATCAGCACCTCTTCGGGCGCATCTGGGCAGAGGCAGCGGAGTAACCCGAGGGCTGGGGGAGGAGATAGCAATCAGCCGGAATACCAGAGGTGTGAGGCAGGCATGACCTCACCCAGGGTGTGCCCGCTCTCTGAGCCCTGTCAGGCCACCCTCCCCGCCTGCTCCCAGGCACCCCGAGGCCAGCTTCGACAACAAGCTTCAGCCGGACGCAGCAGGGGCGTCCCTACGCGCCGGGCTGGGTCCCAGCCAGGGCTCAGGCCAGGTACCTCTCTGGGAGCCTCCTCTAGGCTGTCTGGGGGCCAACTCTGTGGTCTTTGAGGGGACCCGGGGACCCTTCTCCAGTTCCCTGGGGCTGGGGCATTTGGAGAAGCAGGGAGGGAGGTGTGGGGCTGGGAGTGCTATTCAGGACTGAAATGTGGTCAAGAAAGAAGAGAGGTTGTTACTGCCCAGGGGCCAAGGGAGCGTAGAGACCTGGCTTGGCTCGGGCAGGAAGACGGTTCCCTGCAGTGCAGACAGCCGGGGCGCCTACTGTGTGCCAGGTAGCTGGCTAGGGAGAGCCGGTTTAGAAATCAAAGCCGAAAAAGCCCAGAAGAGACTGTGGGATGGATTCACGGAACTAGAAGCATTAAAACATCTCTTGGTAACTTTGGATGGAGGCCATGTGGTAAGGCGGGCGGCTCATGCCAAGTGGTTAGCCGTGGGCTCAGATGGGAGGGGCCACTCCCGGCCAGGAGCAGTGGGGGACCAGCAGGATCCTTGGTGGAGGTCTCTAGGAGAAAATGCCTCCGCTCGTGATGGGCTAGAGCTGAAAGTGAGCGAGGCAGCAGCTTGGGAGCTGGCCCTGAGTCTCGGTGGCTGGGGGCTGCCCTTGGACCCCTCCCACTGTCCCGGCTCTGTCTTGTCCCTCGGCTGTTCCCATTTAAGCCTTCCCGCACAGGTCCTTCCACACATGCCCTTCATCCCACTGGTCCACAGCCGCACCCACTCCTGACTTACCCACACTTGTGCCCACTACCTCCATGCACACCCCACGACCACGCCCACACTCACAGGGAGGCAAGAGGACCTCACCCAAGAGCATTGCACAAACGGCCACCTTGAGATAGCTTTGCACAACAAATGAATGGATCCACCTGGAAGCGGCTAGCCTTTTCTGGGCACGCCGGGTTCCTGAGGGCGCGGAGTCCCAAACCCAGCAGGGCAGGCTGTGGTTGTCCCTGTGCCGAAGGCCAGAACCTTGCTCCCCACAGTGCCTCCCAGTGGCTGCCGTCCCCAGCCTCGTGGATCAGAGCTGCTGTTAAGAGTCCAGAGCCCCTTCTGCCATGTGCTGATGAGGGACGGGGCTGTATCCCAGCTTGTATTATTCTCTGAGTTATTGATTCGGCTCAGCAAGTGTTTCCTGGGCTTTCCATGTGCCTGGCCCTCTGCTGAGCTCCGGGGCCCAGAGATAAGGAGAATAACTCGCCACTTTCAAAGAACATCTGGGGCTTAGCCAGACCCTCAGGCGGGCTCTCAGTCTGTCCCGGGGTCGCATCCTCCCCGGACCCTCCCCCACCTATTCACCCCCATCTGCCCTCACACACGCTTTTCTCCACCACATGACAGCCACCCTCCTCCTCCCTGTCATTCTCTTGCACCCCCTTGTTTTCCTCCTTCACACTGGCATGACATCACTTTTTGGTTCTGGGGCAGCATCCGGAGGGTTGTGGAGAGGCTCGCATTCCTCCCTAGCTTCTCCCCTCCACTTTCCAGCTTCGGAAAGTGCTCTGGGCAATGCAGAGCCAGGCGGAACCCACGGGGGATTGCAGGGGTGGGACGGGGGTGATGGTGGGGTGTCCCCACTGTATTCTGGGTAAGGCTCTTGGCTTCTCCGAGACGTGAGGCATGATGGGAAGGGGACACAGGAAAGAATGAGAGGGAGGAGAGGGACGGAGGGTAGGGGAAGGGTGAGAGGAGTTCAGGAAAGTCAGAGACTGAGAAAAGCAACAAGGAGAAACAGACCAACAGAAAGAGACTCTGACCTGGTCACCAGGCACTTCTAACAAAATCACCCTCTTCTCTTAAGGGTGGGCTTGGATCTTTCTTGGTGCTGGGATGTTGTCCACACTGCGTGGGGCCTCACAAAGGCGGCTGCGGTTAGCCCCGATTCCTGCTGGCCTCAGCTGCCACCCTGTTGTGAAGAGCAGAGCTCCCATGGACGGCAGTCCAGCCCAGGACCCTCCCATCTCCCCTCCACGGGCCCCTGGCTGGCTGTGGGCGTGACACCTTCAGCTCGAGCCTTTGGGGAGCTATGTCAGAGATGGGAAATCAGCTTTGCAGGGGAAATTTTGCAAATCCCCAGCAGCCTCTGGCCCCACCTCGCGTGGGCGGTCTTCAGCCTTTTCTTAGAAGCTGTATCCCCAGGTCTCCCTTCTTTTGGCCCTTGGTGCCAGCTGAGACCCTATAAGTTCCCTTCCTCTCATCCCTGTGACGCTGCCTGGGCTGAGAGTGGCGGCCCTAGATTAGTAGCCAGACCTCTCCTCCTTCCCAGCCCAACCGCCAGGAAGCTCGGAGGCAGGTTCTGATCCAACCCAACCTGCTCTGCAGGGCTCCCGGCCCCTCCCCCTTTGCCCTTGACTTGGGGGATCCCTCTGCAGCCCTGACCGGGGCTGAGGAGCCTTGTCAAGAGCCCTGAGTGGTCTCGGGCACCCAGCAAGGGCTCGTGTCAGGAGCTGCGAGTCCCGTTTTGTCCCCACAGCACGCAACCGCCCCAGGACAGAGGGGCCTTGGCAACCTCCAGGCTGGTTATCTGATTTGGGGGCTGATGGGGTTTCTAATGGAAAACAATATGGTAATTTCAGAATGTTCCTGATTAGATGAAAATGATATTGCATCAAAGTTACTTCCTTAATTTATGCAGAAAATAACAAGAGAGAATTCTCTCCTAAGATCCTTAATTAAACCAGAGCTTCCCCTGCACAGGCAAAGCAGGCGCTGAGCTCCAGGTGTGGGGGACAAAGGCCGCTCCTGGATGGGTCTCCCAGGGTCTGGGCAGGTCTTTACCCAGGGAGGCTGCCCGCTCTGCCTGGAGGCCGCCCTGGCAGCAAGGGCATGGTGGAGGCTTTTGCCCCTGCAGAGATAGTGGGGCAGCCACCCTAGACTTCTTCCAGTCCCTTCCTGGCTTCTCTGACTCTATCCTGAGAGTCCTCAGTGACCCAAAGCCACAGAGACTCAGCAAGCAGGGGTGGCAGAGCTGTGAGCCGGGGTGTCTTTAAGACACAGAACAGCTGGAGTGAGCAGGGAAGATGCTGGTAGGTCCAGTTACAATCAGCACTGGGATCGGCACGGGACAACCACACACCCAAGTGGCTTAGCCGAGGATGGTTTGATTTGAGAGGGAGAGTAGGTATGAGAGAAACAACAAAGGATGGTGGACCATCTGCACATTAGTAATTGGGAGAGGAGACTGTGGCTACCCCTAGGACTGAGCAAGAGAAGGAGGGATAGAGAGAGGGACCATTTGACAGAGCTGTGGCCACGGACCGTCCCAGCCCAGTGCCCGGATGCCGTGAGACTGGGGAGAAACGGAGATACATTCCCTATGTCTCTCTTTTCCTGCCCTCCCATCTCCTGCTGGTGCTGAATATTGGCTGGCCTGGCCTGGAAGCCAGTGGGTGGGGATCCCGGGTGACACCCTCCATGTTGGTGAGGCTCCCGGGGCGCGGAGTGGGGCAGAAGATGGATGTGGGTGCCGAGAGCAAACAGAAGACGGCTAGCACAGCCCCCAAGGTGACGGTAAACAACCTTTCATGGTCTGGTGCTTCAGAATTCTCTAGCACATTCTTATTCATTTTCCTTGTCACTCCCCATAACAGACCTAGGACAGATTCTTGTCTCCAGGAGGAAATAGGCTCAGAGAGATGGAGTGATGTCCTGGAAATCACACAGTAGGGAGGTTATGGTTTGAACTCAGTTCTGCCCCACTCTAAGTCCTCCCCCCACCCCGCACCCCGACATAGAGGCTTGGATGCATAAAAGTGAGCCTTAGCTGGGTGTCATGAAAGGTTCCTGGTGGGAAAGGGCCCTGTCTAGAAGCTTCTGTGAGGTCGGGAGGCAAGTCCTCCCTACCACTCATGAATGAAGAGCGCCAGCGCCCTCAGCACTTTGTAGAGTAGACCGCAGCGAATTGCCCAGGAAACAGACATTTCTAATTCCGGCGGGACCTCCCACCCCTGGGTCTGACGTGCAGGACTGGCTGGGACATGCTGGAGCAGGAGCTGAAAAGGAGGCAACCCCATCCCCCTGGGGACCATCCCCCTCTGCCCACAGGCCTGCTGATCACGCTGCCCCAGCCCCACTCCCCCGCCCACCAGGCAGCAGCACCCCAGCTCCCGAGCGCAGCTGGCTGGGGACAGGCTGTGCCTAATGCTCTGAGTCACAGTGGGAACCTGGGCAGGGTTCTTGGGGAGCTCCTGACTTGGGATTCGGATGTGGCAAAGGCGTAGAGGGGTAGAGCTCAGGGCCCTGAGGCTGGGGCTGCAGAGGACCTCGACGTACAAGGTGAGTTCTGAGGGCGGGGGAGGTGGTGTGCGAGAATGTGGGCTCTTCTATGCTTGTGTGTGTGTGTGTGCACGCGCGCGTGCCCATGTGCATCCGGATGTATGGATCTGGGTACACACATGTGTGAGGATGGGCATGTGAGAGAGACGGGGAGGGAGGAAGAGAGAGGGAAGAGGAAAGGGGGTAGAGAGAATTTGTTAGGGTCATCAGACATCAAAGTCAAAGGCAGTGGGGCTCGGGTGGGCCATGTGAGGTGATGGTGACTGGTGACGAGGATGACTGGGAGTAACAATGATGAAAGCTCACATATGTAACGCTTATTGTATGCGAAGCCTGTTCCAAGCCCTTTATATGGATCACCTATTTTAGTCTTCACAACGGATTTAGGACTTAGGTATTATTATTCCCCCATTTTACAGATGGGGAAACTGAGGCACAGGTTTTTTTTTTTTTTTTTTTTTAACGATATGCCCAAATACTAGGGCTGGGAATTGCACCCAAATCTGAACCCCTGAGAGGCCCTGACTGCTGGACTTGGAGGGTGTGTCCTCTGATTCATGTGGGAAGCTGCCAGAGCACTATTTCGATTTGCTATCTCTGTGTCAGGTTCCTGGTTTTCCGCAGGACTTTATTGGGGGAATGGGATATGAAGTGGACCCCATGAAGCCTGAGTATCAGACAGGTGGTCACAACTGAGCCAAAGCAAGGAGGGGTCAAAGGAGCTTGGGTTTGGGGGGGCCAGTTACTTTGCGTGGTTGAGGTAAGGGGTGCACAGGGCTGAGGCAGAGAGGTGAGTAGGGTGGCTTATGGAGGGTCTTTGCAGGTCAGGCTAAGGGGTAAGACCTCTAGCCTATAGCCTGGGTGGTGGGCACCCTCGAGAAGGGTGTTCCACGGCGGGGGGCAGCATAGTCACCTGGTGCACGCTGGCAATCTCGTAGACGAGAGACAGACTGGAGCTGGGGAAGTCTGCTGAGTAGGGGGCACATCCAGGTAAAAGGGCGTGAGGCCTAGGGTGGGAGAGGGGGGAGCTGAGGGCTTGCACTCTGGGAGGTCGAAGCCGTCCTATCTGGTGGTGGTCTGGATTTCTGGGGGTGTGAGGGAGCTGCGGAGAATCGGCTCATAGGTTTGCAGGCATCTGGGAGGGGGGAGAGTGTGGGAGGAGAGCAGCTCCTGTGGGTCCCTGTCACCTGTGGGTCCCGCCAGAGGGCAGGGATGCCTGCGGCCCCAGAGGCCAAGACAAGGTGCCCGTGAGAAGTGGCCAGGGCATCGCTGCATCCTGGAGAGATACAGATGGGCCCTGTTTTTCCTCCTGATGGACACTCTAGGCTGGGGAGGCAGGAGGTCAGAGGCATGGCCAGTGGACACACCGGGAAATGGGGAGTATTGGTTCCACCTCAAATACTTCTCATTGTCTTTAGGTGTCCCCCTTCCTAAACACGTCACATGGGAGTGTACAAGAGCTAGAGCTGAGCATGATTCATTCTGACGTCTCAAGTGCTCGAGAACTGGGGTACAGCGGTCAGAGCTTTCCTGTGGGCGTTCGGGGGTTCAAGTTCCAAGGGGATCACTCTGTAGCTGTATGTTCATGGGCAAATCCCTCCACCTCTCTGAGCCTTAGTTTCCTCTTCTGAGAACAGGAATGACGATGGCACATATCTCACAGGCTTGTTGTGAAGATCACAGTAGTTCAGCCGTACGTGGCGGACCTGGTTATGATTGCCCAGATCTGGGCAGAATGACCTCGGGCAAGGCTGTTTTGGCATTTTTTGGAGGACCCCTTTCCTCTTATTTCCACCTTCTCCACAAGGAGGGGACGCAGCTTTCTCTGGGGACTGCGAGGGGGGACAAGAAAGGGGAGGCCTTTCTAGCCAGGGAAAGGTGCCGATAAGCCTTTACTGCTTGGCTTTCCCCTTCTCCCTCCCAGTGTCCCAGGCCCCACCTCTTTCCTCCAGTCCTGGGACAGAAGCTGAAAGTCAGGTGCCCATCACCTCGCCTAGACTTGACCTTCCCAGATAAGGTCTGGACCTGCCATTCCTCAGTTTACCTTCTCCCGCCTCAGTGCAGGGCGTCAGCCCCCAGGGGCCCCTGTGCCTACAGGTCCCCATCCCCATGCTTTCTCAGATGTCCCAGAGGGGTTCTGGGGCCTGCCCAAGTGTTGCCACAGACACCCCCCACCCTGGCTCCCAAAGAAAGTGTCAGGAAAAGATGGCCGCCTCCCTTCTCCCCTCTGCACCCTCCGCTCCCCCAGCTGGGTGGCTGGGCCTGAGCCCCGGGCTGAGCTCAGCTCTTACCCCAACCCCAACTCCGAGAGTTTGCTGGCAGCAGCGTAGATGACTTTGGTGTAGTTTCTGTGGTTTAATAAGCTACAAAAACGGCATTATTTTAAGCCAATCTGGATATAGCACAAAAACTCTCACCCCGTCTGTTCTGTGAAACTCAGATACCCTGACGAGAACACAGCTCACAACCAACTAATACAATATTCCACCGGGCTCGCTGTCAGCGGGCCCCACGCGGGAGCCGGCTCCCCGAGGACTGCCCAGGCGCGCTCCCCGCGGCCGGGAGGGGGGCGGCGGCCCAGGCGCGGGTGGGGGGGCCCCGCACTTGGGGGGGTCGCCTCTCCCCTCCCTGAGGAGCTGGGCCGGCCGCAGCCCCCACCGCGGGGACGGGAGAGGAGAGGAGTGTTTCTGGCCTGCTGACAGCAGTTTTACTCCCACCATGGGCATATGTCTGATTCCGAAGCAGGGAAGTGTGTCCAACACACCCAATGCAAAGACAGGTTGTTGAATATTTTTTCTCTCATCACTAAAAAGGATTCCCTGCTGGGTGCAATCAAGATCCATAAACTCACGGCTCGAGTCGGTGTGAAAGCAGCGCTCCAGCCCAGACTCCCTCGCTGGCGCTAAATGCAGGCTCCGGGCGGAGATGCACAGACATCCGCTCCAGTCTGGCCTTGCGAAAGCCAGTTCCCGGCACATTAGGCAGCGCGCTTATTTTGGGCTACGCTTCAGTGGATTAACTTTCAGTGTAAAGTTTCCGAGCTCGGGCACCGTCCCCGAGGCACTGCCCCCCCCTCCTTCGGTGGTTACCACGGTTTACAGAACCAGAGGCGAGGGGCTGGCTGACGCGGGTCCGCGAGAGCCTCCGGATGCAGCCCCCAGATGCAGAGGAAGGCAGGTGGGCTCTGGCCCGGCTGGGGCTCCTGGCAGCGGGGGAGAGCCCAGCTTGCTGACCCAGGCGCCTGGGGGTCCACCAGATGCCCAATGTCTAATGTTCCCAGCAGACACTGAGCTTGCAGGCTTTGAAGGTCTTGTAGTTTCCTTGGAGGGTTGGTCCTGGGGAGAGCCTCCCCTCTTCTGGTTGTGGCCAGTGTGCCATCCACCCGCCCTTCGCCGGGGGCGCTCTGTACCCCGAGAGAGGATCCCAGGTGGTGTCTTGAAGGTTCCAGTCCTGTTGTTTGTGTTTTCTTCTGAGCGACCCCCTCCATCCCTCCAGCAAACTGAATGAGGCAGAGGGAAGTGGCGGGGCGGGGGTGGAGGGGGTGGGGGAGTGGGGAGGTAGAGGTAGGGGGAGGGGGGTCTTCAGTGGGCCATAAGGGAGCCTGCTCGGAGTCAAGGGATGGGGAGAATGGAGGAAAGGGCATAGCATCAGCCCCCAGACTCCTTTCTGATGGCTTGGGAAGGAAGACCTCGACGTTCTTGCAGACGGTGAGGGACCCCCCAGCCCCCACCCCACCACAGTCATCCCCTGGGAAGCGCTTTCAGAGCCAATGATTTAAGATTCTAGTTTCCATGAATTCTTAAGAAGCAAAAGCACAAAAGCCCCCCTCTCTTCCCCTGGTATCCCAGTTTTCTGGGGGCTTATGATGCATCACTGAAAACCAGAATGAACTTCAGAAATAGCATGCAGAGTGAAGGACAGCTTAGCTAGCACGAAGAAGCCGGACAGGGTGTGGAATCTCTCATGCGCTTCCTCATTTCTTCAGAACATATAATCCGGGCTGACTTTGTACAAGGCACTGGCCCTGGGCTGTGGGAGACACAGGAGGTCTCCGCCCAGGGAGGGACAGCAGATACAGAGCCATTCTTCCCTTTGTCTGTGGCTTAGCTGGGACTGTGAGCCAGGCACTGTGTTTGGGCACAGAGGGGGGTGTGCAACCGGAGCAGTTTGAGTACAAAGCAGAATGTGAGGAACCTGTGCAGGACAGAAGGGGGCTCCGGGAGAGGCAGCGCTACCCTGGTCCCCTCTCAAGCAGCTTGGAGCCCTGAGAGCCCCCAGGTCCACATCCTTTGAAGATTTCTACCTGCCTCCAGAGGCCCACAGGGGTCATTTTGCCTCCAAGTTACACGGAGGCGAAAACAAATGATGGGAAAGGGGAAATGTTGAGGTGATTTTGGGGAACCCTGGATTAAAAAAACTCATCTCCTCTCTCATATTTCATAAATCTCTCTCTCAACCCCTCCCCCACTCCCTCCCGCTCTCCCTCTCTCCAAGAGATCAGCACATTGCAAAGACAGGTTGTGGAATATTTTCTCTCTCATCACTAAGAAGGCCTCCCTGCTGGGTGTAATCAAGAACCATAAACTCGCCTACGGCTCCAGTCGGTGTGAATGGAGCCCCGCTCCTCTAGCCTCGATTCAGACACGCTCAGGCCGACCGACAGTGGCCAGACTGCTCCCCCAGAGGCACCCCATCCTGAAGGGGCTGCAGCGAGGGGACTGGGCTCCTGAGTCATCCCCACCGGCTCTAGGCTCTGTTCTGGCACAGAATTCAGGGTACCTCTCCTGAAAGGTCTGCCTGCAGACAAGGAGTCAGGGTGTTGGCAAGTGCCACGGGCACTCCTTGGCCTTCACCCCATGTCCCCAGGTCCCTAGGGAGAGGAATGGGGAGGCAGGGCAGCCTCTTGGGCCCGGCTGTTATTTCCAAGGGGCTCCCTGACCAGATGGAGGGGCTTCTGTCTGTTTTTCAGAATTGTCTCTTTTGCGTGGAAGAGGGCAGGGACCTGGTGTTGCTCCAGAGGGCTGGGAACAAGTAGAGGGTTGGAAGGACTGGAAGGAGAGAGGAGAGCGAAGGAGAAGCACCAGGCAAGCTGGGCTGCGGACTGCTTGACAGCTAAGTGCGCCGTCCTGCTCTTTGTCTGAAAATCCATTAGCCGGATTGGAGCAGTCCTCAGATGCAAAGCCGGGGAGGAGCCCTTCCCACCTTTCCTTTACTATCTACCTGTGACATGACTCTCACTTATGTCACTGTCACTGCCCGAATGCCTGGGCCGGGTCACCCCTCCTTCCTGACCTCCCTGTGTCCACCGTGACCTTTCCAAGACATGAATGTGACCATAACATCCCCCCTGCCCCCGCTCCCCACAAGGTGATTCCATGTGGCCCTATTTTCCCCAGAAAAAAAGCTATGGAAAATAATTAAGAGCCAGCCCCTATATTCCCTTCAAACACCCCCCTCCTCCACCCGAAGTCCCCTGTTGGTGATCCTTGGACACCCAGCCATTTCCTAAGCTGCTTTGTACTTGCTCACATCCAGGCCTGTGCATTCACCATTCCTTCCCCACTTTCCTCCCCCCCCCCCCCCCCCCCCCCCCCCCCCCGGGAGGCCCTTCCTTCTTTACTTAGTGACCTCCCTACCTTTCCAGGCTCCGCAGAAATGTCTTTTGACACTTGACCCCCCAGGCAGAGGTAGACCCTGCTCCCTGGGCAATATGTACCATTCAGCCCTTTCCATCTGTGCTGTGACTGCCCTTGTCAGTGTCCTCCTCCCCAATGGGCATGTGCTTCTCCTCTGGGACGGGGGTTGAGTCTAATACAGCTCTGTGTGCCCAGGGCCCAGCACCTCGTTTGTTGGGATGAACAGCAGCAGAAGTTTCATTGCCAAATTTCAAAACACTGCTCTTGTAGCCACATTCCTCTGTCCCTGAGTGGGTGTGCACCCAGTGCGTGTGCGCCTGTGTGCACCCGGTGCGTGTGCGCCTGTGTGCGTGTGCAGGCAAGTCTTCACTTGTCTCCTATACTTCCCATCTGCCTCGTCCTGCCTACCCTTCCCCTCTCCCCCTCCCAACCAGAGAGGGAGCTCCCTGAGGATAGGACGGAGTCTTGTTCATCTCTCAAGAACAAATGGAAAACGTAAGACGTGGCGCCAGTGGCTTTGAATTTTGCCACAGTGGAGGGTGGCGGGATCTGCGGGATCGGCAGGGGATGCGGCCATGGCTGCGGAGAACAGTGTGGGGGGAGGGCCGCTGGGCGGGGCTTACATGCTCAGCCTTCGTTGGAAGGGGTGTGGTCTTCCCATTCCAGCTTGGAGGGGCTGCCCAGCCGGACCCTACAGGCGCAGTCCCCATGTGGGGTTTACACTCTCCGCGGGGAAAAACATGGGTGGCGCCGGTCCTGCCGGGCCCCCTTGTCGCCTCTTCTGGGAGGCCGGGAGCGGAAGCTCAGCTGAGAGAGGGCTTCTTCTCAGGCAGCCCGCAGGTCCGCCCTCCCGCCTTCGCGAGGCCACAGAGATATTGCCCACCAGCTTCAGGGCTCTCATAACTCTTTCAAGACAATCACTTTATTTATATGAGTTTGTTTTAAAAAACCCGCAGACGACCCACCGTGGGGACCTCTCGTACCGCCTCGGCTTGCTTCTCCCCGATCCTCCGGGTCCATAACTCTTAGTCTTTTGATTCTCCCAGTCCACCAACTATAAAAATCTTATTTCTATAAGGTCTTTTATGGTTACCAAGATAGTCAATAGTGTCATTTTCATTCATATCATTCTGCAGGGAAGTTAGAGGAAACGAACCAGACAGAGGAGAGCTATAAATAAGGCTCAGCTACACAGGGCCCCAAGCAGATCCCGCTGCGTTCTTTTGAAACGACTCATGCACAGAACACACGCACGCACGCACATACAACACACACAAATACACACATGTATGCCCACTTGTGCACAGACAGGTGTACCTGTGTGCACAGATGCCTCTACCCATGGTGCTTGCACGCTCTCTCTCTCTCTTTCACATACGCACGTGCATGTATGTGCTTACACAATTTGGCAGTCTTAGAAAAAAGCTCTTTTGGAATTTGCCTGACTTTGAAGGGCCAGGAGCAGGCAGCAAGCAGCACTTGCTACGGCGAGGTGGGGGGACTGAAGCGGGCCAGCCCAGAGAACACATTCCAAAGCCATGAACTGCAGGGTTGGGCGCCCAGCCACTCATGAGCTCATGGGAGGTAGCTTTCACATTCCCACCAACACAGGAGTCTGTGCGCCCAGCTGAGGGCCAGGGGCGGCCCCTCAGCCAGCACTGTGAGTGTCCAGGCAGCTCTTGGGGCTCTCTCTGACTCTCTGGTGGTGTTGTCCAAGGACCCAGAGCCTCGTTCCTCGAGGGTAGCCAGCCAGCTTCGTGATTCTGATTTGTGCCTCACCTGAACACCTGTCCACGGCCCTACTGCCCATGGCTTTGCCCTTAGGGCCCGACCCCAGAGGAAGAGCCCAAGACGTGATATGGGAGCAGAAAGCAGAGGGAACCTGGCAAGTTTGTGTGCTGGGGTGCAGGGGGATAGCCCAGACCAGGGCTGGCAAAGAAGGAGGGGGGCAGGGGGCACTGCCAATCTTCCTCAGGTTAGTGCAGTCAGGGCTCCGTCTCTACCCCTTGGGAGCAGGTAGGGGAGGGAAGGGGCTGCCTGGCTGGTGCAGAGAACCACGCTCTCCTCAGAGAACTCAGGGCTCAGTGGCCAGGCTACAAAGGAGGGAAGGACTGCTGGAGTCAGGAGGCCTGGGTCCTAGTGCCGACTGCATGTGCTTGCCCTGTGTGATGTGGGGCAAATACCTTCTTCTCATCTCTGAGCCTCTGAACCCCAGGGAATAGTAAGGAGGGATGAGCTCTCAGACCCCTCCTAGTTTTGGAGATGCAGGTGGATTATCTGTACCCCAGAGCTCTAGGACTAGTGTTTCTCCATGGTTTCCCCATCTGTGGAATGGGGAAGATAATTTTTGCCATTGACATCCAAGGGATGCCGTGAGGGGGGCTAGACAAATGTCCAGGGGTTCGGATGAGCTTGTTTGGGAACTGGCAAGTTGGGGCTTGTAAAGGATGCAACCCATCAGGGGGCCCGAGACCCTGAAAAGTCCCCCATTTCTCCTCCCTTCTTACCCCTCCCAGCACACCCCAAACACAGAAGAGCAAGAGCGGGGATAGAGCCCAGGGCTCTGAGCTCACAGCCTTGGAATTCCTCCGTTTCCCCTCCTGCCTTCTTCAAGAGAACTATTAATTGTAATTTAAACCTCCTAAGTTAAAAGCAGCATGCAGATTTAAGGGTTCTTTCATCCCAATTACACATCGTTTCTGGCTGCACTTTAGTGCCGGGCTTTTCTCTGTTGTTCTGGGGAATCACTTAGTGGCCAGAGCAGTGGGCTCCACACAGATTTCTTCCTAATTATGTTTAATGGCAAATGGAGAGTTAACCAGCCCCCCTCCCCTGAGCTGTGTCTGCAGTTTTCCCAGCCCAGGGAGCAGGAGGGCACGGGATGGGGGAACTGCAGGGACTTTGAGGGGACCCGCGTGGCACAGGGTGGCTAAGGGGCCTTCCACCTCCACCCTCTGGGCGACCCAAGTGCTCTGTTCTGAACACTGATAGAAGCTATTCCACAACCCTGTGTGTCTACAGTGTTCCAGGCCTGGAGCTGGCAAGGTTTGCTCGCCCATGTCAGTGTGACTTTCACATACACACTTGCACACTCCAGGGTGTGTCCAGCCCCTGGACCGACCGCACTGTCACATGTCCTCACACTCCTAGGAGCATGCACATATGGACATATACACACACTCATAGAAGCATGCACGTGCACGTGTGCGTGTGTGTGTGCTCACACACACACGGGAGCACACACACACACAAGTACTCAGACATACTCACAATCATCATCTCCATACATAGGGATACACTATTTGCTCAGACCCCCCCTTACCTCCAAATATGCTCTCCATTCAGTCTCATGCAGGTGCAGTTTGACTCTTTATTGTCATATGGAGACTTCTCGGTCAGTGTTTCTGTCTGGCATTCCCAGGATTGGGCTGTCATCATAGCTTGGAATGGATCATGGAATATCAGGTGACAGGATTACAGAGTCAGGCCCCCCCGCGCCATGGAGTCCCCCCTCCCGTGTCACCCACTCCCACTCTGTCCCCGAGCCCCCACCTGTTAGACCCAGTTGGACTGGATCATGTCACAGAGCTCAGCTGGCTACTTGGTCCGGGGTTGGTGCTCTGCAAATCTTAGAGTCAACATATCCAGAGTGGACCTTCTGGTCTCCCCAGACCTGCCTCACCTGCAGTCTTTCCCACTTCGTTTCTTGGCAAGTCTTCCCCTCCGTTGCTCAGGACATACTGTGATTCTCATACCAATTACAACCTGTGTTTTCCCCGCCCCACCAAGCAAGTCTCTGACACCAGCTGCTATCCTACAGTTCAACCTATTTCTGACACTATCCACCTGGAGATAGTGCTAGATCCTACAGGTTAAGGGCTCAGTCCCCCAAGATGACCCCCACTTCAGGTGCCCATCACTAGTCCAGGCTGTCACCTGTCTTCTGAGCCATCAGCTACAAATCAGAGGTTCCTGCCCCACTAGCCCTCCTTTGATTAATTTGCTAGAGCAGCTCCCAGAACTCAGGAAACCAATTTACTTACTAGATCACCAGTTTATTATAAAAGGTTGTAACTCAGCAAAGCCGAATGGAAGAGATGCAGAGGGCAAGGTATGGGGAAAGGGTGGGGGACTTCCACACCCTCTCTCCCCGCACCCCATCTGTTCACCAATTCAGAAGCTCTCTGAACCTCATCCTCTTTTTTTTTTTTTTTTTCCCAATGGAAGCTTCATTACCTAGGCCCGATTGATGAAATCATTGGCCATTGGTGATTGAATTCAATCTCTAGCCTCTCTCCTCCCTGGAGGTGGGGGTGGGGGAGTGAGATTGAAAATTCCAACATTTTAATCCTGCGGTTGGTTCCCCTGACAACCAGCCCCCATCCCGGGGTTACCTAGGGGCTTTCCAAAAGTCACCTCATTGACATAATAAAGGACAGCTTAATCGCTGTCAACACTTAGGAAATTCCAAGGCTTTTAGGAGCTCTGTGCCAAAAATGCGTATGAGACCAAATATATATTTCTTATTATAAATCGCAATATCTTAAACCCCTTGGCATCGTTCTGTATTCCTCTCTGTCTCACTTCCTACCTCCAGTCCGTTGGCAGATTAAGCTGCCTGGATTTGAGAGGTATGTCCCTACTCCGAGCGCTTCTCACCGCCTCAGTGGCCACCACCCTCTCTAAATCCACTAAGCCGTCTCTTTGTTTTACTGAAAGGACCTCCCAACCGCCCCGCCTACTTGTGCCCTTCTCTGTGCAGCAGCCCAAGGAAGTTTCAAGTCAGGTCATGTCTGCTCTCTGCTCCTTTCAGGGAAAGAGTTGAGGACCTCACTCCCTTTCCTTCTTCAAGTCTTTGCCCGATTATTACTTCTCGCCATCACCTTAACTATTTTATTTATTTAATTTAAAAAATATTTTATTTATTTATTTGACACAGAGAGAGAGAGATCACAAGTAGGCAGAGAGGCAGGCAGAGAGAGAGGGGGAAGCAGGCTCCCTGCTGAGCAGAGAGCTCGATGAGGGGCTCGATCCCAGGACCCTGAGGTCATGACCTGAGCTGAAGGCAGAGGCTTTAGCCCACCGAGCCACCCATGTGCCCCACCTTAACTATTTTATTGAACTCTACAATCTGCTGTGCCTTCAGCCCCCACACTCCCAATGCCCCTTGCTGGACTTTTTTTTTTTTTCTTTCCTTTTTTCCCACGGAACGTACATAGACCTTCAGTCATGGGTTGGGTGCACAGGAAACAGACTCTGTTGCAGCCTTGCTTGCAGGAAGGTTCCGGGGAAGGCTCCCAGACCAAGACCTGTGGGAGTGAAGGAAGCAGAACCAGGCAGAGGGAAGGGTTAGGGCTGGGATGACTTTCCGAATTGCTCTACACTGAGGAGGGAGCGCTGGGGCCTTTGTGACCCCCTGTGGACCAGACGTTGGCCATGGGCTCCCCAGGGTGGGGAGGGGTCTTAGGTGGGACAGCTGTCTTCTCCGAGGTCAGGTCTGGAAGAGAGACATTGAGCTGACTGCTGTGGGCAACCAGCACTCCCAGCAGCTGTCTGTGTGAGTGTCTCAGTGGGGAAACTGGGAGCCATATAAAGCACACACAACCTTTTAACATATGCAAATGAGTAAACGTTACTGTATTATGTTTATAGTTGTCTCTTCTGCTAGAAAATGAGCCCCAGGAGGGAAGGGCTCTCTGTGGGCAAACTCCCTGATATTTCCTAAACTACAATAGTTTTGGCTCTAAATATTTGCTGAATGAGTGAATAAGCCTGCCCATTCTCAATGTCCTGATTGTCTCAAGGTAATCAGCCTTTTTGGAATCAAATCCCCTGTTCTGCGGCCAGCCAGATGTGCAACCCTGGGCAAGTTGTCTAACTTCTGGGAGCCTCTGCTTCTTCATCTGTAAAATGGAATACTGGAAATACCCACCTCCCAGGGTTTGGAGAGGGTGAAATGAGCTAATGCTTCTAAAGTACTTAGTGGGTACCGAACAAAGCCGGTAATCACTAAACATTACTGCTGTTGGTGTTGTTCGGTGTCTTAGGATCTCCTTGCTTTGGGTTGCTGCCAGGATAATGATCAGGCTTAACGACAAAGCTGGGACCCTAGCTGGGGTACCTCGACCTTCTAGGTGGGCAGGAAGAGGTGAGCTCTGCTTCCATCAAGTCTGATGTGCAGAGCTAATGAAGATAGAGACTTGCTCACAAGCTGATGGCTGAAATCCCCACCTCAGGAAATCTCAACATGTACCCAGGTGTGGATAGGTGTCTGTATACATGTTTGTATGGAGATAATGCAGGCCGCACTCAGAGCCATACATCCTAAAATGGTAACGTGTTGGAGGCATTAGGCCCATATAGGAAGGTAGCCATTAGTGGGGTCCGAAGAGGTCAAGAGTCATCTCCCCTTCCCTGCTTCTGTTGACTCTGTGCCTTCTGCATGGGCTTCTCCCTCCTTGTTCCCCTGAATGAGCTTGCTTCCTGGTCTCTAGGGACCTCCTTGTGGTCAAATCCAGTGGACAATTACTTGACCTCAACAACAACCGATACTGACCAGTACTGTCCATCTTGTGTTGCCTAAGAGCACTCTCTGAGAATAGTGGATGCTATGGTATGCTTTCAAGTTCCTCCCTTGGGATTGACATACTCATTCTTCCAGCCAATGGGAGTACTGGTGACCAACAGGATTCAGCTGATCTCTCCTTAAGAATCATCTTTGGCCAAAGGAAATGTCCCCTCCCAAGGTTATGTCCCTCTCTGGAGGCAGTTCAAATTCAATGACTGAATGAATTATTCTCCCTTCATTTTGGGACATTGCTAAAGGGCCGTACCTGCTCTAGAGATTTCCATGGGACTGACAGATTTCTGTTTGCAAATGCATCAGAGTTCAACTTCCCCCTCTGCCCAGTCCTGCTGTCCTCCCTCTTTCACAGATGTTGTTACCAAGATCCCAATAAGCCCTTTGCATGCCAATCTCCATCTTCCATCTGTTTCTAGAGAACCTGACTTACTACAGTTGGAGCTAGGAGTGGTTCCTAGGAAACAGACTCTCAAATGGGATTGGAACTATATCACCCACTGGCCAGTTGGTAATGGGAACCCTCTCACTGGAGGTGGGCGGACGTGCTAATGGCCCCTTACAGGCTCTAGCAGGCCAATTGTTAAAACTTTTTACCAGCGGTGAACTGGGATGGGAACATATGGGTGGGAGTATTATCACAGGCATCTGAGAGGCTCAGAGGAAGTAATAATTATAAAGACTATGGAATCAGACGATTGTTTCTGGGGGCTGTCAGAACATTAGAAAAAGACAACTAAAGTCTGAGGGTGATTAATCAGTTGAAGGTGCAGTGTGAAAACCAGAGGGCTTCCTTGCCATCAGATAAAGAGACTTTCTTCTGTAGCTGGAGGGCAGAAAAAAACTAAGGTTTGGCCCAGGAATTAATTATCAGAGTAGCAGATTTCCAGAGAAAATTGAATTCTCAACATAGCAAGTTGGTTTTGCCTTGATTGGTCAGGGCTTTCATTGGGAAGGAGTGGGGCCCTAATAGTTGGGTTGATGCACTTGAATGCCTTGAAATCCCAGGTCACACGGAGCCCTCTCAGGCAACAGAGTGTCCCGCGCCTTCCCCATGCTTGTAGGTAATGCAGAAGCTTCTGCCTTGCAAGGTGCCCTGCATCACATCATCATCGGGCCACCCCAACCAGGTCTCCAGCATCTAACTCTCCCTCGCCTTCTGGCAACCCAACCACAAACCTGCACCTGGACAAAGTCCACATTTTTGTGCTTGGTGTTGCTTCTCTCTTATTCTCTATTCTATGCATTCTTCTCTTTGTACCCACCATGCATAGTCCCACATCTGAGCCTTCTTTTTGCTGTTTCATTTGCCTGCAAACTTGCTCCCCTCTCTTGTTTCACCAGGCATTCCCTGTCCCCTTTCAACTGACACGGAATCACTCCTTGTGGAAGAAACTGTGTTCTTCTTCCAGCTCTCCTCTTCTGGGCTAGCACCTCTGTCCTCAGCTACTGAGAATACTGGCTCTGAGGGCTGACAGCTACATCCCTCCATAGGGACTGTCCATAGCTGCAGAGAGAGTCTTGACTAAGGTTATGCCTCCTCGTCAGGGCCAGCCCTCAGTGGATGCTGGCTGAGGAGGGGATACAAGACCTAGCCTCCTTTGCCTGAATTTGGGACAACTTTGAATTTCTTTCCATCTCTAGGGCATCTCAGAGGATTGGCTGAGGCCTCAGATGCAACCACATTGCTGGTCCAATCCTAGTTTCCTCACTTCTATAGGTATATTTCTCTAGGGCGACCGGTGTGACCCAATAAATCTTGTGCAACACTATTTCAATGTCTGTTTCCAAAGAACCCAATCTAAACCACCTCTTAAAATCTTCTTTCTCTGGGCTGCCCTAGAACTGTGCATATACATCTGATAATTGTGTGTTTTTCACTTTGCTGCTATGAAACAAACCATCGCAAAACTTTAGTGTTTATAAGTGATGATTGACTTTTGCTTATGATTTTACGGGTTGATCATTCTCAACTGGGCAGTTCTGCTCCATCTGGTGTAGTGAGGTCACCTGTGTGACTGTACTCAGCTGGGAGCCCTGCTGTGACTAAACTGTCCAAATGGACTCTCTCTTCTGGCCACCAATCATTCAGTAGTTTAGCTTTGGCCTCCTTTCAGTATGGTGGCTGGGTTTCAAGGGGAAGAATGGGAAATTGCCATTCCTTTTAAGTCTTGGGTTTATAAAGTTTAGAACCTCACTTCTGTTGCATTCTATTGGTCAAAGCAAGTCACAAGGCCTGCCAGATTCAAGGAGAGGGGAAATATGTTCCACCTGTTGAAGGGAAGAACATAGTTTTTGTCTGGGAATGAAAGGGAGTGGTTGATGACCATATTTGGAAACTCTCTACTGTAGTACATAACTAGTACATTATGTTGGGAGCTCCTCAGGGGCAGGGATTCAACTGCATATCCATTGCCCCTAAGCCCAGGCATTACCAAGAGCTGTCAGAGATTTTTCATGACAGAGTGAGCTCCAGCCCCAATAAATCTCATGCTGTGTTGGTCCCCATAGAGCCTGGGGAGGGGGCAGAGAGGTAGTGGAGCCAAGCCCCAGGCTGTCAGCTGCCTCTATTGGAACATCTCTTTAATTTTCAAGATAGATGATTCAAATGCTGTTTGGGAGTCTATTTCTGGGCATAGACTCCACCCCCTGGGGCATGAGTGGGGCACATTTTATTCAGCCACATGGTTGCACAGGGCCTGGGATCCAAACACAGACTTAATAATTAAAGCTCGTATTTCCTCTCTCTTGTTATTGTACATTTAGAGCATGTGGAAGTCATTAGTGTTGTTTGTCAAATATTTCTGGCTATGCACCTGCTGAACACATGGAAGAATTGTACTTCTTGGCCCTCTTGTGGTTGGGTGAAGCCTGGTTATTAATTCTGGCCAATGAGTTGTAAGTGGAAGTGACTCGTGCCATGTCTGGGCATTTAATTGCCATGTTAAGCCCTTTCCAGAGCTCCTTCTCTCTGCCTTGGTGATTGGAAATATTGGAAATGATGTCTGCTTCATTAGCTGAATGAGGAGACATAGAACAGAGCCCCAACCAACCCATGAAATGCAAATGGCTTGAATAAGAAACAATCTTTTTTGCTTGAAACTACTAAGATTCGAATGTTGTTTGTCCCAGTAGCATGACTTTGTATCCTGACTGATACCAGGGTCCTGGCTTGATCCAAGCTGAGTTCCTCTTAGAATTCAGGTAGATCTGGAGTGGGAGGAGGACGGGGCTCTTGGGAAAGAATTCACCTTTGAGGAAGGAGGAGTTTAGTGTGGAGTAGATTGAGGTGGAAGTCCTACACACAGGCCACCTAGTATAAGAAACTAATATGCTAGTATGTGTTAGAGTTATAAAGGCTTGCTATTAAAACTGAATGAAATAAATATTCAGGGAAGTAGGGGCATTTTAAAGATTCCTACCATTTACCCTATATACTAATTACTCCCCCACCCACATCCCCAACTAAACCCCCCCCATTCACTGCAGGGGATTTGAATAGTTGTCTTAAGCACAGAGAGAAATGAATGTGCAGACATTTGCATATGGGCTTTCCTTCTGTGGCTTTCTTTATTCTAATTCAATGCCTCTTTACCTTTAGCATGCCTAAAAAATTCCTCTTCATGGCTGTGTAAATGAACCCATGGATATTGGACTTTATGAGTGGTTTAAGAGTTTTTCAATGATACTTTTGACTATATGCAATTCTAGTCTTATGCACAGACTTAAAAATCTCACCCCTATGTAAAATGAGATTCCATTGTTCAAAACCAAAAGAACCTTGAAAATTTCATGAGACGCTGAGAGCACAGGATGTCAGCAGCAGCTGCTCTTCGCCCATTATCCACCCACCGCCCAGGTCCTGTTGATTTTACACCCATGGTCTAAGCCTTCATCATCTCCTGCCTGGATTACTATGAAGAGCTCCTCACTTACCTCTGTTTCTATTCCTGCTGCTTCCAATCCATTGTCTACACCACAGTCAAAGTGATCCTTTCCAAATACCAATCTGGTCATGTTACTTTTCCCTAAGTCCCTCACTGTCCTCTCATTGGTTTTACCAGGAAGATCAAACTCTTTAATGAGTTTTAAGGCCCACAGGACCTGGCCATTGTCTACCTCCCAGCCGCATTTCATGGCTGTCTTTCCCTTGGCTCTATGATCCCTCCATGCTGGCCTTTTATGTCCACCAATCCTTTCATGTCTCTGTCCCCCCATTGCAGAGCCTGGGCACCTGTTATACCATCTGCTTGGAATGTTCTTCCTCCATCCTCTCTCTTTTGCCTAGTTAGCTCCTACTCAGGCTTCAGATGTCAGTTCAAGTGTTAGGTCCTCAGAGAAGCATTTAAACCAACTTATTCTTTATTTGCTCGCATAGAATGGTTTGCTTTCCTTCAGAATATTTACATCAGTTTGTAATTATACACTAATTTATTTGATTATCTGATGAGAACTTGTTTCTTCCACTAGAGCAAGGGCTGTGACTTCCTTGTTATTCTTGCATCCGTGCACATGCAATATATTTACTGCATGAATGACTGAAGAGTGCTGGTAGTGGTTCAATGACACCAATAATGGCAGTGACATTGGCATAGGTGATGGCACATCCATTTCTGTCTCTTTTGGGTTATTATTTGATCTAATTTTTACCTCTGGCTTGTGTAGCCTGGGAAATAAGAATTACTTCCAGATGCAAAACCCAAAACCCAGTGAGTAGACAAGATGAAGAGTCAGCGAGCAGCTGATTCAGGTCCAGAATTCATCCTGCAGACTCCAGATATTGAGTCCTTTCTCAACCACGATATTACCTCTCAGGCCTGACAATGACAAAACAAGAGATGCCTTCTGAAGTGTCCAGTGTGGGTAATTTGTGGGATGGAGAAGGTGTGGTAGCATCCTTTACAAACAGTCCTCTCAGTTCTCCTCTTCTTTCTCCTTTTCATCTTTTTCTTCCTCCTTCCTTTCCTTTTGATTAAAATCTTTATTTTTTTTAAATAAGATGAGCACAATAAGACTTTTTGAAATGATGGGAGAATGAAAAGAAACTGGGCTGAACACTACCTAGCCTGACTTGTGGGCCAATGATGACTCATATTAAAACTGAAAGCTCAGACTTTGGGAAATGTATTAATGTTAGTTTATTGCTTAATTATATAGTTGGGGCTTTAGGTCTGATCATATCTTTGAGAATGTGTGTGTGTAGGGTGAGATTTCTTTTGGAAGGGACTCACATTCCAAATTTCAATCATCCTGGGAGGAAGTTAATCCTGGAGCAAAAAAATGAAGAGGCCTGAAGTAGAATTTAGCTTTGAGAAAAACTTTCCTTCTATCTTTGGAGCCTTGAGTCTGTTTGTTCTGGATTTTAAAGCATGGGGGATAACTAGAGCATTATATTAGTTAAGGTTATATAAGTCAAGGTAACTAGTATTATGTTAGTGTTAGCCAGCTGCTGTAACAGAGAAACCTTAACATCTCAGTATCTTAACAGAATAAAAGATTTTTTCTTGCTTCCAAAATAGGTGTTTCTGCCCACTTGTGACTTTCTACCAAGTGGCAGTTAGGGATCCAGGGTCCTTCCATCTGTGGCTCCCCCATCTTTAATATGTGACTCCCAAGGTCACCTTGGAAGTAGAAAAACTAACTGGGGTCACTCAGCATAGCTAGAGCAGGGGAGTACAGATTCTGAGCCAGAAGGAAATAGTTTATTTACCAGAAGAACTGCATGAACTGTCAGAATGTACCAGGGGAATACACATAGGGGTAGATCCTGAAAGTTTTGGAAGAGGGTGGGGGAGAGTGGGACTATATTTAGATCAGGGAGTATTTATTAATATAAGCATGCTGTCCTGGTAATCAGAATTTTGTGTCTGGCAAGGACATTAGAGCCAGTGCTAATATACTGACAGATTGTCTCTGTGAAGCTTGGACATAATGGTTGACAGCAGTAGATTAAGTGGAGATGCTGGAATGTCCTGGTGGAGTATTGGGGAAATGGTCAAAGGATTCAGAAATGTGGTATGAGACTATGAGACCAACTGACTGTGTTCTCTGAATGGGTTCAGAGGATACTCCCTCCACTAAGGCAATAAGGAATGTGCAGTTAAGAGCATATGGCATCACTGAGGGGCTCGGTGGTGACTATCTTCTGAAGGTAAGAGTTGATGGTAAGAGATGCTACTATGGGATGGGCTCCCTGATTACAATGAGGAGGATAGAATTTTGGAATTGCAGAGGTCGGGTGCCAGCAGGTAACTAACAATGGAAAGGGTCAATATCACATTAAGCATTGAAGGCTGGAGTGGCTGCTAGGGGCTTTGACCCAAAGGGATCTTGATGATAGCTAATAGATCATGTTCCTAGGGGCTAGATATATTGACAGCCAACAAGGGTATTGGTTGGCTTATGTAACCAGAAAAAGATCAAGAATGGATGAGTAAAAGGCTTATGGCAGTCTCTGGAATAGAAAATAGTTAATCTTTACACATTTTTTAGATCAGAGCCACTTTTCAAATGGAGTCCATTGATTGAAGAAGAGGCCAAGTCCCCTAGTCCTTCAGGAAGGACACTGTAATATCACTTCAAGTATATGCAATAAATATTTCCCCAATCTTTCTCCAAAGGGACCTATAACTATTCTTTAGAGTAGTATTAGGAGAAAGGAAAAACATGAAGCTCTTTTGAGGGACAAGGGATTTAGGGTCTGAGCTGGTAACCCAAATGTCTCAATGGCTCCCATTTTTGAGTCAGGACATATTGATAGCCCTAGCTTAGATTCTTAAACCCGCATAGGCTCTGTTCTTTTCCTGGTTTCTGAGTATATAATTCGAATAGGTACACTTAGTAGATGCCAAAACCTTTACATTGGTTCCCTAACCATTATGATAAGAAGCCCAAGAGGAGGCCTTTAAAAATGCTCTTGCTTCTTGGCCAAGATGTTAAATCTGAAGCAATTCCATATCTTCAGTGGCATTGTAGAAATTAGTGTCAGTAACAAACACTTAAAGATTCAGGGTTAATTTTCCCCATCAGATTCCCACTCAATTCATTGATATGGCCTCTGAAAAATCCAGACTGGTCATGGATGGTTATAGCAGACTATCAAGACAGATGGGCCCCAGTTGTAGCTGCTATGCCGAATATGGTATCTTTACTAGAACAGATCAACATAGCCTCCAGCATTTAATATGCAACATTTGATCTTTTCAATTCACATCAGGAATATGGATTAGAAGCAGTTTGTATTCACATGGGAAGGACAGCAATATATATAGTCACTGTCTTGCCCCAAGGCTATGTTCATTTTCTTGCTTTCTGTCATCATATAGTCTAAAGGGACCTTGATGGTCTTGATAGTCCAAAACCACCATGCTGATCCACTATGTCGGTGGCATTGTTCTCATCGAACACAATGAATAGGAAGTGGCAAGTACTTAGGATACCCTAATAAGAGACAAGCATGTAGGGAGGTGGGAGATAAGTCCTAAAAAAATTTATAGCTTGACACATTGGTAAATTTTACAGAGTCCTTGTACAATCCTTGAATGTTCTACCACTAAGAAAGAGGCACAGGGCTTGGTGGGACTCTTTAGAGTTTTGAGGCAGTGTGTGCTACACTTGGAAACAGTATTCTAATCCATTTATTCAGGGGCTCAGGAGGTTGCGAGCTTTGAATGTGTCCTAGATCAAAAGAGGGTCAGTAACAAGTCCAGGCTGCAGTATAAACTGCCCTCATGCTTGATTCATGTGACCTGGTAACTACAATAGTGTTAGAGGTATCTATGGTGGATGCTGGCAAGCCCAATTAGGAGGAACACTGGATTAAAGTTATGGAGCTAGGCTAAGCCTTCGGTTGCAGAAAAACTACTCCAACTCCTAGGGTGTTACTGGGTCCCAGCAGAGACAGAGCACCTGATCATGAACTATCAAGTAATTATATGGCCAGAGCTGCGTATCATGAGCTAGGTATTATCAAATTTGAGTCATAAGTAGGGTAGATGCATCAGTAATCCATTATATGATAGAAATGGTTCATTTGAAATCAGAGGGGGAGACGAAACATGAGAGACTGTGGACTCTGAGAAACAAACTGAGGGTTTTGGAGGGGAGGGGAATATGGGATTGGGTGAGCCTGGTGGTGGGTATTGAGGAGGGTGCGTATTGCATGGAGCACTGGGTGTGGTACATGAACAATGAATCTTGGAACATTGAAAAAATAAAATAAAAAAAAAGAAATGGTTCATTTGAGTCAGATCTGAACAGGTCAAGAGGGCACAAGTAAGAATAGGTCAGGTGGTTTAGCCTCTTATGTCATTCATCTTTGTTGAACCAACACCTTCCTCTCAGCTCGTTGCTATCACCTTTCACAACTAGCTGATGGAGAAGGAAAAATCCTGGGTTGATTCACAGATGAATCAACTCAATATGTTGGTGGCCCTAAAGGATAGTGCTGAGAGAAAATCTTCAACTAGGTCAAGCTTCAGTAGTATATTTGGTTGTCAACTTTTTATGGAGGGTCATGTGGTCTCAGGTGACTATATACATAGACTATTGGGCAAAGGTGAATTGCTTGGCTAATTGGTCAAGGACCTGGAAGAAGCAAGAATGATTATTAAGAGATTAGAGATCTGGATATAAGAGGTGTGGATGGCCCTATAGGAATGGACACAAGATTTTCAGATTTTAAGCAAGGGTAGTACACGATCAGATTTGCATTTTACAAAGATAACTCTGGTGGTTGCACAGAGAATGGCTTGGAGGGGCCAAAGTGGACTGGAAAATCTAGTTAGGAGGCAGTTATAAGAGTCCCAAAAGAGAGAGTGGTGGTTTGAACTCATATGATGGTGGTGGTGGAGATGGAGAGATCAGTAGATGGACTTGAGATATTTAGAGAAAAGAATCAATAGGACAGGAAGTGTTGTCTTATCTGTTTCAGATCACTTTGTTAGTCTTAGTGCATGCACATGCTTGTCTGTGTACTCCTTATTCTCTCTAAGGCTGGTCAGTGGCTCTAGAACAAGTCCTGCTGAGATCATTTGTTGGCAGTTATCTTCTGGGAGGAAAGGACTGTGTGTGTGAGTCAAAGACATTTATCATTGAATATTAGCAATGTGATGCTCAAGAACTCTGTGGTGGGACCTTTCTAGCTCAACCTAACACAGAGAGACTGTTCTTTTTAATAGAGCAAAGGCACTGAGTTCTAGTTCTGTTCAAATGGCTCTGCAAAACTCTTGAGTCCCAAGGTGGTGGTATTGATCACTGCAATGAGCAGGAATCAGGACAGATTTGAGGGAAGATGATGACAGCCCTTAAGATTCCCAGAAATATTTGGTAGGGGAGGTACAAGGAAGTAGAGTGGAAGATAACTCTCCAAAAGACCAGATTTCTTGCTATCAGTCAGCTGAGGGCTTCAAGTTAGCAAAGTCATGTGATTTTGTATTTGTATTTGTACCAGAGGCAAGAAATGTATGCTGGACCAGGTGAGAGGTAGGGCAGAGTCTGATGATTCCCAGGTTTCTGACTTGGGTGACTGGTTGGTGGGATATTGAATTTAGTTTTAGATAGGTGGAGGAACACCAAAGTAGTAATGTTAGCAGTCTGTTTGGAGTATTTGTATTTATTTTTATTTTATTTTTTTAAAAAATTAACATATAATTTATTATTTGCCCCAGTGTGCATGTCTGTGAATCATCAGGCTTACGCGTTTCACAGCACTTACCATAGCACATACCCTCCCTAATGTCCATAACGCGGCCACCCTATCCCTATCCCACCCACCTCCCAGCCACCCTTAGTTCGTTTTGTGAGTTTAGGAGTCTCTTATGGTTTGTCTCCTTCCCCATCCCTTCCTGTTTCATTTCTCTCCCCCACCCCTCCACAAACCCCTGCCCTGCCTCTCAAATTCTTCATATCAGAGAGATCATGTGATAATTGTCTTTCTCTGACTGACTTATTTCGCTTAGCATAATACCCTCCAGTTCCATCCATGCCATTGCAAATGGCAAGATTTTGTTTCTCTTGATGGCTGCATAGCATTCCATTGCATATATATACACCACATCTTCTTTATCCATTCATCTGTTGATGGACATTTAGGTTCTTTCCATAGTTTGGCTACTGTGGACACTGCTGCTATAAACATTCAGGTGCACGTGCCCC